>CM076847.1:79109099-79756816 GCA_039519185.1 Astragalus membranaceus
TAGGTGGTGGTGTGTTTTTTCAACAACAGGCGCTGCAGCGGTAGGTTCGGGCGCTGTAGCGCCTGTTGTAGGTTCTTTTTGTTTTTCAGATTTTTTGTTTTTCTCATCATCTGTAACAGTTGATGATCCTATCAAATCTCTCCCACTCCTTAAAGTTATAACTTTTACATGCTCCTTCCCTGTAGTACTTGAAGTTGAAGCTTCTGTAGTGGATGGTAATGATCCACTAATTCTTTGGGAAAGGACATTAGCCATTTGCCCCATCTGTACTTCTAAATTTTTAACGGAAGCTTCATGAGTTTTCAGGGCTGTCTTGCAATCACTCATAAAGCCTTTCATCAATCCTTCCAATGAATTATCTATGACAGGGGCATTTTGTCTTTGGTAGTTCTGAGCAGGGAATCCTGGTGGAATTGCTGGAGCACTATAATTAGGTGCTATTGCATTGTTGGCTCCCCATCTGAAATTGGGGTGGTTCTTCCAACCAGGATTATATGTATTTGAATAGGGATTATTGTTTTTATTGAAACCCACAAAGTTCACAGAGACAGGATTACCAGGGCATTCTTCATACAAATGCTCTCCTCCACAATATACACAGCTTACTGACCCTGGAGAGACTTGCTCAATAACAGCTACTGTAGGTTCATGTACCGCTGCAGCGGTAACCGCTATAGCGTTTGATGTGCTCATAGATTTTATCATGTTAGTGAGAGAGGCAACCTGTGCAGATAGAGCAGAAACTTCACTTATTTCATGCACACCAGCTACCTTCTTCTGCTGAGCTAACCTTTCTGTAGGCCATTGATAGCTATTTGTGGCAATGTCATCAATCAGCTCACATGCCTCATTATAGGAGGTTTTCAACAACACACCCCCTGAAGAGGCATCTAACATTTGTCTGGTTGTTGGATCTAGTCCATTGTAGAAGGTTTCCATTTGGATAATCACAGGTATACCATGATGAGGGAACTTTCTCAACAGCTCCTTCCATCTCTCCCATGCCTCAAACAGTGTTTCAGCATCTCTTTGTCTGAATGCAGTAACCTCATTCCTCATTCTTGCATTCTTACTTGGAGGAAAATATTGGCTTAAATATGTTTTAGGCCCCTGCAAATATAGGGTGTTTTGGTTTAAGCCCCTGCAAAAATTTTTTTTTGTTAAAAGCCCTTGCAAAATGACATATTTTGTTATAAGCCCTTCTATGACTAAAATGTTAGCCTTAACATGGAATACTATGATTGCTGGATATGTTGAGAAGGGCTTATAACAAAATATTTCATTTTGCAAGGGCTTTTAACAAATTTTTTTTTTGCAGGGGCTTAAAACAAAACACTCTATATTTGCAGGGGCCTAAAACATATTTAAGCCGAAAATATTTTGCTAAGAATTTCTCAGCCATTTCATTCCAAGTATGGATAGAGTTAGGCTCTAGAGAAGTTAACCAGGCCTTTGCTCTATCCTTCAAGGAATAAGGAAAAAGTTTTAATCTGAATGCATCATCACTTACCCCTGGAATGATGAAGTTACTGCAGACTTCCAAAAATTGCTTTAAGTGTAAATATGGGTCCTCTTGAGGAGCGCCACCAGACTGTCCCACTGTTTGCAACATTTGGAACATCATAGGTTTGAATTCAAACTGAGCTGTGTTGAGAGTAGGTCTTGCTATGCTTGTCTCCATGGTTTGTGGATCAAACACAGCATAGTCCCTCATTGGTCTATCTCTGTCATTTACCATTTGAGCAGGTCCTTCATTTATGAATTGATGTCTGTACCAGTCCTCTTGGTCATGTAAGGTTGGAGTGGGTGGCTGCTGATGTCTACCTCTACCCCTTCCACCTGGTTCAGTCCCTCCTCTACCAGAGCTAGTTCTGCCATGTAGAGTGGTGGTTCTACCAGAATTGGTCCTATGACTGTGTTCTGACATGGTAGGTCTGAGCCTGTGAAGATGTCTTAGTTTCCTGAATCTTCTCTCTGGTTCTGAGTATGGTTCAAATTCTGGTGGTTGAGACCTGGGCATACGCTGTAGCGCTTACTGCTGCAGCAACAAGAAACAACACACCAGTATAAAATAGGCACTAAGTTTACTAAAAACTTAAACAAACAAAATTAAATGCAATCCCCGGCAACGGCGCCAAAAACTTGTTGTGCGAAAAGGTGATGTGCAAGTATACACAATCGCAACAAGTAATATAATGATAAGTAAAGTTCATTCCCACAGGGATTGGAATTAATCTAAGAAGTTTAAGTGATTAGAATCTTAGTGAAAAGAATTAAATAACAAGTAAAGGTAAAGAGTTGTAAACATCATAAGTTGTGATAAAACAGTATTAACTTTGAAGTGATTAAAGGTGAGTTGGATAGCTCAATAGTTATGTAAATTCCCAAGAGTAATGTTCAGATAATATTAGACGCTGTAGCGCTTCAGAATCAGTAGACGCTGTAGCGCCTTGGTGGCGTGCCTTTCAGTCACTTTCGTCAGGGTTATGTTACAAGACTCCTATGTCTAGGCTCTAAATAAATTTTACCCCTGTATATTAAGTTCTTACAACATTTGCCTTATGAACTATTACTCCTCTATGTCTAGAGTTAAGTAGTGCTTCCTTTAAATGTCTTTAAAGGGTTTTCATTCATATCATTCCTTGAGTTCTATTTGTGAACCATGTCTGTACCCACAAAGTTACCTTGTTTTAGTTGATCATTTCCAAACCAAGATTGAAAGTATTATGACACAAGGAATAAAACACAAACATCATAATATTATACAAAAGTTACTCAAGGTTCATTACATACCAAGAACAATCCAACTACAACAAAGTTAGCTCATCACAAGTTCCATCAACATAATACAACTAGAGAGTATGTATTACCGTATGAAGACAAGAGATGAGTGGTTGCAAAAGATACACTCCAATGATCCCAAGTCGCATACAAGAGATGAAGTTGAGGCGTGAGCAAAACCTTGGATGAAGACTAGAAAAACTATGCTATGAAAATAAAAGCTTAAGGGTAGTGTATCAATGGAGAGTAGCTACTACGTGTTCTGTAGTTCTCTTCTTGTTACAACTACTTGTCTACGTATGTTACCTCCTAGAGAAGCAATCTTAATTAAACTAATTATTAACTAAGTCTTAATAGAATAATAATATTACATGATGATCATAAGACTTAGATATTATCCTTAAAGTACTTTACAAAAAGTGCTAATGATGGAATACAACAACTATCACATGGGTTCCATTTAGGAGGCGCCGAGTGTAATTTAGCATCCACTTGAAAGTCAAAATATCCAGCTGAGAGGAAGAGATAAGGGCGGTGACTCATCATGTCCTCAAGTGGCCACACAAATATCTCAATGGTCAGCCGTCATATAACGCTGTAGCGTCTCCTTGATAGCATACCGCTGCAGCGCTAAAGCAAAGCATCAAACATATTCACAAAGGCATTGACTATGCCCAAGGTTTAAGGAATTGACTTATAACCTATATTTATTCTAATATTCATATATTCACATATTTAAGCACTAGAATTACTTGAGAAGTAAGCTTAATTTAAGTATTAGGAGCATAAATAACCTATATAAAATAAGGTTATCAGCTGCCAACGAGAGTATGATCCTTACTGTATTCATTTTCGCCACTGGAGCAAATGTCTCCTCATAGTCAATTCCATAAGTCTGAGAATACCCCTTTGCCACCAATCTCGCCTTGTATCTATCCACTGTACCATCTGACTGATATTTAATGGTGTATATCCACCTACAACCCACTGCCTTCTTGTCAGTTGGTCTCTCCACAATCTCCCAAGTATCATTCTTCTCTAATGCACCCATTTCTTCATTCATGGCTTGAACCCAACTCTCATCCTTTAATGCTTCTTGTACTGATGTAGGGATTCTAATAGAATCAATAGCTGAAATAAAGCTCTGGTGCTGCACAAAGGTTTTTTGTGGATACAAATTGGGATATGGGATATTTGGCACATGATCTTTTTTCTTTTCTCAAGGCAATTGGTAAATCATCCGGGTTAGGTTCAGGGGTAGTATTATTTAAATCATCTGGGTTAGGTTCAGGGGCAGGATTACTTACCTCGGGTTCAGATGATTGGATATGCGGTTGAACCATGTCGGGTTGACTTCTCCGCTGGTATTGCTTTCCAAAGAGTTGGTGATCAGCATCCTGGTCATCACCTTGCATTGGCACCGATGTTGGTTCAGGTTCCTTGACATCCTCAGTTGGTGTTGACAACTTAAGGAACTCAGATTTCAACTCAAGAGACTCAGCTTCTAGATTCTTCTCCCCCTGAAGCTGAGGACTGGGATAGAAAGACTCAGATTCATTAAAAGTTACATCCATGGAGACATAGACTCGACGACCTTCTGGATGGTAACACTTGTATCCCTTTTTATCGGGGGTATACCCAATGAAGATACATTTGATAGCTCTAGGATCTAATTTGCCTCGATGAGGACTATGAACATGAACAAAGGCTGAACACCCAAAGACACGACTCTGAAGACTGGTCATTATGGGTATAGAAGGATGAAAGGTAGTCATGAGTTGGACATGACTAGCACCATCGAGAGTACGAGAGGGTAATCTATTTATCAAATAAGTAGCTGTTAGAACTGCTTCCCCCCAATAGGATTTAGGTACGGACATTTGGAAAAGAAGAGCTCTGGCAACCTCAAGAATATGACGGTTTTTTCTTTCAACCACCCCATTCTGTTGAGGTGTGTCAACGCAAGTGAACTCATGAATTATGCCATTTTCTTTGAGGAATTTGGAGAAGTTTTGGCTCACATATTCTCTTCCATTATCAGAACGCAACCTTTTAATCAAGCAACCAAATTGTGTTTGGACCATGCGATGAAAATTCACAAACAATTGAAAAACTTCAGACTTATCTTTCATAAGAAATAGCCAGCTGACACGAGTGCAATCATCAATAAAAGAAACAAACCATTTTGCACCAGAAATATTACAATTAGTAGGTCCCCACACATCTGAGTGAACAAGATCAAATGGCTTAGAACTTTTATTATTATTGGAAGGAAAACAAGTACGATGGTGCTTAGCAAATTGACAAACATCACAATGAAACGACTCAACTGACACTTTTGCAAACAAGAAAGGAAATAACGTCTTAAGGACACTAAACGGAGGATGACCAAGTCGCCTGTGTTGAAGCCATACTTGAGATGATGACCAAGATTCTGAACTTGACTCATGGGTGGAAGCAAGTGCCTTCAGATTGGCATTTTTCTCAAGCTCCAAGTAGTATAACCCGTCATGTTCCTCAGCATATCCAATCACCCGTCCCGTTGGACGATCCTGTAACACACAGTGAGAATCAACAAAAGTCACAGCACATTTCAAGTCTTTGGTGAGTTTAGAGGCTGACAAAAGGTTGTTTGTTAATTTTGGAATATGGAGCACATTGTGTAAGGGAATGGAAGGTTGAATTTGAATGTTACCACTCCCAATAATAGGGATGCTATTTCCATTAGCTACGGTCATTTGTTGGTTTCCAGGTAAAGTGGAGTAAGATGAAAAAAAGAGATGGATAAGGGGTCATATGATGAGTAGCACCAGAATCAATAATCCAGCTATTCTCAGTACTAGAAGTATCAAAGGACAAAAAACTAGAATTCTTACCAGTCATGACGAGGGAGCTAGAGCTAGATGGCTTACTGAGAGACTGTAGAAGAGTCTGAAGGTTCTCCAGCTCGCTTTTACAAAGAGCTGCAATCTCCTTGTCAGTAGGTGGTGCTTCTTCCAACCTTTCAGATTCAACCGCTGCTTGATTTGCACGTCTGAGCGGAGTGCCTCTGAGTCCAGGGTTCCGCTCTAGGACCTTTTCTTTCCCATGAAGTTTGAAGCATGTCTCCTTAGTGTGGCCGATCTTGCTACAATGAATGCAGTATCGCTCTTCACGAGGGGCCTTTGTGAATGGCTTTCCAGAAGAGGATCCTTTTGTGGGACACTTTCCAGCGGTCAAGGCCGAACCCTCAATAGAGTTACCTCCTTCCAACATCACTGACCTCCGAGATTCTTCTCCTCACACAGTGTGGAACACCTCTGAGAGAGAAGGAAGTGGTTCCTTCCCTAAAATTTGAACTCGAATAGGATCAAACTCAGAGTTTAGCCCATGAAGGAACTTGAAAATTCTTGCTTCCTCAACGGACTTTGCCAGTGTGGTAGTATCAGTAGTGCAAGTCATCTTTAAATTTTGATATCGATCTAATTCGATCCACAAACCATTTAAAGTCCCATAATAGTCTGTGACAGAAAGGTTTCCCTGTTTAGCATTGAAAACCTTGGTTTGAATCTCATAACATGCCGCTGTATCCTTCTTCATAGAGTAAGTATGCTTAAGGTACACCCAAATCTCTTTAGCAGTAGAGAAAAACATACAGTTGCGACTCACTTCAGGAGTCATTGAGTGCCACAACCAAGTCATGATAAGAGAGTCTTCATCATCCCAAGCCTCAAACTTAGGGTCTGTCTTCGCTAGAGAATCCCCTTCAATATGATTAAGCTTCTTTTTACCCTTGATGGTAGTACGAACCAATTGAGCCCACTGAAGGTAGTTGCGTCCATCAAGCCGGTAGGAATTAGGTAACACCTGAAAATCATTTGAGCCAAGAGCAATCTTTTCTTCTGAATGCCTCTGTTTAGTCATGGTGGCAACCGATCTGAAAAACAAGGTCAGAAAAAAGACAAAAAAACGTTGAAATAAGTGAGTTTCACAGAAAACCCAAGCTAGGGTGCTCCAATCTGAACTCTGACCCTCCCAATGGAAAGAGGAGGTGATTGCGACCTTACGGTTGAAAGGGCGAAGTGAGACGGTGGCTGGAGGGCGGCGCGTGGTCCCCTCGCGCGCGAATGGCAGCGGTGGTGTGGCGGCGCGTGGAGGCGCGTCCGGTGACTGATGGCGGCGGTTTTTTGACAGAAAGGCCGGTTTTGAGGAGGCGATTCTGATGGTGGGGTCGGTGATTCAAGTACTGTGATGGGCAGTGGGGTTTTATGAGAGGCAGTGTACAATAACGAAGGGGACTGCTAGGGTACAGTAACGAAGGGAAAGGACAGCTCTAAAGGCTGAAGAGGACTTCTCTAAAGGCAGGGAGAAAAAAATGCCTTGGCGGCTAGGGTTTTTGTGCGGAAGCGAGACTCCCAAAAACGAGAGCTCGTGATACCATGTAAACAAATCTGAAATTGTTATTAGAAATCTATCTTAGAGTACAAATGATAATCTCTTTAAATAGGCTACAACTTAAACCTAACGGGCCTGTCTAATGGGCCGGACTAAAATATAATTACAATGTTTACTCTTTTTTTTTTGAGATTACTTACAATGTTTACTCTATTTACAACAAAAAAGACTAATACCAAAAAAAAATATTTGCAGGGAGTTTTTTTTAAAAAAAAAATTGTAGGGGGTAAAAGCAAAACACCCCATATTTGCAGGGGGTAAAAACGTATTTAAACCTATATTATATGCATAAAATGAGTCAATAAATCACATCAATGAAGAAGTTCCTAACTCCTCACTATAATAAAACTTAACTACCATATAATGCTTGAGATAAAGATGCCAAAAAAAGTAGAAATGCCTGGCCCAATTGCCTTTGTGTCATTAAAATCACACAAATCTTAAATTTAGTTTTCATAAACCGCATAGGCCTTGGTATGAACAGTACAACAGATAAACAATTAGAATTCAACTAATGAACATTTTTATTTATGCTCGGTACAGTTTCTAGAAAAGCTCATCCACCATATCCAATCACTGGTTGAACTATCTCACAGCCAAATTCAGATTCAGATTATTATTTATTTATTATATATACATTTAAGAGTCCTTAAGGCTCAAAGATGTTAAATTTTAACACATTTATTTGATTTTTTACTCTGCAGGTTGCAAAATCAATTGTCAGGGGTGCAGCTAGCAAGAAGGCCACTTCACTGATTAGGCCCACAGTGGACAAAAACACTCTTCAGCCCAGATGGATTCCAAAAAACGGATCTGCGGAACCCAGCGGGTCGCGCACTGTAGCAACGCGCGGGTCAAGGAACCGGGTTACGGGTCACAAACCGGATTGGTATAAAAGGCCCTTCTGAAACCCTAGCTTCAGAAGTTCAAGAACTGTTCCTCTACTTCTTGAATCCTCTTCTTCGAACCCTTCTTCTTCCCTGCCTCCGTGCCTGGTTCCCTTCTGATCTCCACCAACTGAAGCTCCACTGGCTTCAGTTCTTCACGAAAGAATGATGGTGAGGTGCTGTGTAACATAGCCTCACTGTTGAATGTATGGTTTGAGAGTTTCTCAGGGAGCCTAGTTTCGTGACAATGGAGATAATGACGATCTGCTTATAGGGTTTTGCATCGGACACTGCAACTAAGGTAAATCCCTGAATCGATTCTTTAACAACTTTCTTTAACTATTTGATTCAGTGGAAACCTAATTTCTGTGTTGTTTTTCTTGCTGTTTGGGTTTGCTGGGAATACTGATGGTTGAAACACATAAACTGGATGAAGGAATAACAACGTAAGGTATTGTTTCACTCTCTCAGTGAAATGATGTTTCTGATTTGATTGTTACACAGAAACCCTAAGTTGCTGTTACTGCTTGCAGGTTATCTTGTGATTGTTCTTGATGAACAATCACCAACTTCACGCCTTCAGTTACTGCTTGACAAAGGTATAATTCCCTTTCTCTTTGATTCTTCCTTTTTTTCTCTGTTTAGTCACAAAACAGAGTTGCTGATACACTGTTCTTTCCTTTTCTTGTGAGGTACATTCCACCCTTGAAGATACTCACCACCAAGGACTTAGAGGACAGCAATGAAGAAGAAGAATTCACACGAAAGAGAGAATTGAACACAGAAAGGGGCTGAATCACACAGCAATGTAAAAACTTATAAAACTGTAATTTTTATTTCTGATTTACAATAGTGTTTCTACATTTCAAATCTGTATGTACATAGCTTATTTATAGGCTTCTCTGGGATCAGTTAGCTGGAGGTTTTTAGTTGTTGTAACCAACTTTAGTTTGTTAGGATTATTTAACAAACTAACCAAATTAGTTAGGGACTAATTCAGTTTCTCATACAGCTGTAATATTAACTAAACAGGGACTGTTTAGCCAATAATTCCTGGCTGTTAGATTTACCTTAATCTAAGGCTATTATTTAAAGTTGATCTAAGTTGTGGATTACCAATAATCCAACAAAAGATACCTTCCCAACTCTACATTATGAAGAAAAATTCATATTGCAATTGCATTTAGGGCAAATCACAGCTCAAAAATACTGTCATCGAGGCTTAAATCTCATCTCAATATTCACATCCAAGGTCAACTAGGCACAATACCATTGCATTAACGGTCGTATTCCCACGCCAAATATCATATACTCAATGAAGAATGGATCTTGCTATCAAATTTTTAGTAAAGACATAGCAAACCCGATTTCCGATAGTGAATAGGCAACCCGATTTCCGACAGTGAATAAGGCAACCCGATTTCCGACAGTGAATAAGGCAACCCGATTTCCGACAATGAATAAGCCATCCCGATTCACGACAATGAATAAGGCAACTCGATTTCCGACAATGAATAAGGCAACCCGATTTCCAACAATGAATAAGGCCCAAATATAGCAACTTTTCATTTTTTTAGGGTCCAAATCAGCCTTCTAGGCTTGAATAATATTCATATAAAAGATGTGTCTGGTGTCATAATTGTGCATAGCATCACAATGTCACAATACCAACAATGAATTCAACAAATATCATATTCCTAATAAAGAATTGATATTGCTATAAAGCAATGTTTTTAAAACCGGACCGGAGATCGAACCGGCGAGACCTCCGGTTCATGGTTCAATCGGTTCAACCGGTTCAACCATGGTTCAACCGGATAAGTAATTTATTAAATAAAAAATAAAAAATATTAAATTTTGGAGAAAAAAGTAAATTTAAAAATAAAAAATTGCATTTCGGGCGGTTCAACCCGGTTCGGTTCCCGGTTCAAAGCGGTTCTTGGCGGTTCAATCCGGTTCTGGGGCGGTTCTTTGGCCTGCGGTTCAACTGGGGTTGAACCAACCGGACAGGGGTCCGGTTCCCGGTTCAACCGGTTGAACCGGCCGGTCCGGTCCGGTTTGTAAACCTTGCTATAAAGTTTCCAGTATCAAGACATAGCAAACCCGAATTCCGACAATGAATAAGGCAACCCGGTTTCCAACAATGAATAAGGCATCCTAAATTTTGACAATGAATGAGGCATCCGAATATAGCAAACGTTCATTTTCTAAGTCCAAACCAGCCTTTCTAGGCTTGAATAATATTCATATAAAAGCCGTGTTTAGGGTCATGAATTTTTGTACAATACCAACGAATTCCCACGGCAAAGATCATATTCTCAATAAAGAATTGATCTTGTTATTAAATCTCCAGTCATTGACATAGCAAAAAAAGGTTTCCAACAATGAATAAGGCATCCGTATATAGGAACAGTTCATTATTTAGGGTTCAAATAAGCCTTGTAGGCTTGATTGAATAATCAAGATTCGCATTCTTGAATGGTCAAGAATGAGATGTCAATTTTGCGAACAAAACACTGCCCCAAAACAATCGCGCCAAAACACTGATTTTGGAGACCAAGTGTGTTTCGAAAACATGAATGACAAAATTCCAGTAAAAACAATAATATAGCCGACATGCAATATAAGCCAACTACAAATTGCATAATGTGTATCTGTGAAGCTAGAAACTTCGTTGGTGTTTCATAAGTAATTGCATTCACAGCATAGGGAGTGAAATGATAATTGATTCAAAAACTACTCGTGTATTGCAAAAATGAAGATGGGCGTGATGACCCAAATCAGAAATGGTATATAAACAAGGGCAAAAACAATGGTCTGTTCTCCCCCCCCCCCCCCCCCCCCCTTCCCTCCACGTTTTTCTCCCTCCCTCTAGATTTACATTTGTCCTTCTATTCTATATTCCATATTAAGATTCTCAATACTGTGGGGTAAAACAAAACCAGCATAACATATAAAATATCTAGATTAAATAGTTTTCGGAGTGTATAGGAGGAAACTCAAAAAAGTTTTTTCAATTCTCAAGTGTTCACAGGAATCTAACAAGAAAGTATCAAATCACCAATAGATGAAGAACCATATGATTCCATCTTGTTCGGGATAACTAGCAAAACAATTAGAAAAGCTCATCCATCATATCCAATCATTGGTTGAACTATCTCACAGCCAAATTCAGATTCAGATTATTATTTATTATATATACATTTAAGAGTCCTTAAGGCTCAAAGATACCTACCCAACTCTACATTATGAAGAAAAATTCATAATGCAATTGCATTTAGGGCAAATTACAGCTCAAAAATACTGTCATGGAGGCTTAAATCTCAATATTCACATCCAAGGGCAACTTGGCACAATACCATTGCATTAACAGTCTTCCCTCGCCAAGTATCATATTCTCAATGAAGAATTGATCTTGCTATTAAATTTTTAGTCAAGACATAGCAAACCCGATTTCCAATAATGAATAAGGCAACCCGATTTCCGACAATGAATAAGGCAACCAGATTTCAGACAATGAATCCCGATTTCCGACAATGAATAAGGCAACCCGATTTCCGACAATGAATAAGGCAATCCGATTTCCGACAATGAATAACACCCAAATATAGCAACTTTTCATTTTTTAGGGTCCAAATCAGCCTTCTAGGCTTGAATAATATTCATATAAAAGATGCGTCTGGTGTCATAATTGTGCATAGCATCACAATTTTACAATACCAACAATGAATTCAGCAAATATCATATTCCCAATAAAGAATTGATATTGCTATAAAATTTCCAGTATCAAGACATAGCAAACCCAGCCTTTTCTAAGTCCAAACCAGCCTTTCTAGGCTTGAATAATATTCATATAAAAGCAGTGTTTAGGGTCATGAATTTTTGTACAGCACCAACAACGAATTCCCACGACAAATATCATATTATCAATAAAGAATTGATCATGTTATTATATTTCCAGTCATTGACATAACAAACAAGGTTTCCAACAATGAATAAGACATCCGTATATAGCAACAGTTCATTATTTAGGGTTCAAATCAACCTTGTAGGCTTGATTGAATAATCAAGATTCGTATTCTTGAATGGTCAAGAATGAGATGTCAATTGTCAATGTTGCAAACAAAACACTGCCCCAAAACAATCGTGCCAAGACACTGATTTTGGAGACCAAGTGTGTTTGCTCGGGAAGACAGAATTCCAGTGAAATCGAAAACATGAAGAATGAAAAACGGAAAGGGAGAGATGTAGTTGTCAATTACCAGCGAGCTAGCTAAACTTGAGAGAACCACGAATTCTTTCTGCCGCCTTCAAGTTTCTGTCGTTTCTCTTTCAAATCGATTCCACCAAAGGCGGCTGAAACTTGAAAGCAGCAGAAGCAAAACACGGGACTCTGATATGTACGTCACGTTTGAACACCATTCGATTGCGGACTCACTTGATGATACTCCAAAACCCCGAACTACCGCGCCGAATCGAACCCACCGCCAAGTCTACGATCTTTTCCTGGTTTGATGATACTCCAAATCAGATAATATTTATAAGATTTTTTTTATGTTTACCGTTGCAATTGCAAATAAACAAATACAAAACCCCTCAAAACATGCTATCTGGCGCCTTGCGTTTTTTTTCCCAAAGCACCAGCGTTGCATTATCCAATGGGGTTTTGACTTTCCTACCCCCCACCTCCGGTTCTTATCACTTATACTTTATACCCCATATTTTTGTTTATTCTCATTTTATCCTTAATTAAATAACTAAAAATTAATCCAGATAATTTTTTTTTTTATTTCCCTGATTTATTATGTGTTAAAAGGTAAATCCGGAATGGTTTTTTGAATAAATTTACAAATTTATCTTTTAAGACATACATCTCGAACCTAATTTTTTTAATTCCTAATTTATATTTGAAGACATAAATTCGAAAGTACATTTTTTTCATTTCGGAATTATGCCCAAAACATAAATCCGGAATGTATTTTTTTAAAAAATAATTTTAATTAGTTAATAAAATTAAAATTTAATATAATAATACTATATTTTGATCAACGACCAAGATACCACCAACACTTTTGACGGCCTCGATGTTACCGATATTTTTGATCAACGGCCTACATTTGATCACTTTCTCGCGTTTAAAAGATAAAGTAGAGGGTAAGGTTCAACAAAATGCATGCCACTGAGAGATTAATAGTATTATTTATCGCAAACTCATTCGTGAAGATGATGGTCGTATTTACTGGTCCTCCATGAATGTTAAGAGCGATGACAATGTAAGAGAAATGTTGGACATCCATGACGGGTATAAAAATATCCGTCCTTTGGAGCTGTACGTGGAGACCAAACGGAGTGTCAAGGAGATTCTTTTCCTTTTGAGACAGGAACTGTCGTCACAATAGAAAAGGAAGCAGTCACTCGATCATTTTCTATTTCCTTATTTCTTTTTGTTAAGTTTTTTTTTGTCGGTGTTGTTGTTTCAATGATCCGTTGTTGTATAAAGTAAAATATAACTTTAAAATATAAATTCATTTTGAAAAAAGTAGTAAATACTGATTAAATTTAGGTGTTCACAATTTTTATTTTTAAAAAAATTAGGTTTCTTCGACCAAAAAAAATTAGGTTTCCTTTTTTATTTTTATGAACAAAAAACTAATTCCTATGATTAAAAAGTTGCATTTTGTGATTTATTTTTTATGTGAAATTTTGCAGCCAGAACCAAAGCAAAAGAGAACCTTGGGAGAATTTTTATTTCAACTACTGTATTTTACTAGTTAAAAGAGACTCGGGATGGAAATGACCTCGTCCCGTCTTTCACTTATTCTTGAAAAAAAAAGGAATATGCTCTTACTCGCTTTTAGGTTTGGCTTTCAAAAAAGACAAAGCTTTACCACCCAAAACAAATTCCTAAAATATGTTGGGGTAGGGTCAAAGTGAATACTTTCATATGAGATCTTTTATAGCATAAGCTACATAAGCACTAGACGAAGCACTAACTTAATTAATATAAATTAAATGAAGTACATGCAACTACGCCCAGTGGCGTATCTAGGACCCTGGCCCAGGGTGGTCAGACTATTTAATTTAATAAAATTTTAAATTATAATATAGACATAATAAATATAGCGTTAAATATGTTTTTGGTCCACAAAAATATAGCGCATTGAAAATTGACACATTAGCAACGACACTTGAGCTTTGTTAGTGGAGACTAACACAGCAGAGACCAAAAATGCTAACGAAAAATAATGTGAAAACCAAAAGTGCTTAAAAAATTTAGAGGGACTAAAAACAAAAAAGACTACATGATAGGGACTAAAAACATATTTAACCCTATTTGTATTGGCCATCTATGCGAATTCATATTTTGAAATCGTCGAATGATCAATGTTTCAAAATAAACACTTTTTTTCTCAATATAAGCAACTAGACAATTTTTTTTTGTATAAAAAACGGTAAAATTACACCACGGGTCCTTTAAGTTATTTAATTCTAACAAGTTGATCTTTTAAGTTTTTTTCGTACCACTTAAATAATTTAAGTTATTTAATTGTAACAAGTCGGTCATATAAATTACATAATCTTTTTCGTACCAACGGTGTACAGATTATGTACACCATTGGTCTTTTTTTCATAATATGTACACACCCAGCAGTACCCGAAACTGTCCGGATATTACACATTATTTCCAACTTTCCTTATTTCACACTGCACTACTCTGCTGTATGCAGTGTGCTATCAGCCTATCATGTCATGTACATTTGTTTTTATTTAAACTTAGAGAGGTTCACAACTTCACGTTACCCAATTTTTTATTGTTTATGTAATGGATAAAATAATAATATTGTTTAGTTCTTCTTCTTCTTCATCGTGAAAAAGCTTCATCTTATAGAAAAGTTACAGAAGAAAAATGGCAAATACTCATTCATCCTTCCATGAGCAGAGTGCAACAATGGTGTAGAGTGGTGCAAGTAGTTAAGTAAGGGTGTGCAATTAAAAAAATAGGGGTCAAAATAAATAAAATTAGGGGTTATATATAAAAAATTTAAAACTTGAGAGTGTGCCACTGCACACCCTCAGCTCCACATAGATCCGCCCCTGACTACGCCTGTGATAAAGTCTCACTCTCGATGGTAGGGTTGGGGAAGATCGATCTTAGGGGTGAACCCACTCTTTCTTCGAAATGTTATAGGGCCAGAAGATAAGTTGTGCTTGTGGTTTTTAGTAGTGAACGCCGCTAACATCTCTTTATTTTCTTATGACATGAAGAGTATTGCAAAAGAAAGGGTCTGCTGATAGAGCAGGGTGGGGAGGCGAGACTACTTCTCTAGTAAACATGAAGTTTCTTCGACAACCGTTTTTTCCAAGCAAGATGCAAGATGGGACGAGTGTGCTTTAGCATGAGACCTATTTTTATTTCCAATTTGAGTTTTAAGTTGTTTTTTATATTTGCTATAATGGAGAGAACACAAATCCAGTTAACTTGATTTAAAAAAATTAGGATTACTTTTTATTTTTATCTTTAGAAAGTTGCATTTCGCGATTTATTCTTTATGTGAAATTTTGCGCGAGACCTATTTAATTCCAATCTGAGTTTTAAGAAGTTGCTTCTTATATTTGCTTCAATGGAGAGAAAACATAGATACCATCAATTTAATCTAATGCTCATAGTAATTTTTAATTTTCGGACTTATTTCTTTAAAGGTTGTCATAATACATATCTAGCTTTCTTTTTTCTAACATAATTTTCTTCTCACTTTCTGTTGCAAATTATGTTTGAGTCGTTGCTAAGAAAGTATAAGGTCTGCGGGGGAAAGAGGAATTTGGATTATCTGAGATCCTGTTTGGGAGGGAGTTAGGAGGAGAGGTCTTGAAAAATATTAGTCTATATTTCAATATATATTTGAGTTTTAAAAAAAATTAAAAAAATACCATGATAGATAAAAAAAACATTTTTAATCATACTTTATTTATATTTAAAGAAATTTTATAACTTCATTAATTTAAAATTGAAAAATACGTCTTCCCTTCCCTTCCCTCCCCCTCCCCCTCCCCCTCCCCCTCCCCTCCCCTCCCCTCCCCAACACACCCTAAGGGTCTGTTTGGGAGTTTGGAGGGGAGGGGAGGGGAGGGGATGGAACTAATAGTGTAAATTATTTAGTGATGAGAAGAAAAATTATCCCCCTAAACCCCCCAAACCCCCTCTCCTAGTTTATTTTTGGAGCCCCTCCAAACTCCCCCAAATATGGAGGGTTTTGGAGGGGCTCCAAAAATAAACTAGGAGAGGGGTTTCGGGGGTTTAGGGGGATAATTTTTCTCCCAATTACTAAAGAATTTACACTATTAGTCTCAACCCCTCCCTTCCCCTCCCCTCCAAACTCCCAAACACACCCTAAAGTCATATTATCCTACGTTCATCTACATGCTGATGCACATGTATTTAGGTTAAATTAAATGTATTTAGGTTAAATTAAATGGTGTTTAGGTACCTTACCTTACCTTCCCTTCCCTTCCCTTCCCTTGCCCCTCCCCTCCCCTCCCCTCCCCTCCCCTCCCAAACACACCCTAAAGTCATATTATCCTACATTCATCTACATGCTGATGCACATGTATTTAGGTTAAATTAAATGGTGTTTAGGTATTTTTGTAAGCCACCAACTCCTAAATATTCCCTTATTACACTGTGAAATACCCATTCTTGGGGGTATAGTGCCCAATAGTGGGGTAGAAAAATCACCACCCAAAAAGTTATTGAACTGCAACATGAGAGGAAACTTTTAGCACATATGAATATCTAACTTAAATTACTATTATACAAAAATCCAAAAAACATCAAAAAAAATTCTGTTATGCTGCTACAACAGTGCAATTAGCACGTAGTGCTTGGCGACAGCGTCTTGACCATTGAAGAAAAATCTCATGATAATATTCAATTAATGCCATTGAAAATTTAACCAAGGAAGAGACCATAGCAACTTGCCATTCCTTTGGTCGTCATGCGGTGTCTGTCTACCCTGCTTCTCCCACTTGGTTCCAGCAACTAGTCCCTGCAAACCAACATTAAGACATTGACCTCAATAAATATTTGGAAACGAGTTAATAGACTGTTTGATTTCACATTCAAACACAGCTCAAAGTGCCCATACGTACGTTTGGTCCATAGCAACAATTCAAACGTTTGAGTACTCAAATGTGAAAACATAACAAATCCACTGATTACCGAAAAAAAAAACAAATCCACTGATTATGTTATTATAATCAACAGCCTTAAATCTTAGACCTTCAAATAAGCAGTTGATTTAAGACCAGTAAAAACTTGAGACTTCGAAATAGGAAATGTTATCAGGCTACAATTCAAAAAGCTTGCAAAAGTATACAAAAGGTTGTTCATAAATGCTACAAATGCCTGGAGAAGCTTAGTTTTGAAACTTACAAGGACGCTAGAAGTTTATAATGATCAAATATCTTTTAATTAAGATGTAAAGTCATTTGGAAATATTTGGACATAGTTTGCCGCTAAGTAGAAAAAGTGGCAAAGGTGCTCAACAGCGGCTCAAGTGTCCAGGCCATTAATCTTCAATCCAGATTCAAATAACTATCCATAACAACATTGAATAACTGAGAATGAGATTTTCCAGCTATATGTCGTGGTTTCTTCAAGACTTCAACCACAATTTTGCTAGAGCCAACTGCTAACATCCAAAACATATTTTTGTTTGTATGTTGAGATGTTGATTAACCAAAGTGTTCAAACTAGTTCATTATTGTAGAATAGATTCCTCCATTTCTCTCCCACAATGCAGGAAGGGATGGTTTTCCTAAATTAATCACAACCAAGCCTCTGCTCACTATTCGGGATCAATTACATGGAAGATACAACGTCAGAATTCTATATCAAATATTAGGTTTATAGATAGACCATTTACCCCATCTCTTAACTATGGTACTATCTATCCTTCATCTGGTCAACACTCTTCACCAGGGAGCTTATATAGGTCTTCCCCGCACATAGTCAAACCACTAAGAGGAAACTATCTTCTTTTCTACAATGGGAGCTATTCCAGCTTTCTTGCTAGTGATCGTGTTTTTAATCCTAAAAATTCATCCAACGTAACATTCTCATCCCTCCAACACTAATCTTACTTTAATGCCCAACATTCAGTCTCATAAAACATTGTGAGACTTACAGTGACAAGGTAAAATTTTCCTTTAAGCTGGAGCAATATTTTCCTATTGTATGCTACACATGAAACATTCCTCCACTTCATCCAT
This sequence comes from Astragalus membranaceus, assembly GCA_039519185.1. Classification (NCBI taxonomy): domain Eukaryota; kingdom Viridiplantae; phylum Streptophyta; class Magnoliopsida; order Fabales; family Fabaceae; genus Astragalus; species Astragalus membranaceus. The sequence goes on from CM076847.1 coordinate 79,127,471, forward strand.
CGGATCCTACTTGGATCCTATGGTTTACATCTTCCCCCATTTCCTTGTTTTGTGTGATAGCCATAAGGTACTAAAACCGTGATATTATATCATTTGTAAAAAGTATGTACCATAACAATGTATCTTGTATATATCCAATAAGCACCTCCTAGACCAAGATAAAAAGACAAGAGCTCAAAGTTGACCCTTGGTGCGCATGTCACCCATAGTTATAGGGAGTTTTTCAGCATCCCCACCTTGTGTTCGAACGCTGATTGAGCACACCAATGGTTTGCCTAAAGTATGATAATTTGTTTTTCGTTTTTTGAGTTTCTGAATCACCAGGTTTGGAATGTTAATGAAAATTAAAAGTTCAATTTACCAAACATACATTGCTAAACTGCTATGAATATGACACCAGTAGAAGAACAACTAACGTTAAAAAGTTAACAACTTCCAATTTTCAAATATACTTATTCTATTCAAGATGGCATTCCTATGCTGAGTATCCCACATCCAAAGCACTGAAGAAAAACGCATCAGGGGAAGGACACCTACAAGGTTGCCGACTCACAGTTTTAGATATGGAATGGAATCAGTCCCTCTCCCCTCTTTAACACGATGTAAGGAAAAGAACAGAGAGAAAACCTTATGACTTCACCTAATAAAAACTTACACACAAATCTCTACTTGTATACCTTACCACATCTCCTTCTATAGACTCAATCTTACTGAGATCAACAAAATGGTAATGACTATTGTGACACCATAATCTGATGCAATCCAACGAAACTAGGAGAGATGTCATGAGGAAAATAAACAAGAGATCATGTATATGCTAGCTTGAAAACTAAACACGAAATGATATCAACTTGTAACAGAAACTAGCATGCCTGCAGCAAATATAATGGCAAAGCATACTGGAAAGAACAGCACAAATAAGATTTTGTAATTATATGTCGCATAGCATGAGAGCTACTTACCAGTACTTTATCAACCCATCCCAGCCACAAGTTGCTACTTTACTCTGTTCCAGGGGATGCCACTCAGAACCAATGCAAACACCTTCGTGACACTTGAGAGTTCTAAAGACTTTGCAACTTTTCCAGTCCCAGAACCAACATTTACCCTCACCATCTCCCGACATGACAAAGCGTCCATCTGGTGAAAAATTGACCTGACAGGCATATCCAGCCACAATATGTCCAGCAAACCTCTTCTTTTTGTTAAGTTGAAACTTCTCCCTGGTACTGTAAATAAGTATCTGGTTATCCAAGCTCTGCGCTGCAAGCCAATTGGCATTGGGGTGAAGCGAAATGGATGGCATAGAATGCATGTGAGGCTCACTAATATACTTTATAACCACAGGGATACCGAATTCCCATACCCTGAGGGACTTATCATCACTTGAAGTAACAAACCTCCTGTTGTTATCAACAAAGGTAATGGTATTCACAGCCCCTAAATGCTGATCATACTCTTGAGTTATTTGCCCCGTGTTCATATCCCACTGAACAATCTTCTTATCACTCATACCAGCCAACAAAACATTCTGCTTATCCTCATCCGGGTTAAGCTTCACAACATAAGGGATCTTCCCTGTGCTAAAAGTCGATATGACTTGCCCCGTTTCGGTGTCCCAATACTTGATATTCTTGTCATACCCAGCACTCAAAAACTTGGTCCCATCATTGCTAAAACAAATATCCCTAACAGCTTTGGAGTGTCCCATGTAAGTTCTCATGCATTTCCCAGTATTGAAAACATCCCAAATCTTAACCTTAGTATCCATGCCTGCTGAGAGAATCAAATGGCCAGACTTGGGGAAAAAGCGAATAGCAGAAACCCCTTTTGTGTGTCCACTCCAAGTGTGAACCAATCTCTTAGGTATATAACAATGATCATTATTAGCCTTTGCATCTTTTGGAGGTGCAATCCAAGACCTACCTTGATAATCCCTTTCCTCTTTCCCATGGAAAGTACTCTTATCATTAACAACCTCAGTCTTCTCCCCACCAAAACCACTCTTCTCTTCCCCTTTCTTCTTCGCATGCTCTTCTGCATACTTCTTCTGCTCCTCAGTCAACTCACCTTGCAACCCTTCTTTCTTCCCAGCCCAAGGACTCTTCTTGTTCTTCAACAACCATACATCGGAAGCCGGGTTTTCAATCTCAATACCATTGTCATCATCATTGTCGTCATTATTCTCTTCCCCATCCTGATTCTCTTCCTTCTTCTTCTTGGACTCTATTCTCCGCTTCTTCTGCTCGTGGCGGGGAATATTGTAGACAGAGGCGGCGTTATTTTTTTGTAAAGCATCGTAATCGCCAACGTAATTGGAAGCTGAGGGATCTGCGGCGTAGCCAAACTTGTAGAAGGTATTGTACTGTTCGTCGAAGAGGAAGGGTTCAATGGCGGCGTCTTCGACGAAACCGAGTTTGTGGTTGCGCATGCCTTGGGCTATACCGTCTTTGGCGTAAGGGTGAGATGGGCCTTGGATGGGGGCCCAGAGCTGGTCGTAGGTGGGGTTGAAGCCTACGGCGTGTTGTGTCGGGTCGATGGGTTTAGAGAGGGTTTTTTGGTCGGAGACGGTGAGGGCGAGCATGGTGTCGTCGACCTTGGGGGCGGCGGAACGGCCTGGAAGGAGACGGGGAGGAGAGGAATCCTCCGGCGAGTTAGGGTTTTGGGTTGGGGAGTTTGGATCGTCGTCTGAGTATTGGTGAATGAGATCCATTGTGGATATTAATGTGAGGGAAATTGCAAGAGAGAAAGAGTGAGTGAAAGTGGGTGGGTTGGGGAGAGTGAACTATTGAGGCCTTGCAGGAATTGGTATGCTGTGCAGTGCAACGCCGCGGTCTTCGAGTCGCAATAGTTATGATGAGAGAGAGGCGAGAGAGAATTAGAGGAGTATATAGAGAAAGGAGTGGTTAAGGACCATCAGCGAGACCCAGGAGGCGGTGGTTTGCGAAAAGGGAGAGAGACCAACGTGAAGATGCAGCGGTGGGATTGAGGATGGCGACTAGTGTTGACGGCGGTGGAAAGAGGAGGGGGGAGGTTGAAAGGCTTAAAAATTGTCTATACTCCGATTAAATTGATGTTGTGCATCGTTAACTAATGATGTGTATCCTAAACTAATGCCATTGTGTAAATTTAAATAGACAAAAGACTTAAATACGTTTTAGTCCCCTGTAAATATAGCGTGTCTTGGTTTAAGCCCCTACAATTTTTTTTTTAGTAAAAAACCTTTGCAAAATACACTCTTTTGGTATAAGCCCTTCTGTTAGAGAACGGTTAGTGTGACGTTAAAAAAAACCTACGTGTCTGCCAATGTGTCTTAAAAATGCTGAGTAGATAATTGCTGAAATTGAAATTAGGGTTCTTTTGTTTCCATCTTCACAGCACCTCTTCATTCATCTTCACCATCTTCACCCATGGCTTCTTCTTCCTCTCTACTAGAACCACCACAACCATGGCTCTATCAAACTTCTCAGCAACCCAGAAAAAAGAACTTCTCTGTAACCTAGAAAATAAACTCTCTCGATCGATCTCTCGAACCAGCTTCTGCTGAAATCAAAATTTTGATGCGCTTGTTCTTGTTGAAAACGAATCAGAATTGAAAACGAATAGCAATTGAAAACGAATAGCAACCTTCAATTTTGATTAACCTTCTGCAAAATCTAGATCTGAAATGAAATTAAAAACGAATCTGGATCTAATTTTTGATTGAAGATGGTGAAAACGAATAGCAATTTTGACAAACGCATTAGAATTGAAAACGAATAGCAATTGAAAACGAATAGCAACCTTCAATTTTGATTAACCTTCTGCAAAATCTGGATCTGAAATGAAATTAAAAACGAATCTGGATCTAAATTTCGATTTCGATTTCGATTTGTTCTTGTTGATTAAAAACGAAATTTTGATTAACCTTCTCTTATTCTCAAACCCATCGTTTCTGCGTTGATTTTTTTCTGGGTTAACTCCGATCGTTGTGGTGGTGACAGGTTGAAATTGGCTAAGATGTCAAACCCAGAATCGTTCATTAGAATCAAACCCAGAATCGTACATCAGAATCAAACCCAGAATCGTTGTTCATTTGCGTTTAAACTCCGATCTGTTTCTGCTAGTGGCTGTGGTGGTGGTGGTGGTGGTGGTGTCGGTGTGTGTGTGTGTGTGTGTGTGTGTGTGTGTGTGTGTGTGTGTGTGTGTGTGTGTGAGAGAGAGAGAGAGAGAGAGAGAGAGAGAGAGAGAAGAGAGTGGTTGTGGTGGTGGTGGTGTGGTGGTTGTGGTGTGGGTGAGAGAGAGAAGACAGGTGGTAGACAGGTTGCTACAGTCAGCATTTTAAAACACACATGGCAGACAGGTTGCCAATTTTTTAACGTCACACTAACAAAAGGGCTTATACCAAAAGAGTGTATTTTGTAAGGGTTTTTTACTAAAAAAAATTGCAGGGGCTTAAACCAAAACACGCTATATTTGCAGGGGCCTAAAACATATTTAAGCCTTGACAAAAATTATGAAAAAAATTAGTCCATTTTTGCATCCCTTTGAGAAGCATGATAGATTCAGATTGGTCCCAATATATTTCAATCCGACTTAGAGTGTTTTTTTTACCTTATTATTGGTGCGCAGTTTTCACTGGCTTTGCCGATTACTAATCTATGTGGGCCCAAGATTCGAACTCGTGACTTTGGGGGTGGGATTCGAGTCCATTTACCACTCGGGCCAACTCTTGTTGGTGACTTAGAGTGTGTTTGATTAGCCTTTTAAAAACTGATTTTTATTTTTAAATAATTAAAAAAGAATTTTCAATATCGGCCCCTCGCATGTAAAGTAAACGAGAGGATGCATTTATAAAATAAGAATTAATTGGCGGTGAACACCCTCGTATATACCCAAAAAAATAAGAATTAATTGGCAAGATCATAAAGCAATACCACTTAAGTTTCACCGATATAGACGGGTCTAACCTAACGTTTAAGAATCCAAGGCGAGACCATACAACAATATGATGCTTAAACATTATATGAGGGTTTATTCTAATAATCTCAAGTCCTTGATGATTATTCTAATTCATAACTAAAACCTCACAATACCATCATATAACTTCTTTTCATTAGCTTTCCAACACATTTGAAAGCACCTATATCTGATACTTGGGTCAAAAGTTATCACTAAAACAGTGCTAATGCACTATTGCTGAAAAATTGTACTTGGTTGTGAGGTGACCAGATTACAATGTTAGTCATTGTGTGTGTATGTGTGCGCTTGTGTGTGCGTGTGTGTCATCTAATCTAATCTTCTAATATAGTCATTTGGCCAAAATATTAGACATTTTACTATTAGACAAAATTATGCAACGTGTGCGTGTGTGTCATCTAATCTAATCAAATCTTCTTATGCTAGCAAAATGACACTATTAGACATTTTACTATTATGCCACGTGTCACTTTTTTAGGGTAAATAAGTCATTTGGCCACTAAATGCCAAAATATTTCAGCTTTTGCTGTCTGTCGGGGGACAGGCACAGACGCAGAAAAAAACTGCCGCCGAAAAAAAGAGACAGGTGCTGAAAACTGGTCTGACGCGCGCAGTAAAGTGGACTCACGCGCCGTTAGAGAGAGAAAAAAATACTGTAGGCGGAAAAGAGAGAGACAGGCGCTGATAAATGTACTGACGCGCGCAGTAAAGTGACTAACGTGCTGTCAGAGAGAGAAAAACAATACTTTTTGGCAAAAAAAAATATAAAAAAAAATCAAACTATTAACTATAATCTACTAAAACTACTAAACAAATCAATTTAACCACTAACAATTGTTAAAAAAGAGGGACCACTATCAAAAATTTCAAAATAACTTTTTTATAATAATTTCATAATTTAATTAAAATGATTAAATTAATATTAAATGATTTAGAATTTACTATTTACTATAATCTACCAAAACTACTAAAATCAATCAATTTAACCACTAACAATTGATAAAAAAAATTAACGACTATCAAAAAATTCAAATTAAATTTTTTAAATAATTTCATAATTTAATTAAAATGATTAAATTCATATTAAATGATTTAGAATTTCCTATTTACTATAATCTACTACAACTACTAAAACTAATCAATTTAACCACTAACAATTGACAAAAAAAATTTACGACTATCGAAAATTCTAAATTAAATTTTTTGATTAAATGATCTAGAATAAAAAAAATATAAATAAGAGCAACGGTAGCGGCAGCGAAAGCTGCAACGGGAGCGGCAACGAAAACCGACGTCGAGAACGGCCAGTGGCGGTACTTTGTGGGAGCGGAGGGGAGCCACACAGCATCCCCTAAAAAAATAGATTTTTTTTTCATACACTGCTACCAAAACGACGTCGTTTTGGGGGGTTAAATTTTTTAAGCCATTCCTCGTTCGGAAACAAAATGCAGAAGCAGAAGGAAACAAAACACGCTTAAGTGAACAAAACCCTCTCGCTGTCTTGCTCCCCTTGCGCTGTCAAAGCATAATGCAGCAGCAACACCTTGCCGTCACAGCGTTGCTGCCTCTGTTCGTGCGCAGCTCCGCCTCACGCCGCCTCTATTGCACAACACTGCTGCTCTTCTCAATCTCTCTGCTCTTGTGTTGTTGTGTATTCCTTGATTTCAACTCTGCATTTCCTTCAATTCCAATCTCGTTGCCTCTGTTGTGCAGTGGTACTGTCAACTGTGGTAAATAATGCTTTGCTTTATTTGTAACTCTATACACCAGTGGTAATTTTTGGTAACTAGTGCTTTATTTTATTGCTTTTTGTAAAAGTTCCCACCACCATCATTGATATAAAACTGATAAAAAATGTGAATCTGTTCATGTTTCTATCTGTCAAACTCTTAGGTCCTAGCCGTGGGTTCGGCCAGAGGTTTGAACAAGTGTTTTGATTCCTCTGTTCTTCAAGCGATTGCGCCAAGGAGGGAACTCTGCTCCTTGACTGTGGGTATCCTGACTCCTCTAGAAAGGGTCGGGTTGGGTGAAGGGGACTACGAGGTTTGAATTATACTACTGGCTAATGCATAAAAATAAGGGTAAAATATGTTTTTAGTCCCTACAAAATCGGCTCATTCTAAGTTAAGTCCCTACATTAACGAAATAGGCATTTTGGTCCCCATCTTATTTTTTTCGTTTTCAATTTTAGTCCCTCATGACTTTTAATAGCGCTTCACAACTTTTAATAGCGCTTATAAAAGGTCAAAAAAGTGCTATTAAAAGTTTTGAAACGCTATTAAAAGTCATGAGGGACTAAAATTGAAAACGAAAAAATAAGATGAGGACCAAAACGCCTATTTCGTTAATGTAGGGACTAAACTTAGAAGGAGCCGATTTTGTAGGGACTAAAAACATATTTAACCCTGAAAATAAAGATAAAAATGCGATAAAGAAGATAGATAAAAATAAACGTAGAGTTTTGGTTTGATTGATGTGTGTTCTGTAAAATTACTCTTCTCCTATTTATATACATAGGCCCTCGTCGGCCACTACTCGAACCAACACTTGCCTACGTTGGATTAATCAACATCAACCCACTACATTACATACAGGCCCTAAAAACTAGGAAGCACTCTTCCACTAGCACGGGTAGTGGGTCAAAATATCTTTGCTTCCACTTCTACGGCGCTTCTCCACGTTGTCTTAACCGCCCCAACGTCTAAATGTGTCCACGTGCGTTGAATCATTGCTCCCAAAGCAAGACCCTCTAACTCGGCCAACTCCTCATGCCCACTTCCCATAAATTTAGGAAGGTGGTTACCGTAGATTGGCTTGGCCTTTTCCCATTATATTTAATCATATAATTATTTAATAAATAATTATATGAACACATTAAGACCAAGTATTAGCCTCCAAGTCTATATAAACTTAGTAGCCACGTCAAGCCGATTTGTCTCGGCCGAGTCTTACCTCGGCCAATCAGGCGTCAGCCGAGTAGGCACCTCAGTTGTTTATCTTAGCCATGTGGTAATGTATAGTCAATTTAGACCCCAAGCAGCTAAAATTTCTATTTTTGCCGACGGGAATCAGCCTTCGGCTCTCGGCTAGCCGATTCTACGCCAGCCGAGTAGCCCTCGGCAAAAACGGGTGTCAACAAATGCCCCCCTGCATCCTTTAGCTGAGGACCTTAAGAGGATGCTGAAGGATGTATTATGTTAGTCGATTTATTCTCTGCCAACTCCTTACACTTGACAACTATGGTTGTAGTGCATATGGAAACTTAATCTTTTGGAATAACTGAGGTTGCAGACAGTAGACTCACAATATCACAATGACACTGCTAGGTGCCCCCCAGTGTTGTACAATTGGGATTGCAGACAGTAGACTCATAATGTCAAAGTGACACTGCTAGGTGCTCCCCAGTTATGTCTGACTGGGATTGCAGACAGTAGACTCATAATGTCAAAGTGACACTTCTAGGTGCGCCTAAGTTGTGTACAATTGGGATTGCAGACAGTAGACTCATAATGTCAAAGTGACACTGCTAGGTGCCCCCCAGTATTGTGTGTTCCAGCCGATTAAGGAAATACAAACGTAAGTAAGACGCCGCGTTTGCAGATAGTAGTCTTACGTTGCCGATGTGGCACTGCTAAGTGTCGTCACACTTTGTCTTGTTGGATTGGTATTCCGTTTCCATTGAATTGGCTACTTCCACTTACCCTTTGTTGAAGGAAATGGTAAGCCGTACGCCAAAGCCATAGTCAAAAAGTGTAGCCGCCCTTGTTAGTTGACGAGGTCTCGGTTGCCATGTCATTTGGCTGCCTAATCACTATGGTAATTTGATGCATCTTCAGACACATCATAATCATCCATAGGGATTATTTCACCGTCAAATCCTTCTTGCTTCTTCTCATGAGGGAATTATTCAATCTGAATTGCCCTGGAAGTCAGGCCACTGAGGTCACTACAAGCTTGTCCCACAAGCTTCTCCTTCAATTGAGGGTGCATTCCAGAGATGGCCATGGAAGTAAGTTGAGATTCTGGGAAAGGTACTGAGCACTTTCCGGCCATCTTTCTGAATCTTTCAATGAAGTTTGTCACAACCTCATCCACCTTCTGCCGTAAATTCATGAGATCGGCAGCAGTAGCTTCAGGCTGTGGCCAATAAAATCTGTCATGGAAGCACATTTCCATGTCTGCCCAGGTCTGTATAGAATCAGGTGGGAGAGAAGAATACCATGAGAAGGCAATCTCTGTCAAAGACAAAGGGAACAGCTGCAACTTATGGAACTCATTCTGGTTTCCTTCCCCACATTGGGCCGTGAATCGGTCGACGTGCTCCATAGTAGACTTACCATCATCCCCGGAGAATGTGGCAAAGTCAGGGGTTTTGAATCCTCTGGGCAGAGGCAACAATCTGTCCACCCATTCAGGGTAAGGCTTCCTGTACACTGGTCGGTCGAGCGGTTTCAGCTGAACACCGAAAAACCTCTTGATGGTGTCAACTATCAAAATAGGGTTCAGGAGTTGGACCCTCGGTGGTCTTTCAGGTGGAGGTGTTGGTCGCCACAGTGTATCTGGGGGACCCTTCACCCCTGGCTGCGGTGGTACCTGAGGTGGAGTATTTGTCCAGGGCTGCCCAGGCACTACTTGGGCCAGGTTAACAAGGCCAGTTCCTGGTACATATGCTTGCATGCCTCGGTGAGGTGGAAGTTGATTCCATGGCTGCTCGGCCGGGGCAACACCCATCTGTGTCTGTATATAGGAACCCGCCAGGTAGGTACCGAGTGCTCCGAAATACGGTTGACTAGGAGGTAGGCTTGTCGAGCCAAGTGGGCTCTGGGCCCATGGCTGATGACTCGGGCAATACCCACTGATCCTGCCATTCCCTGATGCCGGGGCGAAGGCTTGCCCCCCTGCGTAGGCCGAGTAGTTAGCCGTGGCAGAACATCCATAGAATGGTCCTTGCCGCAAACCCAACGAGCCTACTGCCTCGGGCGGCCTTCGGGTCAATTGCACTTGTCCCTGCTGAAGAGAAGCTGTATTAGTGACATTCGCAAAAAATTTCCCCTAGTGTTGGCAGTGGCAAAAGTAGCAGGCTGAGGAATCACAGGAATAGGGCATACCTGATGCAAGAACGCCTGCTGAGGCCCAGTCAAACTCCCACTCGGTGAACACTGATGCATGCCTCCCACAGAAGTATAGGAGGATGCCTGCTGAGGTCCAACAGGGTTGGTGTATGGCAGGGACTGATGCGTGCCTCCCATAGAAGTAGGATGTCCTCCCTGCGGTTGGCCAGGAAAATGGGGTTAGTAGCATTGCTACCCTGCATTGCATGCCTGTGTTCCAGTTCCTTGGCCTGATGCACCTCATTGTGCACCATAGGTTTAACTATGTCAGCCAATTGTTGGGACACTTGGTACATTATATCAAGTATCCCTATATCTATCTGTTGCCGAATGAATAATGTAGTCATCACCACGGGATCCTCCTCTTGATGAGGTGGTTCATTCGATTCAGCAGTAAACGTTGCAATAGTATTCCCTGAGACACCTACTGGCTCCATGATTTTGGCTTTGGCAGCAGTTGCCTTCTTTGATGTCGAAGGTGACTCCATGCTTAAGTTTCTACTAGAGCGAAAGTGCATACGCTATTGATAATCCAGTCCAGGAGAATCAAACGCAATGGTTTGTTCACCCGTTCTAGTCCCATCGGGCGTGTGTTTGCTGGTGTTTTTAGCAAACAATCACTGGTTTTATTAGAAATGTTTGTGAGATTAAACCAGAAATCTCCAAAGCAATTGCCTTTAAACACCGCAGTTTGTCAACAAATATATTTTAAAAGGGGGACAATTCACCATGAAAATGGAAATCAAAGAAAAAGAAGTAGTAAAATGGAACGCAGAAATATAAAATAACTTGTATTGAAAGCAATAATTTGCATTAAATGTAAAGAGAATGGTGCACAAATTCACATACGTTGTACAAGAATTCTTTTACTCTGTTTTCGCTGTGACTTGGAAGTTAGAGTTTCAGAACTGTGTGTTTGGTATAATAATTTGCCACCTTTGATTTCTACGTAAAAACCACTATTTATACAGAAAATAATGACTGAAATGTAAACTGCTATGGACACGTGGCTACGTCTTATTAACCAATGATAGACTTCGTGCCACGCTCGATGCCACATACTGCCCACGTTGTATTAACCGTAGTCTTGAAATTCGACACAACTATTTGCCAATAACTGCTTCACGAAGTCCTGAATACACTGTCTTATCGAAAACTTTTCCCTGTCGAATTGGTGAAGACTTCTTCTGTCGAAAACATGCTGAGATGACTTAAATGTCACTTATTCTTTCTGAAGGCATAATGAATGATCTTTAATGAAGAGTCAAACCCTATTAACTAACCACTCAAAAGCCTTGTCGAAATTCTAGGCTAACAAATTGCCCCCCCAAAAATATCTTTTTCGACAGCACAAGTGTTAAGGAAGAAAAAGAATATTTTTGAGGATTTCGAAACGTCACCTCCAACAACTTTGCATTAAATGGTGATAGGCAAAAATAATCATGACCTTACGCAGATAAAGCGAACCGTCTCATTGGGCCACGTCATTTGGTTGGTAGACCACGTCTTTTCAGAACCTCAAACGTGCGAAGCGTCGTAACTGTGCAACCGTTGCACCTTTAACGTATAAATACGTTTCACTTCATCTTCTTCATTCTTACGCTCCCTTTGAACCTTAAACTCTGAAAATTTCTCAGCTAACCTTGCCTCTTCACGAAAGCTTCAAACTTTTTCATCGTTTCGACATCTCCACTAAGAACACAACCCTCTTTGTTCATTATTTACAACAGATGGCTTCTTCCAGCGCTCAACCTCAAAAACAAACAGTTGTTGTGCATGGCTTTGAAGGCTTCGTTGAAGAACCTTCACCAACTTGGTTTAATCAGATACTTATTCCATCTGGTAAACCTTTTACCCATGCTTATTTAGGTCCTCTTCCTGACCCTATAGAAAGCGAAGAAGTTAAAGCGATTTTTCCTAGTCACCGTAAACTTCAACCCAGAATTTTTGAAGAAACTCCTTTTCATTTGGAATTTCTGAAAAACCCCAACAGAGTATTTAGATCTGCTCCTAAGGTAGAACAAAGTGATTACATCACATGGCTTGACAAAGTTCAAAAACAAAAGGAAACCATTTGGCAAGAACAGGGGATTTTCGACATTATCCAACTGTCGAAATATGGACCCAAATACGACAGCACTATGATTCTAGCAGCATTGCAGTTCTGGGATATATCCACTCATAGTCTCCATCTGAAGTGTGGCATGTTATCTCCCACTCTGTTGGATGTGGCTGCCATTACTGGCCTGAAACCACTGGGTGAAACCTTTGACCCTAAACTGGCCACCAATGACTATGGCTTCTCATTTAACAACCCTACCTTTAGTGCTTATATTGCTGATCATCATGATACTGAGAATGCTGAAGTATCTGATTTAGAACACATAGCTTTTCTTACCCTATGGTTGTCATGCTTTGTCTTTTGCTCCCGTTCTCTCCAAGTAGCAAAAGTTTTCGTTCCTTTGGCCACTCAACTCCATAAGGCCAAGAATATCAATTTAGCGAAATTGGTTCTAGGAAATCTCTATCAGCATCTTGATGGTGCTGCCCTCGAATTGAAAGAAGGCGAACCAACTGACAAACTGCTCATTGCTGGTCCTATGTGGCTTATGCAACTTTGGCTCTTAGCCACTTTTGAATCAAGGCTGAACTTGTTTATTCCCAAGGAAATTCGACCAACCTTACCAACTAGAAGAACAGAAGGAGTTCGACTAGCACAATTAAGGAATAGGGAAAAGAACTTGTCTTATGAAGAAGCGTTTTCCATGTACTTCGACATCTTCAACAAGTGCACTACTTTCGTTGATGCTATGGCGCCTTTTGTCAAATGCACTTTTGGACCATCTTGGTTCATCAACGAATTTCCCTCTAAATCAGCAGAAAATGCCGAAGAGATAAACCAAATCTGGCAAGCCTATCTTTCGCCCTCTCTTCTTTCAATAAGGCTCTCCCCAAGCAACAACAAAAACAATCTTGGCATTAGCAGGTATTTTCCCAGCTATTTTTCGAGGCAATTTGGGCTATGCCAACTTCGACCGGCCCCGGTCTGCTTGCACAGGAGAGAGTTCAACACTCCAGAGACAGAGCAAGCTTATCAGCAAATCTTCAAGAATTTTCGCTTCAAAGATTTGCTCTTTGAACCTGCTAAATTTCAACCAAACTTTTCATGTACGAAGGCATTTCAAGATTGGTGGGGTGGATACTATACTAAAGCTCCTAGAGGAAAAACTGATGCAGAAATTTCGAAAATTTTGTATTCAGCTTTTCCCTCTCAAATTGCTGAGAAGAACAAATCCCCAGGTATCCTCAGATAATTGGAAACATAATTCTTCATTAGTTAAAATTTTAAAACCAATTACCTGATAAAATCTTTGCGTTATGAACAGCTGCTGTTTTACAGAAAAAGCCCACTAAAGCAACACCAAAGCAAAACAAGCCAACAGCAAGAACACCACCCAAAACGAAGAAGAAACTTGTGGTCAAATCCACTTCCAGCTTACCCCAAATAGAGGTATATCTTTGTAAATTGACTAAACCTTTTAAGTAGAAAGTTCGACCATATTTCATCACCTTTATTTCTTTTTCCTCTTTCAGAAGAAACCTGGAGCAACAAGTCCTCTTGCAATAGGGAAAAGCCTACTTGTTTCCAGTTCTGAGGTAACAAATATATCTTCATTTCTGTTTCAAATTTCTTCAACTCTTTTAACACTTAATTATGTTTTAAACTCATGTTTCTCTTTCGCAGGATACTGATAGTGATAGTGATAACATGCCTCTTATTCATCGGTCAAGGAAACGAATGCAACCCGAATCCCAAACAAGAGCTAAAGGGATTGTGATCAAAGAACCACGAGAGCAATCTCACGGACCTCCCCCTAAGAGACTTCACACATCAGTCGAAGTTCCTGTTTTCGAATCTGTAGCTGCTCCAAATGTTGCTTCGACTGAACAAATTTTGTCTGCACCACCAACACCTGTGGAAATTTCTACAATAACTCCAACTACCCAAAATTCTCCTATGGTTGTTGACGTTGAAGGAACAAACATTGCCACTAACACGAATGTCGAAATAGAACTTGAGCAAACACCAGATGTGGCAGGCGCTAAGGATTCAAGCAAAGAAACGACTGAAATTGAGGCTCAAGAACAAGCTTCTACCAAGGAATCAACTAGTAGCGCCATGAGTGACCAGGAGTTTTCGCTGATGAAGGCGACAAATCCTTTGGCTGCTCTTAAACACTTGCTGAGCCTTTCTTCTTCTTCCCCTGCCATGGTCTCCAGTGCTTCGACTACTTCCTTGACCTCTGTTACTCAAGAGTCTACTGAAGAATTGCTTCAGCAATTAAAAGCTAAGGTCTTGGAAGGCAATCTTTTTACTAGGATTGGAGAGAACCCATCAGAAAGCTTTGCAATTAAGGACATCGCTCAAAAATTACTACAATCAGAGCCTAATGCAAAACTTTTCGCTTTCTTGATCGAATTTTTGCCAGTCTTTGAAACTTTTGCACTTCACATCAGTAAACGCTCTGAAATTTCCAGGTTGAAAAACCAAGAGGCTGTACTTCATCAAGAGAAAATTAATGCCTTCAAGGTTTCTCAAACCCCCATTGATGAATTGGAAGTTCAAATAACGAAGGATGAGCAAGAACTTGCTAACTGGAATTCAAAAATTCAGCACTATGATGAAGAGATAAGAATTCTCCAAACAAAACTGGCAAATGCTAAATACCAAAAAAGTTTAGTGCAACAAAGGATGGAGACCCATAAGTCGAAGATTGAAAAGGCAGCTACTGAGGCTCTTCAACATTTTGATGATGCTCAAAAACACCAAGCCACTATTGCTCAACTGGACAAAGAATTAAGCTTTCTGGAGTCTTCAATTGCTATGGGCACCAAAATCCTCTACAGGCTCAAGCATTCTCTTCAAAGCCTTTAATAACTTGTAATAGTGTAGAATTTCTTTTAATGGCTATGTAATTATTTTGATTGAATACATTACCATTTTGAATCAATTTACAATTTTATCCTTGCTCGATTCTAACTTCGTTTAATGTTGGCTTATACTTTTTTAAATACTTGCCATTTATTTTGAAGATTCTGTTTTCGTCACCCAATTCTTCGACTTCGTATGCCCCATTAGAAAAACATTGCAATATGCGAAGTGGACCTTCCCAACTGGGTGACCATTTACCCAAGATTCTATCTTTTTTATCCATAGGCAACAATACTTTCCAAACTAAGTCACCTGAATTAAAGGTTTTTAACTTAACCTTTTTGTTGTAAGCTTTAGCTACTCTTTCCTTCTGTCGAATAAGCATTTCCAAAGCTAACAACCTTTCTTCGTCTAAGTCAACTAACTCATCAAGCATCATATTCCAATAATGATCAAAAGGAATCTCATACTGTCTTTGAATTCTTGTTGATTGTAAACAGATTTCAACAGGCAATACTGCATCGTGTCCAAAGGTTAACCTGTATGGAGTAGCATTTATAGATTCTTTGGGTGAATTTCTACAAGCCCATAAAACTTGATCCAAAGTGTTATGCCAATTTCTGGGTTTTTGCCCAACATGCTTTTTAATCAAGTTAATAATGATCTTATTGGCAGCTTCCACTTGACCATTGGCTTGTGCATAATATGGTGTCGAAGTTAATAACTTAAAACCAATTTCAGAAGCAAATTCCACCATTTTTCGACCAGTGAAAACAGAACCCTGATCTGTAGTTATGGTTTCTGGAATTCCATACCTATAAATAATATGATTTCGGATAAACCGTATTACTGCTTCTTGATCAACATTGGTTAAAGGTATTGCTTCTACCCATTTGGTAAAATAATCAATTCCTACTAATATATACCTATGACCTTTTGATGATGTTGGTTTTATTTCTCCAATTATATCTAGAGCCCAACCTCTGAATGGCCAAGGTTTCACTATGGCATGCAATTCATTTGCAGGCACATGTTGTATTCCAGCATGCTTTTGACACTCTTGGCATCCTTTGGCAAACTCTATACAATCTTTCAACATTGATGGCCAATATATTCCTTGTCGAAATAATAGCCATTTCATTTTATGGCCTACTTGGTGTGAACCACAAGCTCCACTGTGTGTTTTAGAAACTGCTAAATATGCCTCATTTTCATTAAGACATTTCAATAATACTCCTTCAGGAGTTTTCTTAAACAGTTCGTTTCCAATTATCACATAGCTTAAAGCTCTGTACTTTACCTTTTTATTGGTATTTCCTGTGGGATTTTGCAAGTATTCTACAATAGGCTTTCGCCAATCATCATTGGCCATATTGTCAATAGCAAAAACTTCTGCTAAAACAACTTCATCAACAATGTGGTGTTGTTCAATACATTCCTCATCTATATTTGTTGCCCCCCCAGTTTTTGGTGTTGACAATAATGATGAAGAAATATCATCAGATATGAGTTTCTCTTTTATTTCGATTAATTCTTCAAGGCTTTGTTTTGAAACTCTATAACCTGATGCAATTTGGGCCAAATCATTCGCCACTTGATTATCAACTCGTGGTAAATGTTCTAAGTGAACAGAGTCAAATCTCTTTAACAAGGAATTGGCCATAATAAAGTATTTAATAAGGTGTTCTTTAATACATTTATATTCTTTGGTCATTTGTTTGATAACCAATTCTGAATCACCTTTTATTTCGATACATCTTGCCCCCAGCTCAAGTAAAATTTCAAGACCTATAATTAGAGCCTCGTACTCAGCTTCATTATTTGAGCAATGATTTCGAATCTTACACTTGTACTTCGTTGGAATGTTATTTGGTGAAATAATTAAAACACCAATCCCAACTCCTTTTTTATGACTCGAACCATCAAAATACAACCTCCAAGGATATGTGTCTACGAAATGTAATGTTTCTTCGACAACAGAGTGGTCCACTATAAAATCAGCAACCACTTGTCCTTTAATTGATTTTAAAGGTTGATAAGTTAAGTCATATTCAGACAAAGCTAAAGCCCACTTACCAATTCTACTATGCATTATGGGTTTCGACAACATATGCTTAATAATATCAGAATGCGAATAAACACAAACATTAGCTGGCTTTATATATTGCTTTAACTTTGTGCAAGAAAAATACAAGCAAAGGCACAACTTTTCTATAGCACTGTACCTAGTTTCAGCATCTATTAAGACTCTACTAAGGTAATATATGGCTCTTTCGACACCATTATCATCCTCTTGAGCTAACATGCTACCTATTGTTTTTTCAGATGCTGCTATATACAATTTAAGCACTTTGTTTCTAATAATAGGCATTAGAATTGGTGGTTTCATCAAATAAGACTTAATTTCTTCAAAGGCTGCTTGATGAACTGATTCCCATTTGAAAACTTCTTCTTTCTTCAGTCTCAATAATGGCGAAAATGCTTGAGTTTTGCCACTTAGATTTGATATGAATCTTCGTAGGAAATTGATTTTTCCCAACAATGACTGAAGTTCTTTTTTGGTTGAAGGAGCTTTCGTTTCAATTATAGCTTTAGTCTTATTCTGATTGATTTCAATGCCTTTTTTGTGCACCACAAAACCCAAGAAATCTCCTGCACGTACACAGAAGGCACACTTTAATGGATTCATTTTCAATCCATATTTCCTCATTCTTTCAAAAGATTGTCGAAGATGGTCTAAATGACCATTTTCTGAGGAAGATTTAACTACCACATCATCTATGTATACTTGCATAAAGTTTTCAATGAAATCATGAAACATACAATTCATTGCCCTCTGATATGTAGCACCAGCATTTTTTAAACCAAATGGCATTACTACCCATTCATAAATACCTAATGCCCCTGGACAACGAAATGCAGTTTTCGATACATCTTCTTCAGCAATAAAGATTTGATTATACCCAGAATAACCATCAAGCATGCTGAGGTATTCAAATCCTGCTGCTGAATCTATTAACATTTCTGCCACAGGCATTGCGTATTCATCTTTGGGAGTTGCATTATTCAAGTCTCTAAAATCTATGCAAACTCTAAGAGTGCCATTTTTCTTAATTACAGGAACTATATTAGCTAACCATTCGACATACCTGGCAGTTCTGATGAATTTGTTCTTGAACAACCTTTCGATCTCCTCTTTAATTTTAGTTAATATTTGAGGAGCAAACCTTCTTGGTATCTGCTTCACGGGCTTCTTCTCTGGTCGAATTGGTAATTGCAATTCCACAACGTCTCGACTCAATCCAGGCATTTCGTCATAGTCCCAAGCGAAGCAATCTTTGAACTCCCTTAGTAACGTTATAACTTGGGTTTTCAATGCAACATCCAGGTATGCACTAACAAAAGTTGGCCTCTTCTTTGAGCCATCTCCCAAATCTACTTCTTCCAATGGATCTTGAGCCTGCATTCGCTTTGTTGAATCTCTAGGATCCTTTTCAAACCCCAATGGCTCATTATCATAAATGCAATCAAGCTTTCCATTCATAATAATGCCATTTTCGTCTTCAGAACCTTTGGCTTCGACAGCCATTGTTTGATAATTTAATTCGGCTTCCATAGCCGCTTTTAACTTATTTTCGGCCATATAAGCCGTAATCTTGTTCCATGCATTAGGAACTGACATAGGAAACATTTTAAGAATCAGAATACCACCCCTCAGGTTGGGCAGTAGCATCTCCTATTATTTGCCTTTCCCAAACAAAACCATAGTTTGGATGCAAATTAACTGAAGCAAATACATTATCAGCAGGAATGTATGCCTCATTAGAAGATGGACATGGCGCAATGTTCGCCAATCTTTTCTCAAAATTTTCTTTGGTGATGTGATTCACGTCAGCACGAAAATAACTTTGGTCTGCTTCAATGTATTCGACAAGACCATCTTCCTTCCACATCACTAGTCTTTGATGTAATGTGGAAGGTACAGCACCGACTCCATGTATCCACTCCCTTCCAAGTAACATATTGAAGTTTGCTTTGGAAGCAATCACTAAGAACAGAGTGGTCCTCTTGATAGTTCCAACAATCAATTCCACTTCAATGGCTCCAAGAGAATAACCAGTTTTGCCTTCGTAATTACTTAAGACAATATTGTGTGGCTTAAGGTCAGTGATGGATATGCCTATCTTCTTCATAAGTACTTCAGGCATAAGATTCACAGCAGCACCTCCATCAACTAACACTTTGTTGATGCCAATACCATTAACATTAGCCTGAATATATAAGGGCTTCAGGTGATTCTGCATACTCGTATCTGGCCTCTCGAAAGTAGCCATCTGCTCTTCGACACAGCCATCATTCATCACATAGTAACACATGGGCTTGTGACAAGCCATATCTTCAGTGAAATCTTCTTCCTCACTGTTAGGCATAGTTATGACATCATACTCCAGTGGCAATATTGACACCACGTTACAGACGACATCGAAGTCATCATCAGAATCATCAAAACCAGAACCTATGTCCTCATCAGAGTCAGACTGAGATTCTTTCCCTTTAAATGTCGAAGATGGAGGACCGATTCTTTCGAGTGCAGGCCTTCTAGGTTTTTCCATCAAAACATCCTTACCTTTTGCCTTATTTACCACACTTGTAGGCTTAGCAACATCAGCACTGGTACTTGCTTCAACCTTAGAAGCCACCTTCTTATCACCCAACTGGACTTTGATTCCAAAGTGACTAGGAACCTTGTTTACGTCTAAAGAAGCT
This sequence comes from Astragalus membranaceus, assembly GCA_039519185.1. Taxonomy (NCBI): domain Eukaryota; kingdom Viridiplantae; phylum Streptophyta; class Magnoliopsida; order Fabales; family Fabaceae; genus Astragalus; species Astragalus membranaceus. The sequence goes on from CM076847.1 coordinate 79,147,241, forward strand.
TTCTTCTTCTGGTTTCTCTGAAAACGACGCCACTGGGTTTTAGTCATAGGATTCTTACCTTTATAATTATTCCGATAATTATATTTGTTGGAATAATACTCATCTTGATGGACAACTTGAGCAGGTGCATTGTTGTGAATCCATTTTCCAACAGGGGAACTCGTCTGTGGAACGAAGGTTTTACCAAACAATTTGATGGATCCTTTCTTTCCTGGCTTTTGGCTTGTTGAAGGCTTAGTCGAAACATTAGCCTTGCTAGATGAAGGCTTATTTGTAACATTGGCCTTGTAACCAGGAAGCTCAGTGCTACCAAAATCAAAGGATGGCCTATTGTCAAGCCATTTCCTCTTACGTTGTTCCTGATCCTGGTACCCTTCAACAGCTTTAGCTGCCTCTTTGTCGAAAACAGCACTGCACCTTGGACATAGCATAACCTCATAATTGTTCCACTTGCATCTGTTGAGGAAGTCTATTAATTCCTCTTCAGCTTTTGGGAACACAGCGTGTAGCTTCCCATCGTACTCTTTCAAGGTTATCTCTTGTTTCATCCCTTCAGCATATATAAAACCTTCCAATTTCTTGGTGGAGGATTTAAGTTTCTTTGGAGGATCTTTCATTTCAGCATCTACCATGTTTACACTCGCTTCGAAAGGTTCTGAATACATGGCTTCAGCCTTAGGTAAAGGGTCATCCACAACTTGCATTGGGGCTTTCATCTTCCTATCCTCAAATTTTAATCTACCTTCTTCGATCGCTTTTTGCACAAGATCCCTGAAAAGCACACAACGGTCAGTGTTATGTCCCAAAAAATTATGGAACTTACAATAACCTTTTTTCTTTCTCTGGTCAAGAGTTGGTACTTTTAAGCCACTAGGTACCAATATCTGACCATCTTTTACTAACAGATCAAATATTTCATCACATTTAGTAACATCAAAAGTATATGTCTTAGGCACAAATCTGTCATTTTTTGGCTCAACAGGATTTTTCCCATTAGCCGGCCTTAGTAATTTACAAGTATAAGGAGGACCAGGCTTGAGTTCAGCCACGTCTATCTCCTCTCTTTCGACATCACTAAGTGTGGTGTCGAATTCCTCTTCGACATAAGCCACTTTTTCTTTTTTATGAAACCTATTTGACGTAGACTTTTCTTCTTTAAGCCTTTCCACCTGTCGAACTCTGTCAGCTAATTGGGCCATATCCCTTAGATGAGATGTGTCCAATTTCTTCCTGATCGAATAATCAAGGCCACCCGCAGCCATTTCGACGAGTTCATGTTCAGGCACTTGTGTGAAACAACGAGCCTTCAGTAGCCTAAACCTATTCAAATAGTCATCAACAGTTTCAGGCATTTTGCGCTGAACACTGGCCAATTCTTTGAGACTAATCTTAGATTGGCCCATGTAAAATTGTGCATGAAATGCTTTTTCTAATTGCCCCCATGTGAAAATAGAACCAGGGGGTAATGTAGTAAACCAAGTAAAAGCATTTTTTGTTAAAGAATTTGGGAAATATTTCATCTTCAAATTCTCATTTTGGGCTATATCCCCAGACTCAGTCAAATAACGAGCAATATGTTCGACAGTAGACTCTTTTGTGTCACCAGCAAACTTAGTATACTTAGGAACTTTCCAGCCCCTTGGTAACTCAGTTTGCAACACATATTCACACAATGGTGATATGAAATTTGGCCTATGTAAGCCTACATTAACGCCATTTTGTGTCAATATAGTTTCTACTAAAGTGGCTATATTATCATGAGCGCCAACATTATTTCGTTGTACTTGTCGAACAACCTCGTCAGCGTTCTGGTTTCAGTTTACCAAAACTACTTCAGGGATATGATTTGCTAACCCTTGTTGTTCGCCTACAACTGCTTGGGCTTCGACCGTAACCGCTCTTTGAGGGTTACCAGGCATATTACTCACCACATTGAGAATTTGCCTATTATTAACCGTTGGGGTCCCAAAGAAATCTGCAATTCGACCCATTTGATTGGCTAACATTTGGTAACTAGTGTTAGTATTTTGAATCAATGGATTAAAAACTGTACCAATTTGTTGGGTTAACATATTAACCATATCATGATTGCTCTCATCAACTTGTTGTCGTAAGGCAAACAAAGATTCATTGGTTAATGCAGTGGGATTTCGACCCATTACACTTTCAGAAGAAACATGTACAGGAGACATGGTCGAAATATGTGGCATTCCAGTAGGCATGCCATATGATCCAGAAGGAAATGCATGAAAACTTACATTATGAAAATGTGGATTTAAACCGCTTCCTATTGCCATATAAGGACTATGAAGTCCCATATGTGACGGCAAGGGCATAGGCATAGATGCCATGTTTGACTGCGTTGATCCAACGTTAGTCATTGATACTGAAGGAACGGTTGTTGATGATGATGGGGATATTGTTCCCACAACCACCCCTGCATTTACGTTTGCAGAGTCTACTATTGTTCCCTGTTCTTGTGAAATCACGGGATTAGAACTAGACGCATTATTAGTAGAACGAACCATTTTTCCACTTCTTAAGTGCATGCGAATACAAACACATACAAGAACATAGAAAAATTACGTATTAAAGGCAAATAGTCCCACCGGGCGTGCCAATTTGTTTGCTGGTGTTTTTAGCAAACAATCACTGGTTTTATTAGAAATGTTTGTGAGATTAAACCAGAAATCTCCAAAGCAATTGCCTTTAAACACCGCAGTTTGTCAACAAATATATTTTAAAAGGGGGACAATTCACCATGAAAATGGAAATCAAAGAAAAAGAAGTAGTAAAATGGAACGCAGAAATATAAAATAACTTGTATTGAAAGCAATAATTTGCATTAAATGTAAAGAGAATGGTGCACAAATTCACATACGTTGTACAAGAATTCTTTTACTCTGTTTTCGCTGTGACTTGGAAGTTAGAGTTTCAGAACTGTGTGTTTGGTATAATAATTTGCCACCTTTGATTTCTACGTAAAAACCACTATTTATACAGAAAATAATGACTGAAATGTAAACTGCTATGGACACGTGGCTACGTCTTATTAACCAGTGATACACTTCGTGCCACGCTCGATGCCACATACTTCCCACGTTGTATTAACCATAGTCTTGAAATTCGACACAACTGTTTGCCAATAACTGCTTCACGAAGTCCTGAATACACTGTCTTGTCGAAAACTTTTCCCTGTCGAATTGGTGAAGACTTCTTCTGTCGAAAACATGCTGAGATGACTTAAATGTCACTTATTCTTTCTGAAGGCATAATGAATGATCTTTAATGAAGAGTCAAACCCTATTAACTAACCACTCAAAAGCCTTGTCGAAATTCTAGGCTAACAGCGTGCCAATTTGTTTCCTTATGTCAAACTCTTAGGTCCTAGCCGTGGGTTCGGCCAGAGGTTTGAACAAGTGTTTTGATTCCTCTGTTCTTCAAGCGATTGCGCCAAGGAGGGAACTCTGCTCCTTGACTGTAGGTATCTTGACTCCTCTAGAAAGGGCCAGGTTGAATGAGGGGGACTGCGAGGTTTGGATTATACTACTGGCTAATGCATAAAAATAAAGATAAAAATGCGATAAAGAAGATAGATAAAAATAAACGTAGAGTTTTGGTTTGATTGATGTGTGTTCTGTACAATTACTCTTCTCCTATTTATATACATAGGCCCTCGTCGGCCACTACTCGAGCCAACACTTGCCTATCGTTGGATTAATCAACATCAACGCACTACATTACATCCAGGCCCTAAAAACTAGGAAGCACTCTTCCACTAGCACGGGTAGTGGGTCAAAATATCTTTGCTTCCACTTCTACGGCGCTTCTCCACGTTGTCTTAACCGCTCCTGCGTCTAAATGTGTCCACGTGCGTTGAATCATTGCTCCCAAAGCAAGACCCTCTAACTCGGCCAACTCCTCATGCCCACTTCCCATAAATTTAGGAAGGTGGTTATAGTAGCTTGGCTTGGCCTTTTCCCATTATATTTAATCATATAATTATTTAATAAATAATTATATGAACCCATTAAGACCAAGTATTGGCTTCCAAGTCTATATAAACTTAGTAGCCACGTCAAGCCGATTTGTCTCGAGCGAGTCTTACCTCGGCCAATCAGGCGTCAGCCGAGTGGGTACCTCAGTTGTTTATCTTAGCCATGTGGTCATGTATAGTCAATTTAGACCCCAAGCAGCTAAAATTTCTATTTTTGCCGACGGGAATCAGCCTTCGGCCCTCGGCTAGCCGGTTCTACGCCAGCCGAGTAGCCCTCGGCAAAAACGGGTGTCAACAGTTCATAAGTTCATTTATTGATTTTGATTATTATAATTGATTTGTGCATTATAAAACTACTGAACAAACCAATTTAACCACTAACAGTTGTTAAAAAAAAGGGACCACTATCAAAAATTTCAAAATAATTTTTTTATAATAATTTCATAATTTAATTAAAATGATTAAATTAATATTAAATGATTTAGAATTTATTATTTACTACGTATAATCAACTAAAACTACTAAAATCAATCAATTTAACCACTAACAATTGACAAAAATGTTTAACGACTATCAAAAAATTCTAATTAACTTTTTTTAATAATTTCATAATTTAATTAAAATGATTAAATTAATAATAAATGATTTAGAATTTACTATTTACTATAATCTACTACAACTATTAAAACTAATCAATTTAACCACTAACAATTGACAAAAAAAAAATTAACGGCTATAAAAAATTCCAAATTAAATTTTTTGATTAAATGATCTAGAATAAAAAATATAAATAAGAGCAACGGTAGCGGCAATGAAAGATGCAACGGGAGCGGCAATGAGGAGTGACTATGGGAGCGGCAACGAGAACCGAAAACGGGAACGGCAACATGAGTGGCAAGAGGAGCTGCAACGGGAGTACACTAGCAATTCAACCACTAACAATTGTAAAAAAAAATTAAAACTACTAAAATCAACCAATTTTTCAGATAAAAAATAAAATCAATCAATTTAACCACTAACAATTGTAAAAAAATTAAACACTACCAAAAAATACAAAATAATTTGTTATAATTAAATGAAAATATTTAAATTAATATTAAATCATATAGAAAAAAAGGAGTAAACATGTGGTAACGAGAGATTGGCAATGTGATCGGCAATGAGAGCTGCAACGGGAGCGTCAACGGGTGTGGCAACGAGAGAGGCAACGAGAGCGCCAACGGGAGTGCCAATGAGAGCGCCAACGGGGTACATATTTTACCTTAAATCCCATTTGTCTTTTCTCTTCATTTTTACTCCATTATTAATATTACAAGAAGATACTAACTTTTTTTTAACATTTTCCAACACAACTATTTTAATAAATTTGAAAATATAGCTTTTTATCGAGTTTTTCATTTTTCTTTTATTACATTTTGCAATTTTCAACGTATTTATAATTTCATAGCAAATTATAACAAATACAGTATCACCTGTGCGTATGCACAACATTATAAAAAATTTGTTACACTAGCAATGTAAATCAATTAAGTCCATATCTTATCCTAACTTTGTTAATCTCCCTTATCCATGCCATACAAAAATTTTAAAACAAGTTTATATGGATAAAAAAATATATTCTGATAAAAGTATGAGAACAAAATAACAAAACTCTATAACATATAGATTTGTGCTATGCACAATGTATAGTAAGAATTACAAATTTCATGTTAAAAACTATCATTTACTATATCTATGATGTCTATGGGTAACCCATTACTGTGAAAATAATTCATTTTGTCAAAAAAAATTCTATACATAATCAGGAATCATAGTAACAATTTTTACAAAAGTGTCACATTTTTTCAAATAATTTTGTATACATAAGAAAATCTAATTAATAAAAAGGAATGGAAAAAAATACTACGTAATATGTAGGATCCTGTTGCGTATCCATTTCTTTTGCTAAAAAAAAGACCCGTGCAAGGTGCGGAGTAAAAACAAATAAATGAAAGTTATATTAAACTAAAATTCTATTAAATATAAATGAGAATCCTATTAATTATATTTAAACATAATGTAGGCATGTGCTGCCCACGTGCATAATAAAAATTAATGTTAATATAAAATTTTATTAAAATATTTTCAATAGTAAGTTAATTAATATCAATTTTATATCATGTAAAATATTTAAAACAAATTTTTAATAGACAAATCATAATTCCGTAAAAAAAAATAGAGAAATCATAATGTGCAATATAATAACAAAACACATTGCGTCCTTCCCAATCAAATTAGTGGAGGATTGGGGAGGAGCAATTCTAAGGCGATCTCAGGAGTATAATAATGGTGATGAGGATGGTATTGATTCAAGCTCCGACGGTGAGTCCGACCATATGTTCTCCGGTGCCGATGATATTCAGGGTGAGGAAGAGGGTGAAGAATTGGAATTGAATGCATTTCCTACCGTTGTGAGAAACACAGGGAAGATTGACCCATCAATTTTGGCCAGTGGATCCAACATATCTTTGCCTAACTATCATGAGGTGGCTTCAATATCCAATGAAGGAGATATTCAATTTGCTAAAGAATCTCCTATCACTTCGGAGGGTAGTTAGGTCGAGGAAACAAATCCCTCTCTTCTTCTCAAAACTCGACATTCTGGTACAGAAACTCCATCTGGTGATGTTCATTCTATTGATCTGCCTTCAATCCAAAATAGGCCCAAATCGAAAGCTGGTTGCGCAAGGTCTCACAAGCAGAAAAAACTTTTTAATGGTTGGAGAGAAAAGGAAGAAACGCGCAGGTAAATTACCTCTGGCTCCACGTGAGTTAAAGGAAGTCTCGGTTGGTTCAATTCAGGGCTCTCAAGCACTGGGGAACTCTCACGTGGTTAGTAGAAATCAATCTTCTTTATTTTCTGCCGGTACGGTTCTATGCGGGGGTTCGATTTCGAGTGGTGATATTGCCGCGTGCAACAATAAATTTTGGGCTCTCCAAAGCAAGGCGGTAGCAAGGAAGGTCTGGGAGAATGCTACGCTTCTCGGGGTACAAGGTAATTTGCCTGATGACAGATATGTTGATTTGATAGAGGATGGCGAGAGAAGAGATGAAGCTGAAAGCAGTAAGAGGGAGAATTCCACTCGGCCTTCATGAATATTTTATCTTTAAATATGAGAGGGTGAGGCGATCGTGGGAAGCGACGCCAGTTGGTTGCTCTTATTAACTCAAGGTCATTTGATTTTATTTGTGTTCAAGAGACGAAGAGGGAGGTGATGGTTGAGCAGGAGGTTGGTATGCTTTGGGGCAATCGTTTGTTTCAATGGATTCATCAACCTTCCCGGGGTTCTTCAGGGGGTATTCTGTGTTCTTGGCTTGAGGGTGCATGTACGCTGACGTCGCATTTTTCCGGTGTTGGTTTTCTTGGGCTCAGTACGGTGTCTCGTGGTAAAGTTATTCATGTGGTTAATGTGTATGCTCCTTGTTCGACAGTATCAAAGAGAAGGGTTTGGACTGAATTGGTAGAAGTTAAACAAAGGTTGGGGGATGGTGAATGGTGCATTGTTGGTGACTTTAATGCAGTGTCTTGCGCAAATGAAAGAAAGGGCAGAAGCGGGAGTACCTCAGAGCTGGAGATGGATGATTTCATTAGCTTTATGGTTGACATGGACTTAGTCGATGTTCCGGTGACGGGTAAGAAGTTCTCATGGTTTTTTTCAGACGGTTCTATGAGCAGGCTAGACAGGTTCTTGGTTTCAGAAGGGCTGATATCATATTGGGGAATCACGGGCCAGTGGATTGGTAAACGGAACATTTCTGATCACTCTCCTATCTGGCTTTTGCGAGCATCGAAAGAATGGGGTCTAAAGCCATTCCGCTTCTTTAATGCATGGCTGGAGCACGAAGATTTCTTACCTTTTGTTTACCGATGCTGGAATGAGGTTAACATATCGGGTTGTAAGGCATTCGTCCTAAAAGAAAAGATGAAATTGCTTAAGGGGAGCATCAGAGGGTGGAACAAAGAGGTGTTCGGTAAGTTAGACTTGAATATTGATAATTTGGTCCGAGATCTGAATTCTTTAGATGCCATTCTTAGTGAAGGTTGGGATAGCGATGCCGTGGTAAATAGGAAGGAAGTCTCCGCCTCGCTTTGGAAAGAAATCTGGGTGAAAGAGTCTTTATTGGCCTAAAAATCAAGAGCAAGATGGGTTAAGGAAGGGGACATGAACTCGAAGTACTTCCACTCTCTCTTACGTTATAGAAGAAGAAGATGTAATGTGGTGATTATTAGGGAGAACGGGAACCCAGTGGAGGATGTAGATGAAGTGAAGTTGTTCGTCAAGCATCATTTTGAGAATTGTTTTGTGGAGCCAAATCTCAATCGCCCAACTCTTGATGGCCTACATTTCAATCAATTATTGCCATCTGAGTCGGATCCCCTAATTCAACCTTTCTCCGAAGAAGAGATAAGGATGGGAGTGTGGGATTGTGATGGAGATAAGAGCCTGGGCCCCGACGGATTCAATCTCAATTTCATTAAGCGTTGTTGGAGTTTGTTGAAGGATGAAGTTGTGGGTTTTTTTAATGAATTTTTTGAGTACGCCTATCTTCCAAAGGCGGTCACAGCTTCTTTTATTGCATTGATCCCTAAGAATGACAATCCTCAAGGTTTGAGTGAATTCAGGCCTATTTGTTTGATAGAGAGTTTATACAAAATTTTGGCCAAAGTGTTGGCAAATCGATTGAAGAAGGTGATGCCCAAAATTATTTCCAATCACCAATCTGCTTTCATCGGGGGAAGACAAATTTTAGATGGGGTCGCGATTGTCAATGAAGTAGTGGATTATGCTAAGCGGGGTAAGGAAGAATGTTTGTTGTTCAAAGTAGATTTTGAGAAAGCTTACGACTCTATTTCTTGGGGTTTTTTAATCTACATGTTGCAAAGAATGGGTTTTCCTAGTAGATGGATTTCTTGGATAAGATCTTGTGTGTGCACTAGTTCCATGTCAGTTCTTGTAAATGGTAGCCCAGCGTAAGACTTCAATGCTTGTAGGGGTTTGCGACAAGGGGATCCTTTGTCACCGTTTTTATTTCTCATTGTCCCTGAAGGTCTGGCATGTTTAATGCGAATGGCGATTGAGACTGGTTTATATCATGACTTCTTCATTAGCGAAGACATCCGTTTTTCTATGTTGCAATTTGCGGATGACACAATGTTGTTGGGCAAGGCCACTTGGGAAAATGTTTGATGTATTAAGTCGTTGTTGAGAGCCTTCGAGCTTGTGTCCGGTTTGAAAGTAAATTTCCACAAGAGCAAGTTGATTGGTATTAATGTCCCGGATAGGTTTATGGATAGGGCTAGCGTCTTCCTCTTTTGTAGAACGGAAGCAATACCGTTCAAGTTCTTGGGAATCCCAATAGGTGCTAATCCAAGGCGTGAAGCTACATGGAGTTTGATTTTAGGGGGTATGCGTAAGAGATTGGCTTCTTGGAAAGGTCGTCTTCTATCCATCGGTGGCCGGGTAACCCTCATCAACTCCGTCTTGAATAGTATTTCTCTTTACATGTTTTCCTTTTACAAAGCTCCGAAAGTGGTTATAAAGAAGATGGTTAAAATTCAGCGGGACTTCCTTTGGGGCATTAAAGAGGGTGGTAACGGAATGTATTGGGTGGCTTGGGATAGAGTGTGCAAGCCAAAAAATGAGGGTGGCCTCGGCATTAAAAATCTTGGACTATTTAACATAGCTCTGTTAACCAAGTGGAAATGGAGGGAATTGACGGATTGTGATGCGAGCTGGAGTGGGTTGTTGCGGTATAGATATGGGGACTTTGCTTCTTGTTTCATTCACGACTTGCTGGAAGGAATTTCTCGCCGGAATGTTGGTTCGATTTGGTGGAGAGATTTGATTGGCTTGGATGTTAATTTAGAGGAGCAGAGGAGGTTTGCTTGGTGTGCAAAAAGAGGCTTGGGTGATGGAGCATCGATCCTCTTTTGGAAGGACCAGTGGCTAGGCATTGAGCCTTTGTTCAAGGTGTTTCCGTTGTTATTTGGTGGAGTTGTTCAGCAACAACTTACTGTTGCTGAATTCGGTAATTGGACTAAACAGGTGTGGCAATGGCTCAATCCATGGAATCAATATTAAGATCGAGTTCGCAAATCTGAAGGGATGATTTTGGACAGTATATTGCAAGCAATCCAGCCAACTAGAGGGAAGCAAGATAGTCGGGTGTGGCCACACGATAATTCAAAGTGTTTTACAATGAAGTCTTTTTATCAAAAGCTGATCTGCACAGATGATTCTTTCAATGAATCGGCCCCGCAGCATTTTTTGGGAGAATTGTGAAAATCAATTGTGCCGTCGAAGGTTGTGGTTTTTGGCTGGCGCTTGTTGCTCAACTCTCTGCCTGTGCGTGACGCTCTTTTGCACAGGAATGTTCTTCACTCTGAGCAGGAGGCGTCTTGCTCTCTTTGCAGCAACAACTCAGAATCGGTCAACCATTTGTTTTTTTCTTGCAGGTTCGCGCAAGCTGTTTGGCAGTAGATGGGGAATTGGCTCGGATTTTATTTTGATTTGTCTTCGGATATGGTTGATCTCTTTCTAGCTTGTGGTCGTTTATGCAATGGTAAAAAGGCAAAGCGAACGAAGCATATGTTTTGGCTAACAACTTGCTAGAGTATTTGGCTTGCATGGAATAACGCTATCTTTAAGAATGAGGAACCAAGTGTCGAAGCAGTAATAACCCGCATCAAAAGCTTAACTTGGAGTTGGTGTGTTTATCGTTTGAATTGTTGCTCATTTTTTCAATTTCAATGTGGTGGTCTAATCCACTACAATGTCTGAACAATATGTAATCTAGTAGGGGGAGAAACAGTGGGTTAGGTTGGTTGTCCTCACTGTAGTGCAGATTGTACGAGGTGCTCTTTTTCTTCCCTGAGTCCTTTTCCCAATGGGTTTTGGCTCAGGGAGGTTTTGAGGAGACCCTCCCCGTTTTCTTTTTTCCCATTGTAAGGGTTGGGCACCCATTGTACTCCCTTTCAATGAAATTATTCCTTATAAAAAAAACATTGCGTCAAAGAAAAAACACATATTTTCAATTTAATTTTATTCATGTAGTCATCTCTCGGTGATAAATCTATCTTGTTCACAGAACTTGATTTCTAGATTTCTAGTTGTAATCCAGATAAAATCCATCATTTGAAAAAATACAATATTATTCAAAAAATTGTGGAGCATTTGCGTATTTAGATTGGCGTCCCATGCACACAATTTAACAGTCAAAAATTCAAAATCACTTCCAAAACACAAGTTTTTAATTAGATTGGCAATGGGAAATCGGTTCATGTTGCGTTTACTCCAACTTGATTTTTAAAATTTTATTATTCTTTTTTGCACCATATCACTACAAAAAAAAAACTAGTCAATTTGCGGGTTTTTAAATCAATTTATCGGGAGGGGGGTTTCGACCCCACAAATTGATTTCTAAGGGTTCTCTTCTGTAGTTCGAGTACCGCAATAAGGTTTTTAATGAAATTTTCCTCTAGTCATTACGTAGAATCTCAATATTCAGTTTACTATCGGTTTTAATTGAAACAAATTATTTTTCTCATTTTCACGTTTTTATTATAGGCAACTATATGTTGTATACATCTTAAAAAACATTGAACAAATTTAATAAAAACACTCAAAATTTCATTAAAAATATAACCACGATAACAAACGTATTTCATATATTCTACTGTCAAATATTTGTCGCTCAGATATTTAATGTCATATGACTCGATTTATAATAGCTTAAAATAAATCTTATACTAAAGGATTCTACAAAAATCAAATGTTGATTTCCCCAGATGATCTTCTTGAATCCATAATAGAGTTAGACTCACTTGCACCATCACTTGCCTGAAATAAAAAAAGAAAAATTTATTCAATTCATTACTAAACTAAAAAAAGAGAAAAAATATTGATGAGACATGAGATATGCACAATCATACTATATGTAACATTGGTCTCCAAGGTAGAAACAAGGGTAATTACCTCCTATCTCACATTTGCATTTTCTGTACTAAATGGCAATTGAAGTCGATAATGAATTAAGAACAAAGAAACAAAACACCTCATATGCATCATGCATTGCAGCAAAGATCTCTCTAATTAGTCTGATGTGACTTCAAGTTGCTATAGGGAACAAAGGGCAAAAGCATAAATTATGAAGCATTAAAAATACAACAAAAACTATGCCTGTCATTATTATAAAATAAAGGCTTAAATATGTTTTAGGCCCCTGTAAATATAGCGTGTTTTAGTTTAAGTCCTTGCAAAAAAAAAGTTTTAGAAAAAACTCATTGCAAAATCCAGTTTTTTGATTTTAACCCTTCTGTTAGTGAAACGTTACAAAAAAAGTACATGTGGCTAATAGAACTGTGATTTGGCATTTTTTTCTTTTCTATTATTTTTATATTGACTGGGACTGCCACTTCACCGTTTTTTATTTTTATTTATTTTTTAATTCTTTAATTATAAGCTTCTTCATCTCTCTTTCAACTCCATCTCTCTCAAAAAAAACCCCTAAATCCCCAATTTACAACCATCTTCTTCAACCACAAATCTCAAACCAGAACCCACCTTCCCAATCCCCCTTCCTCTCATAACCACGAAGCCACCATAACCAGGACCCCCAAACCGCAGCACCACTCCAACGCAAAAAAGTCTCAACCTTTCAACAACATCAAAAGAAAAGGGGGTGTTGGGTTTTTTTTTGAGTTGAAGAGGTTATAAGGAAGAGGGAAGTGAAGATGAACCGAAGAGAGAGAATGATATTTGGTAGAACCCAACAAGTTCACTATTGTTGTTCAGGTTTGGGTTTATTTTGGAAGTAGGTTTTATTGTTCCATCTCTCTCACTCTCATTCCTCTCTGTTGTTGTTGTTGTAGCTCCAATTTGTTGCATAGTTTCAGATTGAAATTTTGGGGCTTTTAATTTTGCAAAGTTTGAAGCTTTATGCTAGAAAAATTGATGGTTTTTTGTTTGTTGATGGTAAGGATTTGATGGGGTTGTGTGTTTATGGTGGAAGTAGTAGCAAATATGGGTCTCTGATTTAGAGTCTTGTGAAGATAAAGAAAAGAGATGAATGTTTGGCATTAAGAGAGATTAATGGAGGAAGATAGTGAAACGTGAGGGTGGGAGAGAGAGGATAATGGAGGAAGCCAACGAGCCTACTGCCTCGGGTGGCCTTCGGGCCAATTGCACTTGTCCCTGCTGAAGAGAAGCCGTATTAGTGACATTCGCCAAAAACTGCCCCCAGTGTTGGCAGTGGAAAAAGTACCAGACTGAGGTATCACAGGAATAGGGCATACCTGATGAGAGAACGTCTGCTGAGCCCCAGTCAAACTCCCACTCGGTGAACACTGATGCATGCCTCTCACAGAAGTATAGGGGGATGCCTGCTGAGGTCCAACAGGGTTGGTGTGTGGCAGGGACTGATGCGTGCCTCCCATAGAAGTAGGATGTCCTCCCTACGGTTGGCCAGGGAAAATAGGGTTAGTAGCGTTGCTACCTTGCGTTGCATGCCTGTGTTCCAGTTCCTTGGCCTGTTGCACCTCATTGTACACCATAGGTTTAACTATGTCAGCCAATTGTTGGGACACTTGGTACATTATATCATGTATTCCCATATCTATCTGTTGCCGAATGAATGATGTAGTCATCACCACGGGCTCCTCCTCTTGATGAGGTGGTTCATTCGATTCAACAGTAAATGTTGCAATAGTATTCCCCGAGACACCTACTGGCTCCATGATTTTGGCTTTGGCAACAGTTGCCTTCTTTGATGTCGAAGGTGACTCCATGCTTAAGTTTCTACCAGAGCGTAACTGCATACGCCAATGATAATCCAGTCCAGGCGAATCAAATGCAATGGTCTGGTCACCCGTTCTAGTCCCACCGGGCGTGCCAATTTGTTTCCCCGTGTCAAACTCTTAGGTCATAGCCGTGGGTTCGGCCAGAGGTTTGAACAAGTGTTTTGATTCCTCTGTTCTTCAAGAGATTGCGTCAAGGAGGGAACTCTGCTCCTTGACTGTGGGTATCCTGACTCCTCTAGAAAGAGCCAGGTTGAATGAGGGGGACTGCGAGGTTTAGATAAGTTCATTTATTGATTTTGATTATTATAATTGATTTGTACATTATTTAGAAGTGATACAATGGTTAAGCTTAAGATAATTGATGCATTTTTCAAGAGGAAAGCTTCCAACATTGACGAAAACTGTATAGCTTCAACGTCGACACTTAAAAAGAATCCTTCTAGTGATCAAACGGTTCAACTAGATGAGCAACCTTTAAAGAAAGATCATTTTTAGCAATGAAGATAATCAATACAAGGTTGCGAAATAATAGGGAGGATGAATTTCTTGCTGACTGTACGATGATTTATATTGAAAAAGAGATAGTTGAAAACTTTAGCTCTGATTCAATTATCGATGATTTCAAGTCTTCAAAAGAACGAAGGGCGGCACTTTAATTTTAAGTACGTCTCTCCTTTTATATATATATATATATATATATATATATATATATATATATATATATATATATATTATATTTTTGTTGTGTAGATGTTATTTTGAATCTTTGGTAAAATTATATTTTGTTCTTATAAATTTCAGTTATAATGTTTTAGTTAGTTGTTACCGTCTCCCCTTAATATTTGGGGCAAGATCCGCCACTGGAAACGGCAACAGGAGTTGCAACGGGAGTAAACACTAACGTTAACAATTTAACCACTAACAATTGTAAAAAAAACTAATATAGTAAAATCTTATGCTCGCAAAATGACAATATAAGACATTTTACTATTATGCCATGTGTCCCTTTTTAGGGTAAATAAGTCATTTTGCCACTAAATGCCAAGTCATTTAGGCGGAAGAGAGAGAGAGAGAGAGAGATGGGTGCTGAAAAATGTACTGACGCACGCAATGAAGTGATTGACGCGCTGTCAGAGAGAGAAAAACAATACTTTTTGGCAAAAAAAATATAAAAAAATCAAACTATTAACTATAATCTACTAGAACTACTAAACAAATCAATTTAACCACTAACAATTGTTAAAAAAAGGGACCACTATCAAAAATTTCAAAATAATTTTTTTATAATAATTTCATAATTTAATTAAAATGATTAAATTAATATTAAATGATTTAGAATTTACTATTTACTACGTATAGTCTACTAAAATTACTAAAATCAATCAATTTAACCACTAACAGTTGACAAAAATGTTTAACGACTATCAATAAATTCAAATTAATTTTTTTTAATAATTTCATAATTTAATTAAAATTATTAAATTAATATTAAATGATTTAGAATTCACTATTTACTATAATCTAATACAACTACTAAAATTAATCAATTTAACCACTAACAATTGACAAAAAAAATTTAACGGCTACAAAAAATTCCAAATTATTATTTTTGATTAAATGATCTAGAATAAAAAATATAAATAAGAGCAATGGTAGGGGCAACGAAAGCTGCAACGGGAGCGACAACGAGGAGTGACAACGGGTGCGGCAACGAGAACCAAAAACGGGAACGGCAGTAGGAGTGGAAACATGAGCTGCAACGGGAGTACACTAACAATTTAACCACTAACAATTGTAAAAAAAAAATTAAAACTACTAAAATCAACTAATTTTTCAGATAAAAAAATCAATCAATTTAACCACTAACAATTGTAAAAAAACACTACAAAAAATTACAAAATAAATTTGTTATAATTAATTTAATATTAAATCATATAGAAAAAAAGCGTAAACATGTGGTAACGAGAGATTGGCAATGTGATCGGCAATGAGCGGCAAAGGAAGCGGCAACGGGAGTGGCAACGAGAGAGGCAACGAGAGCGCCAACGGGAGTGCCAACGAGAGCGCCAACGGGGTTACATATTTTACCTTAAATCTCATTTTCCTTTTTTCTTCATTTTTACTCCATTATTAATATTACAAGAAGATACTGACTTTTTTTTAACTTTTTCCAACACAACTATTTTAATAAATTTGAAAATATAGCTTTTTATCGAGTTTTTCATTTTTCTTTTATTACATTTTGCAACTTTCAACGTATTTATAATTTCATAGCAAATTATAACAAATACAGTATCACCTCTACGTATGCACGACGTTATAAAAATTTGTTACCCTAGCAACGATAGCGAGCTACCAGGTGTGGGATACCATAAAAGAGCGTACTCTGGCTGAGACTTTCATGAGAGTCAGACAGACAAAATCCAGAATGACTGTCACTAATAATCTCCACTCGTCCTAGGTTATTTTCAGACCCGGGTATAAGGCCAACCCAGAAGTGTGTGAATAAACATGTGTAAGTGACTGTGTGATATGGGCATAATACCTAGACTACCCAAGCTGCAAAAGAAATACAAATAATAGTACAAAGGTCTTCTACCCTAAGGTTCAATAAAGCAAAGAAATAAATAAATAAAATAGCATGTAAATATAAGCGTTAAGGGTAAACAAAGTACTAAATTAACAGTAATCTACACATTTAATTAAATTAGGCTTGACCCTCTTAAATTGTCCCAGTGAAGTCGCCAGCTGTAGCGACCGAAAAATCCAGAGGAGGGATTCTTCGAAGTTTTTGAAATGAAGCCGCCACCAAAGTTTAGTTTAAGGGCAAACATTGGAAAATCCCTATTTAGTGGATAAGGGGGTTTTGCGGACCAGGTTTAGGCTCGGGAGTCGTTTATGCACAGAGATGGTATTAGCACCCTACGACATCCTTCCTAAGGAAGGTTACCTTTTAACTAAATGTATAGAAAAAAAAATTATTAATTTAAAAAATTATTTTTACCCTTATTTACAAATTAAAAGAAAAAGACTTGGAAGGAGGACATTTAATTATTTTTGTTTGTTTTTTTGAAAAAATAAGAAATAAGAAATTTACAAAAGGACTAAAAAAGGGTTTTTATTAATGCAATTGACAGAGGTCAGCCGCCCTCTGCTTCTACGTATCTCCTGGTAGAGAATCAAATCACACGTAGTTCTTGATAGAAAAAGGTTTTGTTGGTATTTTTTATTGTTAAGTGTTTTTGAAATTTGGCTACGTGTTCGTAATGACCAAACAAGTGAACTTATAGTGGTCACCACTAATAGCCCATTTGAAAACTAAAGTTGTTATTAACGATCAAACAAGTTAAACTCAGAGTGACCATTAGTAACAACCTATTTTTTATGTGAGTTTGGTTCTTTGAAAAATATTGGTTTGGAAACATTATGGTGTAATAAAAAACGAAATAAGTTGTAATGAACATACACAAAGGGTGCGGATAACAATCAGATAGTTTAAAATGAAATGATAAAAAGGAAAGAAGAAAACTATATGAACCAAAATAATTTATGGTGAGACAAAAGTAAAGAGAAATCAGAAAGATAGATAGAAGCGAATAATAATATGCTAAAGAAATAATATAAAATGGTAGATTAGGGGATGGGGGTGTATTCAAAGAAGAAGGGTGTGTAAAGCAAACAGTAAATATAAAACAAAAGAAAGAGTTTGAATGTGGTGTGTGCGTGAAGTGCTGAGAGCATCAGTGAGTGAGTGGATGTTAAATAATAATAACTATGTAAAAAAACTAATAATAAGACAAGTAATATTATAAAGGTTAAATTATAGTTTTGGTCCCTCTATTTTCAAAAATTCAGACATTCGGTCCCTCTATTTTAAAACTCGGACATTTGGTCCCCCAATTTTAAAAAATCAAATACATTTAGTCCGAAGAGGGACCAAATGTCTTTGATTTTTTAAAATTGGGGGACCAAATGTCTTTGATTTTTTAAAATTGAGGGACCAAAAGTCTTTAATTATTAGCCATAAAAAACTGAAAATTCCTCTTGGGACTAAATGTCTTTGATTTTTTAAAATAGGGGGACCAAATGTCTGAGTTTTAAAATAGGGGGACCAAATATCTGAATTTTTGAAAATAGGGGGACTAAAACTATAATTTAGCCTATTATAAACCAAACAGAACAAAAGAACAAAAGGGGTTAAACTTAAAAGAAGAGAACATGGTTCTTTTGAGAATTGTAACCTAACTCAACACAACACCACACAGAAACGGTAGTAGCCAGAGACCGCGACGGCCGTGGTGGTGTTCGCCGGCGAAGGTGCTGGCCGTGGGGGTGTTGACCGCGGTGGTGGTGGTGGTGGTCGTGAGATGAGAAAGAGTGGGGTGAAGGCTGAGAGGAGAGGGAGAGGTTTTGGTGGTGGACGGCAGGGGTGTGGTGGTTCGCGACGGAGGTGCTGACCGCGGGGGTGAACGGCAGTGGTGCCTGGATTTCTGCTTGTGTTTTGATTTGTATTGATCCCCCCCCCATTTAGGATTTCGTTTTCTTCTCTTTATATAGAAGAGGAATTGTACTAATTATTGTTGTTATTGTTAGTGTTAGTGTTGGGAAAAATGACAAGAAGAAAACATAGTCTGAGGTTGTTGTTGGGTGCCTGAAGGCAGTATGCAGAGGCGTGGTGTGTGCAGGCAGGGGCGTGGCTGATCTGTTGAGAGGATAGTGATATGTGCTTGTTTTGGCACAACAGGTTTTTTCACAACAAAGAGGTCTTGGCTTTGAATTATAAGAGGAAGAAGTATGTGTGGTGGAGGGATTAGTGGAGACAAGGAACAGTACCACTACTGTAAAAGCAAATCTGAAGAAGCAAAAATGGAAAGAAACAAAAAGCAAGAAAAAAGAATAAGTGGCCTAATTCTCAAAGAAGTTGTACTGAGGGTGCATACTCCCTCTTTTTTTGTTTTACTTTTTTGCTTTTTTTTGTCTCTAAATGTAATTAATTTTGTAAACTTTGATTATTGTATTTATTGTAATAAAAAAAACTTGGAC
Organism: Astragalus membranaceus; assembly: GCA_039519185.1. Classification (NCBI taxonomy): domain Eukaryota; kingdom Viridiplantae; phylum Streptophyta; class Magnoliopsida; order Fabales; family Fabaceae; genus Astragalus; species Astragalus membranaceus. Next base: position 79,166,119 of record CM076847.1, read on the forward strand.
AGGTTTGACCATTCCACTCTTTATTTTGATTTTATTTTATTTGTTTTTTGGATTTTTGATAAATTAGATGGACAAAATTAGGGTATGACAGCTGCCCCTTTTTATTTATATGTTGCTCGAAAATTTGAATGGTTTCCAAGATTTTCAAAGTAAAATAGAAATAAAGATAAAAGAACACTAATTTTGTCTTAAAACGCGGTAAATAAAGGGATCACTGGGGATCTGAAGGTCTAGTTCAAAATCAATGCTTGGCGCATTGACTTGAGTTCAACTGAAGGAGATTGGGTCTGAAGGGCATGCTTAAGCCTGATGGACCAATGGGTCTGATGGAGCGCAAACTAGTAACGGTACTAGTAAAATGGTCTGCTTGATGGTAGCCTTTGCTCGAGTGGCCGTGAGTGTCAAGATGAGGTCTAGAACTGATATGTTGACCACGGATGACGTCCGCTATGTCTTAGGCTGACACAGCTAGTCTGAAGGACCTGGGGTCGGATGATCCGTCGCGCTCAGTGTCGACGTAGTGATCTGAAGGTAGAGTTCGAAGTCGTTGCTTTGACGTGTTAACTCAAACTGAACTGAAGGACCGATTTGGTCTGAAGGGTCTATGCTAGACTCGGTGCTAACATTGTGATCTGGTTTGTGATATAGGATTCAACGCTTGTCGTGCCGACTTTAAAAAACTGGAAGGGTCGACACTTGAAGTCGAAAAGCAACAGATGTTATGCATATGACATGCATGTAATGTATGCATGTGTAATGATTGATTTTGAGTGGGATGAATGAAATGTAATGGATGATTTTTGCTTCATTTTTGTTTTTGGTTCTTTTCTTTTTTGACTCTTTTGCTTTGCTCTTTTGCTCTTTTTGACTCTTTCTATTCTTTTTCTCTTTCTTAGCTCTTTTTGCTGATCTCATCAACTCGCAGGACTTTCGACGCGAGACACGGGAGTTGCCCAAAGTAGTGGTACTGGAATGCGGGCTATTGTTATCATTCGTCTTTTGAAGTGATCCTGCATGTATTTATCTTTTTTGCAATTTTATGTATGAGAGATCGCCTCCTTTATGTGATTCTTAGAAATTTCGTAATAATTTGTAATGCTCTTAGTCATGCACATGTTTCACAATTCACTATCACTTACCATAAAATGTCATTTCAAAACAAGTGAGAATAAAGAAGAAGGGAAAGTGTTTGACATTAAGACTGGAGCCGAGTGTGCGGAAGGGACACTAGCTTGAGAGCATATTAAGAATTTGAAAGAATCGAAAAGGCAAAAATACTAAGCAGATCTTTTGGTAGTTAGTGTCCTTGAAGTAACAATGTTGGCCGCTATTCTGTACCATATCTCTGGACCTGTATCCGATCTTAGATACCAAGTCCGGTCCGAGAAAGTTGGTAGGGGTTGGTTTTGATCAACCGAGATCCGCTTCCGATCCGGGGCAGGTGGTACCTGCGAGGACACTCCGACGCTCAAGTCAGCTAGGGGACTGATTAGAGGTAAAGAGTAGGAAAGAGTGTGTACCTTGAGCATTACATTGAATGCCTATTTATAGAGTAAAAGTGGGTTGTCCTAATGAATCAGAGCCGTCCGATCTAGGGCCTAGATCTTAGTCGTTGGTTAATGGATCTGCTTTTGCTTATGGGCCTCACTATTGTGGATTGGGCCAATCCGTAACAGCCGCCCATATTTATGACCTTGATCACTCACTACCCGGCTTTTGGAAGTGTTGATTGCCCAAACATTTATTTAGTCCAACTTCCTGACCCTAATTTTTGCCTGGATTGCCCTTTTGAGTTTTCAATCCACCGGGTCGCTCTAACTTTTGCCTAGGCCGCCCTTCTGGGTTTTCGACCTAGCGAGCTCTTTTTGTTTGGCTCATTTTTTCTCTTTTTTCTATATACTTTTTTTAGGCATAGGACTTGACTGCATCCGAGTTCATCGGGGGTGGGAAGTCTTCGCCCTCTACTTTCGTGAGGATTAAGGCCCTTCCAGAGAATTATTTCTTTGCCGCATAAGGTCCTTCATAGTTTGGGGTCCATCTTCCATGGGAATCCTTTTGGATGGGTATGATTTTCTTGGGCACCGAGTCTCCTTGAAATTGTCGGGGACGAACCTTCTTCTGTTAAGCTTTCTTTGCTCTTTTCTGATATGACACAAGACAACCATCCTTTTGTTTGATAAGGTTTAATGGAAGTATTACTTCCATCGCACGAGGTTTCCTCTGTTGAAGTGTGAAACAAGGTCCGATCTCCATGTAAGGTGAAAGGGAGCATTTGAAGGTTACTATCATCTCTGATATTCTTTGTTTGTTGCCGCAACTACCCCATTCGTTTTTGGGCGATACGGGGAGGGATTATGGTGCTCGACTTGGGGTCTCCACACAACCCTTTCGCCACTGTCCGTGACGATCTCACTTGGAAGGTTGTAACGGCAGACCAAATTTCTTGTCAATCACGGATTTTCTTACACCAGTGGGTTTCTTGTGTCAGACAAGATGATGCAGGCGAATTTTCTTGATTCACTGTCCTTTTGGTGTGATATTAATTTTAACACCTTTTTATCTTCTTTTGTGCCCAAGTTAATCAACTCACTTGATTCCACGCGAGGCTGGATCACTTTATCCTTTTGTTTCATGATTCTCATTACCTCTGGAGGAGTTTCCCAGTTATCTTCTACATCTTCCTTAGTTTGATTAATGGGGCGATCAAAGTTATGATATGAGTTACCAATGTTGTTATTTTCAAGTTATTTAGATCTGCATTAGTAGAAATTGAAAAAGGATGGAAGAAGAAGCGAAACGAGTGAATGAGTGAAGAAGTTTATGGGAGAATTCCAAATGCTGTTTTATTAATATTGATACTGAAAAGAAACATGCGTGCCCTTATTGAAATGTCCTAAGGCCTTGGGCAGAGCCACAGGATTGCATTACAAGAAAATTACTTTGAACTGAAAATCACAAGAAAATCAACAATCTCCCAATTCATAAGTGCTTCAGCTGCAGGATAGAGGCGCGCATAATTGATGACATCCCCTCCGGCATTTCGAACGCCTTCAATAGCATTGACAAATGACTTTTCATGCCCCTGGCAATGGGTTATTGCCTACATTTGGAACATCTTCATTGAAGTTCAACCATATGGATTCGATCAGATCCTGAATCACATGTCTCAGCGCCTTGCAGTTTTCTACTTAATGCCCAATTGCGCCCGCGTGAAATTCACATGTGGCATTTGGGTCATAGCCCCTCTGGAAAGGAGGTTCAATGGGTCTCATCCGGCGGGGGGAGATTAATTTGTGACTGGTGAGGTGGTTGAACAGGTCCGAGTAGGATACGGGAATTGGATCAAACTGTACATGTTTCCTTTCTAGATAGTTTGGTGGCCCATGGCTTTTACTGGTTTGGGTAGAGAAGTGCAGGGCTTGGGGACGGTTTTTGGAAGTGTAAGAGGATTTCCCTGATCCTGTTATGGAATTGGTTTCTGCTACATTGTTTTTAACGAATCCGGAGAAGGGCTTCTTTGGGTTATTGGTTTTGGCTGAACCGTGAGTAATTTTTCCGTTTCTCATTCCGCTTTCCAACCTTTCCCCTTTGGTGACCATGTCTGAGAAGTAACAGCATACGCTCCGAATCAGCCTGTCATAGAAGGATGACTGCAAAGTGTCCATGAACATGGATACCATCTCTTTCTCCAGTAAAGGTGGTGCTACCTGCGCTGCCAGTTCTCTCCAACGTTGGGCGTACTCCCTGAATGATTCATGGTTTCTTTTCACCATATTCTGCCACTGTGCTCTATCAAGAGCTATATCGATGTTGTATTTGTACTGCTTTTGAAAAACATCAGCTAGATCTTTCCAACATCGAATGTGTGTGTGTTCCAACTGCATGTACCAGCTTGAGACGGCCCCAACTAGACTGTCCTGGAAGTAGTGAATGAACAGTTGGTCGTCATGCGCAAATGCGGCCATTTTTCTACAGTAGATGGTCAGATGACTAGCAGGACAGGTTACACCCCAGTATTTATCGGAGTCTGGCACCTTGAATTTGGGAGGAATAACCACATTAGGGACGAGACACAAGTCATAAGCATCTGTTGCCCCAATATTGGATCCTTCAACTGCGCTCAACCGTTCCTAAAGCATTTGTAACTTGTCTTTGGCTTGAGGGTTCTCCATAGGATAACTTTGAGGGAGCCCACTCATACCATAGTAAGGATGAATCATCGGAACTATGGCTGGGTTCACATTTGGGATATGTGAATGTGTGAGGTTCCTGAGATTGGACCCCTGAGCTTGAGCATCCACTATCAGCGGTGGAGTGTAGCCAAGTGGGAATCTTTGTGGCACGACGACAGGGCTCGGATTTTGAACTTGTGGCGCCCCCGAATTACCATCGTGACCTGTCGGTGCAGGCTGTTTTTGGCCCACGACTCCTGAGGGACCATCTTTCGAATTGGCATCGGCTGTCGGAGGTGTGTAACCTTGCAGAAGTCCGTAAGGAGGCCATTGGTAACTCTGGCCATTAGCCCCGGTAGGGTACACTGTATGTGGGATCCTGGGTCCATTGGGAAGAGGAGGGTTGGTAACTTGGTTTTCAGTGTTCCCAGCAGAGACATCTTCATCCGCGTTTCCGTTCCTCAAAGCTTGTAAAACCTTTAAGATTTCAGCCATCTGTTCTTTCATCCCATCTATTTCTGCCCTAAGCTCTTGATTGCCTAGGTTCTAATTACCCTGACCTAAGTCATCCTGATGTGGATTGCCTTGATCTAGGTTATCCTGAGGCGGATTGTCCTGATTTGCTTCCATGTTTCGAGCCTGAGAATGAGTCCAATATCGATGTTGACGCACCAGCTTATCTTTTACTCTCTTTGATGGGATACATGGTATGAGTATATGAACGGATGAAAAGATGAGTGATGCATGTGTGCACGAGTCTTATTGTTTTAGGCCGAGAATTGTAAGTGCATCCCAATTTGTCATAAGTACACAAATTAACGTTTCAAAATATTTTCAAGAAAAAAAGGATCAGCAGGTGAAACAAACAAACTTCATTGATGGGGAAAAGTACAACGTCTTTTTTTGAAATAAAACTTCGAAAGGAAAAGTACAATGCTATTTTAAATTTCGCTCAAATACATATGACTTTCATTTTTCCACTCCTCTCTCTTTTTCTATTAGTAGCGCTACCAGCCTTCACCCCAAGTTCTGCAATCAGGATCTTGCAAAATTCCAAAAATTCGAAAACTTGGACCGGGGTGTTGAACGGGTGCATTGCCGCGTCAGCCTTCTTTAGACGTTTTGAGATACCCAAGATAGCTTGATTGGCCATGTGAACACCCAATTTTAACCGGTACATTTTTACTTTTTCAAAAAAAAAAATCACAAAAATATGTTTCTCGCGTATATTTGTTTCCTAATCCCTCGAATAGGTCATTTTGCGCTAATTTACTAGTTTTGCGTTATTATTACTTTTTTTAGTGGTTAAACAAACATTAAAAAAAATATATGCTAATTCAAAAAATTTACAAAGTAGATTTAATTTATTTTTCTTGTTACAATATCTTTAATTAAAAAACGAAAATAAAAAAATAAATAGATAAGAAATAATACAAATTACAAAAGAAAATAAAAAAGGGGAGGTGCAATAAAAAAATTATTATTACAAAAAGTAGTCGCTTTTGGGTATTTTCGGGTCTTAGTTTTTAGCTACTATGCGAAAGCAATTTCTCTCTCCTCGGACCTCGTTTGGACGATCCGAACGGTGAAAGTGGAGACACATGTCCGACGAACCTGCTGTCAAAAAACAAAGATGATCCAACGGTTAACGAATCCGGAATCGCACCTTTACGGTGAGAGGTTTGAGAAAAAACGGACCAAAAACTGCAGCTCTTGAGAAGGCAATTTCTCTCTCCTCAGATATCGTTTCGAAGATCCGAACGGTGAAAGTGAACATATATGTCTCACAAACCTTCTGTCAAAAAACAAAGACGATCCAACGGTTAACGAATCCGGAATCACGTTTTACGGTGACAGGTTTGAGAAAAACGAGAATTGTGTTCTCTAAGTGGGAATTGCTTTCTCTATCTTGTTTTAGTCCCACATTGTTTGCAAGAAACAACAATCCTATAGCAATTGACTATAAAAGAGGTTGAGAGGTGAAGGTTTGAGGGGAGGAGTCATTGGCAGATTAAGTGATCTTTTGGGCTAGCCTTTGCGGTCCAGACACTAAAAGTCTGTCTTTGATTAGTTTGTAATTTTTTTGAACCGGTTTTTTTTCGGTTCTCAAAGCAGTCCGGTTTGGAGTTGACCTGGTCAGACTGCTCGGTCCGGTTCGGCGTTCCTCGCGTTCATCGGCTTGAGGTTAGTTTTGTAATTATTTATTTACTTATATCTATTTGTTTATTTATTTATTTATTTATTTATGTAGATATTTAGTGATTACTTATTTATTGTTTGTTTATTTCTGGATATATTTATTTATTTATATTTTTTAGGTGTATAGTTATATTTTTTCTTATCTTTCCTTTTTAATTATTATTATTATTATTATTATTATTATTATTATTGTTATTGTTATCTATTATTATTTATATTATTATTATTATTGTTATCTATTTCTAAAAATGAATTAAAACATCAATAAAAATGGCTTTGATCGAGATGTACGTCTTATCAAACCCGCAACCCGGTTAAGACGCCTGAGTTGTACAACTTGGTGATCTCAAACGCCTTCAAAATATTAAAATCAACAAAACAAACAAATATTTCCAAGAAGAACTACGTAGCCTTTGATTCTCCGCACACGGAGATACGTAGGAGTGGGGCCTCCCCGTCAAGCTAAATTAGTCTTTTCCTAAATAATCCAATTTCTTTTCTTTAACACCTATTTTCTAAAAAAAATACAAAAAAAGGGATTGGCTGAGATGTGACATCTTGTCAATCCCGGTTTAAGAGACTTTAGCTGTACGGCTTTGATCTTAAACCCCTTCAAAAAATAAAATCAACCAACCAACAAAATTTTTTAGAAAGAACTACGTGACTTTTGAGTTCCTCATTGCACCTGAGGATACGTAGGAGCGGGGCTTCCCCGTCAAGTCAAAATTAAACTTTTCTAAATTAGTCCTTATTACTCTCTACTATTTTATTTTTGGGTAAAACAAATAAATTCGTAATTTATATTTGCACAACCAGATTTAGGGTAACTGTCTTAGGACGGATGTACTAGGGGTGTAGTGGAATTAAGTTTTCGCCCTTCCCTATGCATAACCGACTCCCGAATCCAACCTAGTTTACGCAGACCAATAATTTTAAGATAGGTTTTTCTCAATTTTCCCTATTTAATAAATTGGGTGGCGACTCCCTGAAATAATCAATTTTTGGGCCGTCTACGTCGGGACCACGGTCACGACAGATGGCGACTCCACTGGGGATGGAGAGAGTCAAGCCTATTTAATTTGTTTGTGCAAAATGTTTATAAGTTATGCTATTATTTGTTTTATATAAACCCTAGGGTAGGAGACGTTAAATATTGCTGCCTGGTTGTATTTTGCTGGTTATTTTGCAGGTACTATTCGGCCTTTGTTTATTTTAGGGTTTGAGGTTTGTATGCTCCCTTCACACACTACACATACACCGTAAGCACACATTGACAGTTGAGCTCGCACCTGAGCCGCAAAAAACACATAAGTTAGAACGAGGATAAGTGGGACTCATTTGGGATGTACATCCTGTGTGACTTCCATGAATTCCTCATCTACAGTACGACTCTTCTATGCGGGTATCCACATTTTGGATGTACATCCTGGTGTGTTTAACCTTCTAGAAGAGTACTTGACTCTAGAGACCTTAAATCTCAATAGGTTAGAACACCCACCTCGTGAGTACTCACAATAGAAGACCTTAGATCTGTAGGGCCCAATAGCATGGGCTAACCAATTTAGGTCACAAAGGGAGCTACTCCACCTCTTACCTTATTTTTCATACAAAAAAAAAACAAAAAAAAAATCTTTTCCCCATAAACAAACTTTTGGGTTCAGAAAATCACTCATTTTTTTCTATAAAATTAAAAATCATATTGCATTTCATGCATAAACAACATAAAAATTGCATTACATTTCATGCATAAAAAAAGCATAAGAAAAAAAACATGTTGCATTTTTAAGTACAAGTGCATTTCATGTAAAAAAAATAGAATTTGCTTTTTTCTTTGCATAAGTCCTTAGGAAAATTTGTTTTTTTCTACGGGTAGTGCATATTTTCATTGTCAATCATCATTCTCATTGGTCAAAAATCATTCATCATAAAATTTATCCATATTTCATTTTTTTTCTCTTTGCATAAAAATCTTTGCTTGTTATGCATACTTTCTTGAGTGAATAAAACAAAGCACATTATCATTTGTCAATCCTCATAGCATTTCCCTTCAAATGGGGCAAAAAAATTGCATTTCATTTCTTGCATGAAAATGATTACAAAAAAAAGCCATTACAAAACAACACATGTTGCATTTTAGGGTGAATGATTGCATACATACCATGAATTTCATAATATCTTGTTCTCTTTGACTCATTCTCATATAGCATAATTTTTTTTCTCTCTTTAAATAAAATCAATAAAAAAAAGAGTTTTGAAGTCATTAAGTCTTCATTCATGTTGAATTTTTGTGCTTGCGTGAATATGGATACCAATCAAGCTTAGACTCATAGAATTAGATCATTCCCTTGAAAGTTGTTGAGAAGATTTGTCATTCGAGGATTAGAGAAGTAAGGTGAGAGGAAAGATATCAGGGAGCACTATATTGCACTATATTGGGGCATTTTGGGAAAGATGAAAAAAAAGAGACATAAGGTTGGCAATCAGTTCTCGGATAAATAAATAAAAGAGTGGGAAAAGATGATTGTCATTAGCGCTTGTTTAGTCATGTAAGCTTGAAACCAAGTTAACTTAGTTGAAGCTTTACATTAATGGATTTGCATGTATTTAAAAACCCATCTCCATCCTTTCTCCCCGTGTCCCCTTTAAACACCGACCCCTTTTGAGTTCTTGCCTCAAGTGATAATTCTTAAAGCCCTTTTAGTTGCGTCATTCAGGGATGAATCGGTGAGCGAATATCGGATATCAAATGTCCATTTCCCAAAAAAAAAGCAAAAAAAAAAAACAAAAAAGAAATCAAAAGAAATGAAGAGCAAAGAATGTGTAAAAGAGTAGATGTTATTTCAAAATTAAAATTTTGCAAACGTGGAATCATGATTTCAAATGAAGAGTGGTCGTCTTTCTCTATCCCAAACAAAATATATCCCTTACCATCCCCTTTGAGCTTGTAACGTCCCTTCACTAAACCCTGGACAAGGATCGACACTACAATAGAATTTAGTGCATTCAGTTTTCCAAAGTTATGAAATCAAAGAGATGGTGGAAAAAGTTCAAAAGAAAAGAAAAAGAGAAAAATGAATAAAGCCCGCAAGACTGAAAGCAAGTATTGTCAGTCTTGGCAAAATTTAGGGCACAAAAGAAAGAGTGATCAAAAAGCAGAGGGGGTGAAAAAAAAAGTAATAAAAATCAAAAAAAAAAAGTTAATGATATGAGGTCTGGGGAACACAATAGAAAGCTGAATGCACTAAAGATCCTTGATCCATTCCCATAACCCATAACCTAAAACCTTTCTTTGAGCCCTCTATTCATTTGTCTCTCATAGTATGTAACCCATACTCTCAAAACATTTCTGTGAACCTTCTACTCATTTCCTTTCCATAACCCATAATCCATGCATGTAAAGCATTCCTTTAAGCCTCCCAATCAATCCATCCCGATAACCTGTTACTCATGCCCGTTCTTTGAACCTTCTAACCATCTTTCTTCCATAGCCCATAACTCATGCCCGTAAGACGTTTCCTTGAGCATTCTAATCGTCTTTCTTTCATAACCCATAACCCATAGTCACATTACAAGCCTCCAAAATCCCACTTTGATTGATGAATGATCGTTTTCATTTTCTTAATGTTAATTTTGAGATAAATCATTTGCTTCTTTTAAATTATTCTTTGCTCTAATAAAAAAGGAAGTGAAAAAAAAATCCCGCTAGATTGAAAACCCGAAAGGGCGGTCTAGGCAAAAATTAGGGAGAATAAAAGAAAAATAAAGCCCGCTAGACTGAAAACCTGCAAAGACAGTCTAGGCAAAAATTAGGGCACAAAAGGGGAATGAGACTTACAATGAGAAGCTTATGTAGTTCACTGGGAAATTTCTTCTACTTGGGCCACACAATAGTGTACATTTGGGCAACTTTGTGAAGGATAAGTTTGAGAGTCTCGAGAAAACCCCACACTGGGGCAAGTTTCGTAAGACCTTTAAGAGTCAAATGTTTCTTGTTACATCAGGTAGTATTCTCTCAGGGCAATGTCTTTCACCAGAATGAGGCAAAATCCTTACCATACCCTACATCCGTCAAGTTTGCCACACCAGTGCACTCTTGTGAGCAACAACTTTCACCAGTACTGGGGCAAAACCTGTGTAAGACCCGTCATGAGTCAAAACTTTCTTTTCCACACCTGAGCTGTTTGAAGCAAAATCTTTGCAGGTCCTTTCATGAGTCAAACTTTGTTTCGTACACCCGTGTAGCCTTCTCTTGGGGCAATACCTTCTACTAACACGGGGGCAAAAGTGTTTGCATAACCGTGAGTTAGATTTTGCTTGCTACCTCTGGAAGTCTCCCCTATGGTAAAACTTGTTTCCAATACCCAGCCAATTCCCAGCAAGTCAGGCACCTCAAGTAAATGGAATCCCCAATAAACTCGAGGTTGCCATAATACCTTTTTTCCCTACCATCCTGTGTCGTCTTTGTCTTCCCTATGTTTTCCCTCCAAAATACCCTCCACTTTCAAACCAAAAATCCAAACCCAAAAAGTTCCAGCTCTTAAATACCTGTGAATCCATGCATGCTCATTAAATAATGCTTCAAAAATAGTCAACTTGGAATCAGTAATGTGATTTAGAGAGCTAATGACAATCAAAAAAAGAAGAGAGAGAAGGTCAAATTTGAGGGTGATTTACTTGAAAGGAGAGAAGTGGTCATAAAAAGAGAAAAAGGGCCTAAGCAAGTTAGCTGTGTTGAGGATAAACTTCCATATGAGGACAAGCTTGATTGGTTTCAAATAAAGCCTGCACAAAAAGAAAAAATTCTCAGTGAATCCAGCTTTCAAGACAAGTGCATCTTAATTTCAACTCAAGATCATGCATAATTCATGCATTTCATGTCATAGTTTGCATACATTTCATGTCCATCCATGCATTCCACTTCATGATTAGAATCATAGATTTGTGTTCAGTACTTTGTAAATAAAGTAACAAAAAAAGAGTCCTCCAAAGCAAGACGTGCATTGGCACTGCTTTACTTTTCATGCTAACGGTTCAGCCCTGGCATTATCTTTTAAATTTCGTGCTAACGGTTTAGCCCTGGCACAGTTTTACCTTTCATGCTATCGGTCTCGCCTTGGCATTTGTCTCTAATTTTCATGCTATCGGTCTCGCCCTGGCATTGTTTTTAATTTTCATGCTATCGGTCTCGCCCTGGCATTGTTTTTGATTTTCATGCTATCGGTCTCGCCCTGGCATTTGTTTTTAATTTTCTGCTATCGGTCTCGCCCTGGCATTTGCTTTTAATTTTCTGCTATCGGTCTCGCCCTGGCATTTGTTTTTAATTTTCTGCTATCGGTCTCGCCCTGGCATTTGCTTTTAATTTTCTGCTATCGGTCTCGCCCTGGCATTTGCTTTTAATTTTCTGCTATCGGTCTCGCCCTGGCATTTGCTTTTAATTTCATGCTATCGGTCTCGCCCTGGCATTTGTCTTTAATTTTCATGCTATCGGTCTCGCCCTGGCATTGTTTTTAATTTTCATGCTATCGGTCTCGCCCTGGCATTTGTCTCTAATTTTCATGCTATCGGTCCCGCCCTGGCATTGTTATTAATTTTTATGCTATCGGTCTCGCCCTGGCATCGTCTTTAATTTTCATGCTATCGGTCTCGCCCTGGCATTGTTTTTAATTTTCATGCTATCGGTCTCGCCCTGGCATTGTCTTTAATTTTCATGCTATCGGTCTCGCCCTGGCATTGTTTTTCATTTTCATGCTATCGGTCTCGCCCTGGCATTGTTTTTGATTTTCATGCTATCGGTCTCGCCCTGGCATTTATTTTTAATTTTCGGCTATCGGTCTCGCCCTGGCATTTGTTTTTAATTTTCTGCTATCGGTCTCGCCCTGGCATTTGTTTTTAATTTTCTGCTATCGGTCTCGCCCTGGCATTTGCTTTTAATTTGCATGCTATCGGTCTCGCCCTGGCATTGTCTTCAATTTTGTGCTATCGGTCTCGCCCTGGCATTGTTTTTAGTTTTGTGCTATCGGTCTCGCCCTGGCATTGTCTTTAATTTTGTGCTATCGGTCTCGCCCTGGCATTGTTTTAAATTTGGTGCTATCGGTCTTGCCCTGGCACTGTCTTTCATCTTCATGCTATCGGTCTCGCCCTGGCATTGTCTTTAATTTTCATGCTATCGGTCTCGCACTGGCATTTTCTTTAATTTTCCTGCTATCGGTCTCGCCCTGGCAGTGTCTTTAATTTTCCTGCTATCGGTCTCGCCCTGGCATTGTCTTTAATTTTCCTGCTATCGTTCTCGCCCTGGCATTGTCTTTAATTTTCATGCTATCGGTCTCGCCCTGGCATTGTCTTTAAATTTGCATGCTATCGGTCTCGCCCTGGCATTTGTTTTGTGCTAATTTCGTGCTATCCGTTCAGCTCTAGCATGGTTACCCATTTAACTTTAACAGTCAAAAGACAATTGTGCATATTTCACCGATTAAAATTGGGGTTCATATCTGTACTTATTCCTTACTTTGATAAAACAAGAAAACACAGTTTTATGTATTATCTCGTAAGAAAGTAAGCACAGAGGGGCAACTGTGAACACCCAATTTTAACCGGTATATTTTTACTTTTTCAAAAAAAAATCACAAAAATATGTTTCTCGCGTATATTTGTTTTCTAATCCCTCGAATAGGTCATTTTGCGCTAATTTACTAGTTTTGCGTTATTATTACTTTTTTTAGTGGTTAAACAAACATTAAAAAAAATATATGCTAATTCAAAAAAGTTACAAAGTAGATTTAATTTATTTTTCTTGTTACAATATCTTTAATTAAAAAACGAAAATAAAAAAATAAATAGATAAGAAATAATACAAATTACAAAAGAAAATAAAAAAGGGGAGGTGCAATAAAAAAATTATTATTACAAAAAGTAGTCGCTTTTGGGTATTTTCGGGTCTTAGTTTTTAGCTACTATGCGAAAGCAATTTCTCTCTCCTCGGACCTCGTTTGGACGATCCGAACGGTGAAAGTGGAGACACATGTCCGACGAACCTGCTGTCAAAAAACAAAGATGATCCAACGGTTAATGAATCCGGAATCGCACCTTTACGGTGAGAGGTTTGAGAAAAAACGGACCAAAAACTGCAGCTCTTGAGAAGGCAATTTCTCTCTCCTCAGACCTCGTTTCGAAGATCCGAACGGTGAAAGTGAAGATATATGTCTCACGAACCTGCTGTAAAAAAAACAAAGACGATCCAACGGTTAACGAATCCGGAATCGCGCTTTTACGGTGACAGGTTTGAGAAAAACGAGAATTGTGTTCTCTAAGTGGGAATTGCTTTCTCTATCTTGTTTTAGTCCCACATTGTTTGCAAGAAACAACAATCCTATAGCAATTGACTATAAAAGAGGTTGAGAGGTGAAGGTTTGAGGGGAGGAGTCATTGGCAGATTAAGTGATCTTTTGGGCTAGCCTTTGCGGTCCAGACACTAAAAGTCTGTCTTTGATTAGTTTGTAATTTTTTTGAACCGGTTTTTTTTCGGTTCTCAAAGCAGTCCGGTTTGGAGTTGACCTGGTCAGACTGCTCGGTTCGGTTCGGCGTTCCTCGCGTTCATCGGCTTGAGGTTAGTTTTGTAATTATTTATTTACTTATATCTATTTGTTTATTTATTTATTTATTTATTTATGTAGATATTTATTGATTACTTATTTATTGTTTGTTTATTTCTGGATATATTTATTTATTTATATTTTTTAGGTGTATAGTTATGTTTTTTCTTATCTTTCCTTTTTAGTTATTATTATTATTATTATTGTTATTGTTATCTATTATTATTTATATTATTATTATTGTTATCTATTTCTAAAAATGAATTAAAACATCAATAAAAATGGCTTTGATCGAGATGTACGTCTTATCAAACCCGCAACCCGGTTAAGACGCCTGAGTTGTACAACTTGGTGATCTCAAACGCCTTCAAAATATTAAAATCAACAAAACAAACAAATATTTCCAAGAAGAACTACGTAGCCTTTGATTCTCCGCACACGGAGATACGTAGGAGTGGGGCCTCCCCGTCAAGCTAAATTAGTCTTTTCCTAAATAATCCAATTTCTTTTCTTTAACACCTATTTTCTAAAGAAAATACAAAAAAAGGGATTGGCTGAGATGTGACATCTTGTCAATCCCGGTTTAAGAGACTTTAGCTGTACGGCTTTGATCTTAAACCCCTTCAAAAAATAAAATCAACCAACCAACAAAAATTTTTAGAAAGAACTACGTGACTTTTGAGTTCCTCATTGCACCTGAGGATACGTAGGAGCGGGGCTTCCCCGTCAAGTCAAAATTAAACTTTTCTAAATTAGTCCTTATTACTCTCTACTATTTTATTTTTGGGTAAAACAAATAAATTCGTAATTTATATTTGCACAACCAGATTTAGGGTAACTGTCTTAGGACGGATGTACTAGGGGTGTAGTGGAATTAAGTTTTCGCCCTTCCCTATGCATAACCGACTCCCGAATCCAACCTAGTTTACGCAGACCAATAATTTTAAGATAGGTTTTTCTCAATTTTCCCTATTTAATAAATTGGGTGGCGACTCCCTGAAATAATCAATTTTTGGGCCGTCTACGTCGGGACCACGGTCACGACAGGCCAGCCATGCCAACTTTGAGAATTTGTCTTTCCAGTATAAGCTTTCATTCTTCAACTCTATGAAGACTTCATGGTTTTCTATCCTGCTGACCAACTCCGCAAAGCCGCTCTCCCAATAGATGCTTTCAGTGTTCAACTGGTGGTAAACTTCCTCTTGATATCTGATATGGTCCTTCAGCTCATCAGATCTTTCATGCTCCATTCTCAGGGCTTGTTGGTATTCTCGGAGTATCTCTTCAGTTGTCTCTTTATCCCGCCTGATACTTTTCACTTGCTCTTCAAATTCGGCTATCAATAT
Source organism: Astragalus membranaceus (assembly GCA_039519185.1). Taxonomy (NCBI): domain Eukaryota; kingdom Viridiplantae; phylum Streptophyta; class Magnoliopsida; order Fabales; family Fabaceae; genus Astragalus; species Astragalus membranaceus. Next base: position 79,181,425 of record CM076847.1, read on the forward strand.
CCGGAACTCTCTTTTTGATTTCACCAGCAGGCTCTGTGTGGTTTTTTCAGCAATCATTGATTCTTCCCATAACTCCTTCCACTTGTGCGCATCATCAACGGCTTGGTTCATTTTCAAGTTGCATCGTTTTAGTTCTTCCTTTGCCCCTCTCAGGTACTTTTGAACCTCTTATTTGTTCTTTTCTTCAATCTTAAGCCGCTTGTCCCTAAGGCAATCGGGTGTCTTGGATCCTTTTTCGGAGCCATTGACGAAAGGTGGGTTCCTTATCGCCACCCCTCTTAGTATGCTCTTGTCCTTTGCGGACAACCATGGAGGTAAAAAGGGATTTTTCGGAGCATGTCAACCTCTTTTGGGCTTCCCTCATGGAGGTAAAAAGGGATTAACATGTCTTCGGTGGGAGGATTTCGCATGGGGTACCCTAGTTGTCTTAGAGTCAGAGAAGTGTTGTAATTTATGCATCATCTTGTCTCCATGAGTGGGACATTTTGAAAATTTCCACATTGAAAAACTACTGCAGGCCTATCTTTCCACCATGATGGGTGCCAACGAACCTTGTATTCATGGAGGCCCCTTAGCACTTGTAACCATTCACTAGTGTTCATCGTCTTCACATCACACCCTCTAGCATCTTCAATTGGGCCTTCCATTTTAACTTTGTTAACGAAAGCATGGGTGAGAAGCCAAACATACAAGGCGTGTAGGCAACAAGATATCTTCTTTCCCTTTAGCTCACTATAATGAGTGAAGGTACAGTAAGTGTCTGCGAGAATGGCTGGAATTGGGTTGGATGGGTTTTCTTCATCTTTGAAGGATAGGAAGACACCAATAGCTGTTGTGTGCACATACCTTTCAAGGCGTGGGAATAGAATAACGCCAAAGATGGTCAAACCCAACACTTGTTTAAAAGGATCCCAATTTCTAGTATCGGCGAAAGACTTCATTTGACTTTCCAGATACTCTTGTGGGAACCCTACAACGTGATTTCGATTTTTTTTTTGGAGCTTCAAATTTTCTTTACTGATTTGTAGCATCGAGGCAAGTTTTTCATCTGTGTAGTAGTGCCCCTGATACTGGTAGGGCCTACTGTCTTGTTGAGGAAAACCAATGATCTGTGTATATTCTTCCAGGGTAGATGCCATCTGGAAATTTTTGAAGGTGAAGCATCTTAATGAAGAATCATAGAATTGGCTCAAAGCGGGAATGGAATTTGTTTGCACTTCCAACTGTAGTAACATAATAATCTTCCCATAAGTTCTATCAAAAGACCTGCGCTCGATGGGCGGCAACCGACCCGCACATTCCCTTAGACTCGTCAGATTAGGCTGTTTCACTATAGGGTAGTTCAAAGTTTGGATTGTTTCACTGTTTGATCCCATATCGCCTTGCTTATGACAAAACTTTCAAGCCTCTTACAATTCCCGACAGACCTAAATGAGATGAATAACATGTATGTGAGGATTTTTTTTTTACATTTTTTGTGAAATAATGATGAATGAAAGAATGATGTCACGCGTGTAAAAAAAATAAAAGAATATTTTTGGTGATTCAACTTTGAGAAAGCATTACTATATGTCACCTCATATACATGTAAAGGAAAAAGAAACAAATGGTTTGGATGATTTGATTTTTTTTTGAGAAAAATTATCTGTAATGATGCAGCGGGTAGGTGAAATGCCCTTGTGTCCTAAACAGGTTATGTCTCATATATAGGTCATGGTCTAGGGTCACTTATGTGATCAATCTCTCAGGTGGCTCTATTCACTTCCTCACAAAGGTCTCCAGAGCTAAAATCCCCTTCATGATATAATCCACAACGATAGCGAGCTACCAGGTGTGGGATACCAAAAAGAGCGTACTCTGGCTGAGACTTTCATAAGAGTCAGACAGATAAAATCCAGAATGACTGTCACTAATAATCTCCACTCGTCCTAGGTTATTTTCAGACCCGGGTATAAGGCCCCACTCAGAAGTGTGTGAATAAACATGTGTAAGTGACCTGTGTGATATGGGCATAATACCTAGACTACCCAAGGTGAAAAAGAAATACAGATAATAGTACAAAGGTCTTCTACCCTAAGGTTCAATAAAGCAAAGAAATAAATAAATAAAATAGGCATGCAAATATAAGCGTTAAGGGTAAACAAAGTACTAAATTAACAGTAATCTACACATTTAATTAAATTAGGCTTGACCCTCTTAAATTGTCCCCAGTGAAGTCGCCAGCTCTAGCGATCGAAAAATCCGGAGGAGGGATTTTTCGAAGTTTTTGAAATGAAGCCGCCACCAAAGTTTAGTTTAAGGGCAAACATTGGAAAACCCCTATTGAGTGGATAAGGGGGTTTTGCGGACCAGGTTTAGGCTCGGGAGTCGTTTATGCATAGGGAAGGTATTAGCACTCTACGACATCCTTCCTAAGGAAGGTTACCTTTTAACTAAATGTGTAGAAAAAAAATTATTTTTACCCTTATTTACAAATTAAAAGAAAAAGACTTGGAAGGAGGACATTTAATTATTTTTGTTTGTTTTTTTGAAAAAATAAGAAATAAGAAATTTACAAAAGGACTAAAAAAGGGCTTTTATTAATGCAATTGACAGAGGTCGGCCGCCCTCTGCTCCTACGTATCTCCTGGTAGAGAATCAAATCACACGTAGTTCTTGATAGAAAAAGGTTTTGTTGGTATTTTTTTATTGTTAAGTGTTTTTGAAATTTGGTTACGTGTTCGTAATGACCAAACAAGTGAACTTACAGTGGTCACCACTAATAGCCCATTTGAAAACTAAAATTGTTATTAACGATCAAACAAGTTAAACTCAGAGTGACCATTAGTAACAACCTATTTTTTATGTGAGTTTGGTTGTTTGAAAAATATTAGTTTGAAAACATTATGGTGTAATAAAAAATGAAATAAGTTGTAATGAACAGACACAAAGGGTGCGGATAACAATCAGATAGTTTAAAATGAAATAATAAAAAGGAAAGAAGAAAACTATATGAACCAAAATAATTTATGGTGAGACAAAAGTAAAGAGAAATCAGAAAGATAGATAACAAGCGAATAATAATATGCTAAAGAAATAATATAAAATGGTAGATTAGGGGATAGGGTGTATTCAAAGAAGAAGGGTGTGTAAAGCAAACAGTAAATATAATAAAAAAACTTGGACAGGTTTGACCATTCCATTCTTTATTTTGATTTTATTTTATTTATTTTTTAGATTTTTGATAAATTAGACGGACAAAATTAGGGTATGACAAGTTAGACTCACTTGCACCATCACTTGCCTGAAATAAAAAAGAAAACTTTACTCAATTCATTACTAAACTAAAAAAAGAGAAAAAATATTGATGAGACATGAAATATGCACAATCATACTGTATGTAACAATGGTCTCCAAGGTAGAAACAAGGGTAATTACCTCCTATCTCACATTTGCATTTTCTGTACTAAATGGCAATTGAAGTCGATAATGAATTAAGAACAAAGAAACAAAACACCTCATATGCATCATCATGCATTGCAACAAAGATCTCTCTAAGTGGTCTGAAGTGACTTCAAGTTGCTATAGGGAACAAAGGGTAAAAGCATAAATTATGAAGCATTAAAAATACAACAAAAACTATGCTTGTCATTATTATAAAATAAATGCTTAAATATGTTTTAGGCCCCTATAAATATAGCGTGTTTTAGTTTAAGTCCTTGCAAAAAAACGTTTTAGAAAAAACTCCTTGGAAAATCCAGTTTTTGATTTAAACTCTTCTGTTAGTGAAACGTTACAAAAAAAGTACATGTGGCTAATAGAACTGTGATTTGACATTTTTTTTCTTTTCTATTATTTTTATACTGACTGGGACTGCCACTTCACCATTTTTTATTTCTATTTATTTTTTAATTCTTTAATTATCAGCTTCTTCATCTCTCTTTCAACTCCATCTCTCTCAAAAAAAAACCTAAATCCCCAATTTACAACCATCTTCTTCAACCACAAATCTCAAACCAGAACCCACCTTCCCAATCCCCCTTCCTCTCATAACCATGAAGCCACCATAACCAGGACCCCCAAACCGCAGCACCACTCCAACGCAAAAAAATCTCAACCTTTCAACAACGTCAAAAGAAAATGGGGTGTTGGGTTTTTTTGAGAATGATATTTGGTAGAACTCAACAAGTTCACTATTGTTGTTCAGGTTTGGGTTTATTTTGGAAGTAGGTTTTATTGTTCCATCTCTCTCACTCTCATTCCTCTCTGTTGTTATTTTGGGGCTTTTTATTTTGCAAAGTTTGAAGCTTTATGCTAGAAAAACTGATTGATTTTTTTTGTTGATGGTAAGGATTTGATGGGGTTGTGTGTTTATGGTGGAAGTAGTAGCAAATATGGGTCTCTGATTTAGAGTCTTGTGGAGATAAAGAGAGAGAGATGAATGTTTGGCATTAAGAAAGAGTAATGGAGGAAGATAGTGAAACATGAGGGTGGGGGAGAGAGGATAATGGAGGAAGCCAAATTAATTAAAATAAATATTAATTACATGGCAGCCAAATCAGCATTTAAAATAATAGAAAAGAAAAAAATGCCAAATCACAGTTCTGTTAGCCGCGTGTATTTTTTTTGTAACGTTTGACTAACCGAAGAGCTAAAATCAAAAAAACTGTATTTTGCAAGGAGCTTTTTCTAAAAAAAATTGCAGGGGTTTAAACCAAAACACGCTATATTTGTAGGAACCTAAAACATATTTAAGCCTAAAATAAAATAACTACACAAATAAAGTAAGATACAAAATTCAATATTTATTTACGCTAGTCGTTATAATAGCATCGAAAGAGCACAAAAATATAAATTAAAAGGTTATTTGACCAGCCTTGGGTATGCAGCAGTGTTAAATCTCTTGAGGGAGAGTTTTGCCGCTCATTGCGGTCCTACCCGATTCGAGGGATTAGCCTCTGCAGTTGTGCGCAGAGGATACCCGGTGTATACCAAAATACATAAGGAGTTATCATTTTGATCGATTTAAGGAATGTTATTTGACTAGCCTTGGGTATGCAGCAGCGTTAAATCTCTTGAGGGAGAGTTTTGCCACTCATTGTGGTCCTACCCGATTCGAGGGATTAGTCTCTCCAGTTGTGCGCAGAAGATACCCGGTTTATACCAAAATACATAAGGAGTTATCATTTTGATCAGGTTTGGGAATGTTTACCGAACAAATTTTTTTAAACTTATAGATAAGGCCAAAATACATTTTTGGTCTCTTATGTTTCACCAAAACTTTAGTTTAGTTTTTTATGTTTTTTCTAACTTTGGTCCTCTATGTTTCAAATGTGTCCAAGTAGTCATTTTTTTAAACTTTTGGTCCACTAATACTAGCGGATGCCACACTGCCGTTAACAGGTGACATGACTTGATTAGTTGGCATTAATAATTCGAAAAAAATATAAATGACCAAACTGAAATTTTGGTAAAACATAAATGACAAAAGTGAACTTTTGCCAAAGAAAAACTTCAACTTCATCCCCAATCTCCACCACCACCATCATCCTCTCCCTCTCTCTCCATCGCACCACCATTGGGACTCTCTGTCTCCTCACTGTCAATCTCACTCCTTTCACCCTCTTTCCCCTTCCCCCTACTCTCTTCCCTCTTTTCTCTTCCTCACCTTCATCTTCATCCTCAAATTGAAAATTTTGGGTTTTGGGTTTGTAGAGGGAACTTCCTTTTGCAATAATGTCAATGCAAGCATGCGTTTTTTCAAAAAATGTTGGAACCCAAAACCCTAATTTTCAATTTGGAGATGAAGATGAAGAGGAAAAGAAAAGTAGAGAGATGCCGAGGGAGGAGGGAGAGGGCATAAGAAGAGAGAGGTTTTAGTGGCGGTGCGGTGGAGAGAGAGTGAAAGTGTGGTGGTGGTGGTGGGGATTAGGGATGAAGATGAAGTTTTTTTTGGCAAAAGTTCAATTTGGTCATTTATGTTTAGCCAAAATTTTAGTTTGGTTTTTAAATTTTTTTGCTTAGTCACCAATGCCAACTAAACAAGCCACGTCATATGCTAACGATCAGCATGGCATCCGTTAACAATAAGACAGAAAGTTAAAAAAACGACTACTTTGACACAGATTTGAAACATGAAAGACCAAACTGAAATTTTGGTGGCATAAAAGACGAAAAATGCATTTTAAGTGACCTATAAATAACTATTACCTCTAGAAATGTAGATACAACAGTCATAAGGACATCTATATCATTTTACAAATGAAGCATAGACTGACCTACTATAATGTAAGTCACATATGCAACATGATAATTAGCACTATCTTGTTTTTAATCACAATAAACTAAAACACGAACTTTGATTATAAAGCCAAAATATAATACCTTTTCTAGCAAAGTTATTTAAGTTAGCACATGGAAATTGACATATGAGAAACAAAAAGCAAATTTTATGTAATATGTATAAGTTAATCATGTTTACTGTATTGACTTCTTTTTCACAAAGATTTCTCATTGTTGTTAAATGAATTTCAACCGACTCTACTGCACCTAAAAGTTGAATCTGAACATGAACTTTGGTTTAATGCTTTGATAAAATAGAAATAAATGTGGTATGAAAATCACTTTAAAGATGTGCATATGACTGGTCAATGACATGAGAAGAAGACTCACATTTATTTATTTTGACAAGAAGACTCACATTTATATACGGCAAAAAGTCCTAAAAAAAATCCAAAATATAAAGGAAACATGGGTCATTAAAAAATAGCTGATACACTATTAGTTTTTGTAAAAGTATTGAAGTCTCATGGATTCGAATCCAACGAGCATTTTTAAAGGAAACTTTGACGCTCATTGGGGTCTTATCCGGCTCAAGAGATCGATCTCTACAATTGCACGCGAAGGATACCTGATTGTAACAAATAAAATAAAATATTCAATTCAGGCATATATAAATAAATATAAAAATATAAAAACATAAATATCAAATTAATGAATATTCAGGTAAGAGAAAAAGAAAATGAGTAAATTTGTTCAATCCAATTAAATAAAGTGAAATAACTATAAATATTAAACTTCATCACATCACAAATTAAACAAACAGAAAACAGATCCGGGTGGATTCGAACCACCATCCTCTCAGAGATCGAATCAAATATAGAATCTCTGAGCGCTCCACCATTTTGAGCTTACAGACCTATCACGATGACCAAAATCCTAAAATTATTAAACACACCGAGTAATTAAAACGCTTCCAAATAAGTACTCCATGTTATAGTTATATTATGCAGGAGATAGAAATTCATTCCTTTCATTCAATTGTAATACTAAACCGACTAAGTTTTGTAGACCGTTCACTAAATAGATACAAACTCTTACATTACGACAAACCACTTGATTCTTTTGCTCCATCCTCGCAGAGCGGCATACAGAACAAAAAGAAAGCTTTTTTTTATACCCCATCAACTCCTTTCTACCCAACACATTGTAATTCCAAAATACCCCACATACAATCAACAAAAACTGACTTTTTCAAGATTTTCTAAATGCTAAATACAAACAGTTTTAAATTCGTAATAACGCATAAATCAAATCAAAAGTACCAAACTGACAAATAAATCTGATTTATTTGTTTATTTCGGTATAGAAAGCAAAATTTTGTCTAGATAAATCCGATGTGCAATATAGTTTACATGCCCCAAACGTAAATCCGATTAAGTCTTTTAATGAATCGAATTTACCTATGGTCGACCCAATCATGATATTTAGACACAGTTTCAACACATGCCAGTTTATTAAATATTTATTTTTTAACAGACTTAAGGAATTATTTATTAAATATTTATTTTTCAAGGTTAGCAGCTCAAAACAATACATGCTAGTTTATAAAAAAAATAACATACCGGATAGATTTTCTGCAGTTAAAAATAAGACTCCATAAAACTTTAGCCTTAAACCATTTTTGGACAAAAAATTAACTGCATAAAATACTGACTCTTAACTGAAGTGACTGCATAAATATAGGAAAATTTTGTTCAACGAGAAACCAAGTCCATAACAAGAAGGGTTGGTCCTTGGGTAACTAGAATTGAATCTCACCCCAAAGTTTCGAGTACAAATATTGGGTGTGATAAAAACTTATGGGAAGAAAGAACCACAGAGGCCGCCAAAACTGAAAACTCTTGGCAAAGCTGAAAATTTTGACTAAAGACATATCAAATCCATAATTTAACCAAAAGCAGATCCCGAACTCCCAATGATTGTTAAAAAACAATATAGAGGGGATGTCTATGTTTACAGCTTGATAGATGGAATAACTTCAATAATTTATGATTTTTACACTATTGTGTACATAGCTATCTATTTTAGGGGAATCCAATTATTAAAACAACGTTTTTTTAAATCAATAACCGATGTTGAAATTTCTGAAATTAAATATTTAGAAGACAGGTTTGGCCTCCTACAAATTCTGTTTAGTTAAAAATTGAACACCCATAACTCAACATGGGAGAACCCTTAACCCTTGAAGACATTCAATCAGATTTCATGCTGCCTTCACCTCACAACTTTTTTGGTCAAATCCATGACCCCGCAATCTTAGCATCATTACAATAAACAATTCAGAATCAGAATCAAAATCAAAATCAAATTAAATACATTTAAAAAAAATGAAAACGTATTCAAAAAGCAAACATCCCCGTGTTCACCAAGAAGAAATACCTGTATTTCAGAAGAGACAAAATACTACGAAAGGATCAATATCCTTATGTTCAAAATAAACAAATTCTACAGAGAAATCTATACATCCGTGCCACAAAGATCATTTAAGAAAATATAAACAATTCCAGATGGAAATAACATCAAACATATAAACCATATAAAAAACGTTAACACAACTAAACATAAATATCAGGGGAAACTCCAGCTTAAAATAAATAAAAACAATAAAAAGACCATAACCGTTAAACAACTATAACTCAAAAGCTCGAAAACATAATAATACTAATAAAGCTAGAAGCCAATTTGTTCATAATGTATAAATTCCATTTGTGTTACGCACACGAAGCCGAAATTGATTTCACCTTGGTAATCGAAGAGGAACAAATCAGACGCTTCTTCAGAAGCGTGCCTTAGTGCTAACGAAGCTCAAGTCCTCACTACGATCATGTCTCTTTGTCTCTTTACATCAGATAAGCCCAACACATCTTGCAAATCCAAAAGCTCCACTCATTTACAGGGTTCCAATCCTGACAATATCTACTTTCAAATACTACTACAGCTAGAAGCATTTCCTGGTTTATTACAAATGGTAATAGTCGCAGCTGTAACATTATAATAAAAGAAGTGCAATGGAATTTTACGTCGGAATCGAAACTTTTCCAGAATCATAAAATGTAAAGACATGTAAGGATATTATAAAGTGAATATTGCAAGAACTAATGAACGAAATATTAAAGTAAAACTTTAACTGCCCTCATCATCGAATCGAATTAGATATACACAACTATCTTAATTGACGTCTTTCCGAACAGGGGATGATGAAGACTGATACACAAAAATCTCGCATCAATTATATTTAGTCTTTAAATAATAGAATTCCCTCATTTACCTTGCAAGATTTGGAGTATCACTTTATTCACCAATTACCAGATTATTGAAACAACAAGCCCTGGTTATATTTTAACGTAGATCGAGTACCCAGAGATAAGTTATGTAATAACTGGTTCCTGATTTAGGGTTTGCATAAAATTTATCCTTCACTGCGTTATAAATGCATAATTCTGACATTGAAAAACGATAGTTCTTTTGAATGAAAACTGGTTAAATAATACCTTGTTATGGAGTTGAAGCAAATCTTCTGATGTATCCGTGTGCCGAGTCGTGATACGGAAAGTGGAGCGACAGATAGGAAATATTAAGGAGCAAGGAAAAGGGAAAACGCAGACACCACACAAGGGAGGGACCCCGGGTAACTCCCGTGCGATCTCCCCCAAACCAGTAAAACTCTTTTTCATTAATTTTTTGACCTGCCATGCAAGCGCACCTGTCATGGCAAAGGTCGGATTGACAAGATCACTCAGGATTCAACCATCAACACGCTTAGCGTATCGAAGTATTTAATCCCGAAATCTCCTACATCAACATATTTCCCCTTGCTTATCATACACAAAATTACAACAACATCAACATATCTGATATCTGCACAGCAATTGGAGCACCATATACGACGCAGAAGAGTCATCGACAATCAAGAATCCGGTAGCGCCTTAAACCATCACCGGATCTACGTTCTGATCATCGTTCTTCATCCAAACCTGCAAAAAAATATCCCAAGAGCATGGGGATAGGAAAAACAATTCGTGTATCTACGAAACAGATCCCAAAAGCAAGCCGAACACGAAGCGCGCACCACTGTACCGCAGATCTGACGCACCAAGCTTCAGATCTATGAAAGATCTACAAAAGACGATGATCACAAGAAAGTTAAAACAATGATTAACAGAAACAGAAACCAGACGAAAGAGAATAAATCGATAGAAACTAAAGCATATTCTTAACATCAAAACAAACTGCGGCATACCTGTGGAAAGCAACGATCGGCGTGTAGATCTCAGTTGTATCCATACAGATCTGTTTACGAGAATCAAAACAGAGATGGAAGGAGAATTGGATCTTAATTCATAGAGAAGGGAAGGATTTCTATTTTTTTTTTTTTTTGCGCGGGCGAGAAGGGAAGAATAGCAGAAAGGCTAAACGGCTGGATGAGAAATTGTAGAGAACCCTAATCTTGGTTTTATAATGGATTTTTTGTGGAACGAACGATCTAGATTACTTGTATTGACGGATAGATATGGTGACGTGTAATGCGTGGTGCATCACGTTTAACGGGGGTGGGTGGGCAGTATTGTTTGCTATTATCTGTTGCTTGTCAGATAATAGAAGGGTAGTATAGTAAAATACGCCTTGGCGGTGTTTGGTTTGATGTATACAGCAACTGTAGAGACAGCAATTATGCGCTGGGATAGAACAATTCAAAGTTGCTTAGCACTCACGTCCATCAAACATATTTGTATTCTTTCATAAAATAATTAATAAATACTAAATTTAATTTTTCTTACAAGAAGCATTCGCCGCATTTGATTCGGGATGTGGTGCGAGCGCATTTATCCCAGCGTTGCAGGTGTAAAAGGGTTTTTTTATGATAGAAAACGGGGCGACCAAGCCCAAAGAGATTACACAAGAATTAAACAATGAGTAAGAACTCCAATAACATCATCATCAACATAATGATTAACCCTATTAGGAGGAGTATCAAATAAAACATAGGGATTATTCTCCACCAAACTACAACCAAGATCAGCAAGACCATCAGTCACCCTATTAGTATCCCTATAAACATGCTTGATAATAACCGTCCAATCCAAAGCCAACAACTGTCTAATACGGCGAACCAGACTACGACTACGCCCATCCGAACTACCAACAGAATCACCAGTGATACATTTGACAACAGAATCAGAGTCTAGATTAAGATCAACGCGCCTAAAGCATCTATCATAAGCCAATTGCAAACCCAAAAAAAACACTCCAAAGTTCGGCTACATGAGCATTAGCGAAGCCCAAAGTGCGAGAGAATCCCACAATCCAAGAACCGGTGGCATTGCGCAGAACACCCCCACAGGCAGCAGTAGTCGGGTTACCTCTAGACGCCCCATCGCAATTCAACCGAACCCAACCCTCTAATGGAGGCGTCCATCTGACATAAATCTCAGTCCGAGCTCTAGGAGGAACAACCACATTATCCAAACTATGATCAAATAAAGGGGAAATGAAATTCAGAACCACATGGGCAGGATGATAAGGCCTAATAAACTTCGGATCATTCTCTCTCCCTTGTTCCTCCACATCCACAAATGGTAGCAAGTTGTGGCCCAGATAGAAGGCCAAGGAACTTGAAACGTCTCTCTACAACATAAATTCAGATTCAATATTATCCAGTCAGTAGGATTACCTCCATAAAATCTATTGGCATGCACAATCGGAAGGAGATGACGCCACATAAACAGAGCAAGAGGACAATCACGAAGCACGTGAAGCAGCGATTCCTCCATGTAGCACCCCCTTTTTTCTAACCTTTAAAAGTGGTGCTATGCCTAAATAATAATTTCATCTCTAATTTCTTTTGAAAAATGTATTGATTCAAAGTAGATATGAGTTCAAACATTGTTGTTTCCACCTTCGGTATTCCCAATATCTAATTGTTCATTTCTATGAGCCATTGAATTCCTATAAGGTAATACTAGTCAGAACCTAATAAGAAGACAATCCAGATATTTCACAGAGTTCACACAACAAAAACATATAGAAAACAATCCAAAAAATTTCAGAGTTCACAAAGCAAAAACATAGCAGATATATAACCCAATTTTTACCCAAAAGACTCGATCTACTCTGATACCACTTATTGTAGCACCCCCTTTTACCTAACCTTTAAAAGTGGTGCTACACATAAATAATAATTCCATCTCTAATTTCTTTTGAAAAAAGTATTGATTCAAAGTAGATATGTGATCAGTGTATTTTAATGCATTATTTATAGCTTTTCACTTGGTGATTTTAATTGTGCTTTGTGCCTAATATTTAAGTCTAAGCACGTTTCTAGACTTTGGGTCTTAATTGAGCAATATAGCAATTTCTTGATTAATTCTTGTTTTTATTACACATTGATCCATGTCTACTCTGTTGGCCATAACTTTGGCTGTGCTTATCTGATTGAGGTGTGCAAGCATGCGTTGGAAAGCTAAGGAACAGAGCTACAATTCTTCTGTTGAGCTCAAAACCCAATTCGGAAGTCTGGGAGGTTAAAACTGCGAAATACCGAAGCAGTACTATGTAAAACGGGTTTACGAGCCAATTTACTATTTTTATCGGGCTTTTATCATAGAACTCGTTTAATGATTTAGCTTTTTCGTTATCTCTGAGACTAAATACAATTTTCAGAGCCGTCTTGGCTCTCTTACTCATTCCTACTTTCAATTTTACGTTTTGTGCCCTAACCTCCATGGAAGCTTAAAGCCCTAGATCAATCTATTGGTGACGAGTGTTGCTGTAAGGATTTTGAGGTTCAGTGCTTAATGTTTATTTTGTTTTTATGGTTTTAATTCTTTCTCTATCAATTTCATCTCCGCAATTCTTGCTGCAAATTCGGTTTGTGTTTTGCTTAATTACTCAAACTCTATGATTTGCTTATGTGTTTCGTTTTATGATTCAGTTTTGCTTAATCACTTAACCATGATTCTGTTTTGCAACTTTCATTATACAAATTATTTTATCACTTGTTTAATTTAGTTTGGATAGGAATTGATAGAGTCTATGACGCTTGTTTATAGGATTGATAGAATTCAGTTGTGATGTTAATTGATATTCTGGCACTTGTTCGCTATCACGATTGATTGAACACACTGTTTTCACGCTTGCTTTAAAATGTTGTGAATTCATATAAACTGACTGACCCTTGTTCACTTAGTTTATGATCAATCAAGAATTATCAAACCATGCACGAATCTTTATTTTAGAACCGCTGATAAATCCAAGAAACGCACCTTAAACCAATGGATTGTTTGTCTATCTTTAATTGTTTTTCTTCATTAAACATCAAACTCTTTTCTTCAAAACCCCCTTTTTATTGTTTATTTTGGTTCCTGATTTTGGTAATTTCTGTATTTAGAGGTCCTCGAGAGACGACCAATATCTCTTACCTTGATACTATATTTACCTTTTTTTAATTATTTTGACCCGCGTATGACCGCTGATCAATATGAGTTCAAAATTCTCAACTTATGTAAAAATAATTTTCTAAATGTTTGGGGAAATATAAACGAAAATCATATATCGTACAAATATCATAAAATATATATGCATCATATATGATCATCATCTATCATGTCATGATCATGCCCTTGGCTACCAACAACTACTATTAACATTCTGGTTTTCTAAATTATGCATAAAAGAACGAAATTTCACAGTTTTCTGCATTAACCACTACAAGAAAAATTGGACTTTTCGGCGGGCAAAATTGGACTTTTGGCGCCGGTAGTCAGCTCGCAGCAAACGGTTTCCGGCGGATTTCGTGACGCCGAAAAATCCGCTGGAAATTTCCGAAAAATCCAAAAAAAAATCGCATGAGTTTATCCGCCGAAAAGTCCACAAACCCGCCAGAAAAACCGTTTTTTTTTTAAATTAATTATTTTTAAAAAATAAATATTTTTTCTTAAAAATCGTTTTATTTAAAAAATTAATATTATTTTATTAAAAACTTTAGTTAATTATTTTATTAAAAACTTTAATTATTGATAAAAAAGTAAAATTTAATAATTAATTAATTTACTATTTAAAAAAATAAAAATTAGGAATGAAAATTAATAATTAATTTAAATAAATATCCATACAACAAAAAATATATTCATACAATAAAAAAATATTCATACAACAAAATAAAATAATCCAAAGCTACTGGGGTGGCTGCTGGTCTATGTCATCACCATGATAATAGGTATCATCAGATGCAAGAAAATCACTAATCGCATCGATATTAAGATCGATGTGGGGCTGCTGGGGGTGCTGGTTTGGCTGATTTGGCTGGTGGGGGCGACTACTGCTGGGGATGCTGGTATGGCTATTGGTATGGCTGGTGTGGCCTCGAGTGCTGAGACATTAGCTGATCCTGCAAAAACTTAAAGCGCTCCTCATTTAGCCTAGCCTGCTCCGCAGCTACCCTAGCCTGCTCCTCCATGCGCTCCTCAGCTATCTTGGCTTTCTCCCGAAGCGCCTGCACTTCCCGGTCATTTTGCTCCTGCCGCTCGGCAAACTGACGCTGGGCCTCGCTCAGTTGCTGCGTCAATTGCGTAACAACATTCAACTCACCAGCATTGGGAACATAAGAGCGACTAGTACTCGAGGATCCAGAATGTGAATCTGATAGACTCGAAATAATGCTTGTTCGGAAAGCACCCGGTCCAATACCAGCTGATCCTACCATACGATTACTCTTTTGGGGACCAACTGCTTTCTCCTAAATATCACGAGCTACTCTAGCCTCCTCCACTGGATCGATATCAGCTGCCCCACTGCTCTGTTGTGACTCATGGTACTCAGCCAGCCCACCCTGGTAGCTCTCCTGAAAAAATAACCCAACAAATAAATAACTATAGCAAAAGTAGTTTTAATATAATATTCATCGCCCGATATACAGATTAATATAAATAATAAACATTAATATATAATTGTAAAAGTAGTTTTACCTGAATATTCCTCGCCCGATCTGTAGCAAACTCACCAGTGTCCTCCTGCATATGCTTGTAGCGATGCAACTCAGGAAAAGTGATTGTCTTTTGTTCCCTCGCCTCCTATATATATACATATTATTAATTAATACACATGAAAATGACTAGTTAATTATAAATAATTAGTTAATCAAGTAATAAAGTAATAAATTTACCAAACGCATGTGATGCGTTGCAGTATTAACACTCCCCCTGTGTGTGTGCAACCACCTTTTTCAGAAGCACGGTTCTTCTTGGCTTTCTCACAATAATTCCTAAATTCTGGTGTCTGTCAGTACTCCTTTAACCCAGCCCAAGTTGAGTCTCCCTGTTATGAACTAACTCAGACAACACGTAATTACGAATTAAGGTGTATTGTGTTATTGATTAACTTCAGAATTCAACCTGCTAGTGAAATGGGAAGGCAGTAGTACAGCAACTGAGTCACAAATACAGGAAGAATTAGAAGGGTGAAGTACAGTGAAGAAGAATGAGAAAAGGAATCCAAGAAAGATCACACATATCACACACCCACTCTCTCTCCAATCTACTCCTCTAAATAGTACCGTTGGTGATGAAATTTCTCAGCTGAGAGTTGGGGATTTTCTTTCTCTCTCCACGACGTGCCAGATCTGGCCCAACAGAATAAGATGCTTCATGAATGTTGTTAATTCCCATTTTTCCCATTACATCACCAATCCCATTAAAGTCAACCTTGTCCTCAAGGTTGAGTGTTGGAAAGCCCATCTGCAGCTCTGTGACTGCTTCCCAGGTAGCCTCCTCAATTGGTAAATTCTCCTATTTGACAAGCACTTGAGGGATGACTTCAGTTCCTTGTTTCACACTCCTGGCCTCCTTTGCAGTATCTTCTCTGGCTGAATGACAGGACCCGTATCAGTTACAGTGAGGGGCAGAGGCAAGTATTGTTCAGACTTGTCTCCCTAGAAGGGTTTCATTTGTGATACATGGAACACCGGATGAATCCTTGCCGTCTCAGGTAACTTGAGTTTGTATGCCACATCTCCAATTTTGTCCAACACAGCAAATGGACCAAATTAGCGCATGCCCAGTTTTTTATTCTTCCTCAATGCCACTGAGTGCTGCCTATAAGGTTGGAGTTTTACCAAAACTAAGTCACCAACCTGTAGCAGTAAGTCAGATCTTCTCTTGTCAGCTTGATGTTTCATCACTTGTTGAGTCCGAGTCAGATTCCTCTTCAATTGCTCTAGCAGTATATCCCTGTCCAGTAGTTGCTGTCTTAGTTCTGTAGGATCATCAGGCTTTGGAATATATCTAAGCAAGTTAGGAGGATCCCTGCCATAGACTGCCTTGAAAGGGGTCATACCAATACTGGTACATACTTGTGTGAAGTGAAGTATTGTACCAGTATTCGGCCCATGTAAGCACCTTGTACCATCCCTTAGGATTATTAAAAGTAAAGCATCGTAAGTACATCTCCAAGCATTTTTTGAGAGCCTCAGATTGCCCATCAGACCGAGGGTGATATGATGTACTCATGTTGAGTGTAGTGCCCTGTAGTTGAAACAAATTTCTCCAGAAATGGCTTGTGAATACCTTGTCTCTGTCAGACACAATAGACTTTGGCATCCCATGGAGTTTCACAATGTTATTCATGAATAATTCTGCTACAGACTTGCTGTTGAAATCAAATTTAAGAGCAATGAAATGGCCGTATTTTGACAATCTATCCACCACCACCAATATAGCTGCGAAGCCAAAGGATAGAGGTAAACCGACTATGAAATCCATCGCAATATCCTCCCAAATTTGAGATGGAATAGGCAACGGCTGCAGTAGCCCAGCAGGCAAGCTATGAGCTGATTTAGCTTGTTGGCATATTGTGCAGTGAGCTATGTATTGCTGAATATCTTGTTTCATTCCTGTCCAGTGAAACTGAGCATTTATTCTTGCAATTGTGCGTGTGACACCAGCATGTCCACCAATTGGTGAGCTATGGATTTCTTTCAGAATTGTTTGTAGTAATTTCTCATCTTTGGGCACAACTAGCCTCTGTTTCCAATATAACAGCCCCTCATGAACTGTGTAATGAGGCCAGGCAGCAGGCTTCACTGCACATTTTCTTATCATTTCTTGTATCCAAGTGTCCTGGTTGCACACTTCTTTGAATTCCTGCATAAATTCATGTTGTGTTACTGAGCACATCACCATAAAAACTCTGGAAAGGGAGTCAGCAGCAATATTGTCTTTCCCAGGCTTATACTCAATGGTGAAATCGTATCCTAGGAACTTATGTAGCCACTCTTGTTGTTCTGGAGTTTGTAGAGACTGATCAAGTAAGCTTCTCAAGCTCTTTTGGTCAGTTCTTATTATAAATTTGTGGCCTAGGAGGTAGTGTCTGAACTTTGCCAATGCTTCAGTGATGGCTAGGAGCTCTATGAAATATGCTGACTTCTTCTGCATTCTTGGAGCTAGTTTCTTTGAAAAATAAGCAATGGGATGGCCTTTTTGATGTAGGACAGCTCCCACTCCTGAACCAGATGCATCTGTTTCCAAAATAAATTGCTCTTTGAAGTTGGGTAAGGCTAGCACAGGTGCTGAAATCATAGCTTGCTTGAGCTGCTGGAAAGCTGATTTTGTTATCTCATTCCAGTGGAAATTATCCTTTTTGGGCAGATCTATGAGTGGCTCAACAATCTTGGCATATGACTTTATAAACCTCCAATAATACCCTGTGAGGCCAAGGAATCCTCTAAGCTGTTTGATGTTTGAAGGGGCAGGCCAGTTCTTCACAGCTTGTATTTTGCTAGCTTCCATAGAGACACCACTGCCAGACACAATGTGGCCAAGATATTTTACCTCCAATTGTCCAAAAGAGCATTTAGACAATTTAATGAATAATGTATGCTTCTGCAGAGTATTGAGGACAGCTTCCAAGTGTTGCAAGTGCTCATGCCATGATGGACTATACACTAGAATGTCGTCAAAGAATACCAAGACAAATTTACGAAGCACCGGTTGAAAAATTTCATTCATCAAACATTGGAATGTGATTGGTGCATTGGTCAACCCAAATGGCATGTCCAGCCATTCATAATGCCCATGGTGTGTCCTAAATGCAGTCTTACTCCTATCTTCAGGTTGGATCAGAATTTGGTGATACCCTGGCCTGAGATCAAGCTTAGAAAAGAATTTAGCACCATACAGTTCGTCTAGCAATTCATCAACCGTTGGCATTGGAAAACTATCTTTAATAGTTATAGCATTTAAAGCCCTATAGTCAGTTCAAAAACGCCAACTACCATCTTTTTTCTTTACAAGTATGATAGGAGAAGAAAAAGGACTAGTGCTAGGTTGGATAATACCTTGGCTCAGCATTTCATGTACCATCTTTTCAATCTGCTCCTTCTGGCTATGAGGGTATCTATATGGCCTGACTTGGACTAGTTTGGATCCTTCTATCAGTGGGATAGCATGGTCTTGTGTTCGTTGAGGAGGTAGTCCGGTAGGTGCCTTAAAAATAGCTCTGTATGTATATATCAATGTTGCTAATTCTGGTGCAATATCCTGTGGCATGTCTTTCCACATATCTTCCTCCACCTCTGGGTGTACCACTTGGATGGTGAAGTACTCATCCAATGCCTTTGTGTGTTGTAATCTCTTTAATTGATGGAATTGGGCCATCTCAGACTGTTGATTCCCCACACCTTGTAATGTTATAAATTTCCCTTCATGATAAAATTTAATGCATAATCAGCAACGTGGGGGCCCCAATGTGGCAAGCCAAGCAGTTCCCAGCACCAAGTCAGCTCCTGCAACCGGTAACAGATACACTGGAACATGGAGTTCATAGCCTTGCACCTGAATAGGCAGTTTTCTGATCAACCCATCTGCTGTCATTGATTGACCATTACCAACTAAGACCTTGAAGGCAGTGGCAGGCTCCACTGGCATGTTCAAGAATTGGGCAATTCTTGGTTGTAAGAAGTTATCTGAACTTCCACCATCCACTAGTATTTGAATGGTCGTGTTGCCTATTTTCCCTTGGAATCTTATAGTCCCTAGGCTACTTGATCCCTTCATTGCATTCATGGACAAGTGGTGTACTTGTGGTTGTTCTGGATACTGCTGCTCTGTT
Organism: Astragalus membranaceus; assembly: GCA_039519185.1. Taxonomy (NCBI): domain Eukaryota; kingdom Viridiplantae; phylum Streptophyta; class Magnoliopsida; order Fabales; family Fabaceae; genus Astragalus; species Astragalus membranaceus. The sequence goes on from CM076847.1 coordinate 79,200,847, forward strand.
GTCTCATAAACTTTTTCCTCGTTCTCAGTTTGTTCATTATCCTCTACTTGCAGTAACATCATGTGTTTGTTTGGGCACTTATGGCCAAATGACCATTTATCATCACAGAAGTAACAAAGACCTTTCTCCTTCCTGACTTGCATTTCTGCAGAAGAAATTCTTCTGGTATTAGGATTCTTTTGGTCACTGTGCATAGGTCTTGTGGGTGGTGTTGATAGGATGGGTGGTTGTGAGGGTTTTGCCATGAATGAATTGGGTTTGGTGTTTGGATTGAAGGCAGTTCTATTTGTATTTTGGGTGGTACTGTTGTTGTATGGTGTTTTGGGTGATTTGGGTGGGTTGTACTTCTCTTCATATACTTTGGCTAATGACAAGGCTTGGCTAATGACAAGGCTTTGACAAGTGAATTAGGGGTGTGAATCATGACATCTCTTCTTATATCAGGCTGCAGACCACTTATAAAACAATCTATCATAGCATCATTACTGAGACCATAAACTCTGTTTGCTAAAGCTGTGAAATCAGTATAATACTCAGTGACAGAATTACTCTGGTTCAATTTAAACAGGGAAGCTCTAGAGCAGTCATAAACAGATGGTCCATAGTCTAATTCGAGTGCTCTAGTAAAAGCTTTCCATGTTTGAAAAGGTTGATTTCGTTGCATTAACTGAAACCATGGTATTACATCTTTCTCTAAGTTAACAGAAGCAATGGTTAACCTATCTTTATCATCAGTACCATAGTAGTCAAAAAACTGTTCAGCTTTGAATATCCAGTCCATTACTCTACTACCATCAGATCGGGGAAACTCTAATTTAATACTTTTTACCTGAAATGGTGGTTTAGCTTCACTTCCTGAGCTGTGTGCACCAGATCCCTTTGAGTTCAGCGTACCATTGGGGGGTGTGAGTAGTTCTTGTTGCTTGAGCATCGTTGCCATGTCTTCTGCGAGTTGCGAAATCTTTTCATCTAATGAAGCTTGAAAAGCTTCCACCCGTTTAACTCTGTTGTTGTTTATCACCTCGAATCTATCGAATTTCGCAGCAATTTCTGCTTGAGCCTCAGCATTGCGACGAATTTCAGTAGCCATTTCCTTCGTTCGAGTGTTATCCGCCATGGTAAAAATGAAAGCACCACTTGTTATGAACTAACTCAGACAACGCGTAATTACGAATTAAGGTGTATTGTGTTATTGATTAACTTCAGAATTCAACCTTCCAGTGAAATGGAAAGGCAGTAGTACAGCAACTAAGTCACAAATACAGGAAGAATTAGAAGGGTGAAGTACAGTGAAGAAGAATGAGAAAAGGAATCCAAGAAAGATCACACACCCACTCTCTCTCCAATCTACTCCTCTAAATAGTACCGTTGGTGATGAAATCTCTCAGCTGAGAGTTGGGGATTTTCTTTCTCTCTCCATGACGTGGCAGATCTGGCCCAACAGAATAAGATGCTTCATCAATGTTGTTAATTCCCATTTTGCCCATTACACTCCCATATAAGATGGCTTCGCATTCTTACCGCGCGCCTCCCGCAGTAATTCAGAATAGCGATGGGAACATCTCTTGTGGAACACTCTCTCAACTTCTCTTTGCTGCTCTGGTAACCATGTACATTTTTCCTATTTAAGAAATTTACAATAATGTTGTTAATTATAAGACAAATTAATTAATCAAGTCAATAAGATAATACACCAAATTAATTATTTCGTAGAACAACTTACCAAAAATGATTTTAACATCCTCTCAATTGCCTCTTCATCTTTTCTAACAGCCGTCCAATTCTTCTAGCTGCTGGTGAAATTCTCCTTGATTGTTTTTGTGATGACGGTAGCTGTAGCCTTTGAAGGAAGAAACCTGCATTAAAAAATGATGAATTTTATTACACCAAATTATATAATTTATATAAAAGGCAACAAAAATAAATTAATAAATAATAATATATATACTTACAAATCGCCAGCAGTCTCCAATATGATACGCCCATCAGTTGTATACCTCACCACCTCACGGTCAACAGTGAATGTGCGTACCCCATCTGCATCAACATCTGTCGGGGCCAAGGTAATCAAAACCGGACCGGACATTGAACCGGAAGAGGTAGCGGTTCAGGGGTTCTTGGGTTTAACCGGTTAAACCGGGGGTTCAACCGGAATTAATTAAATATATTATTTAATATTTTTATTACAATATATAAAGGATAAAAAACCATAATACCCAAAATTACACACTACAAACAATTAAATTATGCTTAACTTAAGCTCAACAATATAATATCCAAGTCATTAGTTAAAGTTACACATAAAATTGGTAGGTATAAAAAAACTCAAAGTTTGACACGTTTAAAATATATATATTTTAATGCATTATTTAGAAAGAAAAAAAATAAGTCCCACATCGGATGGCAAATAAGAAAATTGCAAACAGTGAAGCTAAGGTTGTTGAAAGGTGAATATCTAGTCCCACATCGGATGGCAAATAAGAAGAATGAGCTGTGTTTCTCTATAAATATAGAGCTAGAGTGTGCACAACAAAATATAAGTGAGATTCTTGGCTTTCATAATATATAAAATATATAAATAGAGCCCTGAAACTCATTTTATTTTACAAAAAATAGTTTAAATTGTATCAAATGGATGTTAAGAGCGCTTTCTTAAATGGTTTTATTCAAGAAGAAGTATACGTTGAACAACCACCTGGCTTTGAAAATTTTGAAAAACCAGACCATGTTTTTAAACTCAAAAAGGCTCTATATGGTCTGAAGCAAGCTCCCAGAGCTTGGTACGAAAGATTGAGCAAATTCCTACTCAATCATGATTTTCAAAGAGGGAAAGTTGACACTACACTTTTTATAAAAAGGTCAAAAGATGACATCTTACTCGTGCAAATTTATGTGGATGATATCATTTTCGGTGCTACTAATGAATTGCTTTGCAAAGAGTTTTCAAGTATTATGCAGAGTCAGTTTGAAATGTCAATGATGGGAGAACTCAACTTCTTCCTTGGGCTCCAAATAAAACAAACAAACAACGGCATCTTCATATCTCAATCAAAGTACTGCAAAGAACTACTCAAAAGATTCGAAATGGACAAAGCAAAAGAAATGTCCACACCAATGAGCACTTCATGCTACTTAGACAAAGATGAAGAAGGTAAACCGGTAGAACTAAGCAAATATCGAGGTATAATTGGCTCTCTTCTCTACTTAACTGCTAGTAGACCAGACATCATGTTTAGTGTTTGCATGTGTGCTAGGTATCAAGCAAATCCAAAAGAGTCACATTTAGTAGCTGTCAAAAGAATAATGAGATATCTGGTAGGCACTCAAAATGTTGGTCTGTGGTACCCAAAAGGCGCCACATGTAGCCTTATTGGATATTCAGATTCTGACTTTGCAGGATGTAAGTTAGACAGAAAAAGCACTAGTGGAACATGTCACATACTAGGTAGTGCATTAGTCTCATGGCATAGTAAGAAACAAGTCAGTGTCGCACTGTCAACTGCTGAAGCAGAATATGTTGCAGCAGGGAGTTGTTGTGCACAAATTCTTTGGATGAAGCAACAACTTCTTGACTATGGTATAGAACTAGATCATATCCCTATAAAATGCGACAATACCAGCGCCATCAATCTTACAAAGAACCCCGTCCAACACTCTAGGACCAAGCATATAGAGATAAGACACCATTTTCTTAGAGATCATGTCCAAAAAGGGGACTGTGTAATCGAATTTGTTGAATCCGCAAAACAGCTGGCTGATATTTTTACAAAACCTTTACAAAAAGAAAACTTCTTCTTCATTCGAAGAGAACTTGGAATCATTGATTCCTCTTCATGCTGTTAGATTCACAATTTTTATTACATGTTGCCCTCTTTGATCATGACAAAAAGGGGGAGAAGAATAGAGTTTTAATATTCAGCATGCATTTGCATTCACTTGCATACAGTCAATAAAACAAGGGGAGCATCATGATAGGGGGAGTATCATATATACATTATCTGTTTGAACTAACCTCCCACCTTGAGATGAGTTAGTGTTTTGTCATCATCAAAAAGGGGGAGAATGTGGATACCTTGTATTGCAGGTAAACTGATATTGCAGAATATGTTTTGATGATGAAAAAGACAAAGGTAAAGCTGATGGCCAAAGTTAATAAAAGTGACTAAACAACAAAGTCACAACCCAAGACAATCAAGCTCAAGAACTGAAGATTCAAGTTTAAGGGTAGTCATTAAATATAAGGGTAGTCCTTAGGGTTTGGGTGTGTCTTAGGAAAAAGTGTAAGCTCTTTCAAAGGTAAGCTCTTTCAAAGGTCAGCTCGTATATCAAAGTCTCACACACTCACAAGTTTTTCAAAGATGCATGCATACGTACGTAAACATACCTATCATCTTTAAAACATAAGAGTCGATTTCATCTTACATATACATTCATTAAAATCGATTTTCAGGCCAATCAGAAAAGAAAGAATCGATTTTCACTTCATGTATTTTCAGTGCACAAATCGATTCCTGAGCCAAATCTTTTTAAAGGAAGAATCGATTCCCACTCTTTTGCACTTAACTGAGAATCGATTCCTACATGTCTCAGGCAAGCTGAGAATCGATTCATACATGTTTTCACTAAGTATAGAATCGATTCCTAGCCCTCCATAGTTCTTAAGAATCGATTGTCCCTATTTTTCAAACAAATCAAAATCGATTCCTCACTTAAATGAATCGATTCCTAGATCAAATGCTTTCAACAAAAAAATCGATTCCTACACTATTTTTACTTTTGCTCGATTGTCCCATAGTTCTTAAGAATCGATTGTCCCTCTTTACGCTTTTACTTTTGCTCGTCACGCACCGTTGGTCCGTCTGAGTTGATCTGTTGCTAAGAGTTAGTTGGGGTTGCATTCTTCAAGTTGTAATATCTACCTACATTAGAGGTATTTCTGTCTTTACAATTGTTTATTATTTAATTGTTGTGATTTGTTCTAGGGAGTGGGGTATCTCTCTAGGGTAGCTGTTTGTACTAGGAAGTGGGGTATCTTTCTGGGGCAGCTGATTGTAACAGGGGTGGGGTATCTCTTGTTATTGTTATATTAGATTTGAGGGCTCTCCATAGGTGGGGTATCCTAGGAGGAGAGTGCCTGAGTCTGTAAAGGTTTTCCAAGGCACCTATAAGCCTTGTTGTTTTGGTTAGTGGAAAATCTCACAAGGGTGTGAGGACTGGACGTAGGTCACTAGGAGGTGACCGAACCAGGATAAATCTCTGCGTGCTTTACTGCTTTCCTGCTTTACTGTTATACCGCTTTACTGCTTTATATTCTAATTCCCTCGCTTCCACTTAACCTGCGCGAAATTGATCTAAGTCATTGAAAAAGGGGAAAAACGTTTTCGAAAGATCTGAAAAGTTTTAAATCTCAATTCACCCCCCTCTTGAGACTGAAGCCACTTGGTAACAGCATCACCCGTGACAGGTGGAGGAACATATGTCTCGTCATCGGATCCTGAGTGAGATGTCATGACCGTATCTAGACATATACATTTAAACAAACAAACATACACTAAACAAGGTTAACATAAACATACTAAACAAAAATATATAAACATACTAATTAAACAAACATAAATTACATCATTGATTAAAAATAGGTTAATATATATTGTTGAAACATAAATAACTAATTGGAATCCCATTCATTCTCAAAATCATCATCATCAGAGGAGTGAATTCTTGATACACCAATGTGGTCTGTTGCATCTACATCAGCATCTTCTTTGTCATCAACTTCATCACCGGTGTTTGGCTCATCACATAAACGACTAATGGGTTCAACTTGAATCACTTCATTTACATTAGACATCTCTTCCATTTGATATGGCACACCGTGTCATCATTTGTCTCAATGGGACCTCTTGGTTTTGTTTTAATTGCGACACACCAACCACGCCTATCAGTCCGCGTTGATGGATAAGGGACATAATAGACTTGTCTCACATTTTGTGCAATGATGAATGGATCATACAGTCGATAACTACCATTCATTTTAATGTCCACTGTATTTGACTTTGGATTCACCTTTGTTCCTCGAGCAGACGGATCAAACCAATTACAATAAAAAATCACTACCTTCTGACTAAAATCTAGATGGGGGTACGAAAGTTCATATATGTGTTGAACCACACCATAAAAACCATCTTCACCTCCTCCAGTGACATCCTTCATGCACACTCCACTATTGACTGTCTCTCTGCCCTGTGTCCATTCATTGGTGTGAAATTTGTATCCATTGACAAAGTATGTGTGCCATTCTTTAACACATATTCAAGGACCGTCTGATATGTTCCTCAAGTGTTGGTTGGTAGGAGTTGGTGGGAGGGCATAAACATGTTGCCTAAACCACGTTGGAAAATGTGCATTAATATGAGCAGAAGATTGTTGCTCACTTACGTCCTCTGATGACAAGAATTCCCAAAAAAGAAATAATTAATTGTTACACATTTGTCTACTTTATATTAACTAATTAAGATCGATAGTTAATGTTGAGGAACATACTCATTAAATGGTTGCACCTCAGTACAGTTTATCAACACATGAACATGTGCTGAACTTAACTCTTCATCTGTTAGCCAGTGAATTGACTCCTTCCCAGATGGACGACCGGGTAGACAAAAGACGGACAAAGCTAAATGATGTCTAGGCCATTCAGTATCCATTTCATTTTGACTGCTTCCAGGAGCAAACTCATTCTTGAAATAATAAGAACAAAAATGTGTTGTTTCCCAGTGTAAGTAAGAAGAACATATCGATCATTCAACTCTAGCTTTGTTTTTCACCGATCTCTTTGAATCACCCATGAACCTAGAGAAAATGATATTAATTAACATAATAATCATATATTTTAAACTTGTTTCTTATATTATAAAAATTAACTGACCTTTCAAACGGATACATCCATCTGTATTGGACAGGTCCGCCAAGTTTAGCTTCATATGCGAGATGCACCGGTAGATGCTCCATAGAATCAAAGAAACCAGGCGGAAATACTCTCTCCAACTTGCATAAGATAAGTGGGATGTCTTGTTCCATTTTTGAAAGATCATCAGTTTTTAGCGTTGCAGAACACAAATTCTTAAAGTATATTGACTTATTTCAATGAGCGGATTCAAAACATGTATTGGCAATGAACTAAAAGTGATAGGAAGTAAGCACTCCATGAATACATGACAATCATGGCTCTTCATCCCATGCAACCTCCCATTATCCACATCCGCACATCTTGATAAATTGGAAGAATAACCGTCTGACATTTTCAACTCTTTTATCCACTGATAAACTGCTTTCGCTTGTTCGGTAGATAAAGTATAATTGGCTTTGGGTTTCAAAGTCCTAGTACCTTGCTCAACCAACAACAAATCATTTCGTCTACAGTAATGATCTATATCCTTCCTAGCTTTCTCATTGTCTTTCGTTTTGCCTTTCACGTTCATGACAGTGTTAAATATGTTGTCAAAAAAATTCTTCTCTATATGCATGACATCGAGATTGTGACTCAATAGATTATCTTTCTAATAGGGAAGTTCCCAAAAAATACTTTTTTTTGTCTAATTGTGCCATTGTCCATAGCCATCTGGACGAGAAACAACACCCGCTACGACTTCCACAGGAAGGATATCCCTAACACTATCCCAAACTTCCTCTGGTGTCAACTTACGAGGAGGTCCAGCTATTTCAACATTTCCCTTGATGAACGCATATTTCTGCTTTTGAAATGGGTGATCCATAGGTAAGAACCTACGATGCGAGTCAAACCATGAAGTTTTTCCTCCGTATTTAAGACTAAAAGCCTTTGTGTCAACCATGCAAATCGGACACGCCATCTTACCATGTGTCCCCCATCCAGACAACATTCCATAGGCAGGGAAGTCATTAATGGTCCACATCAAAGTCGCCCTCATCACAAAATTTTGTTTGCGTGCTGCATCATAAATTAAAACACCATTCCACAACATTTTTAGGTCATCAATCAAAGGTTGCAAATATATGTCAATACCAGTTGTTGGATTACTTGGCCCTGGAATAATAGAATTTAAAAACATATATGGTTTAGACATACACATTTCTGGAGGAAGGTTGTATAAGGTAACAATAACTGGCCAACATGAATACGGTGTTGCCGAGGCTTGAATATATGGTGTGAACCCATCAGAGCATAAACTAAGCCGAACATTGCGTGGATCACTGGCAAAATCTGGATGAACACGATCAAAATGCTTCCAAGCTTCACCATCAGATGGGTGACGTAATTCACCAGAATTATTTCTATTTTGATGGTGCCACATCATTTTACCCGCGGTCTCCATTGAAGTAAACATCCTCTGTAGCCTTGGTATAAGAGGCAGATAGAACATTGCTTTTCGTGGAACCGGTTTGCCTCTGCTCATCCCTTTCCTACTGACACGACAGCGTGGCTCTCCACACAACTTGCATTCCGACAACTCTCCATCATTTATGCCAAACTCATTGTTATAATAGAGCATGCAACCAGACACACAACAATCAATTCTTTTAGATTTTAAGCCAAGCTTCGATACCAGTCTTTTAGCTTCATAATAACTTTGCGGCAAAAGCCCTCTAATGGGGGTTGCATCCAACATCATTTTGGTCATATATTCCATGCACAACCCAGCAACATTAAATTGAGACTTAAGACCCAACAACCGAACACACGTTGATAATTTTGAGTCTTTAGATCCTTCAAATAATGGTTTATTTGTCTCACTCAAATACATGTAAAACCTTTGAGCTTCCTCATTTGGAACTTCTTCAGCATCATATTCTGGTTCTTCAAAATCCAAATTTACTCCAACAGCGTCAGATATCATTCCCTGATAAACATCTAACAGTTGTATAATTTGGCCTTCAGATGTCGTAGTCGCTGGATAACTACTTGATGTGGGAGCTACTACTTCAACCGGAACATTAACCGCAGGAACTGCAGCTACCCCTGGTCCTACTTCCCCGTGACGACTCCATATCCAATAATTTGGCCAAAACCCATTATTGTACAAATCAAGTCTAACTTCTTCTTCATTTTTTATAAATCGAAAGGAACATTTCAAGCATGGACATCTAATACCGCCTTGTCGCGCAAATTATAAATAATAATTGCAAATTTAATTTTAAATTTCAATTTTTATAAGACAATATCTGTTAATAAAATTTATAAGTGAACTTAATAAATAAGTTTTTTCAATATAAATTATTTTGTATTATTATTGCAAACAAAATTTGTAACAAAATTTTACTATAAATAGTGAAGTAATTAATATTTTATTAATTTTAATATTGTAGCAAAAATGTGATTTGAGAAAACCGACTTCTAAGACACACAATGTGACACAGGAACATGTATTCAAATCATCGATAATAAGCGTTATTAAAAGTCACCAAGGACTAAAAGAAAAAATCCAAATTTTACGGTGACCAAAAGTTGGTAAAAAAATTTTAGACACTAAAAACAAAAAATCCATATATATATTGATATATTAATTACTTTACTTTGATAACTAACCGTAGTGAAGAGAATGCTCTGACTTGAAGCGTATCCCCAACTCAAACAAAGAGGAACGCAAACTCAAACAATACCTAAACAAACAACACCACAATTAGTAACAAACTCATATTATAAAATAATTCAAAAACTAAAACTATTAACTCATGTTACAAACATACCTTAGATCGAAGAAATTTGCCAAAGAGAGGAAGAGATTTAGTAGAGAAAAGAAGAGAATTCGTAGGGAGGAAGAGAGGAATTTCAAGAAGAGATTTAGTAGAGAGAATGAGAGTATTGGTAGAGGTGTGAAGAAGAAGTGGAGAATGGAGAAGAGATTTATATAGAAGAAACGAAGTCAAACGGTCAAAAGGCAGAATCCGTCGGAAATGTCATTTACCGGCGGATTTAGGGGATTTCCGGCGGATTTTCAAAAATCAAATCCCCCGTTTTTTCAAAAAAATCCACCGGAAATGACGTTTCCGGCGGATTTTCGAAGGAAAAAATCCGCCGGTTACGGGTTTTTTTTAAAAAAATTGAACGGCTCAGATTCCACCGACACTTTTAGCCAACGGCTCACAACCAGTCAAACGTGTCAAGAAAAGGAGTGGATGGCATTTCCTTTGGAAATTGTGACCCAACGGATAGAAAATAAACGGCTCAAATTTGTGATCTAAAATTTTGATCAACGGCTCATGTTTCCCCACGCCTATTATAAATTGGGCTTCAGCTTTCCCTTCTACTTCACAAAAACCCTAACCCCTTCTCTGCTTCTTCTCCACCAAATCGCATAAACACAAAAAAAAATGCCCCTAACACAATACTCAGGATTCTTCCCTCACTATCATTCATCATCAAGGCATCATCACCAGCAAAGTTGATGGTGTCAGTTTCGAGGGGCAAGACACAATGCAGTGTAGGCTTAAACACAACATAATATTCGCTGCCCTAAAATATAAACTACTGGGTAAGGTGCAAGTGGAGGGCGACGAGCGAGAGATAACTCGTATAGTTTATCGGAAACCCGATTGGTCTGATGGACATGTGCACTGGTCTACAATGGATGTCAAGAACGACAATGACGTCTAAGCAATGATGTCCATGTATGTCCTGTTTAAATGGAAGGGTTATCTGCATTTGTACGTGGAAACCACACGGACCGTCGCTGAGATCCTTAGTTGTTTAACTCCACCAGCTCAGTATTTTCTGTCATTTTATCGTTTTCGTGTATTTCGAGTTTTATGTATGGTGACGCTTTTTAATAATAAAATTGTTGTTTAATTTAAACGGTACTGTAAACCAAAAAATAATCAACCCAGTATTTATTCATTACTAAATCAGTGACGTTCAATTACAATTATTGATAAACAAAATAACAGTAAAAAACTACAACTGGGTAACAACAGAGCCGGATCCAGCATCACTTACAGTATCACTGTCACTCCCACTCCCATCAGAGGCAACCGCCGGCATAATCCTGGCGACCTTGAAGCGCCCGGTCTGATAGTATGTTAACAAGGCTTCCACACTCTCAACACCCCCATACGCTTGGCAGATGGCGTGCGTATTAGTAAGGATGTTGCCATAGCGCATGTTGTTGACACCACGAATACAAGGGCCAACTTCCAAAACAAAATAAAAGGAACAAGGCAACTCTAGTCTCCAAATCTCATTTGGAATGGAAATCCTTCCAGCATTTCGTTCAATGAGGGTAACGAATTGGATCATACCTGCAACAGAACATATCAAACACAATCAGTATTAGTATGATTCGATTGAACTCAACCGAACGTATTCGGTTGACCTCAACCGAATGGGTCCATTTTGCTTCGTCCCCAGGAGCATTCGGTTGTTGTCAACCGAATGCTTCGCGAAAATGCCGAAGTGAAAAAATGATAAAACACAGCAAATCAAGCAAAATGCAAGTAAATGAGGGTTAGAAATCGTGTACCTTATGTTCCGAAAATGAGTTTGAAGGTTAAAATCGAAGATTGAGTGGGTTTGGGAGAGGGAGAGGGTTTCAGCTAGGTGTGTTTTTGGTGGGTGTGAGGGGTTTGAGAGGGGGAAAGAGTGTTTTTGAGTTAGGGGTTAGGGGATTTCCGGCGGATTTTCAAAATTCAAAATTCGCCGGAAATGACCTTACCAGCGGAATTTTTTTTTTAAAAAAAAAAATTCGTAGAACCAAATCCGCCGGAAATACCTAAAAATCCGCCGGAAATGTTGCGGAGGAAAAAAATCCTCCGGAAAATCCAACAAATCCGTCGGTAATGTTTCGGCGGATAAAATCCGCCGGTAAGTCCTACAATCTGCCGGAAATTTTTCGGCGGATAAAAATCCGCTGGAAAGTCCTGGCCGGAAAAATCAGTTTTTCTTGTAGTGCTTGAGCGTAAGGCCATTTCAACTGCCATAACGTGATTGTTTGCAATGAGAAGATATCTAATCCATACTCCAATCATTCTGGCCCGAGCGCTGCACCTTATTATAGATAGTCCTGTACAGTCAGGCTCACTGTGTCGGGTAGTACGATTTCCTCCAGCCAGAGATGCTACAACTGACTATTGGTTGGAGTTTGAAACACAAGTACCCCCAAAAGGTCTGTAGTCGACCCAACCGAACTTATCCTCTGTCTTATATACTTGATAGTACTATAAGAAACATCGTGTATTAACTCTTTAGTAAAATCATCAGTCTTACTCATCTAATCCATAATCAACTTGATAATCAGTTCCCAAAATCCATATAATTCAATTTCACAGAATACACCCATTTACAGCCTATGGTTTGATACTAGGAGGGCAAGGAACAATATCCCAAGTGAAATTGTTCTGAAGGGCCTGAAGTTCCTCATTCATGGCATTTACCCAAGACACATCTTTAACAGCATGCGAATAACAAGTAGGAATAGATGTGCCAGATAGAGAAGCAGTTAAAGCTGTATGTGAGGAAGCAAACCTGTCTGGGGAATATCTATCAGGTGCTCGAGACGTTCTACCAGAACGCCGTGGTGTAGGCGGTACAGAATCAGGATCAAGTGGCGGATCAGCGTCGGAAGGAGAAGTGGGAATGAGTCCTGGTGTAAAATATTCTATAGGTGAACGCGGGTGATTCGCCGCAAGTATACGGTATATCAAGTAATAGAAAGTATCGATCCACAGGGAGTTAAGTGTGATTACCAATCTAATTTTTAGTGGTGATTAGCTGAAAGGGAATGATTTAGTAGAAAGGTATGTTTGGTTAAAATTCAGAATACTAAAAAAAGCGCCCTGGGATTATGGTCAAATCTTAATGACGGAATTTAAAACAACCCCTTGACTATCCTCTATCTTATATTGAAATTCATTTTTAAGGACAAGGTATTTTCTTTGGTGTAATTCAGGTTTCCTTTCGGAATACAAGAACATGTCTCGAAACAATAACCAAACCTATTCTCATGGTTGATCATTGCAGAGACCCATTAAGCGCAACCTTATTGTCCCAAGGCTATCAAGGCTATTCTCATGCTTTGATGTGCCTTGTCTAATTCCATTTGTTCCAATATCAAACTTCACCTCTCGGTACTTTGTTGGATATTTGTTTTATAAAATTAGTACGATGGAATTAGATTAAAAATCAAATTTTAATAAGTAACACCCCGATAAATTCTAACATGTAGAATCACCGAAATGCACTAAATGGCATACATCAGAGTAACTTACTGTTATTGAAATATTGAACACAACTAAAACTTTCGATAGTACATATCAAATGGTTCTCTGAACCTCATAAACTTCCTGAAAATGCTTAAGTTTCAAAACTTAAGACTTGTACATAATCCTGGTGTTCAATACTCAAAACATAAAGTAGCGGAAACGATTTATAACTTATACATGATAGTTATACAACCGATAACAAAAGTACTACAGAAGGGCAAGGGCCTAAACAAGAAACATAAACTTCCGGACTCCTCGAGTCACACCAGCTAACCGTGCTTTGTTGCCTTGGCCTTCCCCTGTTTCTCTGTAAAAACCACAAATATGAAGGGTGAGATAAACATTATCTCAGTGAGTCCTATCGAGACCCCTGACAAACTCTAACGGTTTGTTATACTTGAATCTGAACTCGTGGCCCCTATAAGCGACCACGTGAATACATGAGGTTTTCTCGTAACTTGTAGCCCTAATAAGCGACTACTCGTTACATTTCTGATTTTTCCTGATGTAGCCCTAATAAGCGACTACGGATCATATTTTAACATGAACTTAGCACAACCCGAGATATAATGCTAGACAATCTTGATTGCCCAATATCTACGGAAACCCCAATCCGAAATTCTATCCGAATAATGCTAGGGTCCTAGCTTTGGATTCATGACTCCCCTCAACTAGGTATGCTAATAACTGGAGGATCGTCATCCTCGATATACTCAAGGTATACCATCTACCTTTCCCCGAGGGAAAGTAACTTGATTTGTGTTTACATGAATTGAGAGTCTTTAATTTATGTCTTTATAGACTTACAATCAATTAGCTTACATGACATGATGAACTTGCAGTTCGTTATCTTAACATGATTGGACTCAAGGTCCGTTAACATTTCTTGACTTATGTTCTCTCGCGTTCTCTAAGTACAGTTTTTCGTTACGTTCATAACCCACGAGTTTTCTATCAAACATGTTCAATACCATGATATCAATATCTTTACATTGTTGGGGAACCATGAGGAATGGATTAGAGGAGGATTGGAATCATTTGGAATGGATAAAAAGGTACTTTGAATTTGGGGATCAGTGAGCAGTTTTGTAACACGCGTATCTTGGTCAAATCGTGGCCAAAACCCTTCAAACCAGTGCCCATTCTGTAGATAATGTTGTCTACTTTCTGATGGTCAAAGGATCATACGCATGCATCCAGTAACTTGGGAGATACACCCGAAACAAGGTGACTGAGTCAAAACTGTCTCTAATCCAAAACTGAAACTTGCAATTCCTTTTTCTTCCACCATACTCAATGAAATCGGTTCATTCTTGTGCCTAATCCGAAGTATTTCGTGTCTAGTTTCTGAATCATCAAGAATCATGTTCAACCGAGCTGTGTACAGAGAGATATCGGTTAAACACTGAAGGTGGTACAAACGGGTTTTCTACTGGATTTGTTTTCCCTATTGGTGAACTTGATTATCTTCAACCCCAACTTCGAATCCCAGCACCTCCAGCTACTGAACCTTCTCCAATGTGTTTCTAATTCGAAATGTGGCTCCTCATCTTGCACCGCAACACTCCAACTGAAATGTAAGGCTTCAAACCCCTCCTAAGGTTCTATTGGAACCACATGCAAGCTAGGAATCCATTTTCTTCTCACTTGGAACTTGAGGTGCGAAAATGGTGAAAGGAGGATGGATGATTCTTTGGTGGTGAAATTGGTATCAGTTTGGAGAGGAGGGGATAAGGATCACAATGGTGTAAATAGAATAGACATGCATGAAGGATTGGTGGAGGTCTCCTCCCTTCATCCCCTTCCCTTTCCCATGGTTTTCTCTCCCCCTCAACCCTCTCCATTTTCTGTTTTCAGCTTGAAAGAAATGTGACTCATGTGTTGTGTTTTGTTTCAGCTGAAATTCACTTAAAAGGGGCGAAATGACCATAATGCCCTTATGTCCAAATTTTGGCTTAAACTTCCTTAATTTCTTCTTAAGTCAATTTTAATCAAACAATACTTATACAATAATCACATATTGCATATAGTTATGTTCTGTGGAGGATGGTTTAGCCGAAACTCATTAATGTGTGGAAAAGACGAAAATACCCATGTGCTCCTATTTGCTTAAAATCCCAATTAACTCACCATATCATAATTAATCAATAATGCTTAATTAATCATCTTGACCTCTTGCTAATTTAAATAATTTAAATTAGCAAAATTGGGGATGTTACACCAAGACTAAAGAAGTCTACTCACACATGATCATAGTAGACAAGGGAGTGGAAGATAATGACATAAGAGATAAATGACGAGAAAAATAAATGACGGAAATGTAAATTGCAGAATTGCAAATGACAGAATGTAAATGACTCAGAATGTAAATGACTGAAAGTAAAGTGCAGAATATAAAGGTACTAGAAAATAAAGAACAGAAAGTAAAGTTGCAAAAATGTAAAGTGCAAGTAAGAACAAAAGCTAAATAGAACCAGGAACTTAGATAAACTTTTAGTGTAGTTTTCAAGTAATCCAAGATGATTTCACAACTGAATTGGGATCCTATTTATAGCCAGGATCAGTAGACAAGTGATTAAATTTGCATAATAGCCATAAAGATCCGTTAAGAAGAGGAAAGGATCGGCTTTGTAATTGAATTCTCTGTTGCTGAAACGTCGCACGGGTCGTGCTATATCCAGCACGGGTCGTGCTACTTTTTCTGATAGCTTTGTAACTGAATTCTGAGCTGCTGGAACGTCGCACGGGTCATGCTATATTCAGCACGGGTCGTGCTACTTTTTCTGATAGCTTTGTAACTGAATTCTGAGCTGCTGGAACGTCGCACGGGTCGTGCTATATTCAGCACGGGTCGTGCTACTTTTTCTGCCCTTAAAACTCCTTGGCACCTTGGCTACGCACGGGTCGTGCTATAAGCAGCACGGGTCGTGCCACTTTCTCTGGTACTTGGCACTATTTTTTCTTGCTTGACACCGTTTTTATTCTCTTTTGATCTTTGGCCTTTTTGCATGTAAAAATTCCTTCTTTCCTCATTGTAATCCCTGAAAGCAAAAACTAACATCTTGTAGTAAAATAGCTCAATAATAGAACTAAATTTCCACCATCTCTACTCAATTTAAACATTAAAAAATACTCTATTTTAAGACTTACCAAACTCCCCCATGCTTAAACCTTTGCTTGTCCTCAAGCAAAATTATGAGACCCATTGGACCAATTTTGGAAAAATTCTAAGTTCATACAAAAACCTTAAGTGAACCGGAGGTAAATTTCATCACTTCTTCTTTGGTTTGAGACTTACTACTTGGGCTTTTGTGAATTAAGAGGCAAGTTTTTGAGTTATCGGCACATTTAGAAAAGATATCAATGTCAGCATAGAACCAGTTCCCTAGCATTCTTAAGCTTGGGTCTTCCATTCACCAGACTGGGTCTCAAAGGAGGGTCTTTATACGCTGGGCATTCAATCTGGTTATTCTTTTTATTTGATTTCACAAGTAGGCCAACCACTTTTTAATTTTTAATTTTTTTCAATTTTGAACTAAAGTGGTCAGCCCATCTTGCTTGATGTACTAATTTGTTTTTCTTTTCTTTTTCTCCTTTTTGTTCATGATACCCCAACTCAGACATTTTTTCTCCGGTAACCTCGCATCCGGTGAATGTCACCAAGAAAACTGGATTACTAGTTTCTTTTCAATCCTCCTAATAGTGCTAATAACCAAAAACCAATCTCAAGAGTGTGTGTGTGTGTGTGTGTGAAAACCCAAGAAGTAGTAAGCAGTAACAAACATTTATATTATTTTTACCAGCCAGTTCACCTAGATGAATGCTATGAAACTCAAAATTAATCCAAAAGAGGCCTTTTAAAACAAAACATGCTTTTAGGATTTTCACAAAGACTTGTAGCAAGGGGAGATGATATTTATTCAAGACAAACTAGACTTAAATAGAAACAGGAAAAACAGTAAAAAGGGCAAGATACCCCTCATGCTTGGACTAAACATTGTCCTCAATGATTTTCAATAAATACAACATGAAAAGGGGTAAGAGTAGCTCACATGTTTACTGCTGTCCAGGCGGAGGGGCCTGATGAATATTGAAATGCTGCATCATGGCATGGAGCATGTCTGTCATGTGCTCCACTTGCTGACTGTGATGCAGTTGGTCCTCCCTTATCAGTTGTAGCTCTGCTCCCTGCCTTATTTGCTCATTTTCAATTCTGGCCCACCATGCTTCCTGATTAAAATTTTGATTATTTTGGACATTTTGATCATCCTGCCCAGCTGGTTCTTCTTCTGCTTGAACCTGTTCATGCTCAACTGGCTGGTTTACCCTGGCAGCAACAGGATAGAGCCAATTTTCAGGATTTGTGGTATTAGTTCGTTCTGGGTTAGGTAGCTGAATTGACCTTTACCTGGAGATTAAAAGATAAGATTTGCCTACTTTTCCTCTTGTGACCAGTTGAATCATTTGCATACTAAGGCAAAAGTCAATATCAATTTTTCCATATCCAACTGTCTCTTCAAGATTCTCAAGTTTGTCTCCTAAACCCAATTTGCCCACGATAAAAGTTATCATACCACCAACGGCAGTGACCCCTTTTCCATGCTCTGCTACATGAGCCAAGTGGCTAACCAGATAATAGAAAGTATTGACCCGGTGCGAATGCACCATAGCCCATAGCTTAAACAATTCAGCACTCCTTACGCCGCCCGTCTCACCTCGCCCAAAAATTGTACAAGCCCTAATTCGATGAATGTATCTAAAAACTGGGTTATGAGTTCGGCTTGCCTTGGCTAATCTAGCATCATAACGTTCCTCCCCAATTATTGAAGCCCAAAATTCCTGGTCATTGAAACCCTCAGGCCTAAGCGCTGGGTTCCTAGAGTCATGAATCGACCCTTCATTGGCGTAGCCCAGTTTTTCAGCAAATTCAGTCAGAGAAAATTCAAAATCATAATTAAGCACTTGAAACGACAACCTATGATTTGGATTCTCAATGTTGGCCCTATCCTCATTAAAATACAGGGAACTCAGAAATTCCAGGGTCAACTCTTCATAGGTGTCCCAGGACGGTTTCAAAAATTTTATCCAGTCCAAATTGTTCAACAACATTATCACATTTTCTTTTATTCCTAAGAATGTAAGAGTTAAATCGCAAAAGGGATACCTGGTGGGAACAATGGGTCTTTCTTTCAAAGACTCGTAACACTTTCTTTGATGGGCATTCTTGAAAACAATACTGCCCCTTTTCCTTGTAGTGCCAGTGGAAGTTCCAGCCACATCAACAGTTCTTTCCTTTTTTGGTGCCATTTTCGCACTTTGACTTGGTTGGGATTTGGTTTTTTTTTTTTTGAATTTTTGGTGTTTTGGTGCAATGGATACTTGCTGTAGGTGTTCTTGGTGATGGGATATGGAGAATAGGTAGAAATTTGATGTTTTAGTGAGGATTGGTGGTGGATTTGTGAAATCTTATGGATGAGGGTTTAGGTGTCACGATTTTAAGGGCTTTTTGGTAAGAGTGGATGAATGATGATTGTGATGGAAGGGTTTTGTTTAGGGAGTGATGGGTTTTTGGTTTTTGAAATTTTGAGAGTGATTGGGTGGATATTTTGTGATTGAGGGTTTGAGAAGGTATGGCTATGAAGGTTTGAGAGTTGGAGAAGATGAAGTTAAAAAGGTGAAGTGGAGAGTGGGTCCAAAAATCGTGGGCTTGTAAGGATTTTGGAGTAACATCACGACTCGCACGGATAGTGCCACATTTTCTGCTGCGAACTGCATGATTTTTTTCTCCAGCACGCACGGGTCGTGCCATATCTAGCACGGACCGTGCCAAGTTTCCTGGTTCCCACACACAAATTTGACTTTCCAGCAGGCACGAGTCGTGCAGCACTACGCACGGGTCGTGATAGGTTTTCTGAGCAACAACTCCAATTTTTCTTGCTCTTTTTACACAATTTTGCCAAATTGATGAGTTCCCTTTATTTTTCCATGAACCTCATTTTTACCAAGTTGAAGTTTAGTCTCCCACCTGCAAAACAAACAAAGTTACCCCGTGGGTTGCCTCCCACACATCGCTTCTTTAACGTCACTAGCTTGACGGGTAAGAAGAGCACCTTTGCTCAGGTTGGGTTGTGAAGAACTAAGGTGGTTCCTTTCTCGATACCTTCACCCACATTATAAATTTTCAACCTCTGGCCATTTACCTTGAATGATCCGGTTTTTTCACTCCATATTTCAAATGCACCAAAAGGGTATACCCTAAGGATTTTAAAAGGACCGGACCATCTTGACCTTAATTTCCCTGGAAAAAGCTTCAGCCTAGAGTTGAAGAGCAATACAAGATCACCTTCCTTGAATTCTCTTCGGACGATACGCTTATCATGCCTTTTCTTTATTCTTTCTTTGTAAATCCGGGCATTTTCATAAGCGTCCATCCGCAGTTCTTCCAACTCATTTAACTGAAGTTTTCTTTTGTCACCTGCTAAATTTGTATCCAAGTTAAGGGTTTTTATTGCCCAATAAGCCTTGTGCTCTAGCTCAACCGGAAGATGACAAGACTTCCCATAAATTAATTTGAAAGGAGTCATACCAATAGGAGTCTTGTATGCTGTCTGATAAGCCCAAAGAGCATCATCAAGCTTAATTGACCAATCTTTTCTAGAAGTAGAGACAGTTTTTTCTAAAATACTTTTTATTTCCCTATTGGAAACCTCAACTTGGCCACTAGTTTGGGGGTGGTAAGGTGTTGCAATTTTGTGCCTCACCCCAAACTTTTGTAAAAGCTTTTCAAATTGTTTGGAGATAAAATGGGATCCTCCATCACTAATTACTACTCTTGGCACTCCAAACCTTGGAAAAATAATTTTCTTAAAAAGCTTGATCACAATTTGTGCATCATTTGTTGGAGAAGCAATGGCTTCAATCCACTTTGAAACATAGTCAACTGCAACCAGAATGTATTGATTTCCAAAAGAAGACGGAAATGGCCCCATGAAGTCAATTCCCCAGACGTCGAAAATTTCAACTTCTAGAATATTGTTTAGAGGCATTTCGTTTCTTTTGGAAATATTCCCAGTGCGTTGACATTGATCACATTTAGAAACAAAATGATGCACATCTTTAAAGAGTGATGGCCAGAAAAAACTAGATTGAAGAATTTTGAAAGCGGTTTTTTTAGAACTGGCATGGCCACCATAGGAAGAAGAATGACAGTGAATAAGAATGTTACTTACCTCATCTTCTGGGATGCATCTTCTGAATACACCATCTGCTCCCCTTTTGAAAAGGAGAGGTTCGTCCCAATAGTAATGTTTAACATCAGAGAGAAATTTCTTCCTCTGCTGGTAGTTCAAGTCCGGAGGAAGCACACCAACTGCAAGATAGTTCACATAGTCGGCATACCAAGGTGCTTCAGTTTGCACCATAGAGAATAGCTGATCATCCGGAAAGGAATCTTCAAGCGGCAGCTCATTCTCATTGTTCTCTCTTGCAACCTTGACAAGTGATCAGCCACAACATTTTCTATACCTTTTTTATCTCTTATTTCCAAGGCAAATTCCTGGAGGAGCAAAATCCATCGGATCAACCTCGGCTTAGCATTTTTTTGTTTAACAAATATTTTATTGCCGAGTGATCCGTGTAGATGATGATTTTGGACCCCACCAAGTATGACCTGAATTTATCTATGGCAAAGACCACCGCCAATAGCTCTTTTTTTGTTGTGGCATAATTCACTTGAGCATCATCCAAGGTTCTACTGGCATAGTAGATAGCATGCATCTTCTTATCCTTCTTTTGACCCAAGACTGCCCCAACCGCATAGTCACTTGCATCACACATTATCTCGAATGGAAGATTCCAATTTGGTGGTTGCATGATTGGGGCCGTGGTCAAAGCTTCTTTTAACCTGCAAAATGCTTCATGAAAAAGATCATCAAAAACAAAAGATGCATCCTTAAGGAGCAGGCTTGTCAGTGGCTTAGTAATCTTGGAAAAATCTTTTATAAACCGGCGGTAAAAACCCGCATGACCCAAGAAATTTCTTACCTCTTTGATCGAGGTAGGGGGTGACATTTTTTCAATGATTTCAATTTTAGCCTTGTCAACCTCAATACCTCGTTTAGAAACCAAGTGCCCAAGTACAATACCTTCCCTCACCATAAAGTGGCATTTTTCCCAGTTCAAAACAAGATTTACCTTTTCACATCTTTCAAGAATTTTTTCTAGGTTAGCCAAATAGTTATCAAAACTTGATCCATGAACTGAGAAATCATCCATAAAAACTTCCATAATATTTTCAACGAAATCTGAAAAGATGGACATCATACAGCGTTGAAAAGTAGCAGGAGCATTACACAGACCAAAATGCATCCTTCTATAGGCATAAGTGCCATAAGGACAAGTAAAAGTTGTTTTTTCTTGGTCGCTAGGATAAATGGGTATTTGAAAAAATCCAGAGTACCCGTCCAAATAGCAAAAGTGTGAATGCTTTGCTAACCTTTCTAGCATTTGGTCAATTAAAGGGAGGGGAAAATGATCTTTACGGGTTGCTTTATTAAGCTTCCTATAATCGATGCACATTCTCCATCCCGTGACAGTCCTAGTAGCAATGGATTCATTTTCTCATTTTTTATAACTGTAAGGCCTCCTTTTTTAGGTACTACTTGAACAGGACTAACCCATTTACTGTCTGAAATTGGATATATAACCTCAGCATCAAGGAGTTTAAGTACTTCTTTTTTCACAACTTCCTTCATGTTAGGATTCAATCTCCTTTGATGCTCAATGGAGGGTTTATAGTCCTCTTCAACTAGTATCCTATGCATACATAATGAGGGATTTATTCCCTTAATATCCTCAATAGTATATCCTATAGCTTTAGTGTATTTCTTGAGAATATTAAGTAATTTCTTTGTTTCCACCTCATTTAAGTTTGCATTGACAATAACAGGAAAAGTAGAGTTTAGGCCCAGAAATTCATACCTTAGAGATGTAGGGAGAGGCTTTAGTTCCACCTTTGGAGCTCCTTTTGGAAGAGGATCAGATTCCTCAACCAAGTCTTCAATGCCCAAACCTTTTATAGGAGGATTTTCATCCAGCAATTTGGCATAGGCTTGGGCTTCTTCAGCCATTTCTTTTTTTGTGCTGCCTATTAGGCATGTTTCTAAACCATCGTGTGAAGATCATGCTAAAGAGCAGTCTTCCACGCAGTGGTCAACAATATCAACTCTACAACAAGAGTCCTTAATGGAAGGACTTTTCATAAGATTAGCAAACTCAAACTCTATCTTTTCTTCACCCACATTGAATGCTAACTTACCATGTTTGACATCTATGATAGCCCCTACAGTGCCAAGGAAAGGTCTTCCCAACAAAATTGGAACTTGGGAATCCTCCTCTATCTCCATCACAACAAAATCGGCCAGTATAAAAATTTGTCCTACCTTAATAGGAACATCCTCTAAAATCCCGGTCGGATATTTAATGGAGCGGTCAGTGATAAGTCATATTTTAGTGTGTTTTTAGTATTTAATTTAAGTAGTTTATTTGATGTTTTGATCCTAGTTTAGAACTATTTTACTGCCTGTTGTTGGTTTTCATTCTCAGGGTCAATATTGAAGCAAATGAGGAGTTTTAGTGCTTAAAAAGCAAAGGATCAAGAGACAAAAGGTTGGGGAGAAGAATCAGCAATAGAAGGTGCAAATATCAGGTTTAGACGCACGGTCCGTGCGTGATTAAGCATGCTCCGTGCGTGTGGTTCGCAGAAAATGAAGAAATTGAAGAAAAAGAGACGCACGGTCCGTGCGCCTGGGAGCCACGGTTCGTGCGAGCCGTTCTAAAGTTTCACTCCAAAGTTTAATCTAAAGTTCTTGCATTTTCTTAAGGTTTTATTCTATTGTTATTTTGCTCCTACAATTCTTGCAACTTTACTTTCTATCATTTATTTTCTAGCACTTTTATTTCCTTGCTATTTACATTTCGCTATTTAAATTATGTCATTCTCTTCTACTCCTTTGTCTACTATGATCATGTGTGAGTAGACTTCTCTAGTCTTGGGATTATGGGAAACAATCCAATGATGGGTCCCTAAATAACTCCAAGACTAAACCCTATTTTATTTGAGTTTGGGTTTTAATCTAAATTCATCATGCAAATTGTATAACTCAAATGTCAAGTGAAGGACCGAAAGGTGAAGCTTGACATTGGAGCAAATGAAATTAGACAAGGTCAATCAAAGCATGAAAATAGCGGTGATTGGGACAATAAGGCGGTGCTTAATGGGTTTCAGCAATGATCAACCATGAAAATGGGCTTGATCATTGTTTCGAGACACGTTCTTATTTTCCGAAAGGAAACTTGAATTACACCAAAAGAATGGCTTGTCCTTAAAAATAAACTTTACAATAAGATAGGGGATAGTTAAGGGGTTACTTTCATACCTTCATTGTGATTTAACCATGATCCCAAGGCGTTTTTTATCATTTCTGAATTCAAATCAAACATACTTTTCTACTAAATCATTCTCTTTCAGCTAATCACCACTAAAAATTAGATTGGTAATCACGCTTAACTCCCTGTGGATCGATATTCTTATTACGCGATATACCGTATACTTGCGGCTTATCAAGTTTTTGGTGCCGTTGCCGGGGAGTTAGTGATATTAATCAACTTTTTGGTACCGGTTAGACTGAATTTTTATTATTTTTTTCTTATTCCCTTCTTCTTTGAATGCGAAGAGTCCGAAGTCTCGGAGAAGTTGTTCAACCAATTCCTGAGATTGAAAGATTTCTACATAGAAGAATAAGAGAATTGTACAATAACCAAGAAATGGCGGAAAATCAAAATCGTACTCTCAAAGAGTATGCTACGCCTTCTACGGCTGAACCCCATGGTGTTATTGTGCATCCTAATGTTGACGCTAATAATTTTGAACTTAAGCCATCTTTACTTTCTATGGTCCAACATGATCAATTTTCTGGATCAGCCACTGATGATCCTAATCTCCATCTATCTATTTTTCTTGAGTACTGTGGCACTCTAAAACTGAATGGAGTGACTCATGAAGCCATATGGCTGAAACTTTTTCCTTTCATATTAAGGGATAAAGCCAGGGCTTGGTTTCACTCACTACCTAATGAGTCTGTCACAACTTCGGATCAACTAAGGCAAGCATTCCTTGCCAGATTCTTTTCCCCAAGCAAAACTGCTCAATTGAGGAATCAAATTACAAGATTCACTCAGAATGATGGGGAGTCTCTTTATGATGCATGGGAGCGTTTCAAGGAAATTCTAAGGCTTTGCCCCCATCATGGACTAGAGAAATGGTTGATCATCCACACTTTTTATAATGGTTTGCTGTATACCACAAAATGACTGTTGATGCAGCTGCTGGTGGTGCTCTAATGAACAAGAATATTGAAGAAGATTATGCGCTGATTGAGGACATGGCGCAAAATCACTACCAATGGACAAGCGAGAGAGCTATCACTGCTCCATCTTCACAAAAGAAAGAGCCAGGTAAGTACGAAGTCTCTGCCCTTGATCATATAGCTTCTAAAGTAGATGCATTATTTGCCAAATTTGATAAGCTGAGTGTAAACGCTGTTTTACCTTCTCCTACTACTTCTTCTTCTTCATCTTGTGAAATTTGTGGCGTAGTTGGCCACATTGGTACAGAATGCCAACTAGGGGCATCTACTGCTGGTTTTGAGCAAGCTAATTTCGCTCAAAAGGGAGACCCTTTTCAAACACATATAATCCCGAATGGAGGAATCATCCAAATTTTTCATATAAAAATCCTCCATCAAACCAACCAGCAGCTAGAACACCCCCCCCCCCCCCCCCCCGGTTTTCAAAATCAAAGGAACCCTCAAAAATCCAATTTGGAAACTTTGTTGGAAACTTTTGTGTTAACTCAAACCAAACTAAATGAAGAGTTCAAAAACCAAAACTCATTTTTGAATGATACTCTTATAAAGTTAACATCAAAAGTAGACTCTATCACTACTCACAACAAAATGCTGGAAACCCAAATTTCTCAAGTGGCTCAACAAGTCGCTTCATCCTCTAAATCTTCCGGAATATTTCCTGGACAGCCAGAGCCAAATCCCAAAGCCCAAATTAATGCTGTCACCTTAAGGAGTGGGAAACATTTAGAGGAACCAAAGGGTACTAATAATGAGAGTGAAAAAGAGAATCCACAAAGTAGAGGAAAAGAAAGAAAAAGAAACACCATATGTGTCACCTCCACCATACAAGCCCACCATTCCCTTCCCACAAAGGTTTGCAAAAACAAAACTTGATGAGCAGTTTAAGAAATTTGTTGATCTTATGAATAAGCTCTACATAAACATTCCTTTTACAGATGCACTGTCTCAAATGCCATCTTATGCAAAAATTTTGAAAGAAATTCTGTCTAAGAAAAGAAAAATAGATGACAATGAGACAGTGGCTCTAACTGAAGAATGTAGTGCTATAATTCAAAATATATTGCCACCAAAGCTAAAAGACCCTGGAAGTTTTTCTATACCATGTGTGATAGTAAGTGAAACCATAAACAAAGCCATGTGTGATTTAGGAGCCAGTGTGAGTTTAATGCCATTATCCCTTTTTAAGAGGCTAGGCCTAGGAGAGTTAAAACCCACCAAAATGACTATACAGTTGGCTGACCGCTCCATTAAATATCCAACCGGAATTTTAGAGGATGTTCCTATTAAGGTAGGACAAATTTTTATACCGACTGATTTTGTTGTGATGGAGATAGAGGAGGATTCCCAAGTTCCAATTTTGTTGGGAAGACCTTTTCTTGCCACTGCAAGGGCTATAATAGATGTCAAAAATGGTAAGTTGGCATTCAATGTGGGTGAAGAAAAGATAGAGTTTGAGTTTGATAATCTTATGAAAAGTCCTTCCATTAAGGACTCTTGTTGTAGAGTTGATATTGTTGACCATTGCGTGGAAGACTGCTCTTTAGCTACATCTTCACACGATGGTTTAGAAACATGTCTAACAGGCAGCACAAATAAAGAAATGGCTGAAGAAGCCCAAGCCTATGCCAAATTGCTGGACGAAAATCCTCCTATAAAAGGCTTGGGCATTCAAGACTTGGTTGAGGAGAAATATGATCATCTTCCAAAAGGAGCTCCAAAGGTGGAACTAAAGCCTCTCCCTACATCTCTAAGGTATAAATTTCTGGGCCTAAATTTTACTTTTCCTGTTATTGTCAATGCAAACTTAAATGAGGTGGAAACAAAGAAATTACTTAATATTCTCAAGAAATACCCTAAAGCTATAGGATATACTATTGAGGATATTAAGGGAATAAGTCCCTCATTATGTATGCATAGGATACTACGTGAAGAGGATTATAAACCCTCCATTGAGCATCAAAGGAGATTGAATCCTAACATGAAGGAAGTTGTGAAAAAAGAAGTACTTAAACTCCTTGATGTTGGGGTTATATATCCAATTTCAGACAGCAAATGGGTTAGTCCTGTTCAAGACTTCAAGTAGTACCTAAAAAGGGAGGCCTTACAGTTATAAAAAATGAGAAAAATGAATCCATTGCTACTAGGACTGTCACGGGATGGAGAATGTGTATCGATTATAGGAAGCTTAATAAAGCAAACCGTAAAGATCACTTTCCCCTCCCTTTTATTGATCAAATGCTAGAAAGGTTAGCAAAGTATTCACACTTCTGCTATTTGGATGGGTATTCCGGATTTTTTCAAATACCCATTCACCCTAGCGACCAAGAAAAAACAACTTTTACCTGTCCTTATAGCACTTATGCTTGTAGAAGGATGCCTTTTGGTCTGTGTAATGCTCCTGCTACTTTTCAACGCTGTATGATGTCCATCTTTTCGGATTTTGTTGAAAATATAATGGAAGTTTTTATGGACGATTTCTCGGTACATGGATCAAGTTTTGATAACTGTTTGGCTAACCTTGAAAAAGTTCTTAAAAGGTGTGAAAAGGTAAATCTTGTTTTGAACTGGGAAAAATGCCACTTTATGGTAAGGGAAGGTATTGTACTTGGGCATTTGGTTTCTGAACGAGGTATTGAGGTTGACAAGGCTAAAATTGAAATCATTGAAAAAATATCACCTCCTACCTCGGTCAAAGAGGTAAGAAGTTTCTTGGGTCATGCGGGTTTTTACCGCCGGTTTATAAAATTTTTTCCAAGATTACTAAGCCACTGACAAGCTTGCTCCTTAAGGATGCAACTTTTGTTTTTGATGATCTTTGTCATGAAGCATTTTGCAGGTTAAAAGAAGCTTTGACCACTGCCCCAATCATGCAACCACCGGATTGGAATCTTCCATTCGAGATAATGTGTGATGCAAGTGACTATGCGGTTGGGGCAGTCCTGGGTCAAAAGAAGGATAAGAAGATGCATGCTATCTACTATGCTAGTAGAACCTTGGATGATGCCCAAGTGAATTATGCCACAACAGAAAAAGAGATATTGGCAGTGGTCTTTGCCATAGATAAATTCAGGTCATACTTGGTGGGGTCCAAAATCATCATCTATACGGATCACTCGGTAATAAAATATTTGTGGAACAAAAAAGATGCTAAGCCGAGGTTGATCCGATGGATTTTGCTCCTCCAGGAATTTGACTTAGAGACAAGAGATAAAAAAGGTACAGAAAATGTTGTGGCTGATCACTTGTCAAGGTCGCAAGAGAGCAATGAGAATGAGCTGCCGCTTGATGATTCCTTTCCGGATGATCAGCTATTCTCTTTGGTGCAAACTGAAGCACCATGGTATGCAAACTATGTGAACTATCTTGCAGCTGGAGTGCTGCCTCCGGACCAGAGCTACCAACAGAGGAAGAAATTCTTCTCTGATGTAAAACAGTACTATTGGGATGAACCTCTCCTTTTCAAGAGGGGGCAGATGGTGTTTTCCGAAGATGCATCCCAGGAGAAGAGGTAAGTAACATTCTTATTCATTGTCATTCTTCTTCTTATGGTGGCCATGCCAGTTCTAAAAAGTCTGCTTTCAAAATTCTTCAATCTAGTTTTTTCTGGCCATCACTCTTTAAAGATGTGCATCATTTTGTTTCTAAATGCGATCAATGTCAACGCACTGGGAGTATTTCCAAAAGAAACGAAATGCCTCTGAACAGTATTCTAGAAGTTGAAATTTTCGACGTCTGGGGAATTGACTTCATGGGGCCATTTCCGTCTTCTTTTGGAAATCAATACATTCTAGTCGCAGTTGACTATGTTTCAAAGTGGATTGAAGCCATTGCTTCTCCAACAAATGATGCACAAGTCGTAATCAAGCTTTTCAAGAAAACCATTTTTCCAAGATTTGGAGTACCAAGAGTAGTAATTAATGATGGAGGATCCCATTTTATCTCCAAACATTTTGAAATGATCTTACAAAAGTTTGGGGTGAAGCACAAATCGCAACACCTTACCACCCCCAAACTAGTGGCCAAGTTGAGGTCTCCAATAGAGAGATAAAAAGTATTTTAGAAAAAATGGTCTCTCCTTCTAGAAAAGATTGTTCAATTAAGCTTGATGATGCTCTCTGGGCTTATCGGACAGCATACAAGACTCCTATTGGGATGACCCCTTTTAAATTGATTTATGGAAAGTCTTGTCATCTTCCGGTTGAGCTAGAGCACAAGGCTTATTGGGCAATAAAAACTCTCAACTTGGATACAAAGTTAGCTGGTGTTAAAAGAAAACTTCAGTTAAATGAGTTGGAAGAAGTGAGGATGGACGCTTATGAAAATGCCCGAATTTACAAAGAAAGAACAAAGAAATGGCATGATAAGCGTATCGCCCGAAGAGAATTCAAAGAAGGCGATCTTGTATTGCTCTTCAACTCAAGGCTGAAACTTTTTCCAGGAAAATTAAGGTCAAAATGGTCCGGTCCATTTCAAGTCCGTAAGGTATATCCTTTCGGAGCTGTTGATATATGGAGTTAAAAGACCGGTTCATTCAAAGTGAACGGACAAAGGTTGAAAACTTATTTGATTGGTGATGAGATTGGAAAAGGAACCACTTTGGTTCTACAAAATCCCAATTAAGAAGAAGGTCCGGGTCAAGTTAGTGACGTTAAAAGAGCGCTGCGTGGGAGGCAACCGACGAACTGACTGTGTTTGTTTTGCAGGTTTTCATGCTAAAAAAAAAATTTCCAAGAAGAAGTGCGAAAGTCACGCACGACCCGTGCGCCTACAAGCACGGATCATGCGTGTAGAAAACAATTTCCAAGAAAAAGTGCAAAAGCCACGCACGGTCCGTGCGCATC
Source organism: Astragalus membranaceus (assembly GCA_039519185.1). Classification (NCBI taxonomy): domain Eukaryota; kingdom Viridiplantae; phylum Streptophyta; class Magnoliopsida; order Fabales; family Fabaceae; genus Astragalus; species Astragalus membranaceus. The sequence goes on from CM076847.1 coordinate 79,230,344, forward strand.
ATGGCACGATCCGTGCGCCCTGAAGATTGAACAAAATTTCAGAAATGCGAAGCTCACGCACGATCCGTGCGCCCCTGAAAAGTCACTCCGTGTCTTCTCTTCTCCCAAGTAAGTTTCGAATTTTCTCATTTCCCAACCTCCTTCTTCTTCTTCCTCTCCTCTCCCACTCAAACCCCTCCATAACCAAACCCTCCAAACCTTCAAAAACAACCAAAATCCACCCAAACCTCAAAAACACCACCCCATACATTAAACCCACTACCAAAAACACCACATTAACCTACCATTTCACCAAACCCCCAAATTTTCCAAAAAACCCCAAAAACCCAAAACTTGGAGAAATTCGAAATGGCTTCAAAAAAGGCACGGATTGGTGATGCTGCGTGTCCAAGCACTGGGAAGGGACGAAAAAAGAGCGGGGCTGCTGCAAAAAACCCATTCGTAATCACTTTCAAAGACACTGCCCAACGAGAAAGGTATGAACTGCTGTGCAAAAGAAAGGTTGTCGCTACCAGGTATTCTGACTTCATTCTCACTATTAGCACCTTAGGCTTAGAAGACAATGTTACTATGCTGCTTAATAATTTGGGTTGGTTAACTTTTTTTAGGCCCCCTAGGGGCACCTATGAAGGGATTACCCTGGAGTTCCTCAGTTTATTGAGTCTTGCTGATGATAAAATATCATTTAGGCTTTTTAACGAGGATTTTGAAATGACTCTAGATGAACTTGGGGAAAGGATGGGGTTTCCCAACATAGGTATGATTCATGATTCCAAAGACCCCGCCTTCAGGCCGCAAGGGTACAACCCTCCTTGCCTTCTGGACCCAGATCACTGGGAGGGGTCAGTATGAAGCTAGGATCGCCAATGCTAGCTCGATTCATAACCCGATTTTCCGGTATCTTGCTAGAATTATGGCCTGTACGGTGTTTGAGAGAGGAGAGATGGGAGGGATTAGAACTGGGGAGCTCTTTCTGTTATGGGCGATGATCCATCAAATGCAGGTAAACACCTATCATTATATCACTAGGAACTTATTTCACGTTTCTGAACAACCAAAGGGTGATATAGTGATAGGTGGGATGGTTACCTTTATTGCTACAAAGTTGGGACTGGGTGACAAGTTTATAAATTATGATGTCCTGGATAGTAACACCTACATTGACTTGGACATATGCGAGAGCATGTTCCTAGTCAGAGCTGTGAACAGGGCAAGAACAAGGTTCCATCTGCTGGTTGACAAGCAGAAGTCTATCCTTCTACCAAACCCGGTAAGGACAGACACAAGAAACCCAGAAAACTGGCTGTATCTCAATGCTGCAGGTGCCATACCCCAGGAGGTGCCAGTCCAAGAGGTAGAGGAGGAGATGGCCGGGTAAAATGACCAAAATACCCAAAACTTCAATCTGGAGGCATGGTGTGGCAGAATAGAAACTGAGCAGCAGAGGCAGGGTGCGGAGCAGAAGCTGATCAGGGAGGATCAATTGCATCATAGCCAGCAAATGGAACAAATGTCAGATATGCTTCGCTCTATAATGCAGCACTTCAACATTCATCAGGCACCTCCGCCTGATCAGCAGTAAATCTTGTGAGCTTTCTCTTACCCTTTCATGTTATTCTTTATTATTAAATCATTGAGGACAATGTCTGGTCCAAGCATGGAGGGGTATCTTGCCCTTTTTACTATTTTCTTGTTTTTCATTTTTTTAGTTTTCATTTCTAGTTTATTTTTATCATCTCCCCTTGTCTTAAGTCTTTGTGAGTGTTGAAAGCATATTTTATTTGGTAAGGGCCTCTTTTTGGATTAAATTTCTGAAATTCATAATATTCATCTAGGTGGACTGACTGGTAAAAATAAAGTTTAAATACTGCTCTTTGGGTTTCACACACACACTTGAGATTTGTTTCTGGCTATTGGTACATTTAGGAGGGTTAGAAAAGAAACTCGAAACTTAGTTCTCTTGGTGACATTCACTGGATGCGTGGTTACTGGAGAAAAACGTCTAAGTTGGGGTATCAAGCAAAAAGAAAGAAAAGAAAAAGAAAAGAAAAATCAAGCAAAAAAAAGGCTGGCCACTTTAGTTCAAAAAGAAAAAGAAAAAAATTGTTATTTAAAAAGTGCTTGGCCCAAATCAAAGAAAAAGCAAAAGGAAAAGAAAAAGAAAGATTGCTTGAATACCCAACGTATAAAGACCCTCCTTTGAGACCCGGTCCAGCGACTGGAAGACCCAAGCTTAAAAATGCTGGGGAACTAGTTCTATGCTGACATTGACATCCTTCCTATTGTGCTAGTACCTCAAGCTTATCTCACAAATCACAAAAAGCCCAAAGTAGTAAGTCTCAAGTCAAAGAAGTGCAAAAATTTAACCCAGTCCAGTTGAAGTTTTGTAAGCATTCAGAGTTTTTTCCAAAAGTTGGCCCAATGAGTTCTATGGGTTTGCTTGAGGACAAGCAAAGATTTAAGCATAGGGGAGTTTGATAAGTCATATTTTAGTGTGTTTTTAGTATTTAATTTAAGTAGTTTATTTGATGTTTTGATCCTAGTTTAGAACTATTTTACTGCCTGTTGTTGGTTTTCATTCTCAGGGTCAATATTGAAGCAAATGAGGAGTTTTTGTGCTTAAAGAGCAAAGGATCAAGAGACAAAAGGTTGGGGAGAAGAATCAGCAATAGAAGGTGCAAATATCAGGTTTAGACGCACGGTCCGTGCATGTGGTTTGCAGAAAATGAAGAAATTGAAGAAAAAGAGATGCACGGTCTGTACGCCTGGGAGGCACGGTCCGTGCGAGCCGTTCGCAATTGCAGAAGATCAAAAGTTCAACTGCGCACGATCCGTGCGCCTGTCAAGCACGGTCCGTGCGCCCTGTGTCGATCTGAATTCCAAGCTGTTTACATGAAGCACGATCCGTACGCCTGGGAGGCACGGTCTGTGCGTCCCTTCTGTTGGCAAAAAGTGTTACAACTCTTCTCATTCCATCTTTATGGTTTGTAATTGGTATTTAGTCGTTTGTCTGATGATCTTAGCCTATAAAAAGGGCCTAAATGTAGCTTCATAGGAGGACTTACCATTATAGTTTCACTCCAAAGTTTAATCTAAAGTTCTTGCATTTTCTTAAGGTTTTATTCTATTGTTATTTTGCTCCTACAATTCTTGCAACTTTACTTTCTGTCATTTATTTTCTAGCACTTTTATTTCCTTGCTATTTAAATTATGTCATTCTCTTCTACTCCTTTGTCTACTATGATCATGTGTGAGTAGACTTCTCTAGTCTTGGGATTATGGGAAACAATCCAATGATGGGTCCCTAAATAACTCCAAGACTAAACCCTATTTTATTTGAGTTTGGGTTTTAATCTAATTTCATCATGCAAATTGTATAACTCAAATGTCAAGTGAATGACCGAAAGGTGAAGCTTGACATTGGAACAAATGAAATTAGACAAGGTCAATCAAAGCATGAAAATAGCGGTGATAAACCTTGGGACAATAATGCGGTGCTTAATGGGTTTCGGCAATGATCAACCATGAAAATAGGCTTGATCATTGTTTCGAGACGCGTTCTTGTTTTCTGAAAGGAAACTTGAATTACACCAAAAGAATGCCTTGTCCTTAAAAACAAACTTTACAATAAGATAGTGGATAGTTAAGAGGTTACTTTCATACATTCATTGTGATTTAACCATGATCCCAAGGCGCTTTTTATCATTTCTGAATTCAAACCAAACATACTTTTCTACTAAATCATTCCCTTTCAGCTAATCACCACTAAAAATTAGATTGGTAATCACGCTTAACTCCCTGTGGATCGATATTCTTATTACGCGATATACCGTATACTTGCGGCTTATCAAGTTTTTGGCGCCGTTGCCGGGGAGTTAGTGATATTAATCAACTTTTTGGTCAAACTCTATCTTTTCTTCACCCACATTGAATGCTAACTTACCATGTTTGACATCTATGATAGCCCCTGCAGTGGCAAGGAAAGGTCTTCCCAACAAAATTGGAACTTGGAAATCCTCCTCTATCTCCATCACAACAAAATCGGCCGGTATAAAAATTTGTCCTACCTTAATAGGAACATCCTCTAAAATCCTGGTCGGATATTTAATGGAGCGGTCAGCCAACTGTATAGTCATTTTGGTGGATTTTAACTCCCCTAGGTCCAGCCTCTTAAAAAGGGATAATGGCATTAGACTCACACTGGCTCCTAAATCACACATGGCTTTGTATATAGTTTCACTCTCTATCACACATGGTATAGAAAAACTATCAGGGTCTTTTAGCTTTGGTGGCAGTTTATTTTGAATAATAGCACTACATTCTTCAGTTAGAGCCACTGTCTCATTGTCATCTATCTTTCTTTTCTTAGACAGAATTTCTTTTAATTTTTTTTTGCATAAGATGGCATTTGAGACAGTGCATCTGTGAAAGGAATGTTTATGTAGAGCTTATTCAAAAGATCAACAAATTTCATAAACTGCTCATCAAGTTTTGTTTTTGCAAACCTTTGTGGGAAGGGAATGGTGGGCTTGTATGGTGGAGGTGACACATACGGTGTTTCTTTTTTTTTCTTTTCCTCTACCCCCTCACTTTGTGGATTTTCTTTTTCACTCTCATTACTAGTACCCTTTGGTTCCTCTAAGCGTTTCCCACTCCTTAAGGTGACAACATTGATTTGGGCTTTGGGCTTTGGGATTTGGCTCTGGCTGTCCAGGAAATGTTCTGGAGGATTTAGAGGATGAAGCGACTTGCTGAGCCACTTGAGAAATTTGGGTTTCCAGCATTTTGTTGTGAGTAGTGATAGAGTCTACTTTTGATGTTAACTTTATAAGAGTATCATTCAAAAATGAGTTTTGGTTTTTGAACTCTTCATTTTGTTTAGTTTGAGTTAACACAAAAGTTTCCAATAAAGTTTCCAAGTTGGATTTTTGAGCGCTCCTTTGATTTTGAAAACCGGGGGGGTGTTCTAGCTGCTGGTTGGTTTGATGGAGGATTTTTATATGAAAAATTTGGATGATTCCTCCATCCGGGATTATATGTGTTTGAAAAAGGGTCTCCCTTTTGAGCGAAATTAGCTTGCTCAGAACCAACAGTAGATGCCCCTAGTTGGCATTCTGTACCAATGTGGCCAACTACGCCACAAATTTCACAAGAAGAAGAAGTAGTAGGAGAAACAGCGTTTACAGTCAGCCTATCAAATTTGGCAAATAATGCATCTACCTTAGAAGCTATATGATGAAGGGAAGAAACGTCGTACTTACCTGGTTCTTTCTTTTGTGCAGATGGGGCTGTGATAGCTCTCTCACTTGTCCATTGGTAGTGATTCAGCGCCATGTCCTCAATCAGAGCATAAGCTTCTTCAATATTCTTGTTCATCAAAGTACCACCTGCAGCTGCATTTACAGTCATTTTTGTGGTATAGAAAGTGTGGATGATCAACCATTTTTCTAGTCCATGATGGGGGCAAAGCCTTAGCATTTCCTTGAAACGCTCCCATGCATCATAAAGAGACTCCCCATCATTCTGAGTAAATCTTGTAATTTGATTCCTCAGTTGAGCAGTTTTGCTTGGGGAAAGAATCTGGCAAGGAATGCTTGCCTTAGTTGATCCCAAATTGTGACAGACTCATTAGGTAGTGAGTGAAACCAATCCCTGGCTTTATCCCTTAAAGAAAAAGGAAAAAGTTTCAGCCTTATGGCTTCAGGAGTCACTCCATTCAGTTTTAGAGTGCCACAATACTCAAGGAACAATATCCCAAGTGAAATTGTCCTGAAGGGCCTGAAGTTCCTCATTCATGGCATTTACTCAAGACACATCTTTAACAGCCTGCGAATAACAAGTAAGAATAGATGTGCCAGATTGAGAAGCAGTTAAAGCAGTATGTGAGGAAGCAAACCTGTCTGGGGAATATCTATCAGGTGCTCGAGACGTTCTACCAGAACACCGTGGTGCAGGCGGTACAGAATCAGGATCAGGTGGCGGATCAGCGTCGAAAGGGGAACTGGGAATGAGTCCTGGTGTAAAACATTTTATAGGTGAACGCGGGTGATTTGCCGCAAGTATACGGTATATCGAGTAATAGAAAGTATCGATCCACAGGGAGTTAAGTGTGATTACCAATCTAATTTTTAGTGGTGATTAGCTGAAAGGGAATGATTTAGTAGAAATATATGTTTGGTTAAAATTCAGAATACTAAAAAAAGCCCCCTGGGATTATGGTCTAATCTTAATGACGGAATTTAAAACAACCCCTTGACTATCCTCTATCTTATATTGAAATTCGTTTTTAAGGACAATGTATTTTCTTTGGTGTAATTCAGGTTTCCTTTCGGAATACAAGAACGTGTCTCGAAACAATAACCAAACCTATTCCCAAGGCTATCAAGGCTATTCTCATGCTTTGATGTGACTTGTCTAATTCCATTTGTTCCAATATCAAACTTCACCTCTCGGTACTTCGTTTGATATTTGTTTTATAAAATTAGTACGAAGGAATTAGATTAAAAATCAAATTTTAATAAGATAGAGTTTAGTCTTGGAATTGTTTAGGGGCCCATCATTAGATTGTTTCCCACAATCCCAAGACTAAAGAAGTCTACTCACACATGAGCATAGTAGACAAGGGAGTAGAAGATAGTGACATAAGAGATAAATGACGAGAAAGATAAATGACGGAAACGTAAATTGCGGAATTGCAAATGACAGAATGTAAATGACTCGGAATGTAAATAACAGAAAGTAAAGTGCAGAATATAAAGGTACTGGAAAATAAAGAACATAAAGTAAAGTTGCAAGAATGTAAAGTGCAAGTAAGAACAAAAGCTAAATAGAAGCAGGAACTTAGATAAACTTTTAGTGTAGTTTTCAAGTAATCCAAGATGATTTTACAACTGAATTGGGATCCTATTTATAGCCAGGATCGGTAGACAAGTGATTACATTCGCATAATAGCCATAAAGATCCGTTAAGAAGAGGAAAGGATCAGGTTTGTAACTGAATTCTGAGTTGCTGAAACGTCGCACGGGTCGTGCTATATCCAGCACAGGTCGTGCTACTTTTTCTGATAGCTTTGTAACTGAATTCTGAGATGCTGGAACGTCGCACGGGTCGTGCTACTTTTTCTGATAGCTTTGTAACTGAATTCTAAGCTGCTGGAACGTCGCACGGGTCGTGCTATATTCAGCACGGGTCGTGCTACTTTTTCTGCCCTTAAAACTCCTTGGCGCCTTGGCTACGCACGGGTCGTGCCACTTTCTCTGGTACTTGGCGCTATTTTTTCTTGCTTGACACCGTTTTTATTCTCTTTTGATTTTTGGCCTTTTTGCATGCAAAAATTCCTTCTTTCCTCATTGTAATCCCTGAAAGCAAAAACTAACATCTTGTAGTAAAATAGCTCAATAATAGAACTAAATTTGCACCATCTCTACTCAATTTAAACACTAAAAAACACTCTATTTTAAGACCTATCAGCGGGGTAGAAAATTGGGGTAGTATAACAATATCATGCAGACCATGAGAAGAGCAAGGAAACATAAACTGATTATCAAAAAATGTCACATTCCTAGAAATGCGAAAATGATGGTTAGAGACATCATAACACACAAAACCCTTATGAGAATGACTATACCCCATATATGCACATTGGACAGATTGTGCTCCAAGCTTATGTCTTTCAGTTGATGGTAGGTGAACAAAACAAACACACCCAAAAGTATGTAAACTACGGTAATCAGGCTGAGTTTTAAAAAGCGAAAGTAAGGAGAATCAAACCCAATCACCGTGGAAGGAAGACGGTTGATCAAAAAGACAGCTGTGGAAAGAGCCTCTACCCAAAATTTGGATGGAACAGAAGCCTGGAGAAGTAAGGTACGTGTCACATCTAACAAGTGACGATTCTTACGTTCTGCAACACCATTTTGTTGTGGGGGTATTGGGACAAGATCGTTGAGACAATACACCTTTTTGTTGTAAAAACTCCTAAAACTCATGAGACATATACTCACCACCAGAACCAGGCCGAAGAATTTTAATACTGGTTTGAAATTGATTTTCAACATACATCAGAAATTTCTTAAACATAGAAAACACTTCAGATTTAGATTTAAGAAAATAAATCCAAGTAAAATGACTATAATCATCGATAAAGGTGACAAAATATTTATAGTGAGCATGAGATGCGACAGGTGAGATTCCCCACACATCACTATGAATCATCTCAAAACAAGTAGAAGCACGATGAGCACCAGACGGAAAAAGAAGTGTTTTACTTTTAGCTAATTTGCAAACAAAACATAAAATAGAGGCACTAGAATCCATTGGTTTAGTACCTAACAAGCCAGTCTTCAATATGTGAGACAAAACAACAGGGTTTGGATGGCCCAATTTCCCATGCCAATCCTCACATGCATTCAAAACACTAGTACAAGCAAGAGATAAATGATTTGGAATAAACTGGAGTGGAAACACTCGTCCAACTTTAGGCCCCTTCGCGATCACCAATATTAGTTATAGGAAGGGTGCTGCCATCAGCATTTTGAATTTTCTGATTACCAATATAAGAACGTAAATTGCGCAAGAGTTCAGAGGAACCCGTCATGTGATTCGATGCACCAGAGTCAAGTAACCATAATATGAAAGAAGACATACCAGTAATTCCCAAGTCAGAAAGAGCAGATAGTACCATTTGTTGAATTAATTCAAGCTGTGGAGCACCACCATCAGATGCACCAGTGGTGGAAGAACCAGTGGCAGAGCTAGATACACCAGTGGTGGAAGGACCAGCTGCAGAGCTAGTAGTGGCATGGAATGCCTGCACCGGACGCTTAGTCTGTCGTGGAGGACGCGTAGGACATGCAGAGATGATATGACCCTGCTGCTTGCAGTAATTGCAAAACTTCTTAGGACAACTACGAGCAACATGTCCAAATCCAAATTGTTTACAAGAGAAGCATTGAGTTTGTCGCATATCACGGCTTGTGCCTCTATTTTGCGCAGCATAGGCAACCGTCACAGGTTCAGAAAGGATGGGATCATGAGACATGGTTCCTTGAGTATGGAGGCGTTGTTCTTCCCGGAGCAGTTCACCAACACAGATGTCCAAGGAAGGAACATGGTTCCTATTCAGCAGAGCACCGCGAACAGCCTCAAACTCTGGGCGAAGTTTCATGAGAAATTGATCCCGCTTACTAGTATCGTAGACATCTTGGACAGCCGAAAGTGACAATTTTGGGACAACAACATATATAATAGCTGAGTGTTCTGTCCACAAATTCAGAAAACCAAAGTAATAATCTTGGATTGACAAATTACCTTGTTTGTAATTGGCGATCTCCAACTCCAACTGGAAGCGCTTGTCCGTATTGTCCTGGTTGTAAATACGCTTCAAGTAATTCCACATTTCTTGAGCAGTTGAAAAAGATCGCAAATTATTGATCATCTGAGGATCAATAGTACTGAGAATCCAAGAAATAATTGGAGCATCTTTCACTTCCCATGCATCTAAGGCGGTTCTATCTTCCGGCGCCTTAGAAATCCCATCAAGGTGACTCCATGGTCCTTTCCCTTTGACATACATCTTGAATTGAAATTCCCAAGCAGCATAATTTTTTCCAGTAAATCGAACACAAAAATTATCTCTTTCTTTTTCTGATGCCCTTAAAACTGTAGCTTATAATAATAATATTATAATAATTATAGAAACAAAACCAAGCACCACAAAGGAGAGAACTCACGAAGCAAACGCACAAGCAGAACTGGGCGATGAGAACAGCGCAGAGATCCAATCAAGCACCACGATTGGCGAGTCGGAACAACGACGTAGCACCGTGTAAGCACGGGTCACTGACCGAGAGCAGGAGATCAACAACGATCCAGAAACCCACGAATCCAACGATCCAGGAACCCACAAACCAGAAACTAACGATCAACAACGATTTGGGGAGCGACGAAGCACGATTTGGGGAAAATCGCGAAGGCACGAATCCAAGAAGAGAACCGCGAAACACAAGAACCAGGAGCGACAAAGCACGATTTGGGGAAAATCGCAAAGGCACCAGAAACGTGCAAACAGAGAGATCGCGTGAAGTCGCTGAGTGGGACAAAAACGTGCGAAGACACCAGGAATGAAAGGATCTCGCAACCAAGAAACAAAATCACCAAGAGTGAGGTACGAGCAACACCTTGATCAAGAACGAAGTTACGCACACAAGAACCAGAATCTTGAACAAAAATCACGACCAGATCAAGAACATGAAACAGGTGAGAAGGTTTGGATCGAAACTAGTTTGATACCATGTCACAAGATGAGACACTACATTGATCACGCAGTTCGGCCAAACTTTGCCTACGTCTGCGACTACAGAGCATCTGTAGTTCCGTTTTATTGATTGTATTTCGATCGCTCTTGAGTACAAACACTAAGGAGTTTAAATAGACTATTCTATGTGAAACCCCAACGGGCCTGGGCCGAATATATATATAACTAAATCTACTATTTACAAACATCCTGATTTCCTTATTCACAAGATTACACCTTAGCTTATCAATATCCTCCTAAGTTATGTCAATAAGTAAAATAGACAACCAACATTTCACCTAAATTTAAAGAGGTACTTATTTTGACTCATTTGCATAGGACTCAAACAAATCAAAATCACACAAATCACCTAAGAATAACTAGATAATATATATACAAGCAACACACAATTTGTGCCCATCAACTTATTATTAGTATTTCCCCTTACCTTGAAATTGTTCCAAAATAGCTTGTTGGACACTTTCTTCAATTTCCTCAATACCTATTACTCATTAAAAACAACTATGTCTTAATATACTATACTCATAATTTTACTAAAACTCTACTTAACTACATTCTAACATAGAACTAAAAAAATAAAACACATAATTTTAAAGAGAAAAATAAACTAAGGGCAAAATATCTATATCATTTAGTGTGTGAAGCAAGAGAGAAAAAAATTAAATGTTTGAAAGTTGTTTAAAAGTGTCAAATATTATTTCTTGTTTTTGAAAAATATAATAATAAAACAACAACAATAATTAAAATTTAAAAGTAAGGAAAGGGAGAGAGAGAATAGAGAAAATTTGAAAAACCTGATTCTTCAAACTTCAAAGTTGGTTTTGCGGTGTGTGTGTTTAAAAGTGTAGGGGTGGCTCTCTATTTATAGGAAAAAAAAAAAGGTAGGTTTGTCGGCTGAAAAGAACTCACACGTATCGGTTTTCACTTTGTCCATCATCCTTTCACCTTCTATATCTATTTATTTTATTTTTCGGTAATAATAAAAGACATATTTTTAGGTAAAAAAATTCTGCAGATATTATTTCGATCTTTATATTTTATAGAAGTCAAATATCTAACTTTCAAAATTTTCTGATAAGTTTGGACTTTTCAGTGTAGTACAAATTACACTAACAGATACTTTTTAGCTATAATTTGATAGAGTTTTTAGCTCAATTTTTTTTGATAACACACTATAAAATTTCTCTTTGGTTCTACTAAATTGTTTTTCTTAAAATACTCTCTAGATACGAAACTAATTATTATTTCGTATAAGATAAATACATAGTTTATAATACACACAAAGGAAGTCAAAATTCAGGGTGTTACATTACTACCCCACTAAAAAAAAATTCGTCCTCGAAATTGTGTACCTTAAAATAAACTCAGATATTGCGCTCTCATATTGTCTTCTAATTCCCATGTTGAATCTCCAGTTGTTTGATCCCATACAACTTTGACTAAAGATATTTGTTTTCCTCGAAGTTGTTTGGTCCTCCTATCTTCGATCCTTGCAGGAGATGTCTCATACGACAAATTTTCTTTTAACGGTACTTCATTGGGTTCAATTATGTGAGATGGATCAGGAATATACTTCCTCAACTGTGAAACGTGTAGTACATTGTGAATGTTTGAAAGAAAATGCGGTAAATCTATTTGATAAGCTACCGGACCTATACGGCGAATAATTTGATATGGTCCAATGAATTTTGGAGTGAGTTTCCTTGACTTAATAGCAACTCCGACTCCCGTCGTTGATGTAACTCTTAAAAACACGTGTTCACCTTCTTGAAATTCGAGAGGTCTTATTCTTCGATCAAAGTAACTTTTCTGTCTGCTTTGTGCAATCTTCATCCTTTCACGAATCTGTTTGACTTTCTCCGTTGTTTGTTGCACAATCTCCGGTCCTAACATAGCACTTTCTCCATCTTGATACCAACATAACGGCGCTTGGCATTTTCTTCCGTACAAAGCTTCGTAAGGTGCCATTCCGATACTCGAGTGAAAACTGTGGTTATATTGCTTATGCAGGTTAGGTTTTGATGATGATGCGTTCGACACAAGCAGGTTAGGTTTTGATGATGTGTTCAAAGCGGAAAATGACCAAGCGGAAATACAAGGCACAAACAAGACTCAAGAAGTAAGGGTAGTCTATAGGGTTTGGGCCGTGTCTTAGGATATTTTGTAAGCCGCTTCTGAGGGTCAGCTCATCTAACAGTTTCATAGCCTTCACAGTTTTCAAAATGCATGCATGCACATAGGTAAGGCATGTAGCATGAGAAAGTGTTTTTTGCATAATTATGAGCTTATTGCAAACAAGCACAAAATCGATTCATGGCTTCTTCCCTAAAGAAGAAAATCGATTTTGAGCCTGTTCCTCTTAAAGAAACAAATCGATTCCTCTCTTGTTTTTGTGAACTACATAATCGATTCATAGCCTATTATTTTAAAGAGTAAAATCGATTTCCATCTTCCTTACTCTAATTAAAGAATCGATTTGCATCTTCCTTATTTTAATTAACATCGATTTCCAACCTTTTCCATAAAGCTACAAATCGATTTCCTTCCTTCTTAGTCATGATTCATGGCTTTCCTTTCAAAGAGAAGAATCGATTTATGGCTTGCTTGCTTTGAAGCAAATAATCGGTTCATAACCTATTTCTTTCAAGCTAAAAATCGATTTTCTACTTATACACTTAAACACATAATCGATTTTTCATTTAGTGTTAGAAGCCATCAACGGTCATATTTTTAAGCAAAGAATTGATTCACACACTAAACTATTTCAAGCAATGAATCGATTCCTAAAATCATTCAACGGTCATATTTCTCCTAAGTCTATAAATAGGGACTTAGTGTTTCTCAGAAAAACAAAACCCATTCTTACGCTTACGCTGAAACGCAAAACTCAAAAACCCTAGCACACACACCTCTGTTCTTCAAGTATTTTTCATCTGTCAGAGCTGATTTCTCTCAAGGGTTAGAGTTGGGTTGGTGATCTTCAAATTGTGTTATCTGCCTTCATAAGAGGTATTTTGGTTTTTCAATTTGTAATTTGTTTTACGTTGTTCACAGTACTAGGGAGTGGGGTATCTCTCTAGGGTTGCTGTTGGTACTAGGGAGTGGGTATCTCTCTAGGGTTATTGGTTGTAACAAGGGTGGGGGTATCTCTTGTTGTTGCTGTAGACTTGAGGGCTCTTCAGAGGTGGGGTATCCTAGGAGAAGAGTGCCTAGCCTGAGTCTGTAAAGGTTTCCAAAGCACCTGTAAGCTTTGCTGTGTTAGTGGAAAATCTCACAAGGGTGTGAGGACTGGACGCAGGTCACTTGGAGGTGACCGAACCAGTATAAAAATCTCTGTGTCCTTTACTTCTTTATTTTCAGTTTTCGTTTCTCGTTAATTCGTTCCATAAACCTGCGCGAAAAATCAATCAAGTCGTTAAAGGGGACTTATTTTTTAAAATCTCAATTCACCCCCCTCTTGAGACTGAAGCCACTTGGTAACAAAAACTGTTATTGTAGGTGAACTCAATCAATGGTAGCAGACTATCCCAACTTCCTCTATTGTCCAGAACACACGGTCTTAGTAAATCTTCCAGAGATTGAATTGTCCTCTCTGTTTGTCCATCTGTCTGAGGGTGGCAGTGGCGTATCTAGGACCCTGGTCGAGGGTGGTCAGACAATTTAACTAAATAAAATTTTATATTATAATAAATAAAAATAAAGGCATAATTGTTCAAATCGTAAAACTCAATTTTCGTGCCAAGAACATTATCACTTCCGCACTTAGTCCCGATGAATTTTTTAGAGTGTCGAATTGTAAAACTGCTCAAGAAATGTGGGACAACCTTCAAGTCACTCATGAAGGTATTAGTGAGGTAAAAAGAGCAATAACTAATACTCTCATCCGGGAATATGAATTATTCAGAATGAATCAAGGAGAATCGATACAAGAAATGCAAAAGAGGTTCACTCACATAGTGAACAAATTGGGCTCATTAGGAAAATCGTTCCCTCCCGAATGACTATAAATAATTGGATGACCGTAAATAATTCAAATGACTGTAACTATATGACTTGGATGACTGTAACTATATGATTTAGATGATTGTAGCTATTGTACCGAGTTTAGGGAATGAAGCCAATTGTATGTTTAATGACATAATTTAATTAACATGTGAGGAACGAAGAGTCGACATATGACCAAAGTTAAGTTGATAGTCGAGGTGAACTTAGAGTTAAAACGGAGTAATTATAAGGATTCGTGTCTAAAGTTAATGTGTGAGGTATTAATAAATAATAGAGAATGGTTTAAGGATTGAGACTAAGGAAGAACCTGGAGACATGACTAGTCAGTTAGTAATTACATTATAGCAACGAAAAACATGATAATTGACTTTGGGAATAATTCTTAGTGACGTAATGACATGCCGAACTAGTCGTATCTCACCAGTGACATGAGACAATAAGAGTTATAGGAGCCTTATGAAATATCAAATAACGGGTGAAGTTGGAATTAGAGGCATTGAATCAAAATGACTACATATGAATATAAAGATGACGTTATTAAATAGAATTAGTGGGGACTTGGGTAATAGTTATGACCAGAGATGATGACTATAGTGAGCCCCTAGTTGTATGGTGATACCCAAGATGATTATTGTTGTTGTTGTTGTTGTTGTTGTTGTTGTTGTTGTTGTTGTTGTTGTTGTTGTTGTTGTTGTTGTTGTTGTTGTTGTTGTTGTTGTTGTTGTTGTTGTTGTTGTTGTTGTTGTTGTTGTTGTTGTTGTTGTTGTTGTTGTTGTTGTTGTTGTTGTTGTTGTTGTTGTTGTTGTTGTTGTTGTTGTTGTTGTTGTTGTTGTTGTTGTTGTTGTTGTTGTTGTTGTTGTTGTTGTTGTTGTTGTTGTTGTTGTTGTTGTTGTTGTTGTTGTTGTTGTTGTTGTTGTTGTTGTTGTTGTTGTTGTTGTTGTTGTTGTTGTTGTTGTTGTTGTTGTTGTTGTTGTTGTTGTTGTTGTTGTTGTTGTTGTTGTTGTTGTTGTTGTTGTTGTTGTTGTTGTTTTTCTCTTTAACTTGGAAGTAGAGCGTGAGAATTTGTGTAATGAGTTTGTGACCTATTTTCCTTATGGAAAACTACTATATATACAAGGAGGAAAACATAAACTGCCTAAAACTGCTAAGAAATTCAAAAATTATAACTTCTATATACAATTCGACCATGTAACTGCCTACGCCTTCCATAGCATCGTTGCTTTGGTCTTCGACCAAACTCCTTGGCTTTAACCTGCGACCAACCTTCTTAACTTCTTTCTCGTCGAAACTTTGACTTTAAACCTCAGTTTCATTAAGTCTTGGGCATAGTCGAAAATATCTTCAAAACGCCTTCTCAATGTCAAATATCAACATTTCTTCTTTAAAATGACAAATCAACATCGTTGACTGCATTTAATTGAGCCTGTCGAAAATGCAGGCTAACAAATTGCCCCCCAAAAATGTCGTTTTCGACTGAGGCATAAACGAAGATAGAAAATGACGTTTTTTGAGAACATTCTCACACAGTTGTGTCAAATCACTTAACGTCATCATCCTTACGTTTCAGAATTGAAAATACAGTTTCAGCAAAAAAAGGTACTTTGTGGCACCATTATCTCAGATTTAGTGGGCCACGTTTTCATTTGAGCTCGCCATTATCTCGACCATCTGCGCCTATTTCTTCTATTTCATAAGCGCCATTAGAAAAGACTTGTGAAATTTTAAATGGTCCTTCCCAATTTGGTGACCACTTGCCCAAAACTCTATTTTTTTGTCCATAGGCAAAATGACTTTCCAAATTAAGTCTTCTAAAGAGAAAGATTTCGACTTAACCTTTTTATTTACGCCTATGTTATTCACTTTGGCTTGAGTGAACAAAGGTTTGAGATGATTCATCATCCCACAGTCTGGTCTTTCGAACACTGCATGATGTTCTTCGACACAGCCATTTTTGAGCACATAGTAGCAAATTGGCTTGTATGTAGTTTCTTCATCGAAGTCTTCTTCGACGTCATTGACCTCAGAAACCACATCATACTCTACAGGCAGGATAGATACCACATTACATAAGACGTCGAAATCTGGCTCAGAATCATCGAAATCTGAATCCATGTCTTCGTCCAAGTTTAGGCTTTCTTTGAGTGCAGAAAGTGGAGGAAAAATTCTTTCAGGAGCTGGCTTTCTAGCCATTTCAAGAGATTCTGAAGGTAACTCTTTACCTTTTCCCTTGTCAGCACTTAATGTTGCCCCTGTAGCAGCAGTAACTTTCTTCTGGCATTGATATCTTCGTCATTGCTCTGGTCTTCGAAGGCGTAGGCAGTTATATGGTCGAATTGTATATAGCAGTTATAGTTTTTGAATTTCTTAGCAGTTTTAGGCAGTTTATGTTTTCCTCCTTGTATATATAGTAGTTTTCCATAAGGAAAACAGGTCACAAACTCATTACACAAATTCTCACGCTCTACTTCCAAGTTAAAGCGAAAAACAAGCCCAGAGAAGCAATGTATGATTGTGTTCCACTTTTCTCTTTTTAATGCAATTTTACTTTGTTTATTTCCAATTCCTGCATTTTTTGCCTTCGTTGTTTTACGCAATTCTCTTCTTTTCTAGAACAATTCATTAGTTTCGCAAGAAACATTGAATTTCTTTCTTTTCTTTAACTTAACCCGTAAGAAACCCGTGTTTTCTAAACAACTTTTATCCAAACTGTCTTGGGATTTACTAGTTGATCCCGCAAGTAAACCAAACTGGAAACTAGCGGTGTTTACCAAAATCCACGGTAAACAGTATCCTGATCATGTTGTTGTTGTTGCTGCTTGTAGTCCTAGGACCATACGTGAGGTCGCGACACTATGATTAGTTGAAGATTAGTTAAGGATTGTTTGTGCATGCGTGTTTGATATGAATCAATGTGCTTTGACGACACATGATATGGTCTAGAATAGATCAAGAAGGATAGGATCTAGAATTTTGACAATTCAATAATTCTCACACAAGATCAAAAACAAGTGTTATTGACAAATCAAGAAAGGTGAAGTACATACAACACAAACACAATGAACTTACATGAAATGTAGAAGAAAGAACAAATGTGGAGGAGACTAGAGATGGATATGGAGATGAATGATCGCCCCACCTTCTTGGAAGGCGATAAGATCAACTAGCCTTGGGTGCTCCTAGCCCCAAGGTTGTGAGCAAGGTCCTCTTCTTCAAGAACCATTGGATAAACTTCATGATGAACCTCACCTCCCATATGCATGTACTCGCCACTCTCACCTCTCACTAGGTATCTCTCTAGGCTTTCAACTTTGCAAAATTGAGGAAATGATTTCATTCATCCAAAAGTTCTCCCTAATTACACTAAGTGGTAAGGTATTTATATTATGGACTTATTGGATCCTAGGTCCACAACATAAAGCCCAAATCTACAATTACAAGAAAGGCCTTTAGCCACAAAAACTAGTCTAGGTCGTAGCCCATCTACTCAAAGCCACATGGCCGAAAATAAAAGTGTCTTACAAATATACAAAGTATAGGAAACACTTCATCCAAGCTCCATGTGGCCTCACATCATCCTCCCCCTCTTGAATTTCACTTGTCCTCAAGTGAACTCTCCCCTCTTGGAAACCTACATCAAGCATGGACAAAATCACTTATTTTGAAAAACACAAACAACTACACTAATGCATTAATTGCTTAGGCTCCACCAGGATCAAAGGAAAGTGAGTGACCCTAAATAATAGCCTAAGTATGCCAAATCCCAGCACAAATTTTAGCAAAATGGATAATATGGTAAACTTCCAAGTAAAAGATGAAAGTCTAGGGGAAGGAATAGAGATAAGAGGTAGAAGATGATACCTTTGCAACTTCATAACATGAGACACATTCTCCATTACCTCGGCCTTACCATTTAATTGCATGTCGTTGGAAGTACCACCAAGGTCCTTGCTATTCCCACATAAAAGTGGCTTAGGCAACAACTTCATAGGTGTTCTAAACAAGGAATGAACAAAACTATGTGCAATGAAATAGTTAGTGATATTTTCATATAATACATCACACAAAGTTTGCCTAAGGGACATACATCCTTTCCTCGATGGATCCTTTTTAGGCACTACAAGTAAGTTTTTTATTTTCTTTGGGTCATTTTCCTCAACCTTTTGGTCTTTTAATTCTTTGTGAGTGTCATGATCAAGATTAGGGGTGCCTACCACAACTACACTTTCGCCTTCCAACTTGAGTTTGGCCTTTGTTTCTCTTTCCTCCTCCTCAATTTTATTTTTCAAAATGATTTGGTCTTTCAAAACTTCTTGAGGACTAAGAGGAGAAAGAATAATTTTCAAATTGTTATGCACAAAGGAGTATTTGTTAGTAAATCCATCATAGATGGCTTTTGTATCAATTTGCCATGGCCTTCCTAATATTAGGTGGCCGGCCTCCATAGGGACAACATCACATAAGACATTGTCTTTGTACCTATGAATGGAAAAACTAAGAAGCACTTGTTTATCCACAACTATTTCTTTTTGCTCATTAAGCCATTGTATTTTGTATGGGTTTGGATGATTGAGGGTGGGAAGATTGAGCTTTGTGACTAAGCGAGTGCTAGCCCAATTAACACAACTTCCAACATCAATTTGCACACAACATAATCTAGTTGACACAAGATATCTAGTATGAAAGGTAGAAGGATTAGTAGAAGTAGAGAAAGTTTCTTTACTTTTTGGCACTATGGCCGAAGCTTCATCTTTTACCGTTTCAGGTGTATAGGTTTCCTCCCTTTTTGAATTGGCCTTCCAAGTATTTGTGTGGGCATACTTGGAGGAGTTTTCTTCTTTGATGTCCCTCCTTCTATGGCTCCTTTCACCCTCCTCAACAACATATCTAGACCTCCTATTTCTTTTGTCATAATATTCACAAGGAGAGTCATATCTAATAGGGGAATGACATCTTATGGGGGAATTAATCCTTCTTGGGGAGTGATACCTTCTTGGGGAATGATACCTCCTAGGAGAATCATACCTCATTGGGGAATCATACATCCTATCAAAAATAGACTTCATCATGGAATAATTTGTGTGTACCTACAAGAGAATGTTAGTATGAAAATATCCATCAATAAGTCCTCACGAAAGTGTTTAGCTCACTAAATATCACTCCACTCGTGTTTAGGCTTTTAGGAAACACTCTCACTCAAGGACTTTTTGGTCACACACAATTTAAGTAGGTCACTCAAGCCACTCAATTCTCCATTAGAACTTGAAAAAGGAACCTATAAGCTACTATCCAAACCTTGGTGTTGATGTTACTATAGAACCCAAGGCATGTATGATCAATCACCAAGAGGAATAGAAAAAGGAGACTACTAAGACAAAACTAAGAAATTTTGAAGACACAAAAGAAAAAAAAATTGAAAAGCTAAACCAAATTCAGAGTATTTAAAGACAAATTTAAACTACAAAAAGAGACTCAAAAACAATGGTAGCAATCTACCAAGAAAATGTCAAGTAATGAGCAAACTAAACCTCAAGGGTAAAATGGTCAAACCATGGTCAAAATATTTTGAGGAAAATTTCCAGTGATCCAAAAAAATGTTTCCAATCTCAGGGAATTTTTTGATACTCAAGTGATAGGTAGAAGCCTTTTTTAGTATAATATAATATTTGTTTCTGATATTTTTCTTTTTCTTTCACTTTTGATTTTGCTGGAATATTTTTTCAATGTCTCAAAAACATTGTAGATTTTGAGACAAGCTACCTGGCTTTTGAATCATTTGATTTGGACTTATATTGAGTTTCCTAACAGATTTTGAAGATTTGAAACCGAAAATTTGGATCAAATAGATTCTGGAAATTGCAGAAATTCAAGAACAATATGAATGTCACCAAGAACACTTTGAATGTTTGATTTCTTAAAATGTGGGTATCTCAGTGAATACTCAACCAAATCAGACAAACTTGGACTCCATTTCACTTAATTTTTCACAAGCAATTCAACTATGCAACTTTTAGAACATCAAAAGCACTTATACAGAAAAGTGATTCTGGAAAATTAAGGTTGAAGAAGAAGATTCAAACCTTCAAACCAAAATTTCCGGAAATTGCAATTCTCAGCCAAATTAAGCAAATGAGTAGTCCATCTTGTTCGAAATTTCACAAGGAACACGGAGAAATCATCAATTTGCACAAAAAAGGACAAGAACTTACTGAAAACACGATTTTAGAGCAAAAACGCGTTTTGGCTTATGTGACTATGGTATATTGCTTAAAACTCAACCAAAATTCATGAAACAACTTGCAATAGGTTCGAAATCACTGCAGAAAGTGATTAATAGCAACAAATTTCATCAAAAATGAACAAGAATTGAGCACGAAATCGAAAACCGAAATCACGTTTTGAAGTTTTTCATGACTCGAATTTGATCAAATCTTGCTCAAATTTAACGAAATTAAGATGTAATAGATTGCAAATGTAACAACAATGAAGAATCACAAAAAAATTGGAACGAAATTGACTGAGAAACGAAATTGAATTTCAAGTTGAAGAAGGAGAAAGTGTTACAAAAAACAACAGAATAGGCAACACTTTTTCTGTTGCACCTAACTTTAAAACAAATAGATCTAGATCTGAATATTTTTTTGATCAATTTGAACTTAAATTTTGAGATCTAACTGAATTTGAACTTCAAATATTCAGATCTAACACATTAACAAATGAATTTCACAAGATTTCAAGTCAAATTCAAATTCCTTTTAGATCTAAGATTTGGAAATATGAGAGAAGAGAAAAAAATGGTCAAAATTATACTAGCTTTGATTACCACATGATATGAATCAATGTGCTTTGATACCACTTGATATGAATCAATGTGCTTTGAACACATGATATGGTCTAGAATAGATCAAGAAGGATAGGATCTAGAAATTTGACAATTCAATAATTCTCACACAAGATCAAGAACAAGTGTTATTGACAAATCAAGAAAGATGAAGTACATACACTACAAGAAAATCGACGATTTCCGACGACAAAATCCGTCGGAAACGCACTGATTTTCGTCGCAAATTAACGTTTCCGACGGACTTTCCGACGGACAAAATTTTGTCGCAAAATCGCTCGTCGGAAATCGTTTCCGACGGATTTTTTCGTCGCAAATAGTTTCCGACAGACTTTCCGACGGATCTTTTCGTCGCAAACTCTAACGCATTTTCGTCGCAAATCCGTCGCAAATCCGTCGGAAATTTTTAAAAAAAAATAAAAAAAAAATTAAATTATACAAAACTGATCTTATTTCAGCATATTTGTTGCAGGCTTGAAGCCACAAGCTAAACATCTAACACTGTAACCAAAATCAATTATTTTTGTAACTAATTGTAACATTACACAACCAAAACTATCACAAATGTCTGTGACACATTTTCTATTAGGAATCAAATGATAAGAATCAAGGCATCCATGCCAAATTTACATAGACAAAGCAAAATTGCTATACCAATTTGTACAACTTAATTCTGACCAAATGCTTCTGCAGCATCATCCTGATCTTCCTCTTCCTCAGTGTCCCAAAGGAAACTAGCATATGTTGCATGTACATGGTTGTCTTCAGGAGAGGATTGCACTGATCTTTCAAAATAGGTAGATGCTCTTTCTTGGTCCTTATGTAACTCCCAAACTAGCTTCCCATACTGTGACAGAACTTCTCCATCGTTTGGATCTGCAAGTCACATATGTTTCTTAATACTAGCTAGTAACTCCATTTTCATTGCAGTATTTAACAAGTAACAGCCATTTAAATAATGTACCAAAGTAATCAATTAGTTTCAAAAGAGCATGGAACATATGTTTCTGAACAAAATATTTAGATAAAAATTTGCTAATATGTTGAATACCTCTTCAGACTGATCACCAGAAGCAGTGAAGGGATGCAGTTGACAAGGCGTTCTGTCACATATGTCTTGATAAGAGTCAATGTTCTGCTATCCCAAAGCTACCAAAAAATCAAAAATAAATAAACTAGTTAGAGTGAAAATAAATAACATCATGTTATGTTACTGAAAAAAAGAGAGTGCTAAGTGATGACCAAACAGTTAAGAAAGTAACGAATTAAAACGGTGATAGGTGGTGGTACCTTAGCAGACTTATCAAGAGAGCCAGTAAGGAAATGTGAACCATCGGCAGATTTTGCAAGTGATGTTATTGTCTTTTTGTGACCAGCTTCCTCCTTAAGCATTTTTCCAGTCTGCAAGCAGGCAGGCAAACAAAAGAAATGAGAACCATCGACAGATTTAACAATTTTAACAACTTTCTACTCAGTGAAACTCTTTCAACAACTAAACCTACACCATTGGTGATTCTCATTAAAGACAAGTTCTTAAGTTTAAGATCTTCATAAGCAACTCTCACTGGAGAGAGCACTTACTATTAGCAAACAGCAGGTAAAACTAGCCTTTCCACTCCCAGTTGCTTGAGATTCTGTTAAAAGAACAATTCAAGTGAGAAAATTGATTAAAATAAATTAACTTCATTAAAATAAAAGATCTTTTGATACAAATCAACTAGCTAAAATGCTACACATTTGTACACTTTTTAGTAACCTTTTCAAGCTCATCCATTAGAATGCGACACATTCCAAGTCGACGATACTGAATTCTGGTACCAACAAGGGGTAATTCAGCTACCTTCCCTCCAAATATCCTACAAAAAGAAATGGCAAGTTAGAGGATCATGAAATATAAACAGCAAACAGTCATACAAAATTTGCTACTTGATTCTTGATGTAGCAGATCCTGCATATGGAATGAAATAAAAGAGTCTCAATAGATACAAATAGTGAAGAGAAGAATAACCAACTGCATGATATAAGTGAAGTTAGAGCACACAGGGAGTGAAAGTGGGGACAAACCTCCAGTAGAGGTTTTGACAATGAAGCATTCTCAAGCCCACCCACTAAAATCTCTCTAGCCTTTTCTGCATTTCCAGAAGCCTAATGACAAAATGAAAAAGAATTCAAAAACAAGACAAGACAATTTTCACAAATCTAGCAAAGCAAATGGACATATAAAACTAATAAAACTGTTAAAAGAAATAAGAAGGGATCCTTATGCATCTTGTAAAAATATCATTATCATTTAGCAGAATTCAGACAGCTCAACAAAAAAGAAGTAGCTAACATCAATTAAGGTATCTGCCATTAGTTCATCTTGTAAAATGAGAATGTGTATGCAGCTAAGAATATTTTCAGTTTGCACACAAATATGCTAACGAACCTACCAAATAAACAAATCGAGAATATTGAGCAAACAGCATTGGCAATGTTTGTGAATGTTCTTTTCCTTTCTCAATAGCAATGACCTGCTCGTACAAAGAGTAGGCGTCGTCCAACTTACCATGTAATATCATGTATGGAAAAGCTGTAAACAATTTAAACCAAAATTAAGTCACAATCTATTAACACTTTTGTAAGTCGGCATACCAATCTATATTCCATATTGGCATGCCTGATTATTGCTTCCAGAAGACCTGGAGAAATTTCAGTATGCACAAGTTGATATGCAGCTCTAGCACCAGCTATATCTCCAGCTTGCTCCTTGAACCGAGCACAAAAAAGATGTATCTCAGGTTGTCTCTGCATAATGACCAACAAAAAATGATAAAGCTACAACTTTCACCACAAGAAATGTGAATTATGCTAATTATGATATATTGAAGTTAAGTAAAATCAACTTTAAGAAGTGGCTAGTACTTGAGTACATTAGATATCCCTTTCACTTACAAGCCAAAAAACTTGACAGATGAAGTTGCAATCAGAAGCATGCAGTTCTGTTTAGCAGTCAGTATCATGAAGAAGATCAACAAGCAATTGTTGATCTTTGATCAACAATTGACGGTTGATCTTTAGTTATATTACAATGTAATATAACTACAATGTAATATAACTAAAAAAAATCTGTTAAGAGAGTGGCATCAAAATCATCAACCATGACAATTAGGAATGCACAAAAACATATGATAGTACATGTATCAACTGAAGAAAAAATAAGCATTGTGAAGGGGAGAGCCAGTTAGAGAAAACACCTGATCAAAGTCCACAAGAAGAAGCTTGCCAATCCCTGCCCTCAAGAGCATAGAAGCAGCATGACTGCCAACCCCTCCAAGACCAATGACCACGACATATGATGCAGTCACTTTCTGTTGAGATTCAAAGCCAAAAAATTGAATGTTCCTAGTTACATGGAAACATTCCATCCCAAAAAGTTTGATTAGTAGAAACCCAAGAAAAGATAGATATAATAATTATTAGCTCTCAGCAAAAAGGCAATATATATTAATTTATCCATCAACGCTGAAATTGTCCTCCACAAACAAAGGGGCTTTTAATATCAAATAGAAATAAGATTGCATGTACTTAGAGCACATTTTACTAAATAATTCAACACTACATGGCAAAAAAAACATATACGTTCAAAAATAACTTGTGCAGCGAAAATGTCAAATTAATCGACAATAATTTGTGATACCTAGACAGCTGTTCTGAAACAATCTCATCATTCAAAATATCTTCAGTGACCACCTTATCACTCTTCTTTCCAGAAATAGTGCATCCTTCAACACCTATATGAGACACAAAGTTCAACAGTTATTAGGATACAGAGAACATCAATCTCTATGATGTGAAAATAGAGGGCACTTTTATCCGTCAAAACTTAGCGACGAGATACAATTCCGTCGGAAACCTCAGCGGGAATTTGTGCGCCTTTTTTTTAACAGTTGCGACGGTCGTTTTGGTCGCAAATCCGTCGCAATTTGCGACGAAAAGTTTTTCGTCGGAAATGTTCGCAGGAAATAAGCTTTATTCTTGTAGTGATACAACACAAACACAATGAACTTACATGAAAAGTAGAATAAAGAACAAATGTGGAGGAGACTAGAGATGGATATGGAGATGAATGATCGCCACACCTTCTTGGAAGGCGATAAGATCAACTAGCCTTGGGCGCTCCTAGCCCCAACGTTGTGAGCAAGGTCCTCTTCTTCAAGAACCATTGGAGAAACTTCATGATGAACCTCACCTCTCATATGCATGTACTCGCCACTCTCACCTCTCACTAGGTATCTCTCAAGGCTTTCAACTTTGCAAAATTGAGGAAATGATTTCATTCATCCAAAAGTTCTCCCTAATTACACTAAGGGGTAAGGTATTTATATTATGGACTTATTGGATCCTAGGTCCACAATATAAAGCCCAAATCTACAATTACAAGAAAGACCTTTAGTCACAAAAACTGGTCTAGGTCGTAGCCCATCTACTCAAAGCCACGTGGCCGAAAATAAAAGTGTCTTACAAATATACAATTATTAAAAGAAAACAAAGTATAAGAAACACTTCATCCAAGCTCCATGTGGGCTCACATCAGTGTTATGAATGTTGTATCCAGTACTGTTGATTGTTTCCTTGTTATGTGATAGTCGTTTTAGTTTCGGTCTTATGTTTCTTATATGGTTTAGACGCTCTTTCTCATCCGTGCACCACTTTTTAGATTGAGTTACAGGTGTCATTGGAGTAGCCTCCTACGATTGTGCAACGGTGGAGATGTGATCACTACGGATCACCCAGCAACTTACCGAATGATACTACGCGCCGATGTTACTCTCTTTTTATGTATTTGGATCAAAAGCTAATTGCTCTATAATGTGACATCGGGATTCGGGTTGTATTTTCAATAAAATATTTAAGGTCATTATTGTTACTGTGTTCAAAGAAATGTTTTATCGCTTTAGTATTTAATATTATTATGAATTGTGTTTTATTAATTGAGGAAATTGATGACATCTTTTACTTATGAAAAGTATTTAAAAAAAAAAACAGTTATAAATTTTATTTGAAAAACAAATTTACTCGTTTTTCATCTTTTTTTTCACTTATAAATTCCTTGGGGGGGGGGGGGGGGGGAGGGTGTCAGAGGGTTGCACTTTACTTTTCAACGAGGGCAATTAATTCAAAGGCTTGAGAGAGTGCTTCGTAATGCTGATTGGCAAACTGCTTTTCCAAATTCATCTGTTACTAATATTTCCTTAAATGCTTCCGATCATCGTGGTTTGTGGTTTAAAATAGACAACTCTGATAGGCCTAGGAGAAACTACTTCAAAATTCTTGGCTCTTGGGTTGATCATAAAGATTTCCCCAACTTAATTAAAAACTCTTGGATTGAAAATATCGCTAACCTTACAACTTCTCTTAAAGTGTGAAATCTCACTGTATTTGGTAAAAAATTTCAGAGAAAAAAGAGAATTCTAAAGCGCTTGGAGGGGATTAATAAATCCCTGATGATCAAGTAAAATGATAGATTATTCAATTTGCGACATGATCTTTGGAAGGAATATAACCTAATCCTCATGCATGAAGAAAGTTATTGGTTTCAGTAAGCCCGCGACAAATGGATTTTGTAGGGGGGTCTCAATACCAACTTTTTCCACCAAACTATGCTCAAAAAGCGTTGGAGAAACAGAATTTCTGCTTTGAAAGCTGATGAAGAGGTTTGGTTGTATGATGACACTGAGCTTAAAGCATTGGTATTGGGTTACTTTTAATCTCTTTACACTTCGTCTTATTCTGGTGCCTTTAGCTTTAATACTACTAGTAGCTTCCCACCTTCGCCCTATTGCCCTTTGCAATGTGAGCTACAAAATCCTTATTAAGATCCTTTCCCATTGAATCCGCCCCATTCTTCCTACTATTATTTCCCCTAATCAAAGTAGCTTTGTTCCGGGGCGTGCTACCATTGATAATATTATAAACCTTCAAGAATCTATTCACTCCTTTAACCTCCTCAAAGGTAGGAAAAGTTATATGATTTTAAAACTTGACTTAGAAAAGGCGTATGACAGACTTGAACGGCCTTTTATTATGCAGTCTCTTGAGTGCCTTAATTTTCCTGTCCACTTTAGGAATATCATTTTAAGTGTATCTCTTCCACCTCTATGAGCATTAATTGGAATGTTTCTCAAACCAATCTTTCTCACCGTCTAGAGGCCTTAGACAAAGGGATCCTCTTTCCCCCTCTATCTTTTTGTTATTGCTCTTGAAAGATTGGGGCACATGATTTAAGACTCGGTCAATCGTGGTGATTGGAAACCTTTTAAATATGGGGGTGTTAATGGTCCTGCCCTCTCTTATATTTGCTTTGCTGATGATCTTATTTTATAGTCTTTCTAATTAGTTTTGCAGAGGAAGGAGAATAAAAAAAAAATATAGTTTTTCTAATTAGTTTTGCTTCATTTATACCATCTGATCTCAAAAACCTTTGAGGAAAAAGCCAGCAGTAAACACCATTTTATGGGTTCATTTCACAACCCAATAACGTTAGGGCCAATGTTCTCGAAATCTAGATCAGCTCTAAAGGAGAAAATGGATTTAATGTTTTGTTTTATTGTCTTTTTTTTTTTAATTTCCAATTGGACATGTGATGTGGAGAAGATGAGAGATGCGGCAATGACATGCATATGCCAGGACATTAAAATTAGCTACATAATCAAAGCCATGTCAGCCAAGACTGTCAAACTCGAGAGTCTACATAGACTCGTGGAGAGTCTGTAGACTCGACTCGTAAACTCGACTCGTAGACTCGTATGAGTCTATGAAATATAAAAATAATATTAAAAACCTATAAATAACACATTTAATGTATTATATATTTAAAGAGTATGAATAAAATTTAAAATTAGCAAGTTAAAATTAATTCTGTACTTTTTTTTTGAGAAATTTAGAAAAAAGAAGAAAGTGTAGTGCTGTCAACACATTAGCTAGTTCATTTGATGTGTCACTTCGCCATTGGCAATTTGGCATTGAGATTCCAATACATTTCTCTTTCAACAGCTATGTCATTAATAGTTACGGTCTCGAGGCTATCTACTCAATTTATTACTATTTCTCTCTTTTTCATCCCTCTCTCTCATCTTATCATATGTTGTTCATCTTCTTCAAGTTTGAAGCTTCATAGCAACAAAAAATGGCATCCCCACCTCTCAAAAGTCAAAGCCCAAGCAAAATAAGATACGTGGGTGTTTAAAAAGATGAGAGAAACAATATCCTACATTGTATTTTGGTATAAATTGTAAGTAGACTCATGGACTCGGCCTCAAACTCGCGAGTATGAGCGAGTTTACCCGATTCTATACGAGTTTACCCGAGTTTACAGCAGTTGCGATTCTACATGGAATTTGACTCGTTTTGGGGGAGTAAACTTAACTCGCGAGTTTGACAACAATGATGTCAGCTCTGATAGTAAAAACTAATAGCAAGGATTAAAAGTACAAACGAAAAATAATGTAAGAACCGAAAGTGCCCAAAAAATTTTAGAGGGACTAAAAACAAAATTCACTATATTTATAGGGACAAAAACATATTTAACAATAAATAAATAAAAACAATAAAAAGAGCATTCATATGATTTAACGTAGGGTTTCTTAAAATGACAAATGGTTTATAAGTGTGGTTGGTGCTGTTTTCCGGCCACACCATGATACGCGAGTTAGTTTTTTAAAAAACAATTAAAAATAATGAATAATATAAATAATTAATTTATGTTTTTCTTTTGATAAGCTAATAATTAATCTATGTATTAAAGTGTGATTGAAAAATAGCATTCAAACCCAGATATTGGTTAAGCTAGAAGAGACCCCTACCATTTCATTCAAGTGCTCTATTTATAAGACAATCTAATCAATTTTTTTATAAAAAGACTCGTTTGAATCAGTTTAATTTTGAGATTATGAAAAACAACCTATGGAGATAAATAAGTTTTTACGTTGATTCACAAGTTTTTACTAACAAAAACTATATCTCCATAAGTTGTTTTCCATAAACTACGTTGACAAACTTATGAATAATCCATAAAATATTGCTAAAACTAGAAAACCATACACAATCTTCCCCTAATTAACTGCTGTAAAAAAAGTCAATTAACCGGTTTCCCGCCTTTTGGTACTAAAATTATCTGATTTTCTTAAATGATTTTTTTTTGTAACATAGCTTTCAACCACGAGGTGAGAGGATAAGCAATTTTTTTGACAGGTAGAAGATGATAAGCATTTAGCAAAGAACAAATATCTATCTTGTCTTGGTAATAATATGGAATTATCCATGGCCACTTTACTCCAAGGCACGGTGATTCAAAATGTATTCCTCTGCACCTCTTGTTCCTATAACCGTCAGCACCACTCTCTCCCTCACCAGAATCCTCTCACTTCCACTTCCACTTCTCAAACCTCATTTTCTCTCCTATAAATCCAAATCCCTCGTCTGCCACTGCTCCATTTCTGATCGCGAAGAGCAGCGCTGGCTCCGCGAGGAACAACGCTGGCTCCGAGAGGAGCAACGGTGGCTTCGCGAGGAGCTCCGCTGGAACCGCGAACGCGAAGAGCTTCTTAAAGAGATCTCCGAACTCAAACTCCAAATCCAATCCCTAGAGCACCGTCTTATCTCTTCGCCGTCTTCTACGTCTTCAGTCTCCGACGCGGTTGCGAATGTCGCGTCCTTATTGCAGGTTTTGAAGGACAAGAATCTTGCTCTCGAGAGTGGTTCCAGCCAGCGGAGGATAGTATTTGAGGAAGAGGAGGAGAAGGAATCTGAAGATATTGTTGAACATGAAAAGGAGATTCTGGTTGTTGAGGAAACTGCTGCTAGTGTTCAAAAGAGGAGCGTTTTGCGAATTGGTTCTGAAGGAGAAGATGTTCGACAGATGCAGGTTCAATTTTGCTTTTCTTCGTTTTTAAATAGTTATTTCGGCTACATTGTGAATTGATCTTTGGTGGAACATTGTGAATTGATTGGTTTCCATTGGTGCATTGCGAAATAATAGAGTGTTGCTGAATTTTTGTGCTACCACAGGAAGCGTTGCTAAAATTGGGGTTTTACTCCGGTGAGGAAGACATGGAGTATTCCAGCTTCTCAAGTGGAACTGAGCGTGCGGTGAAGACGTGGCAAGTTAGTCTTTTTTTGCATAATATTTGAAGCTTTCGTTATAAATTGACTATCTTAGTATAGATATAGTGTTTTATGTATGCTATGCTAGTTTGGATATTTTTGTTTTCATTATTTTGATTGGTATATGACGTTGTTTAACAGGCTTCATTAGATGTCCCTGAGGACGGGATCATGACAGCTGATCTTCTTGAAAGGCTATTTTTGGAGATGAGGACCACGGATACCGGCAAGGCCAATATAAACAAGAAATCTACTACTGGTTTACCTAAGGTATGTTTGTTATATCAGATATACTTTTTGGTCTGAGTGCTGAGAACGTGAACCCACTTTTGTATAGTTAAGTTAATCTTAAACCTGCTGCTGGTCAAAAACAGCAGTAGGTTTAATTCCATGTTCTAGTGGATTGACCATAATCTTGATGGAAATCTTAGTAAGGAAAGGAAGATATA
Organism: Astragalus membranaceus; assembly: GCA_039519185.1. Lineage (NCBI taxonomy): Eukaryota > Viridiplantae > Streptophyta > Magnoliopsida > Fabales > Fabaceae > Astragalus > Astragalus membranaceus. Next base: position 79,261,095 of record CM076847.1, read on the forward strand.
TGTAAGACCTTAACATATGAAATACTTTTTTTCTTTGGATTTTTTTCATTCCTTTATGATAATTCTCTGCATTAATTGTATGACTTGATTTTACTAAATTTTTTAAAGAGTACATAGGTGTTTTTCACTAGCTGACAATTATGAAGGACAAAGTTTCCTAAACGTTTAAGCTTTTAGATGGAGGCCTAGGACTAGGAGTGATTGGTTTTTTGTTTCTAAAACAATGAAGAGACAAAATATTAAAACTGTTATATTGAATCTTCATTATTCTGAGTACTAGGAAGGTGAAAATGGAGCTGCAGTTGCTTCTGTGACAGAAATTTCCGAGCTTCAGCAAAAATCTGTGGGGAATGGTGACATAGAAACAAAAGCATCTCATCCAAGAGTTTTCCTCCTTGGAGAGAATCGGTGGGAAGAACCCTCAAGACTTGTGCCGAATGATGCAGTTGATAGGGGCAAGAAAAAGGGTGCAACAATAAGATGCCTTCAATGTGGTGGGGAAGGTCGCTTGTTATGTACAGGTATGTAACTGGTCTTATATTTGATGGAACCATCACTTATTTTACTACCCCATAGGCCATAAGAGGTTCGCAGAACAATGTCCAGGAAGGTGAATCTCATTGATTTCATTTTTAGTTCAATATAAGCTCGAAAAGAAAGCAGTTCATAAAAAGTAAAACATTTTTTCTAGAACATACCTTTTCCCGCAAACTCACAGCTCAACTGAAGTGACATCAATTTTCTAATGTATCTGATAGGACTAAGCCGTATGGTTGTTATGGGGCTTAGGACTTAATTAGCTAGTTAGTTACAATTTGTTAATTAGGTTGAGTTAGTTAGTTAATTGGTTGAATGGTTAGTTAGTGAATACCATTAAGGCATATAGCCTATATATAGAGAAGAGGGAGTAGGGAGGAAGGGATGTAATCATTTGTAAAGAATTGGGCCTTATGGCACTATGGAGAGTTCTAGAGTCTCTCGAATACTCTAGGGATACATTGTAATCATCCTTTTCGTTCAATATACTAGTTGGTTCCTATCAACTGGTATCAAAGCGAGTTCCGATCCGCAAGGAAATTCGTTGTGTGCAAGAAATTGTTTCAACCACAATGGATTCGCAATTCGACAAATTGGAACGGCTACTACAAGAATCTGAGGTTCGCAATCAGCGTCGCTTCGATCGTCTCAATGAGATAGCCGCTCGCATGGAGCAACTCATTGCTGCGATTCAGCCAGTGGTGCTCTCCAACAGCAGCTGTGGAGTCCCCAAGATGGAGCACTTCAGTGACACAAAACAGACTCTTGATCAGTCCAATCTTGTGGAGGACAAAGTGGAAGAACCTGTTCTTGAAAAAGAAGAGTCATCAATTCAGAATTCCAAGAAACAAGGCGCATCTACATCTTCGACGGGAAGCAAGAAATCAGAGGTGGAAACTGAATATTGCAAGGTCCAAATATGGTCCAAGCAGAATGTTAGTTTGGCACTTAAGATGAGAGGCATCACGGCAAGGTGGAAAAAAAGTCGAGCAACCAAAGGTTCAAGAATCGCTTCCAAGAAAACGACACACCAGAAGGGAATGCGGAATTGCAATGACGAAATGGCTAGTTCGGAACCCATGAGTGTTTCAACGGGTCTTGGACCATTGTTGGTACTATCGAAGCCGAAACAGCTTGTCATACTAGAACGAACCAAGGCTGAACAGTCACCACCAGTACCTCTTGGTGCGTTGCCGGTGACCAGTGCCCGTGTGAGCGAAACTGCTCCTTCAAGATCAAGAACGAAGCATAGAGAAAGAAGGCAAGGAATGGGGAACGAGCCACCGCCGCCACCAGAACCACCAGACCAGAGTGTGGTCGGAGAAGGGAACGGAGATGCGGACCACAAGAAAAGATGGAAGGTTAAAGTGTCTTGGGCGCCGCCGTCCACGTCCAGGCCACCAGACGCCGTCGCGACCGCCAGGGAGTGGCCAAACCGGCAATCATTGTCGCTGGTACGAGATGGTCAGAACCATAATGCTTCGGATAAGTGGAAGAAGGAAAACAAACAGTGGATCTTATGGAACCCGACCCGAAACCCGTGCGAAAAAGATCAGAACGCGCAAGGAAGAAGCACTTTGTCACCGCCGTTCTTTGTGTGCGCATTGTCACCATTGTCCCCGTTAGTGAATCGCACTCCTTGTTTGTTTCAGTTGGCGTGTCCGATTTTTGCGGCTTCGGGGTATGTCTGGAGTCGTCATCGTTGCGGGTGTCGACGTCGTTTCTGTGGGTGCAGCCGCCGAAGCGAGGACCACTGCTCTTGCCGTCCGCCGACTCTCTCACACTGACTTTGGAGTGGTTGTTGACAAAACCATCAGGGGCGCAATCTTCATAGATTGGCGAAATATGCCTATGCTGTTGCTAATTGGGCCGAGGGAGTTGTCATGGTTAGAGAACAACAAAAGCTTGTCCACAAATTAAAGGAATTGAATTTCCAAACTGTGGGTCTTTTAAGATTGCTATGGGATAATGAAGGCATGACTAACTTTCCCATAACCTGTGTTTTTTGGTCAAAAGATGGTGATCCAACTATTGTTTCTATTCCTGGCAATTCACTATCATGGTGCAATGTTGGGAGTGATCAGTGGTTAGCAATTAGAGTGTTGCAACACAACACTTATATCCTATTACTAAAAGGAGACTTGGCTGAGATTGCAAGCCGAGATTTGCTTGATGTTCCTTGGAAAAGAGGTAGATTATTAAATGAATGTTTGAAAGAGATCCATTTGGACTTGGAGGCTGCACGGCTACTGTTTGATAAAATGCTGGGCAGGAATTTCACTGATAAGGACATTATGGTAAGGGGGTCTACCGAGAACGATCTTGCTGGGATTGCCATGGAGTTAGAGTTTGTTTGGAAAGGACAAATTGTCAATGCTTATGGTGTTTGGCAGCAACTTCATACCGTATTAAATCCTATGCACCTCGATGATGCTTCTATCACAAGATTGCCGGTGGAAAAGAAAGGAAGAGTACCTGTGGTTTGCGGCATGTCACCACCCCATCTGTTCTCTCTACCAAGTCTGTCGCTGTCAAATCTGCCCCGTATGTGCTGTTTGCTGGTGTGGCAGAATGTGGCTGGGAGCATTACCATCTCTGGTGCCATTATAGAAGTCAACGGTACTGCCCTTACGATCAAGTACTGGTCCGAATTGTTGTGGCTTCCGTTTATGAAGAGATGCACCGTACAAATGCTAAGGGACAAGTCGTCAACTACCACCAATCCGTTCCTTGTTGATGCTGCGGTAAAAGCAAGATATGAAAAGGTGGAAATGAGGGGTGTCTGGATACTCTCTGATGTAGGCTTGATAGTTTTCTCGGGACCCAATGATATGGAACTGAATTTCAGAATTCACGAAGAACTCATTGCAACTGTGGCTGAAGGACAATATATAGTGTTGGTTCCTCATGTTTTGAAGCAAAAGCTGCCCAAGGAAGCAAACTGTCTTTCTGTGATCCCTAGAGTTCCTCAATTGCAAGTAAAGCATGAATTGGCTGTTGAGGGAGATTCTACAATGCCACCCATGATTTCTATTGGGGCTTATTGGAGTAATGTCAGCGTATTTGTCAACCTGACTCTAATACCACACGAGGAGGAGCAATTCAAGCAGCATATCAATCAGAATTTTGTTTTAGAATTGTTGTTCTTGTTGTATATTTTTTTTCCCTTTTCTTAGTCACCTTGAGGACAAGGCGAATGTCCGGGGGGGAGTATTGATAGGACTAAGCCGTATGGTTGTTATGGGGCTTAGGACTTAATTAGCTAGTTAGTTACAATTTGTTAATTAGGTTGAGTTAGTTAGTTAATTGGTTGAATGGTTAGTTAGTGAATACCATTAAGGCATATAGCCTATATATAGAGAAGAGGGAGTAGGGAGGAAGGGATGTAATCATTTGTAAAGAATTGGGCCTTATGGCACTACGGAGAGTTCTAGAGTCTCTCGAATACTCTAGGGATACATTGTAATCATCCTTTTCGTTGAATATACTAGTTGGTTCCTATCAGTATCATTTCCCTAAATGTGTTCCTGTTTGGAGGAATTGAGGAAATAATTGTGTAGGCAGCAATACAGTGTCATGCATGCATCAAATCATAGAAGATTGATAGTAATCTTGTTCCACTAATTGGCTGACCTTATGAAAATAGAAAAATAAGTTACTATTATTTCTAGCTATCAATATGCTCGTCATTAGGAGGATCACACTTGACGGAACTATCCTGATATTGATATTTGAAGGACAAACTAAAGGCTCAACATCATCTGCTGTTTCAGTGATTGGTTCCGTTGGTGCCTTGGATTATGATTCCTTCCTTAGATGAAGTTGTTCACTGGTGCTAATTGCGATCTTTGTTTTCCCTGGGTGATTTTATAACTCCGATTCCTCCAACAGGAATACCTCATGCTCTACATTTGTGTGAAGCCTGTTTAGTTTTCTTCACAATTTCTGCTTGTTGACTATGCCTTCCTGAATCCCCCGATTCACCTGAGTTATTTGAATACCTCAAAAAAGATTACTTGAACTCTAGTCAATTCAATCCCACCCAAATTGGCTTGACTAAAGATTTGATTAGTAGACCATTAGAAAATCAACAATAATCTTTACCGTCGTTAGAGTTCAGTTCATCATGTAATGGCATCTAATTATACTTTTATCAAATGAATCACCAAAAACTCAAACTATTGTATTTAAATTGTAAATAACATCTCAATACAACTTCAAACTAATTACACTTTTATCAAATAGATATACTAATTTTTTTTTGGCCCTAAAAAAATGGTATTGGGCTGGGCCCTGTGCAGTAGCCCCGCCTGCACAACCTCTTAGACGGCCCTGGTCATAGGGATAGTCCCCAAGAGATTGGCATCTTTAGGATACTGGTTTCCTAAATATATTAGTTATGGTAAACTTTGAAAATCTCCCATATACCTCAATTCTCAGATAAACTTCCGTTTCTTTAATTGCAGAATGTGATGGAACTGGCGAGCCAAATGTTGAACCACAGGTAAGGGATATTTATGCCTTTATTAAAATTTAATTTTGTAGTTACTGTTTTGTGTTGCACAGGCTTGTGAGCTTACAAATGAGATCTTTGATGCAGTTTTTGGAATGGGTGGGTGAAGATACAAAATGTCCATATTGTGAAGGCCTGGGGTATAATATTTGTGATCTATGTAGAGGGAAAACGTTGTTGTCCGGTATGACATAAGTTTCTTCATCGTTTCATAGAGGTATCTAATTATCAATTATCAAATCAAGGTATCTCAAAATCTGGTATATGTATGTTAGTTTATTTGTTATTTGCTGTTCCTTGTCGAACGGAAAGAGATGTAATCCAAAACTATCTTAGAATGAACAATAGAGCCATAAGTGAAATTGACAAATTTACTCTTAGTTGGGAGGGAAATTTTCCTCCAAAACGACTTTCTTTTATTATATATATATAGATATATGTAGGTATTTTATTCTTAGAACTTTAGAATCTTCATCGTAAATGCAGATTAGTTTATGTATTTTTGTCATTAGAGAAAATTTTTGTCTATTTTTATTCAATTTTAAAAAAAGAAAACGAAACAACTCTATACTTTTCCAGTTTTTAAAAAATAGAAAATTGTTTTCAAAAACATTAATCCTTCCTTACATTATCTGTAATATCATTTTTTTAACTTAAGGGACAAAGCCCCAAGAAAGAACAAACTTGAAACCCCATGGAAATAGAGTTTCTGAATAATTTGCCTTAAAGACATTAACAACAAAATTATGAAAAACTACTACAAGCCCTCAGGCTAAGCCCAAATTTAGCGAAACCATGCTTCCTTGTGAACACGAGAGGCCACTATCTCACTGGCAGCATCAAGAAGGCTTTGGATGGAAGAAACCACCTGGAAAAGTGGATGTGGCGTAGAACACCCCCAACTGAATCATTTTACTGGCTGTCCTGAATATTACAGTAGCTTTGTCTTTGGTAGATCCATAAGTAGCAATTGGTTGTGCAGGAAGCTAAGCATTCTTATACCAAAAAAGAAGCTGAGCATTCTTTAAATAATCTTAATGGCAAGAAATTATATATGATCATAAAGCTAAGCAGTTTTAGAAGCTAAGCATTCTTTAAATAATCTATCATTTGCTTTCTCAAGTTATCAAAAATTGTAATACTCTATATCACATCTTAAAAATAATATAAAATCAATAATGTACAATATAGGATCTAATTTGATATAATGTTTTAACATTTTATGCATCTGGAATAATTAATTAACAATTTTGTTTTTGGTCCTTAATTAATTAACACTATTTATATATAGGCTTCACACCAAAAAATAGGCTTCTAAAATAATTAACTTTAATTCATGATGAAATGAATGACAAATGAGAAACAGCGATGTGCATGTTTTAACTGAGTTTCAACGTTATTGCTGTTAATCATGCGATAAATTGAGATGATGTCTTGAGAACTTACATAAATAAGAATGTACAGTTACAGTAGAAGAAGGTATCTACAATGTCTGAACTACCAGGCTATAGAGATTACAAGTTACAACCGAACCCCGGACCTCGATCACCATCTTTAACAGCTTCTCAAGGAGAGGGTTGAGTAAGGAACAATGTGAAGTTACCTATACAAAAATTTCATGTGCTTACATGTTAACAATCAGCAAGCACAATGAAACACGGAATTGCTAAAGCATTTTGCTTTTGTCGCAATCTTTCTCACACCTGTTTCATTATAAGAGAATCCTCCATCAACAGGAGAGAGGTGGATTCTGTCCATGATGTTAACTTTGGGGGCCTCAAGTATTGCCTTTGGCAGAGTTAATGCGTATTGCATGCCCCAAATTGACAGTGGCCTCATATATATTAGGGACCGGTAGTGCCCATCAATTGTCAATGCCTCTGGAGTCTGAAACCAGTATCTGTGGGAAAAACGGAATAAACGAATTAATTTCCATACAAATTAAAAACTTGCAAGTTGCACTACCTAAGAATCACTATCATGTTGAACAATAATAAATATGCAATCTAATCATTGAAATTTTCTTGTGTGAAAACAATGCTGAGAGTTAATTTCACACGAGCACAATATGCAAATAATGATCGGTGTGGGAGCAACTTTTTTTAGACATCAAGAAATCCTCCCAACCATACGGAGACAAAACAAAGAACTCAGGTGAACCACAAACAATTATGGATGACAGTGGGCATAAAAAATTACCCGTATCCTTCTTCTGACCAGCCTGCTAGAAATATACCCTCAGCAGTTGTGAAGGCTTCCTCTTCCATTCCTGCAAGTATCATCGTCGCAGCAACACCATAGGTCACACCTGTCCATATTTCACGAGACTGCATACAGGTCTCATCCACCTTACCATTGGGATGCATGCCATTTACAGCACCCATCCTGCCTCCTTTGACTTTCATCACATTGAAATCAAAAATCTTCCGAAGAGAACTTTTGATTTTGTTATCATCAAAAAGAGAGGGCAGCCCTGAGGATGCTGTATACCATTGCCCAGCCAATTGATCAGCTTGAATGGATTTACTGTTACCACTTGATCCACTGTCATAGTTAAAATAAGAACCATTCCACAGCTTTTCTACAAATACTGGTTTAGCCTTCAGAAACTTCCTTTTGCATGTTTCTGCAAAATCTCTGTCACCTAGTTGAACGGCCATTGCAGCTGCAGCTTGAAGAGCAGCAAGCCAAAGACTTCCACAGTAAGCACTCACACCATGAACTGTCCATGTATCGTATGTTTGATCAGGGAAACCGTCATTCTCAATAAGACCGTCACCATCTCTATCAAATTGGTCCATGTATTCCATTGCAGCACGTATAGCAGGCCACACATCGACTCCAAATTGCAAATCACCCGTTGCAGCAAAATCTCTGTACACCTGTAGTACAAATTTTGGGTTCAAGTCCTTCCAATTACTAGTATCATGAATGTTATAAGCATTCATTTCCTGCCATGGATCATGTGTCCCCAAATCATGTGGCACAGCCCCAAAAACCTTTCGAATTCCCCAGTTTCCCTCTGCCAGAAACTTCACTTTTCTTCCATCTTCGCACAGGACAGCTTTAGCAAACTCACGTTGTATATTTAATTCAATGCGAGGGAAGAGCATCAGAAGCGCAAATGAAGCATAGAAGTGCACATCATATGTGCACCACATGACATATTCCACACCTTCCAAGTACAAAAACCTTCCCACATCATCATCAACATCATGTTGTAGGTTCATCATTGTTGAGCCATGCAGTGTGCCAGTGGAGTTTCCTTTTCTGAGAGTGTTCACAGATCCATTTTCATGGGATACATCTCTATAATGTTTTTCATCCACATGATTATGTCCCCTAGAAGCGGTAGAATCATAGGTACCACCTGTTGTACATTCAACATCTTCCCTTTTTCTGCAGTCCACTTTAGCTTCAGTTTCTCCAACTACTGCATTTTCCAACTCTTTTACCTGATCCTGGCCATTCCTAATACTTGATGATAGCAAAGGAGAGTCTGGCAGAAGGATCAAAGCAGTGTTAATGATTTCCATAAGACTCACTAAACTAACAATAGACGCCTCATATGATAAGCCAGACGCTCATTGAAAATTAAACTGCAGTACAATAAGTTTACATTCATACTTACCAATCCAAATTGTTCCTCCAGCAACAAGAAAGTATAGTTCATTAAACAACGTAAATTTGTACCTGTAAAAAGAAATTTTAAATACGTTATCTATTTTCTCCTAGAACAAAAAAAGCCATAGTAAGAAGGGTTAAATAGATAGAAGATAGATTGATAGATACAGGTAGAGCAAGATATAGGAGAGTTCTAAGAAAGACATATATCTAAATGGTATTTAAACAAATTTGGTTTATGAAACACAATAGTTATTTAATCCATGCAAGCCGACTCCACTTAGTTGGAAAGAGGCTTTTTTATTGTCGCTGTATTACCTATTACCTATCTTCTACATACAGGAAAAGATACCCCAAAAGCATACATACTCATACAAATGATAAAAATGAAAAACACGTATATTTTACTAAATTATACAAAAGGCAGCTGATGCCTGGTTGGAGTGTTTTGTGAACACATTTGACTTATGGGTCCCATAAATGCAACCTTCTACTAAAGAAGATTGATTACTAAAAGGAAATGGGACATCTTTGTTTGAAATGTAACAAAGTAAGGTTTTTTCACAAGTCCAAAATTTAATTCCTAACTGAAAACGAAAAGCTAAACATCAGCTACTACTATAGTTGAAAACTAAAAACTACTTCAATAGTTGAAAATTACCATTCCGGTAGTTTCTCATCCTTAAGAACAGGATTCTGCCATTTCTCAATATCTTCTTCCCACCGTTTATAGCCTGTTTAGAATTCAAAACATAATATGACCTTTAAATGCTATGGAAGAAATTCTCAAATCACTTCAGAAACATTCATATTTTATTTTTGAAAAAATGTAATATATTATAAGGGTAGCGCAAGAAAACCACAGGCTTGAATAATGTCAATTTTAATTGGTTTAGACAACATACGTGTCAATGCATCATGAGCCAAGTCCACTGCAGCTCTATCAGAAGTCCCATAAAACTTTGTATATCTCCTGCAGTAAAAGAGTGCTGCGAATTTAACTTAATGAACAAAAAAGAGAAAGTAAACATTGGGGTGTAGGTGCCTCTAAACTCAAGTGAAGGAAGAGTTTTTCATCATCTGGATAATATAACATTAAAGGAACAATCAGAGACATTTCGAAAGTAATGTTCATGGAGACAACTGATTCTTACTAAATACTAATCACAAATGAAAATATTAAATGTCTAAATATGTACGTGCTACTTGTTTAAATCGCAAGGGTTCTGTTGAAACCATACATGTCATTTTAAGAAATTTCCTGTAAACTTAGGGTTTGTTTGGTTTTAGAAAACATTTTCTGTTTTCAGTTTTACTTACAAAAATTACAAAGTGAAAAAAAAGATCACATTTTTTTAATTAAAACCGGAAAAAAAAATCTATTTGCTATACAAGACTTTGAAAACATGAAACAAAGTGAAAACAATGCGACATTTTTATACTAAATACAGAAAATGAAAACAAAAGTCAAGCAGGCCCTTAGCTACTCAGAGGCACAGCTGCTCTACAAACAAAAAAAACCACATTGAAATTCCCTTAAAGCCAAAATGCAACCTATGCCGCTTTTAATAAAGTAGTTAAACCACATTTTGGATTGCATGCATATTAGAGTATAGTGTATCCACTAGCTAAATTCTGCACAAGTTACTACTTAGCACTCACTGTACACATAACAGGTCCAAGGGGAAGCCCAAGTGGTGGGTTGAGGATATTGAAGGAGTTTGGTAACAAGGAGGTTGGGAGTTTGAACTCCACTCCGCCCACTAACAAGGAGAAATACTAACTAATAACATTTGTCATTCAATTTTTCTTTTTTTTACACATAACAGAAAGTGCTGAGTGGAGTCAACACTTTCACAGTTTCTGCTATGTAGTTAGTTACTGAGTAGTTATGTTACTGCACGTCTATAAATACTGGAATTGTTCAGATTTCATTCAATCCAAGAAAAACAAACTCAGAATTTCATTGTCTCTTCTAAAACCTCTCTTCTATTAATGCAGAAGATATTTGTACTAAACTATTCTTTATTCAAGATATTGAAAAGTTGTGCAAGGATAAATATTAGCTACCCAATAATCACAAAACATTCATTACCTGTGGAAAGTGCTGCCTTTCACAAACTTAATTTTTGGAGATGACCATGCAAGACTAAATGCAACAGTACATTTTCCATGGGGTTCAACCCATGTGGAAGCTGAAACAGCAGCACATAGTGTCTCTCCAGGTGATGAGGGCATGCTGGGTCCGGAAGAGAAATTTTCACGGTCAAATTGCCCATCCTTAATATACAACCATTTCACTTAGCATCAACCCTCTATACTTTCCATACTAAAAATATTTGGAAGAAGATAATTGAACTATACATCATTTAAAAATCACAAAAACACATGCAACCAGTACCTTCACCATTTTAGCCCACATTCCCTTTGCTGTTACGCCACTTCCTTCGGACAGCCCAAAACGTGGCAAAACAGAAACACTAACATTCTGTGTTTCACATGCAGCAATGGCAAAAGTAACAGGAGGGTTGTCTTTTGCTGTCCTGAAATATTCTAATGACCTTAAGAATGTTTCCACCAATCATATTTAATAGCAGTTTGGAGACAGGAGACCCAATTTCAAATATATACATGCATGTATATGTACATGCTAGAGAAAATGATAGCACTGAAGGATGAGATGCCTTAATTCACTTAAAAAGATTACTGATAAATCCCAAACCAAAAAGATAACCCAAAATGAAAACAATTTATTTGAACACTGTATATGGTCATTTATTTTCAAACAGTTGCCTCCGGTGTTCTTTCTCCACCATTGCAATTTTAACGAGACTGTTACTTTTCCTATCAAAATAATAATACAAAGTTTAAAGTCGGAATAATAAAGAAAGAAGCTCAAATGTTGTCATTTTTCCAAGGGAGATGATCACCCAATATCCTCTATTTTTACGAAAAAAAACACCCTATTAGACAGAGAGTCAGTATAATTGTCCGGCATAAATAATTAGCAAGAGTGGCAAATAGTGGCGGAGAGGAGCAGAGCCAGTGACTAGCCATCGTTCTCCAAAGACACGATCATGTGCACCAGGGGGGGGGGGGGGGAATGGGGTATTTTGGGGACTTCAGGCTTAAATTGGTTTGTTTCCTTTACTTTTGTTGCTATCTACTTGTATGTTTTGCTTAAGTACTATGGCATTTTATCATTATGAGTTCATTAACTTTGTCAAAAACATCAGACAAAAAATAAGTGAAGCACCAAAGGGAAAACATCAGCTCCAAAGAGCAGCCCAATTCCATCGTGAAACGGGTAAACAACCCCCCCCCCCCCCCCCCCCCCCAAAAAAAACATTAACCTAAGACCCATAAATGGGGAGAAAAAATGTAATGTGTCTGACGAGATATGATGGCTAAAAATGTTGTTTACACAATCTGGCTAGGCATTCCTAACGAAGACACCAAACAACAGAAAAATTAATATCATAGCAATTCTATTCTTGCTTTTCCAAATTCATGATACTGGGTAGAGAGTAATCTCAAAAATTAATGGAGAAAATCCAGAAACTCCCTGGACATCGCCAACCTATTTCACACTGTAAGACGAATTGGATGTGCAGGCATCCAAACTCAAAGAAAATCACACAATTGTCAAGATCAAAGCTCTATGAATCCTTGGTAAGTGTAACAGTTCATTTGTGGTAATCCCAACAAGTTCAGGAGTACTTTAACATGGAAGAAGCCTCAAAAAACCAAATCCAGCATGAAGAAACAATGCATGTGTAATGCAGGTGAATGATTCTAAGACAAATACAAGGATTAGGTCTCTCTATAATTGAGAATCCTGTGGGAAATTGTATGTTACGAGAACTCAAGAAACTCTGCTGGCTAACAAAGGAAGAAACTTGCTTTAACCATTCATCTAAAAGATTTCCCACAGTATTTTGGAAAGCATTGGCATGTCGACGATAATGATGCCTATTTAGAAATAAAGCTAATGAATGGGGATAATTTATCTTCTCTGATTTTTGAAATTGACATGTCATTTGCCTACAGTAGACCTGCAATGGGTTATAGCAGGAGCATAACACCAGGTTGCCCTTAACTTTTATTTCTATTTTACTAGGGGTTTTGTATCAGGTGGTTTTATCTTCACCCCCAAAGTGGCTATCTACACACCCCTTATTGCGTGAAATGACTAAACTGCCCTAACTAAAATTCCTTTATAAAGTATATGTTTATGTGAACTGAGATTACATATGTACAAAATCTATTTTAAACGTATGTGAACTCAGTTCACACAAACGTATGTGAACTGAGTTCACGTATGCTCAGAAATAGGATTTTCACATATGTGAACTCAGTTCACACACGTTTGTGTGAACTGAGTTCACTTATGTACAAAATCTATTTTTGAATGTATGTGAACTAAGTTCACATATGTGCAAATCCTATTCTGAGCTTATGTGAACTCAATTTACACTAGTTTATGTCTAATTTCTAAACGTCTGTGAACTCATTTTATGAATTGAGTTCACGTACGCAGTACGCTCAATAATCGGTTTTGAACGTATGTGAACTCAGTTCACATACATTTTTGTGAATTCAATTCACACACGTTCAAAACTATGTGAACTCAGTTTAGACACGTTTATGTGAACTGAGTTCACATGCACTCTGTATAAATTCTGAACGTCAATATAAGTTCTGAACCTGTGTGAACTTAGTTCACACAAACCCATCACTTGGACAATTATGAGTTGTATAATTTATTTATTTAAATATACTGAAGTTGTTTTTAATTATATTTTTAGTGATGCGTGCTTTTAAAAATTTTGACCCCTAACCTCGGGTCCTGGATCCGCCACTGAGAATAAGAAGAATTAATTTACAAAGGCCTCTAGCCAATGTGACCTTAGAAAAGAATATAATACACCTCCATGGATCAATTCAAGAGCACCCTAGAACTCTCCAAATGCAAGTCTCAATCCTTCAACAACCCCTCCTAACTCCCAACCAATTCCTATTTCTTAGAATTTGGGTTGGGCCTAACTCAACCCTACAAAACCGACTTGTAAGGTGAGGGTTGCCCTTTCATTATATACTCTTTTGAGACCTTATCACTACTCAATGTGGGACTTGGATTTCTCCCAATACACCCCCTCACGCCCATCACTATTGGGCTTGGTGCGTGGATAATAATGGCGGGTGGCCCGATGGATTTAGGTTAGGCTCTGATACCATCTTAGAATTTGGGTTGGCCCTAACTCAACCCTACAAAACCGGCTTGTAAAGGTGAGGGATGCCTCCCACTTATATATTCTTTTTCAGGCCATATCACATTCGATGTGGGACTCTTAACACTATTTATAATAACTACCCCTCTATTAGATAGTTGCATCGTTGGTAACTCCTTTCCTACTCTCTTATTTCTTCTCAGGTAGACCCTTTTAATAAGTGGTCTATCATGCCTCATTCAGTGGGACAACCAACCCCAAGAACATCAGATCATAACTTTTTGCCAACACATAAAACTTTGATCCCAAACGATGCCTCATTATGGGGTTTTGACCTTTGAAATTTTTTTCCTACTTTCCTGATCTCATGACAATTGACCTAAAACATGGGGGGGGGGGGGGGGATGAGCTCTCAAACGCAACCTTAGTAGCCTAAGCAAAGGCATCTTTCTAGGTAATATCAAGCTTAGCTTGTAAATAAGGATGCAGGGGCTCCTTAGACAGACATTTCAGGACCTTCAAGTCATTGAGTTATTAAGCATTTGCATAGCTACAAAGAGAAATCTGCAAACCAACCATCATATATAGCTATAAGGTTTGATAACTTGCTTGTGATATAGAAGTACGCCGGAGACACCGTCTTCAGCTCTGTGAATGAAACATAAAAAATGAATTAAAATTTTGCTTAAATCCTGTTCTATGTTCTATATATAAAGTAAAACATATATCAGATTCGAAGATAAAAACTTACATGAAAGGCTCATTCACATGATCTCCTAACAGGTGTGAGTTTCCACCAATGGAATTCTGCAGAGAATTAATATTTACATCATTCATCCATAGCGTAGTTATTGTATCCTCCCCCCCCCCCCTCTCCCAATTGCTGTGACAAGTGAAACGATACTCCAAAAAAAAATCTTACCGCCCAAGTAAAAAGAAGGCTGACTTTAGCTCTTTCCTTACCAGTGTTTACCAACTACAAAAGAAACAAGTATAACTTTGTCAGAATCATGAGAATCTATGCTTCTTCACTTCGAAACACAGTGAAGCTAACATGGATGTAACAGATAATCTGTGAACCATATTGAACCGGGAGAAGATTTCAGGTAAAAATCTATTCGTAATCAGCTCGCGATTTAGAGTATGAATACAAACATAATGAGAACAAGCTCTGGTGGTGGTGGTTGCTGTAAAATATTAATTACAAAAATAGCTAACTAGCATATGCATAGCTTCTTATATATGTGCTGTAAATCATTCAATGCTAACAGTATCCACCAACAATGCCAAACCATAAGGAATTGATTTCAACAATCACCATACATAACACAAACATCAAAGAAAAGAGACTTATGTAGCTTATGAACCAGCGAAATTGTCATTGTTGTAAATTTGATAAAGCATGGTAGCCCAAATAAAAGACTTAACCATAGAGGGAGTTTTGGACATCAAGGGGTTTATAAAAATGCAGCATTGCTGAATTTAGTAAATGACTAACAAACTAGAAAAAAAGTTTTATGCAAAAACATCTTGAAAGGATCCAAAGAATTGAAGTCAAACCGAAGTAACTGATTTCTAATAATCAAACATCCTGATGCAATGCATCCAAAGCAATTTTTCATGCAATGAATAGGCATGTCCAAGTGAATTGCAAAGAGGACACTGTAGTAGATGCTATGCTACTTAGACATAAACTAAGAGAAACGTCCAATCAAGGTTGTCAATTAAGAAATCTAAACAAAAGCTACTAGTCTGCACCATGTTTAATAAAATATAACACTAAAAACATAATAAAAAATCTGAAAAAGAAAAGTAAGAGAACCACCCATCCCCTTTTTTGACAGATAAATTTAAATAACAAAAGCCGAAGAAAATAACACACCGTATAGACAAAAACAGCAGCAGGTAGACTGCTTTCTCTATAATTGTGTGGTATGAAAGGGGATATCTGCCGGCACGATATTTTTAGTTCTGGGTCTGGCTCACCTGGGAATAAGGAAACTCCTATTACACAAATATTCACAATGACCACACACATTTTAGTAACGTAAGGACTGAAATAAATGAAAATACCATCATAAACTGTCCAAGCTCTTGGAAACAAAGCATGGTAAGTTGAGTGCTGGCCATTTAGATTCCATCCCCATGACGATATACCCTGATCATCAACTTTCCTACTAGATCTGAAAAAAAAAATTATCATGAAAATTTTGAATCCATGCATAAGTATCAAGATATAAGTGTCTAGATACATGACAAAAAAAAGGATCTTGATAAGCAGAATTCAGATTAAAAGAGTAACATTGTGTTAACAAAGCCATCAATCTCCAGATGTGTTAAACTAAATGAACAGCAGCAATAAATTGGCCGAAGCCCCTACTTAATACTTAGAAACCCCACACATACATATTCTGCCAAGGCCGGCAAGTATTTTCCTAATCTGAAACTTCCCTCCAAAACAAAGATGAAAATCTTCTGCAAAAATTTAGTTGGTCGTTTCCATTTATAAGTCAGTCAGACGATCATTGGACAGCAATGAAATCTGAGTGTCAAAAAATAGAAAATTTTGGGTAGAAATGAAAATTATTAACTTATCAATCATCACCCAAGCAAACGCCAGATTGTAATACCAAGGGACTGATTGGGTATTTGGGTTTGAACGGAACCAATGATATTTACCATTTGCCAGTGAGTATTTTCTTGTGTTACTAGATAATAGAGATAAGATGGGCCTACTATAACTTAATGTTTCTTACGAAGGTTGTTAGAGTGCATATTCAAAAGCTTACCATCACAATGAAAAGGTTTAAGAAAGACAGGGTTGTCAAACCCAGAACAATGGACTAACAGAAAGCCAACAAGAAAGAATAATGAAATGGTAATTAATCACCGGACATATTTAGCCAAATTGTAAGTACGTAAAAATGGCTCCATAAGTTTGAAAGAAGTTGCAGTTTCTAATCACAAAAGAACTGTGTAGTTTTATCTATTAATGGATTTACAAATGATTTTACGTAAATGAAAATCTTCACCAATGCTATATAAATCGTCCTTATATTTAAGAAAAAATGTTTTCAGAAATTCAATATATTCTGTCTTACCCTAAACCCTCATGCTGGCCAGGAGCCAAAACTGATGCAAAACTTTTGTTTCCTCCATCTCTACTTACAAAAATCTGCAATAGAAGAAAATAAACCAGATATTTCAAATATAAGCTGCAATTGACTATTGAGAATGACCATAAACAGTAAAAATCTTTCCAGATTAGAAAGGGAAAAAAACAACAGGTTTAACCTCCACAAAAAGAGAACCCCCCCCCCCCCCCCCACCCCACTCCCACCCTATCCCATATAAATAAAACCCTCAAAAGTAGAAGACACACACGTATTATTTTATCTTGATCAAATGTGCAGACACTAAGAAGCAAAATAAATGCTGAGCAACAACTAGTGAAACTAACACCGAGTTCTGTACTGTTTTTCTTCTTTGGACAAAAGATTGGGGCTCTACCTCATCGGGTAGAAATATTAATACAAATAGAGTTAAGATGTTCAAGTACCGAAAACCAATATTACAACTGATTAACTTCTGTTTATGTGTTTTTGGTGACCAACTTCTGTTTATGTTTCCTTTTGCATAACAGCACCGATTCCTCACATTGTCTATCTAATTTTTTGATGACCAACTTCTGTTTATGTTTTCTTATAATTGTGAGGTTCTTGGACATAACAAAAAAAATCCATAATGAACTATGATTTATGATAATGCCTCAACCTTTGTCTCATATCTCATCCCAACAACAAAACCAAGCTTTATATCTAGCGAGAAAGGGATCTCTTATGTGAGAGTGAGAGGAGTCTTTAATAGCTGTTGGATCAAAATCAATGGATGAGACTAAAACATCACTTAAGTATTCACATGGTTTTATTCCACCGTAGTACCCTCTTTTATTCCACTTTTTGCTGAAGTCTAAACGTCATCTCTCAGGTCCTTCTTCCCACCATCATCTTGCTTCTCTATATGCTGAACCTACAAAGAAAAGATACATTCTTCTTCTTTCTAAATTGAAACATCTACTTTATTTCTTCTCCAAAACAACACAAAATAATTGACTCTCACAAGTGGCAAGGAGGAAAACCACAAAGAAGGAAAATCAAAGGACAAGGTGGTAGATCTGAAAAATATAGATCCTAAAACCAGAGAAAACAATCCATAAGCAGTCGCAAATGTAGATTTGCAAATGTCATTTGAAACCCTTCTAGATCTGTGTAAGATCTGATTAAGTTGATCCTGTCCTTGTTTAATCGTCAATAGAGTCACTGATTTTAGAGAAAATTAACTTGAACGACATTAGTGCAGAAGTTGTAATGAGATACCATTTCCTGAAATCTTCAATGACTTACTTTGATGATTAATATTTTTGACAAAATTAGTGATTAATTGTTAATATGAACTTTCATTTTATCTTTTTCTATCTTTCTGCAAAATAAACGAATCTCCTTCTTGGATGTCTTCGCACAGTCACGAAATGACGGCAGTGATGAAACAGGACGACGACAACAAAACACGAATTCCATTCACTACTTTCTATATTCACCAGAACCTTGCCATCTCCTTCACTACTTTCTATATTCACCAGGTCAACGTACAAACATTCTTTTCCATGGAAGAAAACAATTTGCAACTACCGTATTCAATTTGAACGTAGTAAGCCTTGAATCAAGCAATCACCCTGTGAAAGACTAATGTACTTTGGAAATATTTGGATTTGTAGTTGCTTTGGACTGGTTTGGCGTGATGGCATGAACCTAAGAGACAGGGCAGAAAGAAGAAGTAGAGGAAAAAAAGGATATGATGCGCAGAGTGGAAGAAGAAAAGACATTACCCTGTGTCACTTAAAAGATCTTTTAATCTTATCCGTCCATTTCAATCCAACAGCTGAAAATGAGTCCTCTCACTCACATAAAAAATCCTTTCTCACTAGATATGCCCCCCTTTATGTATATATACACATATATATAGATATATATACACACACACATATATATATATATATATAATTGAGAGGAATTGAACGTTTCTTTGAACTTTTCATTACCTTCATTAGGTGACTTATGTGCAAAATTAATATTATAAATTGATATAATTCACTTCACTTCTGAAGATACATTCCGAATACATCGTTAAAGTTATAATAAGACAATCAGGGAGATAAATGCGTACATTTATACATATCAATCTTAAAATAATATAACCCTACACAAAGCTACACAACTAGAGAAGACTATAGCAGGACAATAGTAAGTGGAAAATAGGACTTACAGAGAACTGGTTGGCCATGACGGGTGATGCTTCACATAAACCAGGAACAATTTGCCATTGTCTGAACTCACCTCTAAATCCTCTTGATATGCTGCCACTCCTGCATAGGCATATAATCACGTTCAAATCAATATAAGAAAGAAAAGGCTTATTTGTTCTCGAATAGCTACTGAAGGCCAAAGATAATTTATTTGTAAAGAATAACACATTAACCATTTGAATGTATGCAGGATTAACTAGTCAAGTAATTAATTGGAAGCTTTTAACTAATTTGACTATGCCATACCCCATCCCTCCAAGTGGAACTCCTTGTGATGCAGATGGCTTGCAACTTTCTCGAGTGAATGGATCTATAGGCGCTTTCTGCAGAATTCAGGCCAACAAACTGAAGTCTGGAATCTCTAATTTCAACATACTAATCCAATGTAGGTTTATGAACTCTTACATCACGAAAAACACACACAACAAAAATTGATAACCAATGAATGGAGGAGAAGTTGAAATTTACCCTTCCGTGAGAAGCCTCTTCCCTAACATATGACCACATGCGTATACCTAATCGAACCTGGAATTTCGATTTTCAACAGACAGAAGAGACAGAGGGACATTAATGTAAATTTAAAATTACAAAAAAGGCATAAAGCTATATCAATAAGAACTACAAAGGATTCCAATATATTGTAACTTGTTAGTTAGGGGGAGAGAGCAAGGGAGAAACCACTTGCCATCTTTATAGCTTCCATAAAAGTTATTCTAAATTCTTTAAGAAGATTGGCATGGCTGTTTAATTTCCTTCTCCAAGCTTGTTCTGGTGGAGCAGAGCTATCGGAATCAAACTGCAAAAAGTGTCCGAGGGACTCAGATTATGAAGCACCAGCTTTTGGCTAAGCTACAAATTTTGCTTAATTCACATTTATTTTTTTCCTTCATCATTCAATGGTAATAACTAATACTAAGTAGATAATGTATTTCTCTAAAAAGCTCAACATTCAGATTTCAGAGTTTCAAATCACATGGAAACGTAAATTTTCATTCAAAAGCTGTGGCATCATCAGAAGACTTAGAAAATAAAAAAAAAAATACGAGAATTGGTCTTATTGGAAAAATCAAAAGCTGCAAGCTAAAAATTTCAACCGATATATAAAGGAAAAAATTCCATTGAATTTCCCAGTGAACTAAACAATGAACATCATCTTCTGAAAAACCAAACACGTTAGAGAAATTAAAAGCAGAGGAACCATACCAACTGCAAAGTAGTTTTACTGATATACTCTTCAGGAGGCCATGAATTCTTTCTATAATGAAAAATGTTGCCGGTAACCATGCTGCGAATATCTCTATATCCACACCACAACACAAAATCCTCTTCGAATCGAATAATAGATTAACCGAAACGAATTAATTATCTGGAACAGATCCTCATGGAATTCAACACCCGCCTTCAATATTATTGAATCCAAAAGAACAGCCAAAACTTGAATATATTCAATTGAAGGAAGCAAACCAAGCTACCTTCAGATTAAAAAATACAAAATATTTTTAAAAAAAATTAGCACCTAGCTCTTCAAGATCTTGCTTACAATTATCAAACCAGAATCTATCAAACGATTAGTGTCTCTGTGAATTTGAAGTTGCAGCGGAAGTGTGTTACGAAAGAGAAGAGATCGAGTGTTTTTGTGATTGTTGTTTTGGAATCGCGAGATATTCGATTGGGTGCAGAGCGAATGATGCGTGGCGAGATGAGGAACAGCCGCCTGTACCACCGAGTCAGCGTAACTAACTCGTTTGCTGGGTTTCCAACTCGGCGAGATGATGCGTGGCGAGATGAGGAACAGCCGCCTGTACCACCGAGTCAGCGTAACTAACTCGTTTGCTGGGTTTCCAACTCGGATCGCTCGGGGAGAAATAGGTGAGAGAAAAGTAAATAAAACACTTTAATTCTCTAGACCATCACTTTTTGGTTGTTATTTTTCTACCTTTCGCTATCTCTCAATTATAATAACTAGTAATTGGCTAATTGAATTTTATATTTAGGTGTGAAGAAGTAACTTCTCTTTGGATTGAAGTGTACTGCACTATTGTCAGCTCCTTCCCTCCCATCAGAGTCTTAAATAACGGTCCACTTTGATTTGATGTCGGTATTGTAGACTTTTTTTATCTTTTCCATTTCTTTCTTTTATAAATAGACTTTTTGTACTTTACTTAGTGGAAAATGAGAGAGGTGGAAATCATAAACACCAAATATAACCATGATTGAATAATTTTAGATTGTCTCCTTTTTTTAAATCGAAAGTTTATTTTATTTTTTGTCAAAATTTCTTTACTTATGTGCTACTCATAAAAAAAACTTAAATATATGTTTCGCCCATGCAAATATGACCATAATCCATTTAGGCCTTTGTAATTGTTTTTTTAAATGACCATTGCAAATATTAAGCGTTTACATTTAAGCCCCTCTGTTAACTTTCCATTCAAAAAAACTGACGTGACTAACGGAAATGACATCAGTATGACATTATCAATGGTTAACAGAGAAAGATTATCATATTTGAATCGTGTCAATCTTTCTCTGTTAATTATTCCCTTTTTTTGGAACAGTCTGAAGCGGAACAGAATCATTTCAATCTTTCTCTATTAATCATTGATGATGTCATGCTGACGTCATCTCCGTTAATCACGTCTTTTTTTTGGATGAAAAGTTAATAGAGGGGCTTAATTGTAAACACTTAATATTTGCAAGGGCCATTTTAATTTTTTTTACAGGGGCCTAAATGGATTATAGCCATATTTGCAGGGCCAAACATATATTTAAGCCAAAAAAAATTAGAAATTTGGATGTTATAAAATAACTATAGGTGGTTTGTTTGTTTGTACTACTCAACTTTTTATCAATTTGTTGTCAAAAAAAACTTTTTATCAATTTACAATAGCATACATCATGTTGATGTAATATATGAGCACGGCATATTTTTGAGGTAGATGAATTTTTAATGACCATGCAATGTAGTTTAGGGCCCGTTTGAGAAAGTTTAAGGAAACAGCTTATGGCATGTTCATAAGTTGTTTTCAGCTAATTTCCATAAGCTCTTGTGATAGCTTATGAAAACAGCTTATGGCTTATAGAAAAATAGTTTTAACAATATTTTATCATTTATTATATAAACAGGTTATACATAAGTACTTATATGATAAGCATTTATGAGAAAAGCGCTTAATTAAGTTGTTTATCCAAAAAGGGCCTAAACTTTTGATTTCATACATAAACTTTTTTATAAACTTTTGATTTTTGAGACCAAAAGCTTTGATTCCATACATAAACTTTTGATTTTTGAGCATGATTTGAATGTTTGAAATCATATAAATATATCAGATGATGAAAATTAATTTTAAAACTAAATTATATATAGTCATCTCAAGGTTTTTTTTATAAAAGTCATCTCAAAATGTTTTTTTTTGACAACATCTCAAAATGTTTGATATATATTTTTTTATTGTTAATATATAGCTATATAATAAAAAAAAATCACCGAGTTGTATGATACTCCCTCTCGTTCTTTTATAAGCAAAAGGTGGTCAACCCAAGTCGATGTATTTGGTCCAATCAAATACATCGACTTGAGTTGACCACCTTTTGCTTATAAAAGAATCAAAGGTATTAGCAACATTAAAATTTATAAAATGAATTGTTTTCTAAGGATTGCATATCATTAATAGATATACCTTTATATAAAAATTAATAAATATCTTAAAAATATTAAAACGATTAATTTTTGGCATCATTAATAAATTGGCGTCTTCTAAGACGAGGGTTCAACTAAGTCCCTTCATTTGCGTACTAGTCAAATTGACTGTACGGTATAATATAAAATACTATGAATGGTTGAGATTAGATCAACCTACATGAAATCTCAATCATTCATAACATTTTATATTGTATCTTACGGTGGTAAACCGATGATGGACTTAGTTGATCCCTCACCCTGCCACTTAACTTGTGGGTAGAACTGACATTAATACTAACCTCAGAATTAGGTATGTTTCATGGGAATACTGGTTCTTCATATTGTTGGCTATGAATCAGTAAGGAGATGATGATATAAGAATTGATGAAGAGGCTAACCATAATTTACATGTCGAAAGGATTGATGGAGGCATATATGATAATAATGTCAGTGGTGAGGATTTACAAGGGATTAATGGAGACATTGAGATAATAATGTTGGTGATGAAGCTATTCTCGATAATGAACAACACGATATATCCGTAGATGGAGCCCCAAATGATGGTGAAGATTAGGCATGGCAACCAGGCGGGGTGGGGCGGGTTTTGCATCCCCCATCCCCCGTCCCAAACAGGGACGGGTTCCCTGCGGGCACCCGTTTCTGCCACAAAGTTATAGGAAAAATAAAAAAAATATTTATGATAATTAATAAAATAAAATCATAATAATTATACAATGATAAAATAAAGTTAAAAGTAGTAAAATAGACTTTTCTACATGAAATAGATCAAAATTAAAAGGCTTAAATATCATTTACCCCCCTGCAAATATCACCATAATCCATTTACCCCCCTGCAAAAAAAAAGCTTTAAAACAAAGCTCGCAAATACAAAGTGTTTGCAGTTAGGTCCCTGCTGTTAAATTTTGTTAACAGCGTTAACTTACGCTGAGTTGGCACGAAACGTGGCAGTACACGTGTATTGATCACTCTCACCTCACCTCACTCTGCCATCACTTTCTTCTGAACTCTGAACACTGCCATCACTCTCCTCTGAACTCTCACCTCATCACTCTCAGACCACTCTCTCAGCTCACTCTCAGCAGTGTCACCTCTCTCTCACCTCACCTTCATATCTCTGTGACGATGGTGAAGGTATTTGACGAAGACGATTGAAACATTGGGGAAGACGAAGGTAAAGGAACTAAGGACGAAGACGAAGATTAGTAGCTGGTGTTGAGGAAGAGAAGGGGTTGACGAAGAGAATAGAGCTCAGGTTTGCACATGCAGTAATCATTGCACTTTTCAGAGTTTAGTATAGAAATTTTTTGGGGTTGGGGGACGAATATTGTTTGTGTTGGGTTTTGTGTTGACCATTGTATATTACTTGGACGAATATGTTGGGTGTAGTGTTGTTATTGTGTTAATGTCTATTTTAGGTCTATAATGTAAGGTTGAAATGTCTAATTTAGCCCTTTT
Source organism: Astragalus membranaceus (assembly GCA_039519185.1). NCBI lineage: Eukaryota > Viridiplantae > Streptophyta > Magnoliopsida > Fabales > Fabaceae > Astragalus > Astragalus membranaceus. The sequence goes on from CM076847.1 coordinate 79,285,520, forward strand.
GTTCTGTTTTTACAGTGATGACTTTTACTGTTGTGTTTCATTACAGTGGGAAGTTTGTTCAGAATTTGATACTTGAGTATGAAGGGGGGATGAGTCATCAGTGGCAGGTCTAGATGTTGATAAATGGTCATACTTTGAAGCTGTTGGTATCTTGAAGGATTTAGGGTTTCAATCTGGTAGTTATAGACTATGGTGGAAAGGTAAGGAAGATGAATTGGTTAAGAGATTGTTGTCTGATGAGGATGCATTACAAATAGCTGAGTATGCATTGAAGAATAAAGTTGATGCTCATATCTGCACTGAGCACTTTGAGCAACATAGCTATTCAACTGATGCAAATGAATGAACTCAAAGGACTGAGGCAGTCAATAAAGGGGAAGAAAGTGAGAGGGAAGAAAGTGAAGATGGACTTAAGGGTAATCATATGGATGACAGTGAGAAAGAGAGAACAATGGGCAAAGATGATGGGTTTGGACATGAAGAGGAAGATCATACACCACCTACAGCTCCATCACCATCAATTTTATCATTAGGTGGATCAAGAATTGTCATAAATGGCACCCCTTATAGAGTAAAAGCTAGGGCAAACAGAACACCAAATAAGAGTAATCGTGCAAGTACTAGTGCCAATGTTCAGGATGTGGGTGAACTAGATGCTGGCTACATGACTGAGGAGTTGGGCAGTAGTGACCCAGATGAAGAAAATGATGACAGAAGGTACCATCCAAAATATGAGAGATTTAGGCTAGAGGAGCTTGACAAAAATTACAAGTTTAAGGTTGGTTTAAAATTTGGTAGTCTTGATGAGTTTAGAGATGCAACTAGAGAGTGGACAATATTAAACGGGAGGGTGATAAACTTTGTCAAAAATGAGTGTAAAAGGGTGATGGTAGAATGTAAGGTCAAATGTGGTTTTAAGACACTTGTTAGTAAGGTGGGGTATTAACAAACTTTTAGAATGAAAACTTGGGTGGGGCCCACACATGTGCTAGGGTCTTAAATAATAGAAATGTCAGGTCAAAGTGGGTGGCCAAAACAGTGGCCAAAAGGTTAAAAACTACTGACAGTGTAAAGGTGAAAGACATAATGTCTGAAATTAGGGCAACGTACATGGCTGGAATAACATTTGGTAGAGCTTGGAGGGCTAAAAGAATGGCACAACAATTAGTTGAAGGTGATGCAGAAAATCAATATTCTTTGTTATGGAGGTATGCAGCAGAATTGCAGAGGGTAAATGCTGGTAATACATGCAAGATTAAGCTACTCACACCAATAACAACACTACAGCCATGGTTTGGATCATTTTATTTATGCTTTGATGGGTGCAAGAAGGGGTTCGTGATGGGTTGTAGGCCATTTATTTGTGTAGATGGCTGTCACCTGAAGACCAAATTTGGTGGACAGCTTCTAGTAGCTGTTGGGAGAGATCTAAATGATGAATATTTCCCACTAGCTTTTGGGGTTATTGAAACAGAAACCAAGGAGTCCTGGAGATGGTTTCTGACCTTGTTGCTGGAGGACAGAGGTCAAGATAAGAGATGGGTCTTTATTTCAGACCAACAAAAGGTAAGGTTTTCTATTTATTGACCTTTTAATGTTATGTATTTAATGGATCTTGTCTACCTTTTAACAATTTTGTTTATGCTTAGGGTTTGATACAAGTGTTTGAGGAGATGGGATTGGAACATAGGTTATGTGTTATGCATTTGTATGCAAACTGCAAGAAGACGTTTGGTGGGGGGACTATCATTAGGGACCTCATGATGGGGGAATCAAAGGCAACATATTACCAAGCAGGGAGAAAAAGATGAATGAGCTGAAGAAGGTTGATGCTAAGTGTTGGGATTGGCTTATGGGTGTACCTACTAAATTTTGGTGTAAGCATGCTTTCTCTTTTTACCCTAAGTGTGATGTTGTTATGAACAATTTGGCTGAGGCTTTCAATAGTACAATACTAAGTGCTAGAGATAAGCCTATTCTCAGCATGTGTGAGTGGATTGGGGATTATTTAATGGATATGTTTGCTAAGCAGAGTAGAAAACTTCTTAGATGGCCACATAGAGTTATGCCTAAGCCTAGGCAGAGGTTGGATAGAGAGGTTGAGGCAAGTGGAAATTGGTTGGCTACATGGTCTGGACCTAAGCTTGAGTTTCAGGTCATTCACGCATTTGGTACTAGGGCTTTTATTGTTGACCTAGGGGAATTGACATGCAGTTGTGGTTTTTGGCAATTAGTTGGTATTCCCTGCAAACATGCATGTGCTGTCATAGCCTATAGAGAACAAAAACCTGAGGATTATGTGGATTCATGCTATACTAGATTTAGTTATGAACTTGCATATCGTAATGGTATTAATGCGATAAATGTCCAAGATATGTGGCCAAATGTGGAAGTGGATCATATGCTGCCACCACAGTACAAAAGAGGCCCTGGTAGGCCTAAGAAACTAAGGAGGAGGCAACCTGATGAGGAACAGCAACCTGATGCTAAAAAGCTTAAAAGGAGTGGAACCTCATATAAATGCACAAACTGTGACCAATTTGGTCACAATAGCAGAGGATGCAAGAGCACAACAATCAATCCAGATGCACAAAAGAGGAAGGTAATGTCAATGTTTCTGCATAACTGATTTATGAAATGAAATTTAAAACAGTTGTGAATTTAAATGTTGCTATTGTTGATTGTAGAGAAAACCAAGGAAGGTTTCTGTCAATGGTTCTGCAACAGATCTAAATGTCTCTGCAACAGATCCAATTGTTCCTGCAACTGATCCAAATGTTGCAAGTTCTTCTGGTTCATTGAATGCTGCTCCAAATGTCCCTGCAACAGATCCAAATGTTCTTGCAACTGATCCAAATGGCCCTGCAACAGATCCAAATGTTGCAAGTGATGCTGGTTCATTGAATGCTGCTCCAAATGTTCCTGTAATTCCATTGAATGCTGCTGTACATGGTTCAACTACTGCAAATCGAATTGGTAAACTTAAAGTAACAAGAAAATTGTTCCAAAATGTTCAAAGGACTAGGTTTAGTACAAGGGTGAAGAGGACTGTACTACGTCCTACTGGCCCTGGTACTGACCCAAATAAGCCACTGCTTGTTGAGGATGATGAAGGGAGCAACAACTAGGACCTGATGATGAAGTGAAGAATGAAGAATGAAGACTTTATGTATTTTAGCCCTTTAGTAGTTAATGTACTTAGGAAGACTATGTTATGTACTTGGGAAATGGTACCTCGTTTTGGTCCAACTTGTTATGGTGCCACTTGTTTTGGAAACTTGTTATTGTTGTGTCTGTTTTGGAACATGTTCAAGTTATTTTCAATGAATCAAATATCGTACTTTTATGCCAATATACTTAATAAGAAACTTCATTCATACTTAAAGATGAGCTTACATACGTAATTAATGGATTGGCTACTAACAGTTTTCCTAAACCAATCCAATTAAAATAGAGCTTACAACATTGATAGTCAGTCATACTAACTGTTTTCCTACTTTTTAACCATGTCAAATTTCTGATAAACTAACACCACAATAACCAAAACTACGAATGCGTGCATCCACCTCATCTTCTTCCTCTCATCACACAACTTCAACTTCAGTTTAGCAATTTTCTTTGACTCTCATTCCTTGGAAATTTGACCACATTTGCATTGACAAACTCTTTGTGTTGCTTCTGAAACTGACAAATCTTCATTTGCTTCTGAAACTGACACCATCCTCATGGTTTCAAAATCTAGCTCATCATCCCAGATAAACAAATCACAGGTTGCTGCCTTCTGCAAAGAACAAAAAAACAGAAACATAAACATAAACAAGGGGGTACAGTGAAGACAAGAGAAAAATTAAAATCAACAATCATACATACCCCAGAATTTTTACACTTCCAGAATCTTCTTCCACAGTTTACAGCAGTGTTGGCATTCCATATACGCATGGCTACTCCACACCCACAAATAGGGAGTAACCCTTGCCTTGATGCAGCATTGGAAGAGGCGTTGCTTCTTGCCATTGGAGAGCTCAAACAATAGAAAGAAGAGAGAATAAATTAGAAGAGGAGTTTCAGAGAAGAAGTAGAGAAGACGCAAATTCAGAGACGCAGGAATTTTTGGGGGAACAAGAAGAAGGGAAGAAGACACAGATTCAGAGGAAGAGGAATGATGTTGATGATGATGATATAAGCCCTAGGAATACACGTGTACTGCCACGTTTCGTGCCAACTCAGCGTAACTTAACGCTGTTAACACAATTTAACAGCAGAGACCTAACTGCAAACACTTTGTATTTGCGAGGTTTGTTTTAAAACTTTTTTTTTGCAGGGGGGTAAATGGATAAACGTGATATTTGCAGGGGGGTAAGTGATATTTAAGCCAAATTAAAAATAAACAAAATTTATGAAACAAAATGAATGAGTAAAAATGCATAAAATAAAATAAAATAATTAATTGATGTTTTGTCGAGCGGGGTCGGGGCGGGGACGGGGTGGGTATCGATATCCCCGAACCCTGCCCTGTCCACAGTTAAAGCGGGTTTTCCCTGTCAAACTCGGAGCGGGCTCATGTTACGTTGCCATGCCTAGTCACTACAAGAAAAGTTGGTTTTTTCGGCGGGCAAAATCCGCCGAAAAATTGGACTTTCCGGCGGATTTTTCGCACCGGTAGCCAGCTCACAGCAAACGGTTTCCGACGGATTTCGTGCCGTCGAAAAATCCATCGGAAACTCCCAAAAAAATCACATAGCATTACCGGCGATTATCCGCCGGAAATCCCGCCGGAAATGCCGTTAAATCCGCCGGTAAAAACATTTTTTTAAAAAATAAAAATAAAAATCCGCCGGAAATCCCGTTAAATCCGCTGGAAATTAATTTTCATTTTATTTAAAAAATTAATATTATTTTATTAAAAACTTTAATTATTGATAAAAAAAATAAAAGTTAATAATTAATTTAATTATTAATTAATAGATTATAGTAATTACTTTTAAATAATTAATTAATTTAATTAAAAAAATTAAAATTATTTTTATAAAATAAAAAATAATAATTAAAATCAATAATATCGATCTTAATAATATACGAAATGAAAATAAAATAACAGGTCTGAACTGAAGACGATTTAATTTAATTCAAATTTCAAATCGAACAAAGTACTCAAATATCCATAACAAATACAAATGAAAACTTAAATATCCATACAACAAAATAAAACAATTCAAAGCTACTGGGGTGGCTGCTGACTTGACTCATCATCATGATAATAGGTATCATCTGATGCAAGAAAAGCACTAATCGCATCGATATTAAGATCGGTGTTTGAGTTGGGCTGGTGGGGTGACTACTGCTGGGGGTGCTGGTATGGCTGCTGGGGGTGCTGGTATGGCTGGTATGGCTGCTGCTGGCGGTGCTGAACCTTCTGCGGTGGATACTGCTGGGAATACTGGGGTGCATACTGCTGGGAATACTGGGGCTGAGGCCACGGCTGAAATGCACCGCCGAAATGCTGCTGCGGCAGGTAGGATGGCATATGTGATGATGATAGCCTCGAGTGCTGAGACATCGGCTGATCCTGCAAAAGCTTAAAGCGCTCCTCATTTATCCTTGCATGCTTCGCAGCTATCCTAGCCTGCTCCTCCATGCGCTCCTCAGCTATCCTAGCTTTCTCCCGAAGCGCCTACACTTCCCGTTCATTTTGCTCCCGCCGCTCGGAAAACTGACGATGGGCGTCGCTCAGTTGTAGGGTCAATTGCGTAGCAGCGTTCAACTCACTAGAATTAGGAACATAAGAGCGACCAGTACTCTCTGATCCATAATGTGAAGAAGATAGACTCGGAATAATGCTTATTCTGAAAGCAGCCGGTCCAATACCACCATATCCTACCATACGATTACTCTTTTGGGGACCAACTGCTCTCTCCCAAATATCACGAGCTACTCTAGCCTCCTCCACAGGATCGATATCTGTCCCACTGCTCTGCTGTGACTCATGGTACTCAGCCAGCCCATCCTGGAAGCTCTTCTGAAAAAAATAACCCAACAAAGAAATAAATAACTAATTATTAATAATATATAATATAATAAAAACAATATATATATAAAGATAAATATAAATAATAAACATTAATATATAATTGTAAAAGTAGTTTTACCTGAATATTCCTCGTCCGGTCTGTAGCAAACTCACCAGTGTCCTCTCGCATATGAAGGTAGCGATGCAACTCAAGCAAAGTGATTGGCCTTTGATGCATCGCCTCCTATATATATATATATATATATATATATATATATATATATATATATATATATATATATATATATATATATATATATATATATATATATATACATAGTGCTATTAATTAATACACATGAAAATGACTAGTTAATTATAAATAATTAATTACTAAAGTAATAAAGTAATAAATTTATCAAACGTCTGTGATGGGTTGCAGTATTAACACTCCCCCCTATGTGTATGCAGCCACCTTTTTTCAGAAGCACGATTCTTCTTGGCTTTCTCACAATAATTCTTAAATTCTGGTGTCTCCCAATACTCTCTGAATGGAACATATGTGTCGTCATGATCGGATCCTGAGTGAGACGATGCCATGATTGTATCTAGACATATACATTTAAACAAACAAACATATACTAAACAAGGTTAACATAAACATACCAAACAAAAATATATAAACATACTAATTAAACAAACATAAATTACATCCTTGATTAAAAATAGGTTAACATATATTGTTGAAACATAAAATAACTAATTAATTGGAATCTCATTCATTCTCAAAATCATCATCATCAGAGGAGTGAATTATTGATACACCAATGTGGTCTGTTGCATCTTCATCAGCATGTTCTTCGTCATCAACTTCGTCGCCGGTGTTTGGCTCATCACATAAACGAGTAATGGGTTCAACTTGAATCACTTCATTTACATTAGACATCTCTTCCATTTGATATGGCACATCTTCCACCGTGTCAATATTTGTCTCAATGCGACCTCTTGGTTTTGTTTTAATTGCGACGCACCAAACACGCCTATCAGCCCGCGTTGATGGATAAGGGACATAATAGACTTGTCTCACATTTTGTGCAATGACGAACGGATCATACAGTTGATATCTACTATTCATTTTAATGTCCACTGTATTTGACTTTGGATTTACCTTTGTTCCTCGAGCAGGCGGATCAAACCAATAACAATAAAAAACCACTACCTTCTGACTAAAATTTAGATGGGGGTACGAAAATTCATATATGTGTTGAACCACACCATAAAAATCATCTTCACCTCCTCCAGTGACACCCTTCATGCAAACTTCACTATTGACTGTTTCTCTGCCCCGTGTCCATTCATTGGTGTGAAATTTGTATCCATTGACAAAGTATGTGTGCCATTCTTTAATACATCTTCGAGGACCGTCTAGCATTTCCAACTCTTTTATCCACTGATAAACTGCTTTCGCTTGTTCGATAGATAAAGTATAATTGGCTTTGGGTTTCAAAGTCCTAGTACATTGCTCAACCAACAACAAATCCTTTCGTCTACAGTAATGATCTATATCCTTCCTAGCTTTCTCATTGTCTTTCGTTTTGCCTTTCACGTTCATGACAGTGTTAAATATGTTGTCAAAAAAATTATTCTCTTTATGCATTTTATCGAGATTGTGTCTCAATAGATTATCTTTCCAATATGAAAGTTCCCAAAAAATACTTTTTTTGTCCAATTGTGCCATTGTCCATAGCCATCTGGACGAGAAACAACACACGCTACGACTTCCACAGGAGGGATATCCCTAACACTATTTCAAACTTCCTCTGGTGTCAACCTATGAGGAGGTCCAGCTGTTTCAATACTTCCCTTGATGAACGCATATTTCTGCTTTCTAAATGGGTGATCCATAGGTAAGAACCTACGGTGCGAGTCAAACCATGAAGTTTTTCCTCTGTATTTACGAGTAAAAGCCTTTGTGTCAACCATTCAAATCGGACACGCCATCTTACCATGTGTCCCCCATCTAGACAACATTCTATAGGCAGGGAAGTCATTAATGGTCCACATCAATGCCACTCTCATCACAAAATTTTGTTTGCGTGCTGCATCATAAGTTAAAACACCATTCCACAACCTTTTTAGGTCATCAATCAAAGGTTGCAAATATATGTCAATACCAGCTGTTGGATTACTTGGCCCTGGAATAATAGAATTTAAAAACATGTATGGTTTAGACATACACATTTCTGGAGGAAGGTTGTATCGGGTAACAATAACTGGCTAACATGAATACGGTGTTGCCGAGGCTTGAATATATGGTGTGAAAACATCAGAGCATAAACCAAGCCGAACATTCCGTGGATCACTAGCAAAATCTGGATGAACACGATCAAAATGCTTCCAAGCTTCACCATCAGATGGGTGACGTAATTCACCAGAATTATTTCTATTTTGATGGTGCCACGTCATTTTACCCGCGGTCTCCATTGAAGTAAACATCCTCTGTAGCATTGGTATAAGCGACAGATAGAACATTGCTTTTCGTGGAACCGGTTTGCCTCTGCTCATCCCTTTCCTACTCACACGATAGCGTGGCTCTCCACACAACTTGCATTCCGACAACTCTCCATCATTTATGCCAAACTCATTGTTATAATAGAGCATGCAACCAGACACAAAACAATCAATTCTTTTAGATTTTAAGCCAAGCTTCGATACCAGTCTTTTAGCATCATAATAACTCTGCGGCAAAAGCCCTCTAATGGGGGTTGCATCCAACATCATTTTGGTCATATATTCCATGCACAACTCAGCAACATTAAATTGAGACTTAAGACCCAACAACCGAACACACATTGATAATTTTGAGTCTTCAGATCCTTCAAATAATGGTTTATTTGTCTCACTCAAATACATGTAAAACCTTTGAGCTTCCTCATTTGGAACTTCTTCAGCATCATATTCTGGTTCTTCAAAATCCAAATTTACTCCAACAGCGTCAGATGTCATTCCCTGATAAACATCTAACGGTTGTATAATTTGGCCTCCAGATGTCGTAGTCGCTGGATAACTACTTGATGTGGGAGCTACTACTTCAACCAGATCATTAACCGCAGGAACTACAGCTACCCCTGGTCCTACTTCCCCGTGACAACTCCATATCCAATAATCTGGCCTAAACCCATTATTGTACAAATCAACTCTAACTTCTTCTTCATTTTTTATAAATCGAAATGAACATTTCAAGCACGGGCATCTAATTTCGCCTTGTCGCGCAAATTCTTCATGGCGCTTAGCACAAAAAATAAACTCTTCTACTCCTTCTACAAAACGCCGCTTTAAACCGGATCTTCCAGGAAAAAATCGATCATACATCCAACTACGATCCATAATTTCAGGATCTATGTACTACACTACAATAAATATTATCATTATCATAATTTAGGGATCATGTACTAACAACATAAATAACATTTTGACTAAATAATAACTATAAATTACTATGTTTTAAACAAAATATCCAATTTTTGATTATCAATAAATTAAATATCATAACTATTCAGAGTAAATGAAATAAACTATCAAATATTACTCTTTTTGATATATATTGATATATTAATTAACATCAACAGAAATTAATAATATTTCGTATTTGACTTTATTTTTATTATTATATTTCGGATTTATTAATTACATTGACTTTATTTTTTAACAAAGTAAATGAAATAAACTATCAAATATTATTTTTTGATATATATTGATATATTAATTACTTTATTTTTATAAACTAATATATTATAATATTAATATTAATATATTATAATATTTGATATTTACTTAATAAAGAAATTCAAACTAATAAAATCAAATAACGTTTTATACCAACTAATGACTTTGATAACTAACCGCAGTGAAGAGAAGACTCTGACTTGATGCGAATCCCCAACTCAAACAAAGAGGAAAAAATAGGAAACCAAACTCTAACAATACCTAAACAAACAACACCTCAATTAGTAACTAACTCATATTATAAAATAATTCATAAACTAAAACTATTAACTCATGTTACAAACATACCTTAGATCGAAGAAATTTGCCAAAGAGGGGAAGAGATTTAGTAGAGAGAAGAAGAGAATTCGTAGGGAGGAAGAGAGGAATTTCAAGAAGAGAATTTGGGTGAGAAGAAGAAATGTGGAGAAGTTATATATATAGGAAGAAGGGGGAACGGTCGATTTTTCAAAAATCCGCCAAAAATGTCACTTACCGGCGGATTGAATATATTTTCGGCGGATTAGGGGATTTCCGGCGGATTTTGGCCGTTGTGTCATTTCCGGTGGATTTTAATGACTTACCGGTGGATTTTTTAAATTTTAAATTCCCACTGTTTTTAATGATCCGCCGAAAATTACCTTACCGGCGGATTTTGTTTTTTTTTTAAATTATATTTCATCCACAATAATCCACCGGAAATACCTAATAATCCGCCGGAAAATTTCCGGAGAAAATAAATCCGCTAGAAAATCTCACAAATCCGCTGGTAATGTTCTGGCGGATAAAATCCGCCGGTAATTCCTAAAATCCGCCGGAAATGTTCCGGCGGACACTAATCCGCCGGAAAGTCCTGGCCGGAAAATCCAATTATTCTTGTAGTGAGTGAAGATGTTTTTTTTGGTTACAGATGTTGACGATGATCAATTTTATTCACAGGTATCCACGAGTATTTATTAAATTACTTTAAAATGATTCTCTCTCTACAAAATAACAAATAAGTTTGTGCACAAAATTAACTTTTTTAATATTATTTTTGCTATGCATGTTAGAGAATTAAGCATTTACTTTACTAAACACATTTGATAATTCATGTTAGTTGATAAAAGAAAATGAAAGACACTTAAATATCTATAACTACTTATTAACTATAAAGATTATTATGTAAGTTTAGCGGGACAAGTATTTCATTACCTGTCCATGCTCCGCTAACAAATGGATAGTTAAACTCCCAAGCAGGTAGCTTAGTTGGCGAGTTAAAGGATATCGAAGGAGTGTACCAAAAGAGTGTAAGAAGGAGGTCTCGGGTTTAAACTTTGGAAACTAACATTCCCCCACCCCCACTATTATTGCTTATAAAAAAATGGATAGTTAAACTACCATTTATTTTATCTATGGATACCCTCTTAACTACTTGCCCCCATGCGAGTCACAAATTTTATCTGCGGGCACCTGTAGCTAAGAACAACACTATGGGCTCTTCTAGACTTAATGAAGTTGCCCAACCCATAATTATGGCAAACCCATTTATTAATGTAACACCACGATTTTTAGAGCTCTATCGGGTGAACTCAGCTATTAATATGAAATGATTGTAGAAAATACTTTCTCTGCAATTTTTAAAATACGAGTATTTTTTTTTCTTTTTAAAACCCTTTTTAAAACAATCAGAATATTGTAGCATTTTCGAACATGATGTCTCTCTTAATATGATTCAAGAAATAGAATTAAAATATGACATGTATAGGTTTACTTTCCTGCATCAATATGAGTTTGAGATAAAAACACTCAATATAGGACTGACTATCTGTATTGATATATATATATATATATATATATATATATATATATATATATATATATATATATACGGCAATGCCCATACAAGGAATCGCTCAAGAAGCGTACACTTGAGAAATTTCCCAAAACGACGACAGAAGAAGCCATCTACACTGATCAAACATTCTATACTCAACTTCCAATTTGGAATCTCGACGAGTCTACCAGAACTCCACTATGGAAGAACATCAACCTCTGCAACTTTGTCTCTGAAAAACTGAACTATGGCCCTCCAATAACTGGGTTGACATCCATGACATTGGAGAACCACAAGCAAGGGCCATCTTCTAGAAATTACACATATCTACTCTCTTATAATCAAAACACATACTAGCAAATTTGAAATTTAAACATTCTACTAGGCTGCCACTAGAGCTGTCAATTTGGGCCCAGCCCATTGGGCCGGCCCAATGGCCCGATTTTTTGGTTGGGCCTGGGCTCTAAAATTAGTAGCCCAAAATCAACGGTATCTTTTTTGGCCCGGCCCGATGGGCCCGATGATAGTATTGGGCCGGGCCGGGCCGGGCCGATGGGCTTCGGGCCGGCCCGTTACTTTTTTGTTTTAGTTTTAAAATTTTAAAATATGGTCCAATAAAAAATGGAGCAATTTTTTAAAGTAAAAAAAAAAAGTAAATAAATTTTGTGTAAATCTCTAATATTCATCTGTTTGTGTAAATCTCTAATAAAAAAGTAAAGAAAATAGAGCAATTTGTTTAAGAAAATGAAGCAATTTTGTGTAAATCTCTAATATTTCTCTGTTTGTATTGTACCCGTCATGTCCAATGAAATAAAGGAAAAAGGTTAATTAAAGTTAGCAAACACTAAAGTACTGCGAAATTGTAAACTACACCGTGGAAGTCATAAATTGTATCAGCTCCATATTTTAACGAGACATTAAAACTATTTTTGTCAAAATTCTAAAAAGTCAATGATTGTGGCCCGTTGGGTTGGCCCATTGGGCTGGCCCGTTGGCCCATGGGCTGGTGGTGAGCGGGCTCGGGCCGTAAATTTTGCAGCCCATCAAAATATCGGGCCGACCCGGCCCGGCCCGTATACGCTGTCTGGCCCGATGGGCCGGGGCGGGCGGGCCCAAACCCGGCCCATTGACAGCTCTAGCTGCCACGTGTCCAATTTTTGGACATTTTAGACATTTCGCACTAAAAAGCTGCAAAAGCATCCTGAAAAGCAGCCAAAAGACAGAAAAAAATACCAAAAAAGCTGCGAAACAGTAAAAGGCAAAAAAAATGAGAAAAATCTACAAAAGCAGCATGACCCGCACTGACGCGTCAGAGTTTTTAAAATTTTTTTTCCATTTTTTTAAATAACTTTTTCCTGTTCTTTTTAAAATCACTTTTTTTAAATCACTTTTTCCAATTTTTTTCTGAATTTTTTTTTCGTTTATTTTTCAAAAAATTCATTTTTTTTGCCAGATTTTTACTATTTTTTTTTTGGGATTACCAAAAATTACCAAATAACTATTTTATAATTACTAAAAATGAGTAAAATGCCAATGAGAGCGCCAACGAGAGTGGCAACTAGAGTGCAACGGGAGTACAGACTTTTTTCAAACTATTTCCAACTCAACTTTTTTAAAAAAAAAAAATTATTCATTTTTATAATTTACTCAAACTACTAAAAATAATCAATTTAACCACTATTAATCTACACTATATTTATCTACATATGACTTTACCAATACCTCCATTCTATCGAAAAGACACCTCAAATTTTTGAGGGTAAAAATGTCATTACACTCTATTTTTTCTTTTTTTTCTCTTTACTATCTAAAAAACAAGAAGACTTAATGACTATTTAAATTAGTAATTAATATTTAAAACAATAATTTCTTATTGATAATCTAATATCTAACTTTTATTATCTACTATAATCTACTAATCAACTAAAATAATCAATTGAAACTACGAGATAGCTGCACTGATAAATAAAAAACACGGGATAACTCCAGTGATATATAAAAAAACACGGGATTAATATTTACCATTGATATTTATAAGTTTTTTTGACAATTTATAATTAAAAAAACACGGGATTAATATTTACCATTGATATTTATAATTTTTTTTTGACAATTTATAATTAATATTTACCATTGATAATTATAATTTTGGAAAACTACTATCAACCTACTATAATCTACTAATCAACTCAAATAATCTAGGCTTACAGGTCATTTTGGCCCCTGCAAAATACACATTAATCCATTTTGGCCCCTGCAAAATAAAAAACTTTAAAGAAGCCCCTGTAAAATAGTTATTTGTTCAGTTAGGCCCTCGCTGTTAGTTTCCCCCTAACGTTGTTAGTGGTAGCCTACGTGGACTTCTGACTTGGCATCCACTCTGAACACGTGTGTAGCCACGTGGTTTGGTTAAAGGTCACTAGGTTTCTTCTTCTCTCTCTCTTTGAAACCCATTAGAGTTCTACTTCTTCTCTCTCACATTAATCCATTTTCGTCTTCTCTCTTCTTCTTCCCATCGTTTCTTTTCTTCTCTCTCTCTGAAATGGCAGGAAGCAACGCATCTTCGAACGCAACTTCAAGGCATGGAGAACTACCTGTTTGTGGATGTGGAGATCCTATGCGACTATGGATCTCAAATACAGCTGAAAACCCAAGAAGGAAATTCTGGAAGTGTGTTAATTGGGGGGTAATTACGATTTAGGGTTCCATCTTTTCTTCCCTTTTATTTGATTTTGTTTTCTTTTTTGTTAATTCTAATCATAAATTTATTCTGGACATTGTTTACAGAGGAAAACAACAAGTGTAATGCCCAAATATTTATGTGTTCAATTATTTATTTATTTATTTATTTATTTTAGTTGGTGTAATTATATTAACGTTGGATTGAGAGGTGTGTAATTGGGTTTTAGGTGATGGCGTTAGTTAGAGATGTCAAAACGGGCTTGGCCCGCCGGGCCGGCCCGTTGGCCCACCAAAATAAGGCGGGCAGGGCTAAGGAATTGATGCCCGCCGGCCCGCGTTGCCCGGCCCGCTTCGCCCGCTAGCCCGCGGGCTAAATACTGTGGCGGGCCAAACCGCCCGTTTAGCTTTTTTTTTTTTTTTTTTTTTAAAAATTCAGTGTAAATTGACGGGCCAGCCCGCTAGCCCGCCAGCCCGCCAGCCCGCCACTTCGCGGGCAGGGCATGAATTTTCGGCCCGCGTTCGGTTAACGGGCCGGGCCGGGCCGCCCATTTTTTCGCGGGCATGTCGCTTAACGGGCCGGGCCGGGCCGCCCGTTTTGACACCCCTAGCGTTAGTGATCGGGCTTAAGCTGGAGGAAAACCCGTGATCCAAGCCCGCTAGCTAGGCGCATAGGAGAAGCGCCTAGGCTAGGGTTTAGTGGCATTTGCAAATTGTTGAGAAAGAAAGAAAGGAGAGTTGCGAATAGAGAGAGGAGAAGAGAGAAAGGGGTACGGCGCGAATTCAAGAGAGGAGAAGAATAGGAGAATTTCGCAAATTCAAGGGAGCAGAGAGGAGCTGTGTTGCTGAGGTTCTGTTGGTGATTTGATCAAGAGAATTGGTGCTCTCCTAATATAAGGTAAGGGTGGGGTTCTTCCTTATAATAGGGTTCTATGACGGGGGTTATGTGGGAATAGATCCTATGATGCCTAGGGTTTGATTTTGATGTGTAGTTCGGTGTTAGTTGAATTGTATATAGGTTGATTTGAGAATAATTGCTCGTTGGTGATTGTTGTGATCCTAAAAATTGGTGGTTCATTGTTGTTATAACTAATTGCATGCTAGGTGTTCGATAAAATGTTTGTTTGGTGTTGTGATTCGCAAATTATGGTGATTGGTGCTGGTGATTAACAATTGGTGATGTAAATTGGTGAATTAACGAAGTTTTAGACCCCTAGGGCGCCATGGGCGCCATTGTCCTAGTTGCTGATTTTGGCGCCCTGCTGCTGGGCGCCGTGTGCCAATGTCGCGTTTTGGTGTCATGTTGCTGTTTTTGGCGCCCAGTGCCTGGGCGCCGTGCCTGGTGTGTGTATCTGTGTGCCAGGAAGTTGTTGCTGTTGTCTTCTGAGTCATGGGCGCCATGGGCGCCAGAGTTGCTGATGTTGGGTTCCTGTGCGTGTTGCAGTTTTTGGCGCCCAGTGCCTGGGCGTCGTGCCTGGGGTGTGCTCCTGCGCCAAGTTGCGTTTCTGTTGTGTTCTGGGTTGTCTGGGCGCCAAGGGCGCCATGTCCTGCAGTGTTGCATGTTGTGTTGCTGTCTGTTGCTAGGCGCCCTGCTCCTGGGCGCCAAAGTCATCTGTGTTGCGTTGGTTGCCAGGCGCCCTGCTCCTGGGCGCCAAGTTCAGTGTTGTTGCCTGTTGCTGGGCGCCCTGCTCCTGGGCGCCAGCTTTCTGTGTTGCGTGTTCCCTGCTAGGCGCCCAGTGCCTGGGCGCCATTTTCAGGATGTTGCTCAATTTTTCCCCGGTTTTGTTTTTGACATATCTTTTGACTCGGGAGTCCGATTTAGACGTTTCAAAATGTTTTGGAAAGCTTATTCAGAGGCCTAACTGAATATTCTAATTTGAGTCAAAGTGGCCCATTTTTCTGGAAAATTTGTTTACCGTTGGTGTAGTCGTTAAATGGTGATGTTCTACAAGAAAATTGTCGTGTCTCAAATACTTTGAAAAATTGTCGTTTGTCTCCGGTGTTGTGAAAAACCCTCGTGTCTTAAATGTTTTAGAAAATTGTTGTCATCTTGGTGTATTGGTGCAGTTTTGGAAAATTGTTGTCTTCTTGGTGTCTTGGTGTTGTTTTGGGAAATTGTTGTCCTCTAGGTGCCTTGGTGCGGTTTGATGCTAGGTGTGAAGGCTCAAACCTTGGTGTTGTTGGAACTAGGTGTGAAGGTTCCAAGTCTTGTTGTTCCGTTGTGTTAGGTGGTTGGGTTTTCGGTGTCGTTGTGGCTAGGTGTGAAAGCCCAACTTTGGTGATATTTGGTGATTGTTGTTGGTGTGTCACGTTGTGACTAATTTGGTGATTGTCTGTGTGCATTCATGGTGTCGCATACAGCATATGCATTTATTTTGGTGAAGGCCTTTGGTCTTGGAGCTAGGTGTGAAAGCTCAAATTTTCTAAAACTGGTGAGCCTGGTGTGAAAGCTCGATTTTTGGTGAATTGGTGAGCCTGGTGTGAAAGCTCTCAATTTTGGTGACGCCCCTATTTACGGGCAAGACTTTTGGTGATTTTGGTACCACATGCATATGCCCGTTGGTGTGGGTTGCATTCATGCATTGTCATGACATATGGTGACTGGTTGTAATGTTTATAATTTGATGTAATGCTTATAATTGGTTGTATGTTTGTAAATTGATGTGTGTAGTGGAGTGGTAGATATAGTATCATATTCTAGCATATTTCCTATCATTTTATGCTATTATATTGGAGATATCTCACCCTTTCTGTTTGAATGTTACCCCTATGCGGTAACGTGCAGGTGATTGCGAGTGAAGGCTTAGGTACCTTTGCTATTCTGAGTCGGTGTCCTTTGCTTTGATGTGTAACACGGGGATAAACGCTAAACTTTGGTTGTTATGTTTTGTTATTTGGAGTCCATTCAGGACGTGGTTATTTTATGTTTTAGAACTTATATTATATTCCGCTGCGTGGTGATGTATTTTTGACAAGGTGCTATTTATATCGTATGAGACGTTTTATTTAATGATGGATGTGTGACATCTCTTTTCGAAATACGAAAAAAAAAATTGTAACTCTGATTTTTATTAAATAATTGCCGGGTAGAAAATGGGTGTTACAACAAGCTGCAAGTTGTTTGTTTGGGATGATGAGCTTGATTTTGAGGGATGGCCCATGGAGACAGCGACTGGTCCCCATTCAAGTCGTGAAAACCCTAAAGCTGTAGAGGCAGCAACAACATCAACTTCAAAGACTTGTCATGCAAATGTTGTGATGTATTAAACGATTGGGAGTCAAGGAAAATTACTAAACTGAAGCTCAAGTTGTTAAATGAGAAGAAAAAGATGAAGTGGATGCAAGGAATTCTCATATTTGCCATTTTGTACTTAGCATATCAGAAAAGTTGGTTGGCTTAGGATTACTGTTAGTGACCAATCAAAGTATGTTTAGGAAGTTATTTATGTAAGATGTACTAATGGATGTTATCTATGAAATGAATTTGTTTACCAACAAGTTATTAAACCATTTGAGGTTCAATATTTGCTGCATAACTGTTAAAAAATTTCTGCATACTTAACTTGTAAAATTGGTGCATAGTGAAATAGAAAACATAATGACATGAAATGTCATACACATAAGTAAGTTGGTTAAAATAGTAAGTTGGTTTTCAATTGATTGTAAATAAGCCACCAAACCATGGGTAATTCATTTGATTTCAGCTGGATAATGTCATACACAAAATACATACGTGGGAAAGGTCACCAAAATACATTAGAGGCTACATAAAATGGCGTGTATCAAAATACAAACGAAGTTGGCTACTAATGCCAATGTACCAAAGATACATAAAACACAAAACACTAAACCATGTACTAAAAGGCCTAAACTATATTTTCTTGTGTAAGATCCCCATCTTGGCTAGTTTCTTCTTCATCACCGACCATTAGTGGTTTGTTTGGGTCACTACCAGGACCTGTATAAGGTAATACAGTCCTCCTAAGCCTTGTGCTATATCTTTGCCTCTTAACAGCCAGTTTTGGTCTCTTTGCCACTCTATTGACAGATGGTTCTGTAGTTTGAGATGATGCAGTAGCAGTTGCTTGAAATGCAGGCACAAACACTCCTGGTTGCATGAAATGATGTGATGCAGGTGCAGTGGGATTGGAAGCAGGTGCAGAAGCAGAAGCAGGAGCAGAAGCAGGGGCTTCACCTAGTTCAGTGGGATTGGAAGCAGGTGCAGGTGCAGGTTCAGAAGCAGGTTCAACTGGTTCACGGGCTTCAACTGGTTCACCTTTCTTAGGTTTTCTCTACAAATAAAAGTTTGAGCAATCAATGGTGAGTTAATGTTTAAGCTTACTTCATAGTAGAAAACATAGTGATGTAGCATTACCTTTCTCTTTTGTGCTTCTGGATTGATCTCAGTGGCCTTGCAACTCCTGATGTTGTGGCCTAATTCATCACACTTGGTGCATCTATAAGTCGTTCCAACTCTCCTTAGTTTAGTTGCATTAGGTTCCTCATCTGGTTGCCTCCTCCTAAGTTTTTTAGGCCTGCCAGGAGGTCTTTTATAACATGGTGGCAGCATGTCTTCCACCTCAACCTCAGGCCACTTATCTTGGCCATTTATGGCACTAACACCATGGCGATATGCTAGTTCATAGCTGAATCTTGTATAACAGGCATCAACAAAATCCTCAGGTTTATTTTGTCTATAAGAGATGGCAGCACAAGCATGTCTACAAGGAATACCAACTAGCTGCCAAAAATTACAGCTACATTCTAATTTCCCTAGATCAACTATAAATGCTGGACCTCCAAATATACTTATGACCTGAAACTGAAGGTCACCAGCCCATGTTGCAACCCAATTGCCACTTCCCTCAACCTCCTTATCCAACCTCATCCTAGGTTTAGGCATTACTCTATGTGACCCCCATCATAAGATCCCTAATGACAGTTCCACCACCAAATTTCTTCTTGCAATTTGCATATAAATGCATGACACACAATCTATGCTCAAGCCCCATCTCCTCAAACATTTGGATCAAACCCTAAAACATAAAAACAGAAAAACAGAAAAGAAAAAGGATTAATGATTAAACAGAAAACCAGAAAAACAGAAAAGAAACATTCTCCAATAGATAGACATTACCTTTTGCTGGTCAGATATAAATATCCATCTTCTATCTTCACCAATATCCTCTAACAACAAAGTTAGAAACAATCTCCAAGACTCTTTACATTTTGTTTCAACCACGACAAATGCAAATGGAAAATACTCATCATTTGGATCTCTTCCTACAGCTACTAGAAGTTGACCACCATACTTGGTTTTGAGATGGCATCCATCTACACATATAAATGGTCTACATCCTTTAAGGAACCCCTTCTTGCACCCATCAAAACAAAAGTAAAAACTTTGAAATCTTGGCACACTCTCTGGTGATGACCTCACCATATTGATTTTACAAGTGTTTCCTTCATTTACCCTCCTCAACTCTGCTGCATACTTCCAAAATAAAGCATACTGTTTATCTACATCACCTTCAACCATTCGTTTTGCTATTTTTTTTGCCCTCCAAGCTCTTCCCCAGGTAATCCCAGCTTTGTAGTTTACCCTAATGCCATTCATCACTTCTCTCACCTTCACCTTGTCAGTAGTTTGTAGTCTTTTGGCCACTGTTTTTGCAACCCAACTACTCCTAGCATTACAATTATTTAACACTCTTGCACATGTGTGGGTCCCCCTCCACGTTTTCATCCCAAAGGTCAATTTGTGTGCAACTTTACTGACACGGGCATAAAAGCCACAGCCTTGCTTGCACTCCACTTGCACCCTCTTTTTGTCATTTTTCTTAAACTTTATCTCCTTACCATTTAGTATTGACCATTCTCTAATTGCATCTCCAAACTCATCAAGACTTTTAAACTCCAACCCCACTTTGAGCTTGTAATTCTTGTCAAGTTCAAGAGGATTAAACATGTCATACCTTGGACTTCCCCTTCCATCCTCCTCTTCTTTATCTGGGTCACTGCTACCCAATTCCTCAGATATGTATGTATCATCATCTGGTGCAGTAGAGCCTACAGGAACTCTACTAGACCCTGCACCCCCTCCACTAGAGGTAGGACCAACTCCACTTGAGCTTGCACCAGCCCCTCTTTTGGTTGGTGTTCTTTTTGCCCTACACTTCACTCTATATGGGGTGCCATTGATCACAATTCTAGACCCACTAGGAGATAAAATTGGTGGTGATGGAACTCTATATGGTGTATGTGGTTCCTCTTCTGATTTTTCTTCCTCACTGTTGTGTTCATCTTCAGGACCAAAACCATCATCTTTCCCATGTGCTCTCTCCTCTTCACTATCATCTAAATGGACACCCTTAAGTTCATCATCACTGTAATCATCATTGGATTCCTCATCTTTGTCTTCCTCATTAGCATACTGTTCCTCCTCATTGATTTCATTAGCAACACTTCCAAATAGCTCAAAGTGCTCTACGTATATATGAGCTTCAACTCCCCTATTTGTAGCATACTCTGCTATATCTAAAGCATCAACATCACCTAAAATTATCCTAAATAACCCATCTTCATTAGCTTTCCACCATAATCTATATGTACCAGACTGATACCCTAAATTCTTCACTATATCAGTAGCTTCAAAATAACTCCATTTGTCCACATCTTGACCTTTAATAGCTGTTTCACCCCCTCCTTCGTACTCTAGTGTCTCTTTCTTAATAAACTTTCCACCATAGTGGAAGACAACAGTAATAGACATTACTGTAAGAAAAAGGGTGCCAATCAGTGAACCAAAATAGACATTAAACAAGTTATACTACAAAAGGGATAAAATAGACTTTTCAGCTTAAAATAAAAGGGATATAGCAGAAGCATTAAAGAATCTCTCCAAACTTCAACACCACACTGAATGACACGGTGGTCCCCTTTCCCTTTCCCAGAAATTAAAACAGTAGTGACAACACAACAATAGAGTACGAGAGCATGTACAAACCTGTTTTTTTCCAAAATGAAGCGTCGTCTTCTTCCTTCATCAATCAGCAGCTTCTTCATGCACCCTCTTCCGCCGTCTTCTTCCTACACCCTCTTCCGTCGTCTTCTTCCTGCACCCTCTTCCTTCGTCAATCAACTGAGCTGAAGAAGTAGACCTCTAATGGCTTTCAGAGAGAGAGAGAGAAGAAACCTAGTGACCTTTAATCAAACCACGTGGCTACACACGCGGCTACACACGTGTTCAGAGTGGATGCCAAGTCAGAAGTCCACGTAGGCTATCACTAACAGCGTTAGGGGGAAACTAACAGCGAGGGCCTAACTGAACAAATAACAATTTTACAGGGGCTTCTTTAAAGTTTTTTATTTTGCAGGGGCCAAAATGGATTAATGTGTATTTTGCAGGGGCCAAAATGACCTTTAAGCCAATAATCTAATATAAAAACACGGAATAACTGCAATAATCTACTATAATCTACTAATCAACTCAAGTAATCAATTGAAACTATGAGATAACTGCAATGATATATAAAAACACACGGGATAATTACACCAATATATTAAAAAACACAAGATTAATATTTGTTGTTGATAACTAAATTTTTTGAAGACTATTATAAACCTACTATCTAAAAAACAATAATATTTAATGACTATTTAAACTACTGATTAATATTTAAAATAAATATTTCTTATTGATAATGTACTATATCTCTTTTACTATCTACTAAAATCTACTAATCAACTAAAATAATCAATTGAAACTACGAGATAACTGCACTGATATATAACAAAAACACGAAATTAATCTTTGTCATTGATAATTAAAAAATTTGAAGCCTACTACTACAAACCTACTATCTAAAAAATAAGCAGACTTAATGACTATTTAAATTACTAATTAATATATAAAACAATTATTTTTTATCGATAATCTACTATCAAACAAATTTACTATCTACTATCAACTAAAATAATCAATTGAAACTACCAGATAACTGCAGTGATATATAAAAAACACAGGGATAACTGCACTGATATATAAAAAAACACGGGATTAATATTTGTCATTGATAATTATAATTTTTGAAAGCTACTATCTAAAAAGACAAGAAGGCTTAATGACTATTTAAACTGATTAATATTTAAAACACACGCGACAAATATTTGTCACTAATACCTAAAAAAGGACAAATAATTGATACTCATATATAAAAAAACACGAGATAAATATTTGTTATTGATAATCTACTATCTACAATAATCTACTAATCAACTAAAATAATCAATTGAAACTATGAGATAACTGCACTGATACATAAAAAAACACTGGACAACTGCACTAATATATAAAAAAATACGGGGTAATGTTTAGATATTTAAATACTGTCTAAATTCATTCATAAAAAGAACACGACAGCACCTGTGCGAATGCAAGTCATCCTCTATATTTTACAATTGATTTTAGATTAATGAGATTTCAAATTAACGTTTCTATTTGAGGTAATCGTATCACGCAACGCGATCGGCCCGTGCGGATACACGGGTATAGTACTAGTTGTCAGAAAAACCTATACCTTTAACAAAATTTTCAAAGACTAAAATTTCCAAAAAACTAAATTATTAAATTGATATTATACTCAATAATTGAATAATCTAAAAAACATTTATTTACTATAATCTCTCTACTAAAATCAATCAATTTTTTCATAAAAAATAAAATCAATCAATTTAACCACTACAAAAAATTACCAAATAACTATTTTATAATTACTAAGAAAGAGTAAAATGCCAACGGGAGAGCAACCGGGAGTGCCAACGGGAGTGCCAACGAGAGCGGGAGTGCCAACGGGACTGCCAACATGAGTGCCAACGGGAGTGGCAACGAGAGTGCCAACGGGAGATGTAACGAGAGTGCCAACGGGAGGGCCAACGAGGATGCAAATGGGGGGGTCAACGTGGATGCATATTTCTCTATATGACATAATACCTATCTCTTTCCACTTTGAATTTCAAATCATACATTTTGGACATTGTTCACAACTTATGATATCTTCTAAATTACTATTATGACTTCATGGCAATACACCGACCATTAAGTATCACCTGTGCGTATGCACGGGTAAAAAATTGGTATAGATGTAAATCGACTCACATATACATAGCCAACTCACATATGCATAATCCTAACCAGTTTCAAACCATATTCTAACAGCTCAGCACCAACAACACATCACACCACTCCATATATCCTAATGCAATGCCTATATTTCAATGCATATGATCCCGGGATTTACTACTCCAGAGAGTGTTGTGCTTCTCTCTACGATACTGCACAACGGATCTACGATCCAAATATGGGTGTGTTTCTGGTGTGCGAAAAAGTGATGTGCAAGTATACACAGTCGACAACAAGTAGTATAAAGAAGATGAGATCGTACCCACAGGGATTTGATTAATTTTTAAGGTTTAAATAGATAGAGAAATTAGTATTAAGTAACCAAGTAACAAACAATATTGATGGTGTGGAGACAGAAGGTAAACAAACTAAATAAATGGAGAATGTAGTCAAGTGAGAATGATAGTTGAGATGTTCTTTACCAAATAAGTCACTTTTAATAGTTTTGTGTTTATATGTGATGCAGGTGCACTGAATGCTGTTGCATTAGAAATGTGCTTTTTAGTCACTGTCTTCAGAGTTTCATTACAAGCTCTTATGTCTAAGTTGCTAAATAAGTTCACTCCTGTATTTTAAGTACCCACAGTATCACCCTATGGACTATGCTATCCTATGTCTAGGTTTTAGCATGGTTTCAACAAAGTTTCCTTAATTAAAATTCTTACCCATATTCGTTCTTGAGTTCTAGTTATAAACCATGTCTGTATTTATAACTCTACTTGTTCTAAGTGATCACTCTCAAAATATGTGTTGAAAGAAGTATAAAACAAGAACTAAAATGCACACGTCGCATATGATCACAATAACTTATTTAAAAGATCACTATAAAGTTAGAACATTCCAACTAAAAGAGTTTAGTTCATGCTAGACATTACAAGGCATATATAAACAGAATAGATCATATTCATATATTTGATATCACAAAAAGAAAACAACAAAGTAAGAATTACACGGTTGGAGTTCCTTTGCATGAAGTTGCCAAGCAATGCGGGAGCATTCACTGCATTCAGCCAGCACTACGTACTTGTGTGGAAGTAAAGAAAGAAGTTGTCAATTCCTTTCTTGCCTTCTTACAAGAGAATGAAAAACTAAATTTAAAACTATCTATATTAGTGTACGAAATGAGTGATGATTTTCAAGTGAGAGATGGAGGTCTTTATATAGGCTTCAAGTGGAGCTTTCCTTCACAAGAGGGTTTGCTTGATAACAAAGTTAGGGTTGCCTTTAGTCAGTACTTCAGCCCAAAAAGTAATGCAAATCTTTCACTCAACCAAGAAGGGAGGTTCTCTAATGGATGGCCAAGTGTCCCTAGGTGAGTGACTCTTCAAAGCTATTTTTATGGTAGGCGCCGAAATTTGTGACTTGCATGTGCTTTCATGACTAAGCATGACATCATCAGCTGAGTGCTTGAGCATCTTGATGTTCTAGAATTTCTTCAAGCATTGTAGTCTGTTTTGAGTGCAGGTGCATCGAATGCAGGTGCATTGAACAAACACATCAAAAATACCAAAATATATGCAAGATGCTAAGTTTATATGCATAACCCTCTTTTAACTTTGAATGTTGTTATTTCATTTATAAAACTTTATTTACAATATATTTTTACTTAGAACTGAGCAATTATTTAGGTTTAGATGCGTAAATAACTCTATATAAAATAGAGTTATCAGTTTCTCCCTATGATACTGCACTTGTGTAGTACTTCTTCCTATGATACTGCACTACACCCCTTGATGAAAACTCGGGTGTGCTTCTCTCTATGATACTGCTCCATGTGGTCACTACTGTCTATGATACTATACCACATCCTGTATGGTACTTCTCTCGTCGATGCTGTACTATACCAACCTAGTCAGGTACTTCTCTCTATGATATTGTACCATGAATTCCATGTATGCATGAATATACATCAACACCCATGCATATTTCACCACACCAAGAATTTTTCAACCAATCATCACATGGATCAAGAATTAATAATGACTTAGCACCAACACCAAAACAAACACATTAACACCACATACATCAACAGTACACGTCATCGCAAGATTCACAATTTAAGTAATACTTATAAGAAAGGAAAGAGCCCATACCGACTTCTCCTTTTCAATTCAACCTCGTACAAACTCCGTAAGCATTTCTCTCCCCACACTAACCACCCCAATAGCTTTATTAGGTCACCACCAACAAATTTCCATTTAAAGTCTCTCTCAAAATCTCACATTAACCTCCCTAACTTTTTACTTTTCTCACTTCTCGAAATAAATCTCTATTAGTTTAAAAAGTCATAATTTTCAAAAATATTAACTCATCATGATTTCAATCTCTCAAAAACATTCCTATTGTTTCGCAAAGATTTTTCATTTGTTTTTCATTCTTGAAGTCACACCCTAACCCTTTTTAATAATCTAATTCGAGCGCCACACTCAATTTTATAAAGAATAATGACTTCAAATTTATTTTTCGAAAAAAATTTACTCACAAAAATGATCATGCCTACGTATATCTTTTCTCACCCTCACTTCGAAATCACCATTGATTCCCACCAAACATCTCAAACACAAATCATCAACATCATACGTACACATCTACGACATAGAACAAGCACACAAATAAGCCTGCAAAGGCCACAACACACAATGTCCTCATAAGGACCAACCCACTAAAGCTCACAACAACAACAACAACAAAACCAACAAACAATTACAGACCACAACCACAACATATAGAAGTAATTAGAAAGAAGTCCTTACCTTAGGCACTTTCCTTCCTAGCGTATATGTCACTTGGTCGTACCCACGATCCCTATAACTCGATCTTTCCATCTACGTGCCCACGTTCCATATTGCTAGCTCCACCAAAGTGACAACTGATCATTTCGAGAATAACGAGTCACAACGTGCCCACAACTACTATACATCTACGTTTAGCTAACTACTCAATGTCAACTACTAATATTTTAGTTTCAAAACACATCTCACTTCTCAACCTCATTTTTAAACCCACAATTGTTTCCCAACAAAGCTGTAGTTATTGAAATCAATTATTTTTTTCTAACATTTTAAAACAATAATCAATAACTCCAAAATATATCATTTTTGAAATTGCGTACTCCAAAATATTTTTCCATGTTCAATTAGATCTCGAAGGACAATTCACACCTTAGAGACTCGGTACTAATCCTTTGCTCATACTTAACTAACTTTACCTACTTAAATTTCTACCTTGTCTCATTGCATCAAAATGTGAACACTTCCAATTTCGTCATAAACAAGACCCACCACACTCAAACTCTAAATATAGGATCAATTAATTTCTTAATAAAATCATCTTAAGGATATATGATTCAACTAAATCAAATCAATGATCTTTGTCATCACTAGCATACATCCCAACTTAAAACTATAGATAACACCACCACATTGGGATTCCAAAAATACCCTAGAGTCAAATCTCAATCCATTTAATCAATATCAAGTTCAACTTAACAACTAAAAGTAGTAATGATTTCACTTCCTATAAATTTAAGCTACAATTAAATCCTTAAGCCTACTACTAGAAATTATCTTAGTCACCTCGACTTCAAGCACGTACAATTAAACAAATTGAAAGCTTGATCCTCAAAATCTGTTCTAGCGGTTTCCAATTCATCCTCTTGGTCCAACTAAGATTCATACTAAATTCATCCTTTTGCAGTTCTCTTTCAATTACACATTTCTCTAAAACATAGCTTCAAGTCTATAATCAGATCCAAACAAACTACCTTAATATGCTTTGAAGCATTATTTCAACTTCTCAAAACTCACTATATCTTTAGACACCTAATTTTTTTTTTTGGATTCGAACCCATGACCTTGGTTTAGCATATAATAATATTGACTCAAGTAAATTTTTTTTTTAAGCAACAGGCAGGAGGCCCGAATTTATTAAAAAATAAAAACAATACAAAAAGCACAATGGGGGACTAAGCCAAAACCCTTGGAAATAAGGACAATAAAGAGAGTCTAACAAAGACCTCTAAACTAAACAACCTTAGACCACAATCGAGTCACCACACTCCAGACCACCGGCGGCGGGACCCCAGCCATCATCGCGAAGTCGTGCCACCGGCCAACACCGAGACAGCACCTAGCTTGATCGAGGAAGTCGAGCCACCAACCCCCACCGCGGTATTGCGCCCCCAGCCAACACCGAGGCACAATCAAGCAGAACCGCGAGCGACAGGGAAAGGGCCCACACCGAAATGGGGGGAGGCGAGACAGCGAGTCCAAATTTCGTGACGACAGCCACCAATGCCAAACCAGAAACAGTCAGCATCTACGAACCAACGCAACAGTCCCAAACCAGAAACAGTCAGCATCAATGCAATCCGAACAGCAACGCAACCGAAACCAAACCAGGAACCCACAAGTCGAACCCGAACGCAATCCAAAGCTGCAACCAGCGCCGGATCCGATCCAGACGGACGCAGGGAGGAGGCTCAGGCGGTGGCGGGACAGGAGCAACCACCGCAGGGGGGAGAGACCCACAACACCCAATAGATCCGACTCCGAACAACAGATCCGAACCAGAGCGCACCGAAGCTAGCATCAACACCAGCCACAGCGTACGGAACCACCCAACCCACGACCTTCGCAGGGGTGACCACCACACGCGGAGCAAACGCCGGGGAGAACGCACCGAATCTTACAGCGACTGCAATCGGAACTGACAGATTCGGATCCACCTTCGCAGGGGCGACGACTGCCGTCTCTGGAAAAAGCCACTCGTCTCGAAACCAAGGGTCTTCAACGGTTAGCCGCCCAGTCAGCTGGAGTAGATCGACCGGTGCAGGCACGGCGGCCGCCACGGCGTAGGACAACCCATCTCTAGGGTTCGCAACCTCTCTCTCGAGAGAGGATCTGTATCATTTTTTTCTTTAGACACCTAATTTATTTGCCAAACTTTTCAAGATTTCAATATAAAACTACTAATTTAGATACTTCAACGCTATCAAAGGGTAAGATTGTATCATTCTCTTTCCTCCACTAGGTTAACATGCTCATTGTGATTGTCACTGAAAAGTGTTAAAAGTCTTTCAAACTTCTTTCAAAACATTTGAACAAAACCTTAAGCAAAGATACTTTAAAATCATGAACAAAGCGACTAACACTTAGGTTTCTTTCCAAGGGCTTGAGTACCAACTTATTCCAAGTCATCACTCAAGAAAAGAAGTCAATTTTTTTTGGAATCCAAGTAAAACTTTTTAAGGACAAATTCGGCCACCCTTTAGAGAAATGTGTACTTTGCTAACTTACAAAACTTTTTCCTAAATAGAAGTAACCATAGAAATAGGTACAAAAGCATCTCTATTTTCAATCAAAATAAATACTAGAAGGTGAAGACAACTTTTCCAAAAACAAGATTAAAAAAACTTAAAAGATCATAACAATAAAATCATTTTCACATGATTCTTTTTTTTTATTCTTTTCAAACCCTAACTCATAGAAATCATTAGTATTTTACCTGTGCATACGCACGGGTGATACTGTATTTGTTATAATTTGCTATGGAATTATAAATACATTGAAAGTTGCAAAATGTGATAAAAGAAAAAGGAAAAACTAGACAAAGGCGATATTTCAAATTTATTAAAATAGTTTTGTTGCAAAAAGTTTAAAAAAACTCGGTATCTTCTTATGATATTAATAATGGAGTAAAAATGAGGAAAAAAGAAAATGAGATTTAATATAAAATATGCATCCCCGTTGGCGTTCTCGTTGCTGCTCCCGTTGGCACTTCCGTTGCCGCTCCGTGCGGCTCACGATAAAAAAAAGCAAATAAGATTAATTATTGATTTTTTTAGAAAAAATAATTTTGGAATTTTTGCTAGCGGTATCGCTTTTTTGCCAATTAATAGTGGTTAAATTAATTGGTTTTATTAGTTTCAGTAGATTCTACATAATTTAATATTAATTTTATGTAATTACTGATTTTTTACAGCTGTCGTCAGCGCGACAAGCAGGATGCAACTTTTGCTGCTTTTTTTTGCAGCTGTTGTCAGTTTTTTTTCTCAGCTTTTGTGCAGTTTTTTGGTCAGTTTTTTCTGCCAAAAACTGCTATTTTTTGTTTTTTAGAGGCAAAATGTCTAAAGTGCCCAAAAAAATGGGCACATGGTGCGCAAGTGGAATGTCTAAAAATGTCAATTTGGTACCATATTTTTTTATTATATTAGAATTAGATATTAGATTAGATTAGATATTAGATAGATTACATTTTTATTATTGGTTTTAGACACTTAGCAATTGTATAAGTGGATTATTTTTGACATTTTGCTAGCATATGAATTGATTATATTATATTATAGTATTAGATTAGTATTAGATAAAAATGTTTGAAGTGGAATACAATAGAAGTAAATGAGAATAAATAGAGATAGAAGAAGAAAAAGAGAAAGAAAGGAGAGAGAAAATAAAATAAATAAAAAAAGAGAGGAGAGAGATGATGGAAAAGTGTGTAAGAGAAAAAGTAAAAGGTCGTAAAAAGTTGAATTTTTTTGTCTTTTAGTGGCAAAATGTCTAAAATGCCCTAAAAAATGGACACGTAACACGCTAGTGGAATGTTTAAAAATGTCAATTTGCTAGCATATTATTTTATTAGATTATTAGTAATAGTAAATATTGTTTTATTAGATTAGTAATAGTAATTAGTAATTATTAGATTAGTATTAGATTAAATTAGAAGTATTAGATAATAATAGATTAGATACATTAGATTAGATTATCTTCAAAACAACTCACATTAGTTTATTTTACCATCATAACATTAGCCTCAAAATCATGAATAAAATAAGAGAACTACGGCAGTGGTTTAGGGTACTAAGCATAATGCTTAGTAACAAATACTAAAGGGTGGATTAGTAACTACCCATATTTCCTTTGAATATTGTAATAATTAATGATATCACTCTCAAATTCCAAAAACCCACACCTCAACAAACTCTCACCGTGAACCACCAACACACTCTCACCGTGAACCACCGTGCAGCACATACAACCGTACAACCACCGTACTTCTCCGCAAGCCACTCTCCTCTCGCCGTTCACCTCCCTCTCTGCTCGATCAATGCAAGCCACTCTCCTCTCGCCGTTCACCTCCCTCGCGATGTCGTGTTAACGAACGGTTTCAGTGGCATGCACCTTTGCAATCAACAAATGGCGCGAGTATGAGAGGAATATGATCATCCGGCAGCAGCAGCAGGGAGCCAAGGGAGTGGCAGAGAGGCCTGATTCATCGGATTCAGTTGCCGTTCATAAAGCACTCAAATAAGCTTAGGGTTTTGTATTTATAATTATTGTAATTCGCAATGATTCATTGATTTATAACCGATGTTTTGACTTGATCGGGTGATTGTAAGACGATGATTTTGCAACAAATGAAGTGTGTTATGTTGTTCTGGTTTATCTCCTTCGTTATGGAAATCTGTGTCATCTAGAAAGTATTAACCATAATTGTACTAATCTGCGGTTAGTGACCACTAACCAGTGTTGTGCATATCTGTGGTTAGTGGCCACTAACCACAAACTAGTGCCCCCAATGATTAGTGGCCACTAACCACAGATTAGTATTAAAATGGTTAAAACTGAGACCAACACATTAACAGAATCACAACATGGAGTAAACGTGAAATCTGATTGCATCAACATGAATTAATCGTGAAATCTGAAGTAATATTTATTGAGAAGCTATATTGTTAGTGACAAGTAATCGTTATGGAAATCTGTGCCATCTAGAAAGTATTAACCACAATTGTACTAATCTGCGGTTAGTGGCCACTAACCAGTGTTGTGCATATCTGTGGTTAGTGGCCACTAACCACAAACTAGTGCCCCAATGGTTAGTGGCCACTAACCACATATATGCATAATTGTGGTTAGTGGCCACTAACCACAGAATAGTGCAACAGTGGTTAGTAGAATAAATCTCAACGTCTTCATTAGAAATTCAATTTCTTCATTAGAATAGTACATTAGAATATTATGATTAAGAGTAAATTATAATCCTTACCAATGTTATGCACATTTGTGGTAAGTGGCAATAACCACAAATTAGTACCCCTAATGGTTAGTGGCCACTAACCATAGAATAGCGCAACAGTGGTTAATAACATAAATCTCAACGTCTTCATTAGAATAGTACATTAGAATATTATGATTAAGAGTAAATTATAATCCTTACCAATGTTATGCACATTTGTGGTAAGTGGCAATAACCACAAATTAGTACCCTAATGGTTAGTGGCCACTAACCACAGATATGCATAATTGTGGTTAGTGGCCACTAACCACAGAATAGTGCAACAGTGGTTAATAGCATAAATATCAACGTCTTCATTAGAAATTCAATTTCTTCATTAGAATAGTACATTAGAAATTCAATTTCTTCATTAGTATCTTAAATAAATTCCATACACTAGCCAGAGCAATTACATAGAAGTTCAATTTCTTCATTCATCTACAATAAGTTCTAATTTTCCTATCTTTTCCATCTCGCTGTTGTGGCATTTGTGGATCATTCCATTCAAATTCTTCCCATTTATAACGACAAGCCTTTCCCATGACATTGTATCTCTCCACAACAAAACTCTCATCAATTACTGAACTTGTGTCACTTTCATCCAAGGGCTTCAATTACTGAAATTGTGTCACTTTCATCCTTTCTTGTATCTCTCCTCAGGTTGAATCTATAATCCCTTTGGCACTGGTACATCATTTTGTCACTGCATGATACATTTTGAACTCTTAAATGCAATTTTCAAAAACAAGTAATAACCACAATTGTACTATTATGTGGTTAGTGGCCACTAACCATTGTCAAGCAATTCTGTGGTTAGTGGCCACTAACCAGTGTTGTGCATATGTGTGGTTAATGTACAAAACAGGTTCAATCAATTCCAAAAATTCCATTAAATATAATCCAACCATTTTGATGCAATTTTCTCTGCAAAAGCATTCATCAATTCATGCGCAGGAACTTAGGAAGAGATGAAGAGGGAGGGTGACAGATTCGTGCTTTCCCCCAAATCGATGTAGATCGCGCACGGAGCTAGAGTTGAATCGTTCTTTCCTTTCTTTTCTTCAGAGTACCAAAATAGTAGAGAGAGAGAGAGAGAGAGAGGAAAGAGAGAACGACGGAGGAATGGGAGACGTCGCCGGATGGATGCCGTGGTGCGGCGTCGGAATGGATGCTGTGGTCCGCCGCGAACCAGATCGTGCGGAGAAGAATGCTACAGGATGGAATGCGTGGGAATGGAAGGCTACAGGATGTGTAAAATGACAAAACTGCCCTCTTTAAGTGACAGCCCTTAAATCACATTTCATTAAAATAAGAGGCATCCAACAGCTCAGTATAATTTAGTAAAAAATACTAAGGATATGACTTAGTACCCTAAACCACACTCTCTCGGCCAACTCAAGAAAAGTGGAGGAGAGTTCTATTTTTATTTTTATTTTAAACACTTCCTCTATAAATTTGAGTGATCAACATGGTGGCTTCCAAATGAAATAAAGAAAGTAGAGCATGACCCACAACAAACAACAACAACAACGGCCACGATTCTTTTTCAAAAGGGAGGAGTGAGAAAGTTCTTACCTTATATCAATAGCAAGTCTATGGCTAGGGTGTTCTTTCTTCTTCACCACACTTTCTCCAAATCAAACTAAAACTAGGTGAAAGAGCCCCTTTAGCTTCTAAGCTTCCACCCACCAACAATGAAAGAAAATTTTTTTTAGAGAAAGAGAGAGGAAGGGCTGTCGCTGGAATGGAAGGGAATGAGGGAAAGTTTATTGTGGTTTTCCTTTTAATTCCATTCGCTTCATAATCAACCTTTATCTCTAGTTAAAATATTAATAAACTTACACTACTCCCTAAATATGTCATTAATCAATCACATCTCTCACTAACCCATCAACATACTATCTAAGTTTTGATATAAATCCATTTGGTTACTTAACTACACTTTTGTAAAAATATCTACTCCGATATACTTGGTTAATTGCTAAACCCTAACTTTGATAGATAAATTTCCTCATAATAATAATAATAATAATAATTTATCATTATGACGTGACTAAATTATTATTCGACGAAATACACATTTTTTTCTTTTGAAAAATATTTCTACGACATATCTTAATCACATATAATATTTCAACCTTTCAAATTTCTGTAGGATTCTTAGTTCGCCAAAAAATTGAACCACGTCTAAAACTCACGTTTTATCAAAACATAAATGAAATTCAACTGATATTTTTTTTTTTTTTATAATTCCAATCAACCATATCACACTCGCAAAATATCGGCAACCCATATTTTTCTTTCATTCATTAATATTTCCAAAAATTGAATTTCAACCAATTACTAATAACAAGCATTTCAAACTGGTAATCTAAGTTACTGAAACCCTCGATCTTACACCATTAGTCATATGAGCTGTCTTTTATCATCATCATCATCGTAAGAATGAGATTCTAGATCCTTCCAATGATTTGTGATTGTAAGTCTATAAATAGACACTTTAATGAATGAATCAATCAAGAAGGAAAAACTCACTAACATTTTTTTCTTTTTTAGGGGTAGATAGATAGTAATAGCGGGGAGTAATATTCTATTCCTAAAAATTGGTGCTTCCATTGCCTTAATCAACCCCCTCTCATGGCTTGTCCTCCATTTTATTCATCTATCTCTCCTCCATTTTCTGCTGACATTCCACCTCCATCACCTAATCTATATGGTTATGGATATTCAAATATTCAAATTACTACAACCATGAACAACAACCTCTCCTTCCTTATTCACAACCTCAACTTCTTCCTCCTTATTTACCCACCCTTTGTTTCAACCATGTCTACACACCACTAGTGCCCAACCCAAACACATGTGTATCGTAATGTTGGATCCTCATGAAACTATAACACCTACAAGCAGCAACCTATTCATCCCGATTCTCAGCATGTCGAATCATCCAAAAAATTATTTTCGAACTAATTCACTTTCTTGGCTTCTCAGCCCAAACATGAGCTATTTGTAGCTATGCAAAAAATGGATCGCGAAATCAGGGAGTCGTTGTTAACTCTACGTGACGCCAAGAAGACCTAAAGAAATTTACCTAAGTTTTCTTTTATAATTGAAGCAGAATGAGACATTTTCCTATGAGCGGCACAACATATGAAAAAAGTGCAGTTTTTCTCCCCCTGTTTGAAGTGTCGCTTAGGAATATGAATTCCAACATCTGGAGCTTCTCCTTGAATGCATACACAGCAATCTACTCCTCTCTATCCATTCGATTTATCTTCTTTTAATGGAGCTTTGCGGTCAGTATTATCTTTAGGACATCTTCCTTGACTTGTTGGCATTTGAGTATGAAATGAAGAAGCATGAACCATAGATTGTTTTGTAGATCATAAAGATCTTTCAATGTCCCCACATGCAGACAATAACTGACCTGCGATCTGACTTGATCTAGATCAGAAAAATACTTTGTATCTACATGGTTAATTTGGGTAACATATATAAAATGATTTATTCATTAGGATAGTCAAAAATGAACCAAACGCGAAAGAAAAGAAGGTCAGATATCGCCGTCGCTGCTGGGGGGGGGGGTCTCCTTGGCCTTCTCCCCCTTTCCAATCACCGCCTTGTGCCTCGTCCTCTGCTGGTGATCGATTGACTCTGATCGGTTTCGTCTCTGATCCGAGAGGAGTGATTTCGCAATCTGGGTTGGCCCGATCTGGCCCGCGACGCCGCTTTCTCTGGGCGAAGGTTAGATGGTCCTGGATTCTCTGGATTACGATTAATCGCCGCTGAAGGAGGGGAGAGTTTGTCCGCCTCGTCTGTTTGGTGATCGATTGCTGCTCGGTTTTGATCTTTGCTGGTGATCTCTGTTGCATCGTGTTGTTTTGCTGGTGTGGATATTATTCTGGGTTTGGTTCTGCGATGGTTGTTGATTCAGTGCTGGGTTTGGTGCGACTGTCCAGCGATGGTTGTTGATTCGGCGTTGCGATTGCGATTTTCGAAATCTGGGTTGTGCGAATGGTTCTGCGTCTGATGATCTGGGTCTCAGCGTTTTGTTGTTTTTTCCGTGGGTCGCAAAGTGATCTTGCTTCCTCTGTGCCGTTCTTTGTCTCTGCCCCGTGGCGTTGCTGGTTTGGATCTGCTTTTTGGTGGATCTGCGCGTTTTAGGAGGTACATGGTGTGCTTCTGTTTCACGGTGGTTTGATGATTTGAGCGGGATGGTGGCTGGTGGATCGCTCTTGGATCCGCGGTCACGGCAGCATTCACCTCCGAGGCCCCTTTTTCGTCTTTCGTCGCCGGCACTAGCTGAATGTCGCTGTGTAGCGTCATGCTTGGTTGTGTCACGGTGTTGGCCGGTGGCACAACACCGCGGTGGTGGCTGGTGATCGACGACCTCGGTCAAGCTCGGTTGTGTCGCGGTGTTGGCCGGTGACACGGCTTCGCGGTGGTGGCTAGTGTTTCGACGCCGGAAAACAGGGGTGTGCTGATTCGGTGGGTGCCCTGGCTGCTGTTTGCAGTTCTCTCTGACGGGCTCCTCCCCTCTGCCTTCAGCTCCTGAGCCCTTCCCCTCTCCTGGCCTCCATCTCTAACCTCGATCAGTTGGAATGTGCTTAATGTGAGGATAGTGAGGTGATGCTGGGTGTTGTGGTGTGGCACTCAATTGGCGGTGGGTGGTGGTGTGTGGGGGCATGCAGGTGCGGCCCTGTTTCGGAGTTTGGGTCCCTTGATTACAGTTAGCAGTTCTCTTCGCTGGGCTCCTACCTTTGCCTTCAGCTTCTGAGCCCTTCCCAATCGTCTCTTGGCCTCCATCTCTAACCTCGATCTTTGGGAGTGCGCTTAATGTGAGGTGATTATGGCTGTGGTGGTTTGGAGTGTGTGCGCAGTAGGCAGTGGGTGGAGGTTGTGGGGGCTATTCTGGTGTTGCCCTGCTTCCTTTTTTGGGCTGTCCTGGTCGCCTAAGAATATCTTTTATTAGAACTCTTTGGTTGTTTATTTTGGGGGCCTTTGTTGGGCTTTCTATTATTGTTTTCATTGCCAAGGGTTTTGGTCTAGTCCCCCCTTGTGTTTTCATGTCTTCTCTTTATTTTATTAATAAAAACATTTAATTGTGGCTTAAAAAAAAGGGATAGTCAAAAATGAAATATGCATCCCACTTTGTTTTATTGCATTTTGATTTGTAATGAACTATATTACTACTAATTATCACAAAATAATACTATCATATCAATGGATATAACATTTGGTAATATGCATACATGCTTTTATAGTCTTCGGGACTAAGATATTTCATATATTCTTACCACACAACTCATGTACTCAATATAAATAAATTCTGCAGATCAATATGAGACTTTGTTTTTCAAAAGAATTTATTTGAAGATATTTCTTTTTATCTTGAATCCTTCTGGGATTTTCATGTAGAGGTCAACTACAGGTTCAACCTCAAAATCCATCAGATATAATTTGAGGTCATTCATCTAGAGCTCTTTCTTTGAACAGTCTATAGTTTTTGGAAGCTCTTCAGGAGTTCCAATATTTATGTCATCAACATAGACATCAGTTATAGCAAATTCTTTTCCAAATATTTTCATAAAACTATATGGACAAATGATGTCATTTTTGTATCCCTCCTTTAGAATGTAAATTTAGACAAGTATACCATATGTGTTCAAATTATATTATCTCATTGAGGGATTGATTCAATTTGAGTAATCATCTCGAGAATCCGAAAAGTGTGTATTGGAATATTAAATCCTTCAGGGATCTTCAAATAATTATGACTATCAAATGAGTCATACAAATAAGTCGTAGTAACAATCATCTTGTGAAAATTGAGCTCTTCATGCACTACAAGGCTAATTAAGTACTGAAAAGTACTTGCATCCACCCTTGAGCAACATGTCGAGCTTTGTATCTCACAATTTCACCATTCTAATCCTGTTTTTGCACAAAAACCCATTTTTATCCAATTGGTTTTACACCTTCAAGTGTTTGGACTACAAGTCCAAAAACTTTTGTAAAACGAGTTTAATTCTGCTCCATTTTCATCTTTCAATTTTGGCCAATTCTCTCTTTGCCTACATTCTTTAGTAGACTCTGGTTCACGATCCTCGCTATCATTCATCACATTTAGCGCTATATTATATGTAAAAATATCGTCAACGTTGACTTCATTTCGATTCCATTGTATTTCATTCTTGACATAATTCATTGAGATCTCTTTAATTTCAGAATTTTTCAGGTACCTGATCAGTTCTTCTGGAACTGAAATGTCAATTATGTCTGAATACACTTTTAGAGTTTCTATATCCTTGCTTGGACCATATTTCTTTTTAGCTCCTTTTCTTGTTCGAGGATTTTTATCTTTGGAACCGATTGGTCTACCACACTTCAGGCGCGGTTGAGACTCATTTTTGCAATATTAGATTGTCCAACAGGGACATCCATTTTATTAGAGCATTAGCAGCTGATATGTATGATCTGGTCACACATTTGGATCAGTGAATGCATTTGGTAGATGGTTTTCTAAGCTTTGCAAATGAATTATCTTTTGAACTTCTAGTTCACATTGTTTAGTTTGAGGATCAAAATGAGACAATGATAATTCATTCCAATTGATCTCTTTTTTTCAGTTACTCATTCTCTCCCCCTAATGTTGAGAATTTTAATTCATCAAATGATAATCATCAAACTGGACTATAAACAAGTCTCCAATTATTGGCTCAAAATACCTTATTATACATGGAGATTTATATCCAATATATATTTCCAAAATTCTTTGAGGACCCATCATAGTGCATTATGAATGGAGAGATTGGAACATACATTGCACATCCAAAAATATCTAAGATGGGAAATATTAGGTTCGTGACCAAAGACCAAATGTGAAGCGGAAGAGTTGTGATAACTTGTTGGCTTGATGCGAATCAATGTTACAACATGAAAAATTGCATTTTCCCAAGTAGAAATTGAAAGTTCTTATCTCATAAGTATTAGTCATATAATTAATTAACTTTAGACGTCTAAAGAATGGTTCTTCAAGACCATTTTATGAAAGAATGTATGCTACATGAAGTCTAATATCAATTCTAATCGACATACAATACTTATCAGATACTTTCAAGGTAATTCACATAATGACCTCTTACTCAAATTAGTTGAGCAAACAATCTCACAAACTTCCGGTTGTAAGTTGACGACAAATATATATAAATATAATATATTATCTAGTTGATGCATCAATTAAAATCACAAATATCTAAATGGTCCACGTGATTAGTGTACTCGTTTACAAATATCACCTTATATAAGTTCTAAAAAGACGAGAGGCTTATTCTCTCAAATTGCCAATTTTCTTTGGGAACTAGTGAACACAAAATTAGTAGATTGAAGAAACTACTGGCTCTTCAATACAGGTTCACATAGAAATTTTAACAATTTTTCGCATCATAATATACTCGGGATGACCCAATCGATCTTGCCAACAACAAAATTATTATGTAAACTTCTAGTTTACAACAACATGTGCTTCAATTTCACATATATAAGTGTAATACAAATCAGAGGAAAAAACAGACAACTTTTTCACTACACTTGTTTTATCCAAAGTAGGTCTCGTTATATAAAGATATTCAACATCTCCTCCATTTCTTGTTTCAATATGATATCCATTTGGACGGATATCCTTAAATCTTAATAAATTTTTTATGAGACTTGAGATATTATAATATGGTACATTGTGTAAAAAAATTGGTTCTCTAGGTAATTAGCAATACACTAGCTCTTTCGGAGCCTTTAATTACGTTGTGCAAACTTCTGGTTGGAAGTTAGTAACAAGAACAAATGCTACCAGATGGCTTTTGGCTATAACTAGATAATGTACACAATTTAATATAAAAAGCACATATATAATCTTAGTTGTATTCTAAAAACTTAGAATAGCTATCAAACTTAACTCTATTTTTAGTTAGCTAATCAAGAACATTATAGTTAACAGACATTGACAGAATTCAATCATATTGAAGAATGGAAAATAAAATTACAAGAAGATAATAAAGGGGTAGAATGGAAAATAAGAACATAAGAGTGCCTAGTTTTGTAGGACTAGTCATACAATCAATTCTTCTTAATCCCCCTTTTTTTCTTAGAAAAACTTTTACATGGAATTCCAAGCATAAGAGATTGGAAATTAAAGTTACATTTTTCCAAAATTCATGAGTTACTACTCCAATAGGAAGATCATAAGCACAAATCATATACTAATGATATTTAATTAGGATAATGATAACATTTACCACATCAATGATCATCACCACAACCTTTGTTGTACCAAAATTATAATGTGAATCATTTACTTCTAGGAATGAACTTCAATCGGTTGAGTGGCTTGTAAGTTTTCTTTAAATCACATAATCTAGACTCACAATATTCTTGAAAATATTTTCTCATTTTCCTATTACATGAGAATATTTGAGACATAAATTATATTTCCTTTGCCCTGCTTCAAAATATACTAATTAAGATCAAATAGATCTTATAGATTTCGGTCATAATGCAAAGGCCTAGTTCTTCAGGAACTTGACCACAAATCTTCATAAGAGATGCCCAAAGACAAATATATTTTGTGAAATCCTCAAAGATGCTTGAATATTAACTTATTAGTTCTTCAAAAATAATACCACAAAACTTCTTCAACGATGATAAAAAAAATCATACTTTTAAGCAATCCTTCAGGGATGCTTGGATACTAAATTTTTAAGTTCTCCAGGAACTATGTCATAAATCTCCGTAGGCATAGAAACAGTTATTTGTGAAATCCTTCAGGGATGCTTGGATAATCGATTTATTGTTCTTCAGAAACTATATCACAAATTTTCATCATTTTGATTCTATTATTTAGTTATCTAATATGAAATGAATAAGAAAATAACCAAGAGCATAAAAAGATAAACCCAAAATGACTTTTGGAAGATCCAGTAGGAAACATCATAATCTAATCAAATATATCAAAAAAATATTGACGAGGTAATCAAGAGTAGAGTGGTTTTGTATAGGCCTTGATAGATAATTAACAAATCACCGAAATTTTAAAAACCACAATCCAAAAAATAAATAAACAAAGACAAATTGGTCAACAAATCATATGGTAATCTGAAAACGAACAAACAAATAGATAAATAAAACTCTTTAAATATTTTGATCAACAATCATAAATTATCAAAAAGAAAAGTGACGTATAATAGCATATGATAAAAGTTTTACTAGTATCTACTCAATCAACAAATCAATTTAATTGTAAAAAAAAATCAATTTAGGAAATTTGATCAAAACTTTGCCTAGCAATGAAATAGTCAATCAAAGAATATTCTGAAATCATTTTAAAATCTTAGAAATATCCGGAAGAAAATAATTTTAAATTAATACTAACTAGTCGCTTAAAACACTCATCAATCAACATTAAGAGTTGTTGTAACAACAATAATCAAAAGAAAGTAAAGCAAAATACTAATCAGAATGGTCTCACCCGAAAATTGAAATGCAGATGAAACCTCCAACCCCTTGATGATGCCTTTTTCATTCTCCAAAAAAAACAATTTATCTCCAAGAACCTCAAGCGGTGTGATGCCCCAATTCCTCTGATCCTCAACTGTAGTATTTCTACATGAGAAGAGACAATGAGTTTGATATATGGAACCTTTCCAGATCTTAGATTAGTAGAACTTCGTGCTGATAACGTGTTATAAAATAAGTGATAAAGCAAGGAGAAAGATGAAGAAGATGAACAAGAACAAATATGAAATATGAGAGTCTTTTCCTTATACTCTTCAAGTGTGACTTTACATAGGAGTAAACCCTATTTATAGGGTGAGAAAAGGTAAATGAAAGATCAATCTTAAAGTTCCACTAACAACCCATTACATCAAGGAAAGTGGAAGTCTAATAGGAGTGGACATCCATTATCATATATTATTCATAACAAAAATCTTCTTGTTTTCGTTTTTTATTTTTATTTGTTTTTTGACTTTCTTAAACCTCTTTTATTATTGATTTTTTTGACAAGTCTTTTATCATTGATAATGAACAATGATTTTTTTTTTACAGAACAATGAACCATATTCAGTTGTGCATATGACCCGATAAAAATTCGGTTGGACCGGTTGAAACTGCGCAACGTGTAATCCAGTTTG
Organism: Astragalus membranaceus; assembly: GCA_039519185.1. NCBI lineage: Eukaryota > Viridiplantae > Streptophyta > Magnoliopsida > Fabales > Fabaceae > Astragalus > Astragalus membranaceus. Next base: position 79,327,207 of record CM076847.1, read on the forward strand.
ACCTAGTTAGATGGAATAGATGGAAGTTATCGTTTAATTATTTAAAATTTCATTGAATGTTATAAAATAGTATTCGAACCTGTAAGCTTTTAGCCGTGAGCAAGAACGGATGGAGTATAATATGGGCCGGAAGGAGTATTTTGTTTAAAAGCCATGCTTATATAGTTCATATAATAAGTAATTCAAAGTTTTGATATTGAATTTGAGACGGTTTATGATTATAACAATCTACTACTCTTTTATATTTTTATTTGATACATTTTTTAAATTTATCCCAATCATATGGGTAATTATATAGTCCCCCGGTAAAAAAGTATGTCTATTTATCTCTATATAATTTATTTTATCTATTTATCTCCTATATAAAAATATTTTTATCCATTTATCTCCTATATGAAAATAATTTTGAACCCCCCTGAAATTATAATTTGCATTAAATTTTGCACTTAATTACACTCAAATACCTCACACAAACACATCACTAAGATAATTATGTTCTACAATGTTTATATATATGCCCTCAGCCCCTCACGTGAATATATTTGATATTCATGAAAGTATATAATAAAATATATTTATAATTTTATAGATGTTTGTTTAATACTAAATTTAAATTTTTTATCATTATACTTAATTATTACAAATACAAATGTTTAATGATCATTCGTTTAATTAGATACATTTGTTATGGTTATGAATTTGAATTTAAGAATGAATTAATGAGTTACGTTAATATTGTGTTGAGTTTTTTTTTTGGACATTTTTAAGGTGCGGTAAACAAATTTTGACATGTGTAATGTATGAATTACACATATCATGTTTATTTTTATACGTTTTTAGTAGTGTCACAGCTCATGCGACCCGAGGAGTGACATGGCGATTTGACCATTGATCTAGTGCCCTGACTGGGTCAATCCACTACAAGAAAATCGCGTATTACTGGCAGATTTTTTCCGCCGGTACGTTTCCGGCAGAAATTTTGCATTTCCGGCAGATTTTTTTTAATTTTTTTTTTGAAAATCCGCCGGAAATGTCTCTGGAAATTTACCGGCGGATTTTTAACTTTTCCGGCGGATTTTGTTTAAGTCGGATTGGAACTTATATCATGTTTATTTTTATACGTTTTTAGTAGTGTCACAGCTCATGCGACCCGAGCAGTGACCTGGCGGTTTGACCATTGATCTAGTGCCCTGACTGGGTCAATCCACTACAAGAAAATCGCGTATTACCGGCAGATTTTTTCCGCCGGTACGTTTCCGGCGGAAATTTTGCATTTCCGGTGGATTTTTTTAAATTTATTTTTTTGAAAATCCGTCGAAAATGTCGCCGGAAATTTACCGGCGGATTTTTAACTTTTCCGGCGGATTTTGTTTCAAAATAATAATAAAAAATTTCAAAAAATCCGCCGGAACGTTTTGAAATTCCTATAAATAAAACTTTCTCCTACATTCTTCTCATTATCTCATTTCACTCTTTATTTCCTTCTCACTTTCTCCTACACTCTTCTACATTTCTTTTCTTCTTCATTCTCATTCATTCTCACTTATTCATTCTTATTTCTTCTTTCTCATACTCTTCAAACTTAATTAAATTTCTCTACATATCTAGTTTCTATATTTCTCAATTCTTCTTCTTTCTCACTTTTTCTTATTTCTTCATTCATATACTCTCATTTATTCTTATTCCTTATCACTTATTCATTCTTATTCTCTCCTATATTATTTTTCCATACTCTCTTTCATTCTTTTTTTTTGACACAACTCTTTTTCATTCTTATTCATTCTAATTTCTCTATTACTTCTCATTCTATTCTATATAATTTTTTTCTCATGTTCTACTTCATTTTTTATTACTTCTTATTTAATTAAAATATAAAATTTGAAAAAAATTAAAAAAAGTAATTTTTTTTAAAAATCCGCCGATAAATTTCCGGCGACATTTCCGGCGTAAAAAATCCATCGGAAATTACCTGCGGATTTTTTCCGCCGGAAACCGTTACCTGCGAACGAATTTCCGGTGGAAAAAATCCGCCGGTAATGACCAATTTTTGGCAGATTTTGGCCTTTTCCGGCAGATTTTTTCCGCTGGTAGTCCGCGAATTTCTTGTAGTGATCGCCAGGTCTTTTTTTTGGTATTGAAGAGGGCTAAAAAGCCTGAGAAAGATTATATGGAGATAACTCTAGGAGTAGCAACTCCAATAAAATTTACTAGCTAAAAAAGGCTTACAATAGCTGGTGGGACCTCATACAACCATAAAATAACATCTCGATTACAACCAATAGACGTCATAGCATCGGTACAACAATTAGCTTATCTATAACAATGAGAAAAGTGAACCTCCCCAATCAAGACATAAGAGATTGCGAATACGGTTGACAATAAAAGCACCAACGACGCTCATTGAAACCAGACTTCGACAATTGATTCATTACATTCATAGAGTCAACTTGAACATCAATCTTCGAAAAACAGCGATCTCGGGCAATAAGAAGACCGTCTAAGACATCCCAGAGCTCCACAATGTAGGCAAAGCAAGTACCCAAAGCACGGGGCATAACCACAAATTCAACGCCCTTCATCATCACGCAAAACACCACCACCCACATTCACAGCTTTCACTGCCTCATTTGAATTAAGATGGGTCAATTTTAATAATTATGCAATAATTAACGATGAATTTTTTGACAAACAATAATGAAGAATGATAAACGTGGTATCTAATAGCACTTGGATGAGATGATAGGAGTCTCTTCAGTTTAACCAAGGTCCTGAGTTCAAATATAGCATTCGGCATGCAACAGTGTTAGCTTTGCCGGCCATTGTGGTCCTTCCCAACTCGAGAAATTAGTTTCTATAGTTGCGCATATTAAAAAAAAAAAGATAAACGTGGTTCTTCTTGTAAAAAAAATTGATAAACGTGCTTTGCTTTTCCGTTAATCAATGGGAAACCGAGGCGGCCACCATACGTGAATAAAAAATTGACCGTGTCACCGCCGTCGTGACTTCTTTGCTCCCAAATCCTACCAATCGTAGATAGACACGTGTCCCAAAAGCAAAAGCGAGTCAGCCAAAGTAATAAAGAACCACGCGCAAGGCAAGGCACGTCACAGCATCCATTAGTTTTTTTTTTGATCAAACAGCATCCATTAGTTTTATTTCTATTGTCAGAATTGTCAGAAAATAAATATTTAAATTAAAACCCATTTATCACCACCATCCATTATCTCCCTTCCGTTCTTTATCATCTTCTTTCTCCGAATCCAAACCCTTGAAATTCCATTTACAAAAATCACATAAAATTTCCCCGACAAAACCCTATATTTTCTCCCCAAGATCACGCATTTCACCCAATTTTCGCGATTTTTCGGACAGATCGTAGAGATCCAGTCACCTCACTCCCTTAATTTTCTCGATCGCGTTTGGATTCTGGATATCCAGCTGACGTGGCATACGCATGGGTAAGATTCTTCGAGAAACATCGAGGCCATCCTCAAATTCATCACCGGCGTCATCTTCGTCGGAGCCAGCAACAACCTCATCGACGTCGATAACCGAGACAGTGAAAGGATCGCACAAATTCAAGATAACGGGATATTCATTATCAAAAGGGATTGGGATTGGGAAGTACATAGCTTCGGATATATTCTCGGTGGGAGGGTACAATTGGGCTATCTATTTCTACCCTGATGGGAAGAGTGTAGAGGATAATGCCACGTATGTGTCGCTCTTCATCGCGCTTGCAAGTGAAGGCACAGATGTTAGAGCTCTTTTTGAGTTGACACTTTTAGATCAGAGTGGGAAAGAGAGGCATAAGGTTCATAGCCATTTTGAAAGGACCTTGGAGAGTGGACCGTACACGTTAAAATATAGGGGTAGCATGTGGTGAGTCATCGCTGAGATATGCCGTCCTTTGTCTCAGTTCTTTCTATTTCTTGTTAATGCTAACTAAGTTGTTAAAAAATGTTATTTTTACAATTTACAATAATTAAAAATTTATTTTTTATCTGCTCGGCAATGTTCCGATCCTAACTTGTAATCGAGGGTTGCATTTGCCTGAGAAAATATGAAGATTCTCACCTGATGGGTTTTTTAAGTTTTTTTTTTTTAAATGTGGGTGATTGTCATGTTCTTGGTTCTTGAATGCCCCAGTCTTGGAATGGACAGGAGGTTTCACAGAAGAGAGTCTCATGTGAATGAGTCATGACTAGAAAAAATTCTGAAGTGAGTAATCAAAAGAAAAGAAAATTCTGAAGTGTGTTGAATGTTGTTGGAAAAGGAGATGAAGGGATTACTAATTTTATCATTTCTTTGAAGAAAGAGAAGGGTGTTGTTTGTTTCTTTGGTGGGGGGGTGGGTTCGTGTTATTTGTCACAAGTCACAACCCACACAGAACAAAACAGTCCAGAAACTATTGAGTTGAACTTTGTAACTAACTGACATGGTTTTCTCAAATGGAGTAAAAGGAAAGTGAAACACATTTTATTTTCTGATTTATGTTGAAATTTGTTTACTTCCCCTTGAATGTATTTGTTGATTTTGGTTTGGGGAAATAATCCTCAATAAGTATATGGAACTTTTTGTGAAGGGAAGCGGAACAACTTGGTAAAAGCTTATTGTTCAAAATTGTGTGTTTCAGGGGTTACAAGCGGTTTTTTAAGAGAACAACATTAGAGGCATCAGACTACCTTAAAGATGACTGCCTTAGTATTAATTGTAGCGTTGGTGTTGTGAGGTCACACACAAAGAGCCCTAGAACATATTCAATTGCAATACCACCTTCTAACATTAGTCAGCAGTTTGGGAAGCTACTGGAAAGTGGAAAAGGCAGTGATGTGAGTTTTGAAGTAGATGGAGAAACTTTTGCGGCTCATAAATTAGTATTAGCAGCACGCTCACCTGTTTTTAGAGCCCAACTTTTTGGTCCTATGAAAGATCAAAATACCCGGTGTATAGAAGTTGAAGACATGGAGGCTCTGGTTTTCAAGGTTTAAAAAAATTCTGTGATTCCTATTTTTTGAATTATGTTTGTGTGGTGGTTGCAAAATATGTTTTGATTATTCTTTCTGTCTCTGCATTGATAACACCCACTATACTATACTGCAAAATATGATTTCCCCTTAATATATTGTTGACTGTTAAGCATATCATTGCAACTGACTTGGTGCCCACTCCTGCGTATTTCTTGCATTAGTAGGGTGTATTATCGTAAAATTTTACATAAAAAATTTGTTTTAGTGATTGTTCTAAGGTGCACATATTTTGTGGTGTTCCTCCTCTAATTAGAAATGAACACACATAGTTTCGGGTTTTTCTTCCTAGAAATGGGTGCTTTTATGCTTTGAAAATTCTACCCTCGCCAGTTGTGAGTATAATTGACTGTTGGATACTTCTGAACAAATTTTGAAGGTCCAAGTAGAATCGAACAATAAAGAATGTGGAGGTTACCATTGAACTCTACTATCTTGCCAATATTTTTTGCCCTCTTCCCTCATTTATGCCTCAAAAAAGAACTGATACAGAGATTGGTATTTTGGACAAAGACTATATAAACCTTTTTGAAAGACACCCTCCCAAATTTTTGTATAAATTGATTGTAGCGATGAGTTCCTTTCTGGTTTGGTTTCTTAGCTGAGCTTGGTTCCTCTTTGGCAAGTTGTTCTAGTTGGTTGCCTATTTGATTGGTACTTCATAAAATTGTAATGTGGTGTTTTTGCATTTAGAATGGCAGATTCAGATGGCTGTTGCATGATAGGATATCTTGCATGTAATTTTGGATTTGTTTTACCCAAAGTATATAGCGTTAGTCAGGTCCTTGTTATTAGCTGATATTATGGGAGTTAGTACTCCCAGAGTTATTTCCGTGTAATCTCTCTCTGGGCTTTAAGCCCTCTATTTTACACCTATTGTTGAAACGATGGTTGAAACTCGGCTTAAGTGGTTTGAGTGTGTATGGGGGAGGCTTGTAGATTTTGTAGTAAGGAGAGTACATCAAATGGAGGGCAACCCAGTAGCTAGAAGGAGAGGAATACCAAGAAAAACTATAGGCAAAACTCTTAAGAAAGACTTAGATAGACATGATTTATGACAGACTACTATGGCACCGAGTGATCGATGTAGCTGATCCCACCTAGTGGGATAAGGCTTTGTTGTTGTGACAGTAATGCAGGGCTGTCTCAAACAATTTGGAGGCTCTATTCAAATCTTAAAAATTAGGCCCCTAATTATACTTTTATGAATGAATCACTAAAAAATAGGCCCCTAAGTCCCTAACTATACTTTTATCAAATGAATCACCAAAAACTCAAATTATTTAATTTAAATTGTAAATAACATCTCAATACAACTTCAAACTAATTATACTTTTATCAAATGGATATACTAATTCTTTTGGGGGGCTCTAAAAAATGGTATTGGGTTGAGGCATTGTGCAATAGCCTATGTTGCACTTGCTAATAGCCGGCCCTGCAGGAATGTATGGGGCAATTTGATATATACCCAATTATTTTATTTTGAGTATGGTTTCTCAAACAGCTGTAGACTGCAGTTTACATACATTTACCACATGCTGTGCTTGTGTTCAATGAGATTGTGGCATTATTAACCTTAGAAATGAAGCTTAGCAATGCATGCATGGAATGTGCAACTTAACTTGTCTGCTATGCTAAATCATATTTTACTATTTTGCAGGCATTGCTTCATGCCATATACTGGGACTCTCTACCTGACATGCAGGAGCTTACTGGGTTGAACTCAAAATGGGCCACTACCTTGATGGCTCAGCATCTACTAGCAGCAGCTGATCGGTATGGGTTAGATAGGCTTCGGCTGATGTGTGAAGCAAGACTCTGTGAAGATGTTGCAATAAACACTGTGGCCACGACTTTAGCTTTGGCAGAGCAGCACCATTGTTTCCAACTGAAAGCAGTTTGTCTGAAATTCATTGCAAGGCCTGAAAATCTCAGAGGTGCGTTTTAATTGAACTTTTGTTCTGTCATGCGGAGCAAAAAAAAAAAGAGGTGCATTATGTATTATGTAGGGGGGTAGAGGCCATAAAGTCTGTATCTTGATAATGTAAGATAAATTTGTTGCTGACATTTATGATTGGTGTTCACTATTATGTTCCCTCCAATTTGAACTTGATCGAATATACGCTCAACTATAAAAGGATCCATCGGCTGTTGTTTTGAAGGAGAATTTTTTTAGGAATATTTTTTTAATGTTCTAACTATGCGTTCATGAAACTTAGTTTAATTACAAATGTATACAAGATAAGATGTCTTATTTACCAACAAAGAATACAGGATGTCTTTTACCGAATTCTTTTTTTGTTTGTTTTTAATTTTATATGGATCCAACAACAGCAGAAGAATTAGTTGTACCTATTTATTCTTCATCCAGAACCATAAATATCAACTGAAGTATTTTGTTTCCTTTATTTTCTTCAGCTGTGATGCAAACTGATGGTTTTGAGTACTTGAAGGAAAGTTGCCCATCTGTTTTGACTGAGCTTCTGGAATACGTGGCTAGAATTACCAAGCATTCAGACTTCATGTGCAAGCATAGGAATGAAGCAACACTTGATGGCAGCGACATAAATGGAAGGCGGGTGAAGCAAAGGCTTTAGTGTGAAATTCTATTCACCTTTAAAGATTACAGTTTAGCCATGGATTGAGGAAAGGTGATAAGCATTTATAGGATTAGAGGCAATTTTTATTTTTCTTCGCTTACTTCATGTCTAGATGTAAATGTAATTTGTTTTAGTGCTGTTGCAGGTATGTATCTCTAATATCTCATTCTCTCTCCTAGGAAAACATGACTGAAATGAAAAACATTGATCACTCCTCTCTCCGTTTGTTTTTCATTTTGATTTGTGCTTTAATTTGTTTTTCATTTTGATTTGTGCTTTGATTTTATAATGTCCCTGCAAGAGCATGGTTTTGAAACGGGTGAACAAAAAAAGAAAAAAAAATACTTGTTTCAATGCACTTTTCCTCAAAGCATCAGGCAATTGATCAGACCACGATCCCTGCAGTTGGTAGCAACTGCACTGTCCTAAAATTTGTTAAATTAGTGTTTTAAAAATCAAACCAATCCAATATTTAACCGGTACATTGTCTTAGGTTTATCTATTTTGAGTGGTTTGAGTGTAGCTTCACGCGGTTTGAGCTGTTTAAAGCTTTCGAATCATGACTTGAAGGTTTTGCGAGCTTGATTTTCAAAACGTTGGTACAAATAGTGTTAGAGAGAGAAATTTTAAGTATCGAAAAGACAAAAGGGTCTCTTAATAATAGTACAAATGCATAAGAGTGGATGCAAATTGAATGTAGAGGATTTGGTCCCTATTGATCACCTAAAAAAACCGAGTGTTTGGGAAACAAAGCTTGGTATTTGGATCCTTTTCTAATCCCTCTTCACACTCAATCTCTCATGAAATATATAAAAAAACATAGAAGAGAGAGAACAAGTAAAAGAGAAGAAAGATTTATGAGAGATCGAGAGTGTAGAGGGAGATTGGAGAAAAGCCGGAAGGAGAGAATCCAAAACTTAAATTAGAGAAGATGACATTTTTTGTTGTATCATTATTGTGAAAAGTCATGGTAAAATGGATGGAGGTTTTCTTTACTGAGGTAAAGGCCTTGATTATATCTCAAGTGTACTGTACTATATTGAGAAGGATTTCCAGAATGAAAAAGCAATGCAGAACAGAAAGCTTTACAATAGCTGTTTGGTTTGTCCAAACTAATGTGTCTTTCACCAAAAGCTCATCTTGTAGGGGTTTGGTAAGAGATTCAAGTGGTAATTTTAGTAGAGGCTTTATGTGTAAATTACCTTATAGTAATGCCCTGGAGGCTGAGCTCTGGGTTCTTCTCTTGGGGTTGTAGATGGTGAGAAATATGTACTTGACAATTGTTGTTGTTGTAGAGAGGGATTCTTTAAGTTTGATTAATTTGGTTAAAAAAATTTGCCTTACATTTGTAGCCTTTAGTGGTTACTCATGTGCAGCTAACTGCCTAGTTGACGTATCACTTTATCTCATATTGGTAGGGAGGCAAATCGTTGTGCAAAACTGCAGATGCATTAGCAGTTCATTGTCATGCTAGTGATTTTAGTTTAAATGTTTTAGAATTTCATTTTTTTAGTTTATGTAGTGTTCTGTACCGTATCTCTGGACCTGTATCCGATCTTAGACACAAGGTCCGATCCGAGATAGTTGGTAGGGGTTGGTCTTGATCAACCGAGCTCCACTTCCGATCCGGGGTAGGTGGTACCTGCGAGGACACTCCGACGCTCAAGTCAGCCAGAGAGCTAATTAGAGGTGAAGAGTAGGAAAGAGTGTGTACCTTTAATGAAGCATTCAATGCTTATTTATAGAGTTTGGTGGTGATAGACCTGATGAATCAGGACCGTCCGATCTTGCGCTGCGATCTCAACCATTGGTTGATGGATCTACATTTGGTGTTGGGCCTCATTATTGTGGATTGGGCCGATCCATAACAGTTGCCCCCCAAGTCGGGTCGTCTTGGGGCGAGCTAGACTTGATGCCTTATATGGACTTCGTGAGGGTTTTTGAATTTGAGGTCGGACCTTCGTGGCGACCTTCTTCAAGGCCGGGCTCATAGCTACAAAGGGGTCTGCCCCCAGCCTCGCAGTGCCCGAGATACTGGTCTTGTCAAAGATCTTCGAGGCCGGGCTTATACCGGCAAGGGTGTCTGCCACCAGCCTCGGAGCGCCCGGGATACGGGTCTTGGCAAAGATCTTCGAGGCCGGGCTTATACCGGCGAGGGTGTCTGCCACCAGCCTCGGAGCGCTCGAGATACGGGTCTTGTCTAAGATCTGCGAGGCCGGGCTTATACCAGCGAGGGTGTCTGCCACCAGCCTCGGCAATGTTAAAAACGTGACCACCTGAGGGACTCGAGGTGTCAATTTAAAGTCGCCTTCAGGGCAGTTTACCAGGACTCGGCCCAGATTGAACTCGCCCTTCAGGGTAATGGCAAACTCGGCCATTTAAGACGTGACCACCTGAGTGACTCGAGGTGTCAGTTTAAAGCCGCCTTCAGGGCAGTTTACCAGGACTCGGCCCAGATTGAACTCGCCCTTCAGGGTAATGGCAAACTCGGCCATTCAAAACGTGACCACCTGAGGGACTCAAGGTGTCAACTTAAAGTCGCCTTCAGGGCAGTTTACCGGGACTCGGCCCAGATCGAACTCGCCCTTCAGGGTAATGGCAAACTCGGCCATTCAAAACATGACCACCTGAGGGACTCAAGGTGTCAACTTAAAGTCGCCTTCAGGGCAGTTTACCGGGACTCGGCCCAGATCGAACTCGCCCTTCAGGGTAATGGCAAACTCGGCCATTCAAAACATGACCACCTGAGGGACTCGAGGTGTCAACTTAAAGTCGCCTTCAGGGCAGTTTACCGGGACTCGGCCCAGATCGAACTCGCCCTTCAGGGTAATGTCAAACTCGGCCATTCAAAACATGACCACCTGAGGGACTCGAGGTGTCAATTTAAAGTTGGAGGATCTCTGTGAGCAAAAGCGCCGACGTTCCTGCCTCGGGAATTTTTCCCGGCTTCTGGAAAGTCGCTTCGAGGAAGAGGAAGCTAGAGACGAGCAGGGCCGAGGGGAACCCTCGGATCCGTAGGAATCATCAGGAGTTCTGATCCTAAGTGGAGTTCCGGTCTTAGCGTGAAACTTTAAGGCGATCGCTCGACCGGTCCCAAATCCTTCCATCCAACCTCGGAACTTACCTTTACTTAAGCAATCAGCGTGAGGAAAATCGTAGCCGATCCATATATATTAGATGGTTGAACATTTACAAAGTCGGATTACATCATGCCCGTAGGCTCATTCCGAGACCTAGGTGAAACGTGATCTTCCTGAGTTAATCCCTTCTTCATGATCGATATACTTCTGAGATCGCTGGAGGAACTCGGCAAGCGACTCGACTTGGTTGACCCCGACGTCTATCTGAAATAGACTTCCATCACGAAGGCCAGCCTCCATGAAGTAAAGACGGAAGGAGTCGTCGAGGTTCCGGACTTGAGCAGCTTCTCTATTGAATCTTTCTATGTAGTCCCGGAGGGACTCATTTTCTCCTTGTCGAATTGCCTGCAATACCTTCCGAGATTTAGGCTTCATCTTCGAGTGGGCGAAGTGTGCAGAAAAGAGCTTGGCCAACTGATCCCAAGAGGAGATTGTATTTGGCTTAAGAGCCCTGAACCAGTCTAGAGCCGCCTTCTCTAGAGTGAGGGGAAAGGTTCGGCACTTTATCTCCTCTGGAACGTTACGGTATTGCATAACCGTGTCAAAGTAATCGAGATGGCGATCCGGATCGCCAGTCCCGTCGTGCATTTTCAGACCTTCAGGGGGCTTCTCGAGGTGCTTTGGCACCGGGAAGTAGTCGATTTTCGCTGTGAAAGGTCCTTTACGCTTTGCCGACCTCTCAAGAGGTGGTGGCCGTCGGTAGCCATACTTACCGGGGGATCCCCGCGAGCTAGGGCGCTGACGTTGCGGCCTCGGAGACCTTTTCCGACTTCTGGTACGCCGCCTCGGAGACGAGGAAAACAGAAACGAGCTAGGCCGAGGGGAACCCTCAGGACCACAGGAATCATCAGGGGTCCGACTTGGGGGAGTCTCCGGTCTTCGCCCTCCTCTACAACGAGGTGGAGTGCGATGATGGTATCTCCTCCAAGCCGGAGATCGGTGGCGCCCGCGGCCATGAGTCGTTCCACTTGAAGAGTGGCGCAGAGGGGAACTCCGATCCGGGATGTTACGAGCCCGGATCTCAGCAATCTGAGCTTCTAACTGGGTGTAGCGTTGGCTTTCCTGCCGGTCGGCCTCGGCTTGCCGAGTTAGGAACAGGACGAGCTGTTGAACAGCGTCGACCGGTACCTGGACGGTCGGAGGGGGAGGTGGAAGTCGGTTCCGGGCTGAGCTCCCAGGAACCATAGCCGTAGCTGAGCTTCGAGCATGCACCGGGCTAAGGGGTAAGGTGACCGCCACTCCTTCCGGAGTCACCTGTTGCAGGACCGATCCTTCAGCGGCATTCAGGATAGTCCTATGACGTAAGGTCGGAGCCATCGTCAATCAAGGAGATGGGAGAGGAACTAGAGTACAGATCCTCCCACTGTGGTCGCCAATGTTCTGTACCGTATCTCTGGACCTGTATCCGATCTTAGACACAAGGTCCGATCCGAGATAGTTGGTAGGGGTTGGTCTTGATCAACCGAGCTCCACTTCCGATCCGGGGCAGGTGGTACCTGCGAGGACACTCCGACGCTCAAGTCAGCCAGAGAGCTAATTAGAGGTGAAGAGTAGGAAAGAGTGTGTACCTTTAATGAAGCATTCAATGCTTATTTATAGAGTTTGGTGGTGATAGACCTGATGAATCAGGACCGTCCGATCTTGCGCTGCGATCTCAACCATTGGTTGATGGATCTACATTTGGTGTTGGGCCTCATTATTGTGGATTGGGCCGATCCATAACATGTAGTTTGCTTGAGGGTTTTGCTTTTCCCACACCCCCTCCTACTCTTTCACACCCCTTAACAAATTTTATTCCAAAAATAACCTCGCGTGAGACGCTGCGAGGACGTGTTTTATGACTGTTCGAACGACCTTGTTCGAACAGGTTCGCATGACCTCATGCGAACAGTTTAAAAACGCCCAAAAGGGTGTGAAGTCAAAATTTAACACACTCGAACGATGTCGTTCGAATGTGTTCGAACGAGGTCATGCGAACAGGTTCGCATGACCTCATGCGAACAGGTAAAAAACGCCCAAAAGGGTGTGAAGTCAAAATTTAACACACTCGAACGATGTCATTCGAACCTGTTCGAATGCCCGTGTTCGAACAGGTGAAAATTCGTGAAAAAAAAGAGGTTTAGCCTGGCCTTTTGGTCTTTTCACACCCTTATAGGGTGTGTTTCGAGTAGGAGGGGGTGTGGGAAAAGCAATACCCTTGCTTGATTTTGATAGAAGAAGAGCTTATTCCTCTCTCTGAACCTTTTTTTTGACGCAGTCTCTCTATCCGAACCTTAGTATTTGTGTTTCTTCATTATTTATATAAAAAAAGTCCTGATTATGGTAGTCTTAGGCTTTTTTTGTTTTGTTTTAAAAGCAATATTTTAAAGTTGATAAAAAAAGTAAGAACTTCAATTGTAAAGTTAAAGTGGTTTAATAATTTCTGTTTTTTATTCTTTAAAGGTTATAAGCCAAAAGTTGTTTGATAGAATATTTTTGTAAAAGCTTTGTTAAAAACACCATATATGAACGGAATATTTAGAAGTAGAAACAATTTTTATAAAATAAATTTATAAATATGAGTTTTTTTATAGGTGATTAATAAGAAAGAAGTAAAATACTTTCTAATAGTAATTATTTAAAGAGAATCTCTTATGAAAAATGAAACATGTTAACTTGGTAGATCCCACGTGAATTTCAAACAATTAGAGAATAATTGTTGGTAGAAGAGTTTCTGTGTAAAAGAAAGTGGACTAACACTCATTTCTTTGGAATACCTTGGGGTATGTTTGGATGGAGGGTTTAGGAGGGAGAGGCGAGGGGGGCTTGATTTTCAATTCTAAATTGAGTAAGCTATAAAATGTTTCTAAACAAAAATGAGGTGTGATTAACAATGTTTTATCATTATCTATCATGTTATTCTTTAAATTTTTTAAAATCTCAAATAGATATTAAAATATAGATCAATCCCTCCAAACCCCTCCCTTCCAAAACCCTCCCAAATCCCCCTCCCAAAGATACCCTTAATGTTTTTTGATATCAATTAATATATACCGGTTAGGATTTAGGGTCCATCAGCGAGATCCTTATCTCCGCAAGAGAGTTTTTTTCAATTCAAACTCGAGATCTTGAGATGGGATCCACCCTTATCGCTTGGACCAAAAGAGTTTTCTAACAGAAATTTTCTAACACAATAAAGATGGGGTGAAATTTGTGAGTGATAATTGATTCCTAGATAATGTTGGACGGTAACAAGAATGAAAGTAATTCTTGTACCAAAAAAAAAAGAATGAAAGTAATTCTGTTTCCTTAAACCCTTTATAACAAAATCTTGCTTTTGAGGGAGAAGAAGACAGCAAAAGCTTGCCATCATCATCATCATCTTCATTCATGCATTCATTGCTTTCAGTCTCAAATTGCGTTGATACTGTTTTGTGACTAGAATAGTGAAGATACTCCCCTTCGCTCCAACTTCAACGGAAACTACCGAGTTGAACTTTCAGTCAATTCTCTGTGGTCTGACTGGGGATGAATCTCTTCGCTCTAACCTCTACTTCTCTCTTCTCCCTTCCCGTTTATTGTTCACCCCTTATTGTAACATGTCCTGCATCCCCCTCTTTTTCATACAAATGCACATCCAGCGCAGGTTAGTCTCCGACGCCACATATTCCATTCATGTCCACCCACTGTAACTGGCTCGCTCTCAAAATTGATTATTTCCTTTCCTGTTTTGTGGATTTTGCTCACAGTTATAACAAGATGTGTCAACAAGGAAAAGGAAGAGGTGCTTCTAGAAGGGATGCCTTCTCACTACTATGATGATGTATGTTCTTTCTTTCCACCTTTCTCTTCCCCCAACGTATATGCTTTTCATATGTTGCTTAATCATTATTCTTATACTTTTCCTTTGTTGCCAGCTTGTTAATATACCTTTAATTTTCCTTTGAATTGCCTATTTAGCTCTTTGAAGGAAAACTCTTGTAGCTTCATTCAAACTTGAATTTTGTTTTATTGCTCAATTAGGGTATACGTCTTTTAGTAATTTATCTTTGTTGCCAGCTTGTTGATGTAACTTTAATTTTTCTTTTAATTGCCCCGTTTAGTTGGTTCTTTGAAGGAAAAATGTTGTAACTTCATTCAAACTTGAATTTAGTTTTGTTGGTCAATTAGGCTGTGCTTCTACTAAGTTAATAACCATGGCAGGATGTGATTGCGGGCAAATATATTATCATATCTTTGATGCCTGGCATGATTCTGGCTTTCAATTTTGTTTTTTGACTGATAACTATTAAGTATCATATCAAAACGTACAGTGTGTGAATGGATGGTTTTCTTCTTCTTAGCCAATGAGTTTGGATTTAAAAAGCATTGTGGCAGCATGTGTGTGTCTCTTGGCATGCATGTATCAGTATGACATGCTATCTTGTGAAACCAAAATTGTTGGAGGTTTTATTTGGATAGATTTCATTAACCGTTCCTAGGATAGGAATGGCAAGCCCGGCAACGTGAAAAGACCAAGGAGTTGCATCGAAGACGCAGAGAGGAAGAAGAGGAAGAGGAAAGGAAGATTGAAGAGTATCGTGAAGTCGGCATGCGGCTGAAGGGATACCCTGAAGAAGATGTTAGAAATGCTAGGAAGTTGGTTTCAAGCTTTATTAGAGCTGCTGAAGAAGTGGAAGAGGTAGTAGTTTCTTGATGCAGCAATATCCTAATTGTCATGCAGATTAAATATTTCACCATGAGCAGGTGTTTATTTTAAATTTATAAATCTACGCCTGATTAGTTAATTCCTCATAAAAATGATCTTGCATTTTGTTCAATGGATAAATATTTACGGCTTACTTTGATAAAATGTTGTCTAACCAACCCTAAACTTGAAATGATTATTTCTTGACTGTACAAGAGTCTTCTTTCTTTTCTGATAAGCATCAAAAACTTAATTGTATTGCACTCGGACATTCTTGGTCATACTAACTCTAATATTGAATTCAAGGAAATCACGACGTAGTTCAGATTCGAAGTGTGACTAAGGAAAATAAGAAGAATAGGAAAGGGAAGTAAGCCCATTATGTCTAACATGGTGCACGTCATGATAGCCTTCTTAACCTGTTTTTGCATTAATTTTTCTCCCATTCCAAGTTGTTTGTTTAATTGTTTACCATTATCTCGTGTGTCTACCGTGCATTTAAGAAAATAGTAATACTATATAAAAGATATTTTAGTTCCAGATGGTATAAGCCTTCTTTCTTTTCATTTGTTTGTGTAGGTTTTTATGTGTTTTTGTCAATGATCATTTTTTTCTGAAGGTGCACATGCATTTAATGAATATTCAGCTTAATCATTGACCTTTTTCTGCGATAGAAAATTGAGGAAGCTGCTGAGAAAGGAGAACTTACCGAACTTGTTTTAATGGTCATATGGAATCGCCTTGATCTTGCCCGGCGTGATGTAAGTTGGTATTTTATTGTTTGAAATATTCTACATTCTATTTATTGTATTAAATTTTCTGATGAAAAGAAAGGAGCGTATATTTCTTACCATTCTTCAGTGACCCGATCCTTCGATTGTAAATCTTTGGTCACATTCACCAAGTTCTTAGGATAATGATTTGTATTGCGGAGGATTGTGTGTCCCCAATTATCATATTTTTTGCAGCATGAACAACACGGTAATGTCCATGGTTGTCAAACTTTTAAGTTAACTCGTAGAATCGTAGTTTACAACTCTATGCATCAGAAGATAGTTAACTCGCTTACAATATTGTTTGTGTAAACATAGATTCACATAGAATTGGGAGCTTTAGTACAATTGAACGAGTCAACAGATTAAAGGTTATTTCTGCTAGACATGCCTAAAACGGCTGTGGTTCAATGTTTTTTCTAGAAATCGAAAATGCAACAGCTAATGATAATGCTCTGTAGTTGATAGCACACCTACTCGTGTTAAGAGCCAGAAGGGTAAATCCGTCATTTGAAGGGTTTATGAAAGGAGAAACAAAAAGAATAAATAATAATTAATAAGTAGTTATTGTGGGTAGTTATGTTTGAAAGTTAGTTATTTGTATTTGAATATAAATAGGTTGGTTACTCTTAGGAAGTTATGTTTTGGGGAAGTTATCTGTAAGTATGGCCAGAAGTTGTAACTTCTGAGAAGAGCATTGCTCTTGGATGGTTATCTTGTAATCTCTACTAATATTATCTATACAATTCGCATTTCCCTTTCATTTTCCCTTAATCATAAATCTGCCATTGTTACTATTACTGTTTCATTGTTTGGTTTGCATCAAATTGGCCCGACCTGCCGGATGCCATCGAAGAAGATGGAGACCAAGGTTGCTGCACTAGAGGGGAAAATCGCAAGTATGGAAGTTTCTTTGAAGGAAATGCAGAATCAGACTAAGGAGAATCAAGAGAAAATCATCTCTCTACTTAGTTTGAGTAAGGAGAAGGGTCAGGCAGAATCATCACGCAACAACGAGTTTGTAAGTACGAAACAAAAAAATTCTGAATTGCATGGTGATGCGCTTGATGAATTTCGGTTGTCTGTGAAGAAAGTGGAACTGCCAATGTTTAATGGTGATGATCCCACTGGATGGATTGCTAGGGCGGAAGTATACTTCCGTGTACAAGACACTCGTCCTGAAATCAAAGTGAATTTGGCACAGTTATGTATGGATGGGAGAACTTGAAGGATGCGTTGTTGGAGAGATATGGGGGTGTTAGTGATGGAAATATCTTTGAACAACTATCTGCTCTTCAACAAGAAGGAACGGTTGAAGAATACATTAAGGATTTTGAAAGGCTAATTTCCCAAATCCATCGGCTTCCTCATGATCAGTATGTGGGTTATTTTGTCCATGGGTTGAAGGAGAGCATCAGAGGCAAGGTTAGAAGTTTGATTGCGCTGGGGTCAGTTTCGCGACCAAAGCTTATGAACGTGGCACGCGCAATTGAGCGTGAAAGCGACGAAGGGGGAAAAATTGGGTTGCGCGCAAGCCGGTTGGGTCGCAAACCCGACCCAATTCTGTAACTGCTGGAAACCGTTCCAGCGCTGGTCCTGAGTCGCGCAACAGCGACTGGGCTTTTGTCAAAGACACCAAAGAAGTTCGCGAGCGCAGTGTAGGAGGAATTGAACGAAATCTGGGTGGAAATCAGTGGCGTGGAGCATCAGGCAGAGATAAAACAGGGACTGTTCAGCGTGACAGAGGAGTTCGTAATTTATCTTCGCAAGAGATTGCGGAGCGGCGTCAAAAGGGACTCTGTTTCAAATGCGGAGGTCCGTTTCACCCAAGGCATCAGTGCCCGGACAGAAATATGCGTGTGTTGGTGACAGACGAAGAGTTGGAGGAAGAAAATGCGGTGAGGGTGATGAATGATGAAGTGGCTGATTCAGGTGATGATGAAATCCCACTTCAACTAAGTGTCATGAGTTTCAATGGCCTGATGGTGAATTCTATTGATAGACTAAGTTCAATAAAGCTCCCAGGAACTATAGGAGAAGTGCTTGTGTTGATGTTGGTTGATAGTGGTGCTACTCAAAATTTCATGTCGAGGCGTTTGGCCATGGATATGGGATTACATATCACTGAAGTTCCTCCTAGACCTATCAAGTTAGGAGATGGATTCACTGCTAAGACTCATGGAGAATGTTATGGTGTTATAATTTATGTCCAAGGTCTCTCATGGGAGATTAGTACTATGCTCTTTGATTTGGATGGCATTGACGTAGTGTTGGGGATGGCTTGGTTAACGCAAATAGGAGTTTCTTGGATAGATTGGATAGAAAAGAAAATGCGTTTTGATTACCAAAGTGCATGGGTTGAGGTTCCGGGGGTACGTGGTAGAGAGTGTGCATCCTTGCAGCTATATGTGGATGATAATCGCTTGGCTCAGTTACAGTGTGATTCCCAAGAGGGTGTGGTGTCAAAGAGCCAGCAAATTGAGATGCAGTCAATGTTGAGACAACAAGAGCATGCAATACACTTGGTTAAAAAGCAAGGACCAGAGACTGACCTATCACTCGAGGTATTAATAGTATCAATGTCATTTCTCACAGGCATAATTTCTGATATGCTAGGAAGGCGCCCAATATTAATAACATCATCAATTATGTTGCTCCTCAGTGGTTGGGTAATGTTATGGGCTCCAAATGTTCATGTGGGTCTACTCTCAAGGCTGTTAGGTGGTGTTGCTATTGCATTTTCAATGATACTTACTCTTCTTAATATATTTGAGATGGCACTACCAGATATCAGAGGTTTACTCAATGCTCTTCCACAGTTTTCATGTTTTGGAGGAATGTTTGTGGCATATATTATGGACATTATTGGAACACAATTTCCAAGTGTCAGCCTTGAGGACAAGGCTGTTTCTCATGGGGCGGACAGTGATAGCGCACCTACTCTTGTTAAGAGCCAGAAGGGTAAATTCATCATTTGAAGGGTTTATGAAAGAAGAAACAAAAAGAATAAATAATAATTAATAAGTAGTTATTGTGGGTAGTTATTAATAAGTAGTTATTGTGGGTAGTTATGTTTGAAAGTTAGTTATTTGTATTTGAATATAAATAGGTTGGTTACTCTTAGGAAGTTATGTTTTGGGGAAGTTATTTGTAAGTATGGCCAGAAGTTGTAACTTCTGAGAAGAGCATTGCTCTTGGATGGTTATCTTGTAATCTCTACTAATATTATCTATACAATTCGCATTTCCCTTTCATTTTCCCTTAATCATAAATCTGCCATTGTTACTATTACTGTTTCATTGTTTGGTTTGCATCAGTAGTGCACAAAACATTAACTTCATAGTTGTAGCACTCGACTCTGCATATGCTTCAAACATCCCAACGTGAGGCCATTTGCAAAGGAGCTGAATGATGTCGTGTTGAGTAGACAACCTTACTATAGCTCCAAGCATAAACTAAGTCATGAACTAAAAATAAGATCAAGATTCAAACCCATCATTGCAAGTCTGCACTAAACCCAACAGGCCAGTGAGGTGAATGTACCCAACCCTGATGAACGGAAACCTAGTTCTACCGAGCTGAATCTAGCTCCAATGGGGGGAGCACGGTCCCACCATCCTTCACTCTTTAGTAATTTTTGAACTTGTGATTTGTCAATTTGTCCATCGATTTGAGCTTGCTACACTCTTTTTGTGTGCTGATTGCTGAGTTATGAATCTATTTTGTGAGGTGTGGATTTGTCTGGGTTTAATTTATTGGTTGCTCAAAAAACATTCAAATTTTTCATTGTGGTTTATTTTTTAAATGTTGAATATCTACTATGCACACAGTAAATCGTGTTTAGATCCTATGATAGTTAAACATTATTTTTGTTTTGAGTAAACTCGAATTTATTTTTGTTTTGAGTAAACTCGCGGAGTAAACTCTTCGAGTTTATGAGTCGAGTCTTCAGATTTGGCCGGTTTACAAATTTGGCAATGTTGGTGGTGTCTTTGTAAAGTAGAACCATAATTATATTTAATTACAGAACGGTCTAAAGATCAGATTGGACTCCAGTTTATAAAAATACAGATACTAACATTTTGGATATACTAAATTTTTTGGTAGATTTGAAAATTATAGCTAAAATTTCCTACATTCTTTCTAATTGTGCTTGAGCAAACACCGACTTCTTCAGCATCATAAAAGGAATTTTGTCAAATCAATGAGTGAGGAACTCTTCTAACAATATGACTAACCCATGCAGTAGACGTTATCCATCACAATTCACAAGGAAGAGTTTTTTTTGAGTATCATGTAATTCTTTAATTTAGTAGGTGAAAGGGTGAATGAACACAATATAATTGTTCTTTTGGGCTCTCTTAGAATTTGGGTGGGGAGAAACTTAACTATAAAAAACTGGCTTGTAAGGCGACGGATGCCTCCCACTTATAAATACTTTCTTCATACCGTATCACAACCCACATGGTACTCTCAATAGGCCCATGGATTTCAGGCCAACTATTTATTTTTGCAAGATTTGCAGTCTTCGTTTCAATCAGCTGATCACAGCCCTTCATCATTTGGCAGATTTTGTAGCAGTATTGGGATTAAGACATTATTAATTCAAACAATTTATTATTTTTGACGAACATATTAAGCAAATCATGACTAACTATGTTTCATTCTTTGTATTGTTCTATCATGGATATCGCTATGATAATTTGAAAGGGATTGTCATAATTGGATCTTAGAATTTGTTCAGTGTCTATTTCTAAAAGAAGTTTGATAACTATCTTGTTTTTTTTACATTATCTTATCACCTGTTTACAGGATGAAAAGGAAGTTATAAGAAGTATGGATCTGCTATACAGAAGGGTTGAGGTAATAACTACTCGTCTTTTTTGTGTGACTATCTATATGGATGCTCTTTTAATTTGGAGTTCCTGCTTTCATTTCACTTAAAAGTTTACCTTGACTCCCCCATCTCAGCATCTCCACACTCACTTTGATGGTGACAAACTTAGTTCCTTGATATCTTAAGAGCCTAGGAAAGAAAAAAAAGTCTTAGGCCCCATTTTGATTTCCTTCCCTTATTTCCTGTTTTCATTTCCATTACACATCACAGACAACAAATCACCCCTTTTCAGAAATGTTGGCAAAAAGAAAAATGTCTCTCAAGCTACTCTTCCATCTTCTCTCTATCACCGTTGTTCACTACAAGCGATGTTCACTACAGGAGTCTTCCATCTTCTTATTACCAATTCAAAATGAGTGCAAATTTTTGAAAATGAAAACATAAAACAAAATGTTTTTAGAAAGTAAATGGGCCGTTATTTTTCAAGTGTTTTTTCTAAAGTGTACAAATGTTCACCCCGAACCAGAAAATCTGCTGTCAAAGAGAAGCTAGAATTAAATTTCAGACTAATTTTGTTTCTTCTTATTAACACTTTTTAGACTAATTTTGTTTCAAGAACGTAATTAAATAGTAATAATTCACAACAAGGCCAAATGGGTTCTAACTTCTAAATAAAACCTTCTTGGTTTAATTTAGTGGTCTAACTTCCCTGTGGTCATGAGAAGTTTTGCATTGGATAATTAGCTCAACTCTAATATGGTTTTTTTGCAATAACCATTTTTCTATCTGTGTGCACCACCGTCAAGAAAGGATTCCTTGTTTTTTTTCTAGGACCAAGGGTTATCAGTTATTCTAATAACTTATTTGTTTCCTTAAGTAATTTTGTTGATTTTAATGCAAAACATGTGATTTTAATTTGTGTTCGATTTTTCTAAATACCTTAGATATTTTAGATCTTTTCCTTCCCTTGTCCGTACTTGCATAAACTTTCACATTGACGTCTATTTGGAACAATTCTAGCATATTATATCCTGCACAGATTAACTCTACCTTAATATTCTTCATGTTTCTGTTCTGAGTTTTATTTCCTCTGTTTTTGATTGTAGACTGAGATCTTGAAACGAGAGGCTACTCCAGCAATGAGATTGCTCAATGATCTTTTGATGATGTATGATGGCTTTGATTTAGACGGGTGGCTAAGGAAATGTAAAAAAATCATGGTTGATACATTTCCACGAGAGGATCCATATAGTATTCTTGTTCCACCTGGATTTGAGTCATTTGATTTAGATAAGGTACGTTTCAACTATAGGTTGAACTTTGAAGGGCTTAGACCTTAGTCAATTGATGTCTAGTAACTCCTTAAGTTTGATCTCTCTCTCTCTCTCTCTCTCTCTCTCTCTCTCTCTCTCTCTCTCTCTCTCTCATGATAATAGCTGATACTGTAGTTCAACATGACTATATGGTGTGGATTCTAAGATGCTATTGGATGTTTCATATCACTTATAGTCTTAACCAAATCTATATTTAAATAACCAAATGTTAGTCTACCTTCACATGTTAACAATAGTTATTTTTTCGATTGATAAATGGTTGACAAAAAAATGTTCACGATAATAATTAAAATTAGCCACTCATATAAATTAGTTACACTTGATTCAAGTTTATGTTTTTATACTTTATAGTTGTACATTAATATTAAGTGATTCAACATGATTCAACTTTATTTGTTTGTACGTAAGTTTGGTTAGAAGGGAGATGGTGCAGATAACATCTAAAATAAAAATTGTATGTTAGACTTCACATCTGTTTGAATCCTCTATTAATGTACTGTTTTCAATATTGTATGGTATCAGCATCATGGGCCATTTCGACCGCCACTTGAAGTTGATGATAATACTCTTTTGAGGGTGGACTTTGTAAGGGAGGTGGATGAATTGCTGCAAGAGGTTCGTTCTGAACAAAATGAAGAAGAGAATGAACCAGGTTTTGATCCTGAATCTGTTGCAAGTAGATTGAAACAACAGGAGAAACAACAAACAATACGCCAAGTAGAAGCTCTGCTAGACTTAGCCATTAGTTTGAAATGGTAGATATTTGGTCCCAGCTTGCATTTTTATTCACATCAGTTTAAAATGGTAGCCATTAGTTTGTAGTTTTGATTTTTGAATAGGAGTGAGTATGATTGCAGTGCATTTGCAATCCAAGTAGTTTAAAAAGGACATAGACATACAAATATAGGCATAGCAATTTTGGGGTGATCACAGACATGTTTATTTGGCATTTGGGTAGTCCTGTATTTTTAAATAGATCTAAACCATATTTTAAAATCACATGAATGATTCTAGTTTGTCCTTGTTTTCTTCTTCATTCATGGTATCACAAAATGTTTTGCCTTTTGTTTCAGGCAAACACACTACAAACAACCCACTACACCCTATTGTCAACCCAAAAACCCCATAGCATAAAAACTTATGTTCCCTACCAATTGCCACCAAAAGTGGACTAAATGCACCACCCAACAACGTTGCTTGTCTCACCAATGCTAATGCTGAGTAGCGTACAGAAGTGGGGAACAACTCAGTTGTGTATATTAAGACAATATCACAAGCTGTGCAAGCACTAAAGAATGATATCAACTCAAACACTATTTGCAGCCTTGTTAATATCTTCCCTTCCATGATTGATAGGACACTTAAAATCCCACTTATGATAGTTAGAATAAGAATTGCACTTCTTCTTTCGAACTTGTCTATCACAATGCAAGCAACCAATGAGGATGGAATCTCTGACAAGGCATTAAATGCTACACTCAGGTAAATGTTGAATGACAATATTCCAAGACCTAGTGGCATACCATAATAAACCAAACCAATGCCTAAACTCGTGCTCATAATTGCCAATAGCCTTCTTGAAGACCATTTGTTTTGCATCATAATTCTGAGGGTTGAGTATAAACCAATATTGTTCAAAACTTCTCCCTCATGGGACATTCTAGAGATGGCTAAATTGAAGTCAATATGAGTGAGTGATGTAATTTTTTTCAATACTTTCACAGCTTCTTCTTTCTTTCCCTTTATGAGAAGCCATCTTGGAGACTCAAAAACAAAGAAATAAACCAATACACAATATAAAATAGCAGGGAGGGAAGTCCATAGATATAGGTTTCTCCATGAAAAGTTTCTATTTGTATAAGCTAAGGCTGGTAGGGACAAAAAACCTAAACTAAAAAGTAAGAAACCAATTACACCAACTTTGCCACGCCACCCTTTTGCAACAAGCTCAGTAACTAGGACAAGTGCTGAGGTTCCAATAGTGGCACGACCAAATCCACTGAGAAACTTAAGTACTGAATAAATCCAAACATTGGTTGAGAATATAACAAATAAGGAAGAAAGAGACATCAAAAGACATGAGAAAAAAAGCATGTTTTTGCGACCAAGTGATGAGTCAGCAAGAGTGGCCAAAACAAGACCACCAACTAAACAACCTGCAAAGAACATAGAAGCTGGAAGACCAGTGATGAAGGAGTTCTCACACTCCAAACCCCATTCTGAAATTATGGAAGTTCTTTTGGGTTTATCCCAAACCCATGTATCCTTTGAAAGGCTACACAAGTTGTTGGAGGTGCATAACTCATCACCAATGCAATGCCATGTTGGTGGTGCATCTGTGAAGATAGTAATGAATGTTTGTTGACCATCAAAGAACCAAGAAAATGATATGAGAATAATTTGGAGAAACTGTGATCTATTGAATTCTCCTATGCACTTTTCTATTGTGGAACTAATTGAATGGTTTTCATCATCTTGATGTTGGATCAGTGGGATAGATGAGTTAGGCTGAACTAAATCAGCCATTTTCAAACTCTATGAATGTCATATCTTGTATGCATCAGCCACACTTTTTATATAACAAAATAAGCTTAAAATAATTCAACCTCTAATTTAATACCATTGTCCTACTAAATGTCAAGTTTGGTAGGAATTGACTGTTGTATCTCCTTTTTTCAAAGATAATTTATTCAGTAGATATTTCTATCTATACATGAGTAGGATCTTGATCACAATTAATTACACCCACCTTGGTCCCAATGAGTTTATCATGGTCCAGCAAAATATTTTAAAAGTCAAACGTGCATAGCATTTTTTAAATAGACTAGCTCATTATTCGTGCGATACGAGGGAATTTTTTTGTAGAGAATAAGTTATTTTGTAGAGAATTTGGTCAAAAAAGTTATTTTTTAGAAAAATGTAGTGTAGATTATTTGCTAAAATAATCCATTTTAATGTTTTCATTATAGAAAAATGAAAACAATACTCAAAATAGTGGCTTAACAGCAAGGTAATTATTAAACAAATTTTAAAAGGGAATGAACAAATGTAATGATCCAATAAATGGTGTCATATATATAATAGGCTTAAAGGTATGTTTGGTCATTGTAAATATCCAAAAAATCTAGTTTCGTCCCTCCAATTTAAAAAAGCTCTTGCAAATATCAAACGCTTCTATTTTAATCTCTGTAAAAACAAAACTTTATCTTTTCTCCCTGCAAATATATGTTTTATCCAGTTTGGTCCTCTAAATATGTAAAATATTTGATTTTAGTCCTTTTTCTGCTCATATTGAAGGGACTAAAATAAAATATTTTACATATTACAGGGACCAAACTAGATAAAACGTATATTTGCAGGGACGAAAAACAAAGTTTTATTTTTACAGGGACTAAACTGGATTTTTAGGATATTTACAAGGGCATTTTTAAATTTTTTTAAATTGCAGGGATGAAACTGTATTTTTTGGAGGACCAAACATACCTTTAAGCCTATATAATATTAATGATATATATAACAATCAAATGGATACTACATGATTAGTTGAAAATACATGAGGAAAATATAGCGAAATATGGATCAAATGTTGCAAGTCCATCAACTAAATTTTATCAAATCAACACTAGATTTTAATAAATCCTTTTATGGGTTCTCCTTTATAAAGTGAAGCGATGAAAAGACAACATCAATGAAAAAGTTCCCATTCTTAGTCATTCCTTTCTATAAATAAAAGAAAACAGTTCGCATTTTTGTGTCATTCCTTCCTACAATATATTGTATAAGTAATTAAATAACATGTAAAGTTTGTTTCATAATTAAAGAATTAATCAAACGGATCTTTGTTAACTACAAAACATTGCAAGTATGGAGACTGATTCGCTGATGAAGTGGTATAATCAACCGTGGGGGGAGTTGATCAGTATCAAAATGATAAATATAAAAAAAAAATTGCTAGTAACACTCTCTTTTGCACACTCTCTTCAATACTTTGTTTATAATGGAGTGACATATAAGTAGGTCTTACTTTTGAAATAGGCCCCACTAAATTAGTAAGACCCACATGAATTTCAAGCAATCATAAAAGAGTATGAAAAGAGAGCGTCGATAATACTCCTCTAATTCTAAATACTAATGTGTCTCAAATTGCAAATGCAACTCTAGTTTAGATGTCAAGATTTTTTGACACAAGCAAAGGTGACAAGATTTTTTGAATGGCAAGTTTGGTAGGGATTGACTGTTTTTTTTTTGGGTAAAGGTAGGAATTGACTGCTGTATGTCTTCTTTTTTCAAAGATTAGTTTCTTTTTTACATATATTGATCAAAATTTACAATTACACCCACCTTGGTCCAAAAGAGTTGTCATGGCTCATGGTCCATTAAAATATTTTAAAAGTTCAAACGTGCTTAGCATTTTTTAAATAGATATATTTTTTTGCAAGATACTTAAACGGTGGTTTTTCTTGTAAAATTAGTTGCATCATTTCGTTTTCCATAATTACCCTTCACTAAATTTTAATATTCTATGTTTGCTCCTTACTATATTTACATTTTCCACAAATTCCCTTCATTGAGTTGCATTGCAATTTAAATTATATTCTCAAATTATAATTTCAATTTAGATATTTTACATGCTCATTTAGTATTTTGGTCGTCTATTTTAACAAATTTTAAGTTTTTAATGTTATTTTAAATTGATATTCATTTCGGTAATTTCACACCTAAAAGCAATTTCAATTCAACCTATCCAAACAACAATGATGACAAAAATCGCTATTTTAGTAAAGGTATCCAAACAAAAATCACATCATCTTCAACTCACTTTTAATTAAAATCAATTTTGCAAAATATCGGAATCAATTCTCGTCACCACAGAACCAAACACACACTAAGATGTTGGGTCCAAAGCAAAATAAAAGAATACACTGTGACAACTAATAACAACCAATTGGACCTCTTCTTGAACACATTTCTTCAATAGGTCTGATAAATGTATAGATCCGATATATCTACTGCAGGCCGAACCGAACCCTGCGTTTGATTGAAAAAAACTCGAATAAATCCGATAAATATTGATTTTTGGTTTGGGTTGGTTTGATTTGCAGTTTTCTATTGGGTTATTTTGGTTTTGAACACCTCTAGTGTAAAGAAGTGAGAGAGGGAAAGTGTGGGAAGAAGGGGTTTTGGGGAGGGGTATTTTTGGGTTTTTCAAGGTTTGGGGGTGTGTGGTAAGTAGAGGGTAGTATAAAAAGTATGGACAAGACACATAAGGACAGGAGCTAAGGCAACAAGTACACGAATCCAACAAAAAAAATAGGCCAAATTTTTATCCAAAAAGAAAAAAATAGGCCATGTTTTTAAGGTGTCATCCATTACAGTACAGTTTTGCCATTTTAATTTAACTGCATAAGTATTGCATACTTTGCTATATTACTCTACTAGCTACTCCTAAAATGAAGAAAGAAGCTACGGATAATTCATTCTCTGCCATATTCATTCATCAAAGGTACTATTTGTAGCAGTACACATATTGGTGGCCACCAGCTATTGGTCCACGTAGGCAGATAAAATCTATTACAAGATATTATTTTAAACGGAAAGAAAAAAGGACAAGCACAGCTCACACATAGCTGTTGACAGTAGTAATTGGAATAAAAGGATTTCAAACATATTCAGATAAATAGTTGGGCCTTCTTGTGATCCTCTTGCTCAGCCCATTAGTGTCTTCAACAACATGTTCACTTGTAGAGGAGTTTTGGCCCATTTGATTGATATTGCTAACAATGCCACCCGGTTGGAAGAGCACCTTGTCCTCAAGGTGAAACTTGTTGCTAAGTTCATGCCATGGTTCCCAGCTTGTATCTTCTGGGCTTAGTCCAAGCCACTGCACCAAGACTAAACGTGTAGGAGGGGTACTTGAAGTGTCAAACTTAGTGTCTAGAATTGCCAAAGGTGTAATGAGAGGGTGATTGTCTACTGAAAGTGGTGGTAAAGGATCCATAACAGTGGCGGCTGGTCCCTGATGTTTCTTCAACAATGAGCAGTGAAACACAGGATGGATGCGAGATTCTGCCGGTAAGTTTAGCTTATAGGCAACAGCGCCTATACGTTCCATGACGGGATAAGGGCCATAGAAACGTTTAGACAGTTTATTATGTGGGCTGGCTTTGGAGGACGATTGCCTGTATGGTTTCAGTTTAACATAGACCAGGTCGCCTATCTCAAAAGACAACTCTCTTCGGTCTTTATCAGCATACAGCTTCATTTTGGCTTGAGCTTTCAGCAATTTTCTTTGGACAGATTGCAGCAATTCGTGGCGAGCTGAGAGCATGGTGTCAACTGCTTCAACAGCAGAATTACCCAGCAAATAAGTAGGAATTGATGGAGGTGGCTTGCCAAAAATAATGTGGAATGGGGAAGTGCCAGTGGATGAGTGTGAGGATGTATTATAGGACCATTCCGCAAGAGCCAAGAAGTTATACCACTTAGAGGGATTACTATGGACAAAGGATCTGAGATAATGTTCCAAGACTCGATTTAGGACCTCTGTTTGTCCATCCGTTTCCGGATGATAAGCTGTACTCATTCGGAGTTTCGTGCCACAAGCAGAAAACAGTTCTTTCCAGAATCTACTGATGAAGGTAGGATCTCGATCGGAGACAAGGCTGCGAGGGAAACCGTGGTGTTTACAAACCAAGTCCATGAAGAGGAGGGCAACTTTGTGGGCAGTAAAGTTTCCAGGCAAGGCTCCAAAGTGGGCACCTTTGGAGAAGCGATCAACAACTACCAATATGACGGTGTATCCTTGAGAAGGTGGCAAACCAGTGATGAAATCAAGTGACAGATCCTCCCATACAGCAGAAGGGATTGGCAAAGGTTGGAGTAGACCAGCAGGTTTCTGAGTATCGTACTTAACTTGTTGACAGACAGAGCATTGAGAAATATATGTTTTCACATCTTTTCGCATCCCTTGCCAAAAAAAATTATCATGAAGTCTCATGAATGTCTTCAAGGTTCCTTGGTGTCCTCCAATGGGGGAGTTATGGTACTCCTGCAGTAGCCTATCTTTGAAGGAACAGTTTGAAGGAATCCAAATCTTGCCCTTGAAAAAGATGAGTCCTTGATGAATTGTGTAATCCTTGTGAGTGTCAAGTTGCTGGGAAACCTTAGTAAGAAGCTGCTGAAATTCTTCACTATTTTGCAAGCATGACCGAAGGTCATCTAGAAACATAAAATGAGGCATAGACAAAGTGTAGCAAATAGGAGGAGACTCAATGCGGGACAAAGCATCAGCAACTATGTTAGTTTTCCCAGATTTGTATTGGATGGAAAAATCATACCCAAGTAATTTAGAGAGGTATACCTGCTGCTCGGGTGTCTGTATAACTTGAGAAATCAGCTCCTTGAGGCTCTTATGATCGGTCATAATGGTGAAACGATGACCCAGGAGGTATTGCCTCCATTTTTTCACAGCTGTAGTGATGGCATGAAGCTCCCTTACATAAGTAGTGGACTTGAGTAAGCGGGGGCAGAATTGCTTGCTGAAAAAAGTAATTGGATGGCTTCCTTGGATTAGCACTGCACCCATAGCTTGGCCTGAAGCGTCCGTTTCTAATGTAAATGGCTCGTTGAAGTTGGGGAGAGCAAGGATGGGTGCCTTAGTCATGGATTCTTTAAGTAAATCGAATGCTGCCTGTGTCTCTTCATTCCAATGGAAGGAGTCTTTCTTTAAAAGATTGGTAAGAGGAGCTGCCATTGTTGCATACCCTTTAATAAATTTACGGTAGAAACCGGTGAGTCCCAAAAAACCTCTAAGAGCCGTGACAGTAGTTGGGATTGGCCATTTAACCATGGCATCAATCTTGGAGGGATCAGCCCGTATGCCATCAGGAGAAATGATGTGGCCCAAGTACTCAAGTTGTTGTTGGGAAAAGAAGCACTTAGAACGCTTGAGGTAAAATTTGTTTGAGATTAAGATTTCAAAGACCTGTCTGAGGTGGTGTAAGTGCTCATTGAAGGAAGGGCTGTAGATTAAGATGTCGTCAAAAAAAAACAGCAACAAAGTGGCGAAGGAACGGTTTGAAGAGATCATTCATTGCGGCTTGGAAGGTGGATGGTGCATTGCAAAGGCCAAAGGGCATGACTGTGTATTCATAGTGACCTTGATGGGTGCAGAATGCTGTTTTTGGAATGTCATTAGGATGCATTCTGATTTGATGGAACCCTTGCTGCAAATCTAGCTTTGAAAACCAAGATGCTCCACCCAATTCATCAAGCAATTCATCTATGGTTGGCATTGGAAATCTATCCTTGACGGTAACAGCGTTCAAAGCCCTGTAATCAACACAACAACGCCAGGAACCATCCTTTTTTTTGACTAAAAGGACTGGTGAGGAGAAGGGACTATGGCTAGGTTGTATGAGGCCGTGTTGGAGCATCATGTCTATTTGTTTTTCTAGTTCCTGTTTTTGGTAGTATGGGTATCGGTAGGGGCGCACATTTACTGGTGAGGAGTTTGGTATGAGATGAATTTGGTGGTCAGAGGGACGTTTGGGAGATAAGGTGGATGAAGTGGAGAAGAGTGAGTCAAAGTGGGATATGAGGGATTCAATTTCTGGGTAGGTGGTAGTGCTAAGGTTGGGTGTGGGTGAGCTATGGTCAATAAGTTGGATATGGAAGTAAGAAGCAATTGAATCGGTCTGAGTGTAGCGTTTAATTTGGTGAAGTGAAAGGTGATTTGGAGTGAAGGGAGCATCTGCATATAGTGTAGTAGATTTATCCAAATGGGTAAATGTGAGGGTAAGGTTTTTATAGTCCATTAACACTGGTCCAATAGTTTGTAACCACGGAACACCCAAAACAATTTCTGCACCTCCCAAAGGTAAAACAAATAAATCAACAACAAATGAAATATCTTGAATAGAAATAGATACCTGAGGGCAAATGTGTGTGCAATCCAATTTATCACCATTTCCAATCATAACACGAAGTGTTGTAGATGTTGGTTGCAATGTGAGACCCAGAAATTTTGCCACTCTAGATTGGATGAAGTTATGTGAGCTTCCTCCGTCAACTAGCACAACAAGTGGTTTCTTATGGATGTGTCCGGTGATGCGAAATGTGCTGTTGTCAGGTGAGCCGGACATAGCATGAAGACTCAGTTGAGCTGGTGCATCGTGTGTTTGTTGCTCTGAGCTTGTATTGGAGTCGGTAGCAGTATCAAGGAGGGTAGATGCATCAGGTTCATCCTCCTCCTCAGAGATCAGCATATAGAATTTCCCTTTGCATTTGTGACCGGGAACAAATCGTTCATCGCAATTGTAGCACAGATTGCTTTCACGGCGAGAGAGCATTTCCTCAGCCGTAAGACGGCGAAAATTGGGTTTAGGGTTCGGGGTGTTGGTGGTGCTAGCTGTTTGGTTGGTGGAAGATAGGGGAATGGAGGTTGTTGTGCTAGGTGAAATAATGGTATTAGAGGTAGAAGAGGTGGGGAAGTGAGATTTACCTCTGAAGTTGCGTTTGCGGTCTTCTATTTTGTCTTCCTGGATTTTTGCAAGCGCTGTGGCGTGTGGGAGAGACAAAGGGACGAATGCTTGGACTTCGCGACGAATTTCTGGAATCAACCCCGAAACGAAGCAGCTCAGTAGGAATTGATGAGGCAGACCGATCACACGATTAGCTAATCGTTCGAACTCATTAAGGTATTGGTTAACAGTGCCCTTCTGAGAAAGTTTGAATAAAGCACCGCGAGGGTCTTCATAGTATGATGGTGCAAACCGTGTTTCGAGTGCAGCGAGGAACTCCGGCCACGATCGGATGAGTCCGTTATTTCGCATCCATTGGAACCAACTCAAAGCTGGACCATCCATGTAGAAGGAGGCGATGGCGAGTCTCTCCGGTTCTGGTGTACCATGGAAGTCGAAAAAGTGGTTGATCTTAAAGATCCAACCCAGAGCATCGCTGCCATCAAATTTAGGAACCTCAAGCTTCATATGTGGTTTAACGTGGCGGTCGTGTGGTGGTGGGGGTGGTGGGGGTGGTAGTGGTGGTGGGGGTGGTGGTGGTGGGGGCGGTGGTGGTGGGTACTAGTGGAAAATTGACTTTAAAAAGCATCATTTAGCATCGGTTGTTCAAACACCCGATGCTAAATGTAGACGCGGTGGCAATTTTGCAATTAAATGGAAGATTTCAATTTTCGCGCCTACTTTTAGCATCGGTTGTTTAAACAACCGATGCTAAATGTATGTGCGTTAGACATTTAGCATCGGGTGTTTTAACAACCGATGCTACAAGTGTTTGTCTGAGACTTTTAGCATCGGGTGTTTAAACAACCGATGCTAAAGGTTCACAATTAGCATCGGTTGTTTAAACACTCGATGCTAAAAGTCTCGGACAAACACTTGTAGCATCGGTTGTTAAAACACCCGATGCTACAAGGCGAATTTTATTATTTCGTTTCTATCATCTCTCGCGTCTCTGAATCTCTGAATCGCATAACTCTCATTCTCAATCTCCCGTTCTCAACCCTCTCACCCTCTGAATCTTCTTCCTCGCGAACCCTCTCACCCTCTGAATCTTCTTCCTATTGTTTCCTTCTTCCTCGCCAACCCTCTCACCCTCTGAATCTTCTTCGTATTTTGCAATTAAATGATGAAGAGAAAGAAAGAAGAAGAACGCTGATTTTTCTACACAGTCACCGTCACCGTCGTTCCTCGCTCGTCGTCGCCGTCGTCGTAGCGCTCTTCGTCGCCATCGTCTTGCTCCTCGTCTCCATCTTCTTGCTCGCTCGTCTCTCACTCTGTTGTTCTCTCACTTTCGTCACCATCGCCGTCAACACTCGTAACTGTCGTCGTCGATGTCAACACTCGTCACTATCACCGTCGCCGTCGCCTTCCCCGCACCTTCGCACCTCAAGTTCTCCTCTCTCTCAGGTTTGATTAATTTCTTCTATAATCAAGTTCTGAAACCCTATTTGTTCTTTAATTTTTCTGATTCGTCGTTCTGTTCTCTTCCTCTGCGAAGCTCTCTTCCTCGCGAACCCTCATCCCTAAGCACATCTTCGTTTGCGTCTTCAATGCTGTAGGCATCGTTTTCGTCTTCAGAGAAATCATCAAAGGAGCATCGTTTTCATCTTGAAAGCAGTAAGCATATCTGAAATCAATATTTTCGTTTTCGTTCTTCTTGTTTGGGTCTTCAAAAACTGATGCTTCATTTTCGTTTTCTTTTGCTTGAAACCCTAAGTTTTTAATGATTTCATCTATTCTTGATTTTGATTGATTTAGGTTTCGTTTAATCCAAATCTTTATCGCCGAAGAGTATTTTCGAGAAGCATAGTAACAAATATAATGAAATACATTCATTCCATTATAAGTATTCAACATTCTCTTTATCGCCAAGTTCATTGATCGTTTCCAGTACCTAACCTTTTGATGGAACTTTATAATTTGTTTGGAGAGAATTATAGTCCACATAATGCTATCCATCTATTTTGTTGTGTCTTTAGGATGTTATGGTCTATTAATGGATGGAGTTGGTCTGATGAATTTTCCTACCTGTCCTCAAGAAGCCCTATTGTTGCAGAAGGTATTTTCTACTTCTTTTTGTTAAAGATTGCATTGTTATATAATTAATACAAGGATTTGTGCTTTTATAGTCCTACTTCCTATGGAATATGGCTGCTCATTGATGTGTGCATATGTGGATTTACTCTCTTCTACAGTTGTTTGTAATATATGTTAGCCACCCACCAAGTAATGCATCTTACATGTATTTCAGCTTGCAGATGATTATGAAACAACTTTCTTTCACCTTGATTATGAAAAAACTTTCTTCTTAGTATGTATAAGTGTAAGGTAATGGGTCTGTTAGAGAGGCCTGTTACTACTAGTAAAGGCTTAGTTAGTTAGTTGTGAGCTAATTAGGGAGTCTATGCATAATCTAATATCTATTAATACCAATAAACCACATCTGATTTTACCCAAATAGACATCATTAATCAATGCCACCTGTTTTTGCTTCACATTTTTTTACCCACAATAGGGTTACATTTGTAATTTTACTTCCTCCACTATCAACCAACTTTATCTCCCTCGAGCCACAACATTCATTCATCTTTCAAATTTCAAATCCACTCTGGTTCCTTCTCTGATTCACCCTCCTTCCTTCTTGCTTTCCCCTTCTATCTTCTTCCTCCTCCATCCTCTTCGTCACTTTCACGTTGGTGAGTGTTTCTTCCTCTATTTCTCCTTTTTCTCTACCAGCCTCTTCTCTCCTTCTCTACCTTTCAACAACAGCTTCTTCTCTCCTTCTCTATCTTTCATCTTCCATCAAGCGAGAAGACTCTGGTCTACCAAAGTAAATTTTTCCCTCTTCCTTCAATGCGTGACTGACTCTCTCTCAGCACAGTCAATTTCAAAATTCGATTTTTCTCTCTCTGTTCTCCCCCTCTCCCTCTCGCTGTCTCCCTCTCTCAAACCTCTCTTCTTCTCACTATCGCTCTCTTCTTCTCCATATTGCTCTCTTCTTCTTCTTAATTTTATTTTTCTCTTTCACTCTTCTCTGAAAACCCTAAGATTTCCTCTCAAAATCGTAAAACCCTCTTCTCTCAAAACTCTGAAACCATTCTTTCACTCCTCTAAAACCTCTCCTCTCTATTTGTTTGTTTCATTTTTTTTTGACAGGGAAGATATTGAAAATCTGGCTCCAAATCCTACAGAGTCATATGGGTACGTAGCAATTCTTTCAAACTTCTACTTTTATGCTCAACGGATTTATATTTCTTTCAAACTATTTTCCCATGTTCTTTTAATTTAATGTCCTATGTTCTTTTTCATCATTTTGCTTCATTTATGAGCTTATTAGCATTTTTTTTTATTTTTGGTTCTGAAATGTTTTCATGAGGTAGATTATCAGGTCTTTTCCTTACTCAAAATAATGACTACCAAGTGTTCGCTTTTATTCGCTACTCAACACTAAAACACTATAACAAGCTAAAATGCTTTTGTTTCCCCTTTTCTAACTTTAAAATACGTTTAGCATGTTAATTGAAGTATTTTGATGAAAGACTAACACAAGGACCTCCCCTCTAATCCCACTCCATGTTATATTATTTATTTTAGGTCCCCCATTCCCACACTATTTTGTAGCACACGGTTTTTACTTTGCATTGGTATTGTGTGGATTCCTATAACATCAAAGAAGCTCTACCTATTACTAATTGTTTATATCTAATGATGTAGTAATTTTGTGATTATGGAAGCCTCATAGCTTATTTTTCCTGCAATAGATTGTCAAAATCTAGGTAACTCTTTTAATGTGAAATGGATTTCCACAAAATGCATATGAAGCACTAATTTATTGATTTTCATCCGCATGATGTTTCCTGCAAGTTTATTTTCTATTTGGTGAGCTTTTCTAAGACCTCCAAGCTTCCAGTTGTGTCTGTGCTTATCAGATAATTTTCTCTCCTTTGCGCAATAGGTAATCACTCCTTCATTTACTTCTGTTGTTTCAATGTGCATTTATTTTTATACAAATTCAATCAAAATGTAGAGTATAGTGTATGACTTTCTAAAAACTTGCAACTTTTTGCCACACAGCTATTTTCTATTTTAGATCAATCAAAGGTTTTGGTTTCTGTTTAAACTTCTATGATATGATCATGTTTAATCTGAACTCCCTTTCTTTGCTTGGTTTTGTTATTATTACTACAAGGGATTCATAGAAACTTTGCTATATGGGAAAAACACTTCATTTTTTAGTTTTTTTTTTTGTATACAAACCATATAGCTGATATTTTGGTCACCTTTTTCGGTTAATGAGTATGTTACTTCTTTTAATTTGTATTCTCTACTAGGGACAAGGTTTCAAAGATTTTGGAGATCAGTAAGGCTCAACTTGATTGAAGTTTCAGGTAATTCAAGAATGAGAAAATCATATATACTCTCTGAATTTATTTTATGCAGGTGTCTCTTGAATAATTTCCTTCCATTTTATAGATATTTAGCATTTGACAATTAATTGACTACTTATATACTCAATTGCTGTTTTCTTCGTAGGCACTGTCCATATTGGTGGTGAGGGAATGATGTGCATATAAAATGGGCCAATAGAGGTAGCAGCTGTTCCAATTTACAAAGTTTTTTGCGCTAAATATTTGCAATTGACTATTTATTAACTGATACTCGACTTACTTGCCTTAAATCAAAGTCACATTACTTTACTTTTGCAATTTAGCCATTTACAATTACAACCACTACTTCTGGCCTTTTGGAACACATAACCATAACACGAGAATACAAGTAAATTGATTGGTGGATTTAATTCTTCTACTGATTCTGTCATGTCCACATTTGTTTCCCATTATGTTCTTCATCACTAATGTTTTTGTCAATAACAGTTCAGATTTGTGGTCTGAACTTTTGATGTTCTAGATTCTAATCTCCTTTCCATACTGGTGTAAAATGGTTGCAAATTAGTCTTTCCATTTGCACATGTTGCTGTCCAACCTTACATGCCTCCATTCTTCAATTTATAGATTTTTGTTTGTTGCTGAGAATGGTTATATAAATTAACGTGATACTTTTTTTTGTTATTTTTTCATTGAAACTTGAAAGATGGTGTTTGTTGAACTAGGAAAGAAGATTAGCCTCAACTTCTTTCAATTTTCAGCATCCTTCTTCAACTTCTATATTTCTAAGCTTCAATTTGGTAACTTCTGATGATATATTTTTCACAGCTTTTGTTCAAAGATCGTAAATTGCATAACTTTGTTCAAACGCTTCACAACTCCACAATCCCACTTATATTTGAACATCATTGATTACATGTAATTGGTTTGATGCTTATAAGGTTTATTGATTGGGCTGTTAGGCTATTTATTCTCATTTCAGAACTCTCTATTATTTGTTTTGTGCATCAATTTAGTAAAGTTTGAAAATCCTATGAAAACCAAAATTTGAAAAGGCTTCTATTCTCATTTCAGGACTGTGTATTAAGGAGATGTTAAAGGAGATATGGACGGCTTTAAAGACATCAACAACTAGATCATATTGGTACATGACTTCATAGTTAAGGACATCACGGGTAATTTATTTGTCCACACTTCATTTTGCTTTCTTTACATATTAGTACATGACTTCATAGTTATTTTGTATTGGGTTTGTTACATTTTTGTCAATATAGGACAGGACCAATTATTGCTCAAGTTGGGGTCATCAACAACTAGGATGCATGCTTACAAGCTTTCTAATAATGAACAAGCAGGTACCTTATGTTTTGATTTCTTACATCAGCCTCAGTTACAAGGAATGAAGCATCAGTGTTCTACATCTTCAACCAACTAAAGGTAATTTTCTATCTTTATCTCTTCTATACAACACCTTCAACATCATTTGAAACAAGTTCACTTTGTTGGCATTGACATCTTCTATTCATAAACATGTTCCTTATTTGCGATTTTATTATATATATCTCATTATAAAGGAATCATTTCTAGGATATAGAGAGCACCTATTTAGTTTTTTTGAAGCTAACACATCAAAAATTCATTCTTGAACTGGGTTAGCAATAGAGATAAGAAGCTATTTCAATTTCTAAATAAATCTTTTATTTATTGTTTAAACTGTTGCAAAAATCAGATTCAGGTCTTACTTCCATGGCTGCTTTTAGGAGGGTGACAAGGAGGGAAGGAACCCATGGCTTTGATACCTACCATGTTAAGGGCCGGGTGAGATTCAACTGATAAACTTTGGTTTTCCTCTTAATTTACTTTTGAAGCTATTTTGTTTCAACCTAAAAGTTATTAATTATCCTTTTCATCTGCTTAGTATCTACTTCATTAATTACTCTACTAAACTAAATACTATTTGGCATGAACGAACTATTTATGGCTTACTGTCAACTATTCCACTAATACTCTAAATCCATATTCCAAACCTATTACTTAAGTTCTATTTTCATTTTTCAAATAAGTAATTGTTTACATTTGAATTCTGTCATCGTCAATGTTGGACACTTTTATTTTCTACTAATATTTCCATTTTTACTTAGCCATATGGTGAGGTTGATCCAACATTCACTATCACATTTTTCAATGAACTTGGAGATAAATGGTATCTCATTGATTCAGATGGACTCCGTCACATTGTGAAGTTCAATAGAAACAAAGAAGCTCCCCGTTTGACAAATGGATGGTATGACTTAAGGGACTCTTATGGGTTGAAAAATAACCATCACATTATTTTTAGATACCTGAAGGAAAATACATTTCATATAGCAATTGAAAAAACAAGAAATACATCAACTAAAATATTTCACCCATGGCACACTCAGTGTTCAAGAAAACAACCACATTTAATCTTTGATCTGGAACTGACAGGGAACAAAGCAAATGGAAATCATTTGGTAACAACTTTTCTTCTTCTATTGCATTTCTCCATCCAGTTTACCATTTTTAAACCCTTAGCTTTTCACTATTTCAGGATGTCCCACATCAGATAGCCGAGACTCTGACACAATTAAACTATGGATATTTGATGCTCCGAGGTCCTAATGGATGCATTACATACTGCAACCTACTGTCTGAACCTCCAAACCAACTTTTAACAAAAATTGGTAACCCCTGGAAGGAGTTTTGTCAAATTCATGAGTTTCAAAATGGAGATACACTCAGATTTAACATGATCAATGTTAAGGAAATAACTTGGCTGAGGTTGCAAAAGTCATAGCTTAAATATATATGTCTCTTGAATGTTTAACTAATATTCCATGTCCATTTAGATTTCACTTTCACTTTTACTGGACTTTTAAACAATTAATGTAACACTATCTTTATTTACTTTTCAATTCTCAGTAACTTAGACTTCACAATGTATTCACTAACTACCATATTCTAATTTATTTTGTCATCTTATATCTATTATGTCCTTATTTACAAATTCTCAATTACCATCCATTTCTCTTCTTTGCAATCTTCATTTTAATTACATTCATCGACTGTTTGACGTATCCCGTAACGCGATGACCCGTGCGGATGCACGGGTATGTTACTAGTATTCTTACATATATGCAATCTTTTGAAATAGATGTGTAGTTGTTGGTTTTATAATTCTGAGTAATGAGTACTAATATTAATGATCTAATTTTTTTTCTAATTAATGCTAAAAAGATAAGGCCACTCGTTTTTTATTTGTATGGTGATAGGCTAATTGGATAGACTCAACAGTCCCTGCTGAGGCAGTGTTCCAAAGTGAAGTAAACAAGCTGAAGGCATATCAATTTGAGTCATTCGAGCAAGTGGACTCTTAAACCATTTGAGTGAGACTATGCTTGTATGGTTGGTATGCTGCCTAAATACTGCTTTTAATTTTTCTTTTATTATGACTTTTTTTTTAATTCATTATTGTTTTCTTAGGTGCTTAGATGGCAACTTGCTTACATGACCACTATCTAAAAATCAGTTATAGGACCACTAACTGATAATCTGATTGTAGTGAGATTAATTGTTATGAGGAGCTGTTTCTAAATTATCTTAGTTAAAGTGAATTGGTGCCCCCTCCATAAATTGGCAATCAATACATTCATTTCTTATTTGCTGTGGCATTTGGAACTTCTTTAGGTAACTTGTTTGCTCTGCTTTATATTTTTATATGATAACGGATCTCTGTTCTTAGATATTCTATTATAATGTACAAGGAGAAACTTAACATTCCTCCGTTTAAATAGTTCACATCTGACATTTGGTATTTATTATTGTTGTAGTTTGCTGGGTAATTCTGGCAACCCCTGGAACATCACAAAAGTTGCTAAGGCAATGCTCAGGCACTGATTATGCCATCTGCAGAGAGAGAAAAGACACCGGCATAACTTTGATCATGTAAAAACCCACACTGCTCAAGAATGTACAGAAATTTTTGTAAGGTATAATATTAGGTGCTCTTATATGTTAGAAGTTTGTGATTTATAATGAGAATGATGTATCTTATTAGGGCCTGCTGATTTTGTTTGCAGCTAAGACTCTATAAAACTATGTAGATAGAATTATAGTTAAATTTGATGGTTATGTATTTACATTTACAATGTTGTAT
Source organism: Astragalus membranaceus (assembly GCA_039519185.1). NCBI lineage: Eukaryota > Viridiplantae > Streptophyta > Magnoliopsida > Fabales > Fabaceae > Astragalus > Astragalus membranaceus. The sequence continues at coordinate 79,367,667 of CM076847.1, forward strand.
ATTTAGGAACAATAGAAAGACATGCAGATGCCTGAATTTCTTTATAAACCAATATTCTTTTCAAGAAATTGATCTATTGCTTGGATTATCATGTTAAATCCACAATACCATTATGATCCTTATCAGAATAGGTTTTTAAATCTTGGTTTTACATGTGCTGTGTGAATGAATGGATTTGAAGTGGAATTTGAATTGCAATTTGCAGGAACTGTGACCAGGAGTCCATTGGTGTTGCAGCTTCATAAGATAGAAGATGGCGCAAAACAGTATGCTGAGTTTCTGTTATTTATTGATGCTTGAGACTGCATATCGGTAGTTATAGGAATAACATAGCCTTTAAAAAGAGAATTGAACTGATGTATTGGTTGTTATTATATCTCACTCTTTCATTCCATCTTTTTCTCAGTAACTCTGTAGTTAAAGCTTCTTCTCTAGACCATTTTTGATTTGGACACAAAAGATCAAGAGCTCCTGGTAAGAATTAGATTTTTTTTTCTCTGTGTTCTACATTTTTATGTATTCTATTACCTTTATGATTGAATCTTGCTGTCTTTTTGAATTTAGTGTCTCTTTCTCTGTAGATGTTTTACTATCTGCTGAAGTTGAACTTCAATCTGTTCATGAGTGAATCTTACTTTTTATGTTTAAATCATATTATTTTTATGTGTCTTTAAAGGGAGAATCTTAAATTCTTCTGTTCTGTTGCAAGTATTCTACTATTTAATCTCCAACACTGTTTACTGAAACAAAAATCCTTCGCGGGTTCTTCGATTGATAGAGGTTCTTCCACTGGCCAGCACTCCAACAGGTTAGGGTTCTTTACATTGCTTGAAATTGGCTTTTCATTGGTTGATTTTTGTTGGTCCTCACATGATTTTGGTTGCTAATAGCTTTATGTTTCTGTTTATGTTGCTAATCAGATTTAGGGTTCTTGACACTTGCATTCACCACTTTCTCATATTAACTCAAAATCGTGTAATTGGAACAGCAGAACAAGAAAAGAGTTTTCTCTTTATCTCTGCCTCTCAAATGGAAGAAGAAAGAGTTGGCTGCAACAACAATAAGAGTTGCTCAAATTCCTCAAAAGGAAAGAAAGAATTCTAGAAAACATGTTCAGGTACAATTTATATAAAATCTACTCTACTTTTATCCATTTTTAGAATTAGAATTCTATTCTACTTAGTTAGTATATATTATTTTTAACTTCATTTATTTTTATTGTTTGGTTAATTATGGTGATAGTTTATTTGTTTTATGAGACTGAGAGATAACAGATTCATGATCCCACCTTCATTAAGCATGAATCTATTATATGCAATCCTTTGAAATAGATGTGTAGTTGTTTGTTTTATAATTCTGAGTAGTGAGTACTAATAGTAATGATCTATTATGTGTAGTTGCAGGCTGAGGCTACTAGCAATCCTTTGAAAACTCAGTCCCTCTCTGTTCAGAACAACATTATGGAAATCAGGACAGATGCACTGAAGCTACTAGCAAGGGAGAGATTAGAATCAGTTACTTGTCAGCAAATGGTGTCATACTGCCCCAACAGGTTATTCTGGACAACAGGTATAGTCACTGTTGCCTTGTTAATGTTTCTATGAAAAATTATATCTACTTTGATTGTTCATTGTTCTTTTTGTCTCTATTGCTTTATTTCTGTCTTTGTTGCTGACATGTTTTCAATATTTTAGTTATGAACTTTTGAATTTGTACATTTCTATTATAGACTCTGTTGACAGTTGTGAAGTATTCAATCACATCTCTTCCATTAACCCGATTCTTATTAACTTGTTTCCTTTAGGTGGGAGAAAATCAGTGATCCTAAAAGTATAGCTGAGATACTTAATCAGGTTTATGCAGATCATTCAACAAATGTAGATAATGTTTTTTCTCGCATAATCGAAACCACGAGGCATCCTGCTGCTGCAGCATCATTTACTTCAATTATGTTTGCCCCTCAAGGAGAATTATGCTTCGGTGAAACATTATCCAGGTAGAAACAACTAGATGTTGGTTAAGTAGATGTTGCTGGTTAAGTAGATGTTGGGGTGGAAGAAATAGTGCGCCTCCTGGCAAAAACTGGAGGTAAGAAAGTGGTAGTTTTATTTTTTGTTGTTCTTGGATGGGGTGACTTTTTATGAATTTGTAGAATTGTAGCTACAGGATACTGTCGTAATAATCATATCCTTTTCTTGTTTCTGTTAATAGATCTATTTGCCAATGTCAGCAGCAAGTGATTGCAACCTTGGATGGCTGGAAGATTGGTATGTTGTTACAAGTGCACATTTTTGGTAAACATTTATGCCATTTCTGGACAACTTACTATCTGTTTAATTGTTTTACAAATGTATTTTAGACAAAAGGAAAACACAATGTGCTGCACAGGTTTCTAATATCAAACGGCCTTTGAACAAGGTAAACAATAATTTGGTCTACATTAATTTCTAGTAGCAGAATATGATGTGTAAGGATGTAATTAACTTTCTATCAGTATAAAATTGTAACAATACAGTTGAATGTAGCTATTTATATAAGATAGCTATTTAGTCTTGTGAAAGAGGGATGGTTGAACAAACGTACAGTTGAATTCATCCTGCCTTTTTGTTCAACTTTCCTGTTTTGCACTTAGCATATTACCTCATGCAAGAGAAGAAACTGATCATCCCACTGAGGGTGCTCATTATTAACCATTCAACACTTTGCTATTACTAACAAGACCTGTTAGTTGATTCATTGTTTATTTGGATGGTTCAGGTTCCAGATACTGCAGTTGTTAGTGATCTTCAGCCCTTTGCCAAATGAAACTTACAGTGTTGGTTGGAGTGCACCTTTTGGAGTATCAGTTAAAGTATCTCCAACTCATTTCTCTATTGCCAATGGTGAGATGCAAGTCTTGTCTGTGCTAATGAATGCAACCACTAACAGCTCTGTAATTATTGTAAAAGGTGTAATTTTCTTTTGGAATAGGTGTTACTTTCATTTAATTATAGGCCAATGTTAGTGGATGTTGTGAGTCCAATTTTATATGTTTTTCATCAGCCCTCTGCTAAGACTGTAGTCTGTATGCTTCTTATTCTCAATATTAAATATCTACTTGAATGGATGAGTGAAGTCTCGATTGTTAGCTTTTCACACTTCTGATATTTTATTATGAAAAGAATGGTCAATGTAAACTTAAAGCAGTTACACTGCATAGGAGAATCTGAAGTCAAATTAGTACCATAATTAAAGAAACTAGACATTTAGCATCGCTTGTTTCAAACAAGCGATGCTAAATGTCTTTTTTTTTATCAAGAAAATGACATTTAGCATCGGTTGTTTGAAACAACCGATGCTAAATGTCATTTTTTTTTATCAAAAATGACTTTTAGCATCTGTTATTTGGAACAACCGATGCTAAATGTCACTTTCAGGACATTTAGCATCGGTTGTTTCAAATAACCGATGCTAAATGTTACTTTCAGGACATTTAGCATCGGTTGTTTCAAACACCCGATGCTAAATGTCATTTTTCAGGACATTTAGCATCGGTTGTTTCAAACACCCGATGCTAAATGTCATTTTTCAGGACATTTAGCATCGGTTGTTTCAAATAACCGATGTTAAATGTCATTTTCAGATAGCAAAAACAATGATGAAATAGACATTTAGCATCGGTTATCTGAACACCCGATGCTAAATGTGACATTTAGCATCGGTTAAATAACCGATGCTAAATGTATGACATTTAGCATCGGGCGATTTAGCGTCGGGCGATAACCGACACTAAATGTCCAATTTAACCGACACTAAATGTCTTTTTTCCACTAGTGGGGGGGTGGGGTGTGTCGGTTGGTTGAATATTCAGTGCGGATGGTGGCAATATCAACAGTGAGAGCGTCGATCTTATTAGAAAGGGCATTAATCACTTCCAGTAGGTTATTTGAACTGGTTGATGATGGCGATTCAGGAGCCATAGTTAGGGCAATGAAAGCACCAATTTGCTATATTACTCTACTAGCTACTCCTAAAATGAAGAAAGAAGCTACGGATAATTCATTCTCTGCCATATTCATTCATCAAAGGTACTATTTGTAGCAGTACACATATTGGTGGCCACCGGCTATTGGTCCACGTAGGCAGATAAAATCTATTACAAGATATTATTTTTAACGGAAAGAAAAAAGGACAAGCACAGCTCACACATAGCTGTTGACAGTAGTAATTGGAATAAAAGGATTTCAAACATATTCAGATAAATAGTTGGGCCTTCTTGTGATCCTCTTGCTCAGCCCATTAGTGTCTTCAACAACATGTTCACTTGTAGAGGAGTTTTGGCCCATTTGATTGATATTGCTAACATACTTCATACTTGAAAGGCATGACATAACATCTTAAGTTTATTTTTCTTATTATTTTCTTAGTGTATACTTGATGCAATTTAATATTTATGGTTGAAGTGTTACCAAAATGCTTCGCAGGCCAAGAAGACATGGCCAAAAACTCGACCATTGGCCTATTACATTTTCACCTTTTGCTCGTGCTCTTGCTCATATGTCCTCTGGTTCTATGCCAAAGCGTCATTCCCTATCTATTCAAAACCCCACCTCTAATTCTGCTAGTAAGACACTTTTTTGTCCTTTTATTTTTTTCAACTTTGAATCATGTGAATCCATGTTTTCAATTGAGTTTAGTATTTTATACTTTATTGACTCACTTCCTAGGTAATGGATTCATCAAGCACACTTTGGAAGAGAAATCAGAAGAAGAGTCTGAGTCATGTGATGAGGAGTTTGATGTAAGATCTCTTCTCAACTCTCATGCTATGATTTCCATTAACACTTGTGTTATCATATTGTGAAATGTTTACAATTCAAGATTGTATTATTGAACAAGTAAAATTGGCTGATATAAGGTCTCTATTGTTTAAGGGAGCTGTCCAAGCAGATTTTGCCTTTTTTTTTACATTAGTTGATCATCCAGGTAATTAATTTTGATCAATCTCCAATTTTTTTACATTAGTTGATATCCTTGGCCCATATTAATTGTCGCCATTTGGCAATTTGCCAATTTGGTTCATAAATAGTTTAGCATATCAACACTCGTAACTCGTGAGAACTTGACTAAGAGCTTATTCGGATAAACTTTTCCACAAGTGTTTTTTTTGCTCTGCTTTTCCACAGGTATTTATTAAATAAAAATAAGTTGAAATGCTCTTGCAATGATTATTGAGTATTCTGAATATCAATTTCCCGCACAAGTTGAAATTAACATCTGCACCTCAACCTTTTTAGAAGCCTTGTCATCTAATTCTCTACAAATGCCTATATATATATATATATATATATATATATATATATATATATATATATATATATATATATATATAATATCATATATACAGGTTTTTCCTGTAAGTTTGGAGGCAAATACTTTTATGTTTTTCTGTTTAAAAATTGTCATGTTGCCCACTTAACAGCCAACGGAGGACCTCCGGAGATCCTTCCAGTTTAAGCATTATATAATATTTAGCAAAATTTACAAGGTATCTATGATTCTGCAGTATCACCTTTCTATTTATTGTCCTCTTATTGATATTTCTAGTTTTTATGGTTAGGATCATTTTCTTTTGATTCACTTTCGATTTTTATGATGTTTTACTTACTTTTTTGGGTGTAAATATGTAGCACAATAATGCAGAACAGAAAATAAAATTGAGCAATGAGTGTGATGAGGCGATAATATATGTTAAGCTCGAGAATGAAATTTTTCACAAGGTATTGATATTTTGGTCCCATGATCCCATTATTTTTAAATACCGTCTAAATTGCTGATTATTGTCCAGAGAGAGAGGGAAAAAGGCTGAGGGAGAGTGAAGAATGGCAAGACACAGAAATAGGGGGAGGGATGTTCACATGGGGAGAGAGAGAGAGAGAGAGGAAAGAACCCAAGGGGGGATATGGGTAGAGGGAGCGGTAAGTTGTCAGAGTTGAATGGCCTTGGTTGTCGGAGTGATGAAGGAGAACGAGTAGATCTTGAGATCCTCCAACAAATCTGTGGTCGGGGGTCGTTTTTGTCGGAGAGGAGCAAAGACGGTGACACCACGAGCAGAAGATCGTGGGGACAATTCTGTTTCTGACGTGATGGAGATTTTGAGCACGAGGGAAATTTTCAGAGCAAGAGAGAGTGTGTCAGAGAGAGAACCTTAATTACAATAAAATAACAACCAATACATTCGGTATTATATATAAAATAAAATCAAGTATAACATACAAAGCGTAATCTATAATAGCAAAACAGTTTAACAAAACACGGGAATCACGCCCTGAGAGAGCAGAACATCGCGAATCCTTCAATCACTTCGCACCGATGGTTTTTGAAATGTAAAGTTAAGTAAAAACAAAATCGGGCAATCCACGGAAATCAATCCCAAGCAGGAAAGAATGTCACGAATTCCCCAAGTGCAGAGAGTAAGTTGAAAAAAGTAAAGAAATTGCTAAAAAAAGACAAGAGTGAGGCACTCGATTGTCTAAAAGAAATTGCATTGAATTGAAATAAGCTTGAAAATACAAAATGGGTTAGGCCAGACATACATTGTTCACCGCTTGTAGCCAGAGATCCTGTGTAGTCAGATGTGTTAGGCGTAATGGGCTACTGAATATTATGAAATCGCCCCGAGTTCTTCTTGTGAACTACTATTATAGAGCTAAGAAAAATAAACTGCTAGGTTGCCTGATGGACACATGTCCTTATTGAAAGCGAATAAAACTAAACTAACTAATGGTTGTTGATGATCGATGCCACGTGTCTTCTGGGGTCTAGATGCTTCACACCTGTCTTCGCTTGTTCAGCGTTGCTTTGATTCTTCGAAATTCACCTCCGAGCCTTTCTTCGAGAACCTCCCGTGTGTCTTTCGAAAATATAACTTTGTGCGTGTTTCTTCTTTTGAACCTTCGGGAATGGCTTCCGAAGTCCCTTCGAGGGTGGATGTGGAATTTCGAGCCATTTCATCTTCGGGTTTTACTCATTTTGACCATTCTCGAATTCTCATTTAATGTCATTCTGACGTGTCCTTATAGCTAATTTTGAGTCTGAAATTTGGCTGTAACATATGCCCCCCAAATGTTTTGTCTTGTTAGATGTGAGAGAGAGAAAAAATTTTAATAACCTTTGACTGTCATTTAGGCGAAACGACGCCTCTTAATTATTAGGAGTGTAGCCATTACCCGTCACTTCATTGACACTTGCGAAGCCCCAGAACCTCGGTGCCATTTCCAAGAAAGGTATTGACTACGCTTGCACGCCTCCATCAACGGTTAATCCTGAGATTCATAAATACTCATTTCTTTGGTTTAGTTACTTGGTTATTTCGTGCATACCATCTTTAAAGAATCCCCATGTCTTCCTTCTTCATTTCTTGAAATCAAAAATTCTCATGACTTCTTCTTCAAACACCCAAATTTTCCAGAATTCCACCATTAAAGAAGGCTCCTCTACCATTACTGAACCTCTTGCTGACAATTTTACACAAAATTCTCAAGAGGGTAACTCTATTCGGACTTTTTTCGTAATGAAGTTACTCATGCATTTCTAGGCTCTCACCTGTCATATGTTGATACTCTGGAAAACCCTCTAGTTTTTTCTGAAGACGATTCGCCTATCCTTCGGGCTAAGGAAAATCTTGGCGATCTATTTCCAAAAGATTTCAGGGTGGTTTTCAAAGGTAATCCTTCGATTTCTAATGAGATTATTGCAACTGGCTGAGGCGTGTGACTAAAGCCAAAGGTGATCAATGGAAGCAACAGTGCATCTATAACTTTGTTCAGCTTAGTGGTTATAACCTCCATTTCAATGAGGCGAAAATACTTGTTGCCCTTCATTTCTGGCATCCGGCCACTAATAGCTTCCATCTTCCGTGTGGCATGTTTAGTCCTACTATTTTTGAAGTTGTAGTCATTATTGGCCTTTCACCGACTGACTTGCAATATACTCCTTTTGTGAACCCTGATAATGACATTGTTCTTCCGAATCTTGGAAAGGTTACTATCAATGAATTTACCATCTCAAACCACCGAACTGGTGCAGTCACATATTCCGAACATGTTGCCTTCCTCTAGTGTTGGTTAACATATTTTGTCGTTTGTTGCAAGACGATGCAGATGCCTAAGTACCTGGTTATTGTTGCCTAATGTCTTCACGAAGGTAAGGTTATATGCCTAGGTTATATTTCGAGGCATTAGTTTTTGTAGTTGCGCATAGGAATACCTTACTTTACAAAAATATCCCTTTTTTGCTTTATAGCTCTCTTTATTCAAAAAAAAACCCCATTACCAACTTTTTTTGGGTATATATTGGGTATCCTCTGCGCGCAACTGCAAACACTAATCTCTCGAGCTGGGTAGGACCATAATGGGTGGCAGAGCTCTTCATCAAGAGATTTAACACAGCTGCATGCCTAAAGCTGGATTCGAATTCAGGACCTTAGTTAAGCTGAATTTAACCACCCTTACCAACTACTATAACGAATGAAATATTTTTCAAATAGCAATATTAAAATAAATAATAAGAAAATCATTTCAGATTAAATTATCAATAAATGAGGAGATTAAAGTTTTTTTATATTTTTCTATATGAAGCTCGAAATATATGAATCAACCTCGTTGACAACATTGGTTGCCCATGAATTTTTTCCTCCAATTCATGAACGATCCAACAAAGAAAATAATTTGTGTTCTGTACTGTGCTTCCGACCTTGGTGATCGGTTTTATGCAGTTAGTAGGTGTTTTATCCTTGATTCTGTTTTAATGTCCAGGTCTTGAGATATTCGATGTTTTCCGATCTTGAGGTGTTCGAGGTTGTCGATCTTGAGGTGTCCGAGGTTGTCGATCTTGAGGTGTCCGATGTTATTCCTGCAATAACACTCCGACGCTCAAGTCAGTATTTGAGTTAATGAGTATTGTGTTGGGAAAAATCTTACCATTAATGAGCTTTGAATGTTGTATTTATAGATTTGGAGTGGTGTTTGTTGTGGCCGATTTAGGTCGTCCGATCTCGTGAAATGATCTTGGCCATTGAAGATTGGGCTCTCTCAATATGATTGGGATTCTCAGAAATTGGGCCTTTGGAGGGGGTGTTAATAGTAAACACTATAATTACCATAACAGTGGCCCCCCAAGTCTGGTCGCTTTGAGGAGCGATCTTGACTTTTGATAGGCGACGTAGCCTCATATTTTTGTCTTTGTTGAGTAGAAATTTCTTCGGTCTCGAGCTTAGGTCGAGGCTGGGGTTTTTGGACGATGTTAACTGTCCGTCGAGCTTTCGAGCGAGGTAGATAGTTTTTTGAATTCAGTGCTGCTTTGGAATCAGTGTAAGCTTGGAATCAGTGACATCTTTACTGTTTCTGACAAGGTGTGATTTCGCAGTGGCGGCGCATGATGGTGACGTTTTATTCTTCAGCGTGCGAAGTTTAATGGACTATGGTTTGGACGTGACGTTTCGACTTCCCGGCCCAGGCCCATTTAAATACGCCTTGCTATAAATAAAGGGTCTCACCTTCTCATTTGTTGCTTGTTGTTCATTTGTTTTGGATTTGTCGACCTTCGAGAGTTCCCGAGCTTCTTTAAAGTGAACGAGTTTTGAAGAGTTTCGAAGTACTTTTAAGGTCGGTTTTTGTGGATCGACAACCGTATTTTTTCCAGATATAATCAACTTGCGACTCAGTTCCGAGGTTAGTCTATTTTTTGATTTGTCTTTACTTTTCTTTTCGTTTGTGCCCGGACCTCCCCCAGTCCCCTTTGATCTCAGAATGGGGGTCGTCAGGTCGGGTTCCGACTTGCTCGCGAACCCATTTTCGATCTTTAACCCTGACATTTCGTCCCCCATTCCTGTAGATTCGGTCTGGCGAGGAGAAAACAAACTCGGAGAGACGTTACTCAGTACCGGAAAGAGTTTACGAACGTGATGGCTTCTGGTGGTGAAGTCCCTGAAGTTCGTACTGACCCTCTTGAAGTCGCCGCCCCGGACGTGCAAGAGCATTCTGCTTCCGCCCCTATGAGTGATAAGGCGGAAGATAATTTTGAGAGTGAAAGCTCCTCTCCTGCGACCGATGCTAATGAGCCAAACGAAGATACTCCTGAAGATGTGGAGGAAGATCGTTTGGTGGATGTGATGGCCATCACTTCTGAGTCCGATGAGGAAATCCAAGTGGAGGAATCCGAGGATTCCGAGGTTGACCTTGTGTTGAGTTCCGAACCTGCCGATGAGTCCGATGGAGGTGATGTTGGAAAGCAAGTTGAATTTCGCCCTTCGAGTCAACCAGGTTCCAGACGAGCTTCTGCTGCTTCTCTGGATGGCTACTCGAGTACTGGTTGTGGGGACCTCGATGTACCGGTGCGAGAGGTCTCTCAATATGATTGGGTTTCCAAAAATATCTTGGAGATCGAATCGTTGTACCAGCACGGTTTTAATTTGGAGATGGTCAGGAGGAAAGCTTCTGGTCGTTCGAAGCGAATTTGGAGGGTTGAGGGAATGAAGAAAGGAGAGCACGTGGCGTTGTGGCCTGGAGAGCTCAAGTTCACTTTGTACCATATGCTGATAAATGAGATGAATATCCGGCCTCCTTTCACCTGGTTCGAGCAGACGGTTTTGGCGACTTTGGATGTTGCGCCTTCTCAGTTGCATCCAAATGCGTGGGCTTTTGTTCGAGCCTACGAACTAATGTGCCTTCACCTGGACAGACCGGTCTCGCCGTTGCTCTTCTTCCATTTGTTTGAGATTAACCGGAACAGCAGTGAAAATAAGTCCGGTCGCGAGCATGTCAGTCTTCGCTCGAGGCGAGGGGCCAAGATTTTCAAAGCTTATGCGGACTCATTGAAGGGGAATTGGAAGGAGTTATATTATTGGGTCGAGCCGGTGACCGATGAAGCGATCGAGAGAGTAGGAAAGTTTTCCGAGGATGGTCGGACTTTGGTGTCCACCAAGTTTCCCATCGGTTGGAGTCAGGCCCATTTTGAACGATCCACCAATTCTTTTTCTGTTGGTGAGGATCGACTGAACGCTGCCGATCTTCTTACCAAGAGGATCCTGATGTTTATTTATGAGAACATTGCGTTTTCAAAACATAAGTATCGGGGTATCCCTGCGGCTAAGATAGTTCAGGCTGGAAAGCAAAGTCGGGTGCAATTTGTTTTAGGTAGTTCGTTTTTCTTGTTTCGAATTTTGCATGTTTTTGATTGTAGTTTGTATGACCCGGTTTTTGTTTCTTTTCCAGATACCATGGCCCCAAAGAAGCTTGCCGCAATGAAGGCGCTGGCGATGAGGAGCGTCGATATATCTGACGATGTTGAGGAAGTGGGTGTTCCGCTTCCGACGTCTCCCCAGATTGAGACTGTTGTTGGGACGGTTACTGCTGCTTCCCCGATCAACACTGTTACCCAAGAGGACCTTGCCTATGAGGCTCGGGTCGATCTTGTTTCCAGTTCTCCTCCCCCAGCTGCTCCCGATATTGGTGCAGGGGCCTCGGCGAAGAGGGTGCGTACCGACGCAAGTGGCGAGCAAAGGCCGGATAAAAGGAGTAAAACCTCAAGGAGACCGAAGCATAAAAACAAGGCCGTACCTTTAGAGGAGGGCTTCTTGGAACAAAACTATGTCCAATGGCGGGAGGATCCTGTCGGGGCGTCTGTTAAAATATTGGTGAACTTGGGCGAGGTTCATAAGATCGAGAAAGAGAAATATGAGAAACGGGCCAAGGGTAGGTGTTTTCCTGTTTGATTTTCGTTTTTATGATCTTTTCCCTCAACCTGATTTTTCTTATTCTCGTGCTTGCAGATTTGTTGGAGCTTGAGAAGTCTAAAAGAGTGAAGCTTGTGGAGGATGTGTCTTCGAAGTCGAAAGAGCTCGCTCGAACTAAACAAGAACTTCAAACTTTGAAGGAAAGTCAGGGGAGGTTATACGCCGGGCGGAGTTCGCGGAAACTCGTGTAAAGGAGCTGGAAGAAAAGGAGAGAGGTCTGGAGGGGCAAGTGGCCGAGGCTAATCAGAAGATAAAAAGTTTGGAGCTTCGAATCGTTGTCTTGGAAGACGATCTGAAAAAAGCATCCGAGGCAGGGGTCGGAACAAGTAGCGATGCTGAGGCTCGAATTGCGGAGCTTGAAGCAGCCCTTCAGCAGAGCAGAAAAAATGCTAAGGAGGCTATGAAGATTGCAAATGAAGCTAGGAAGGAGGCTCATGAAGCCGCTAATTCTGCAATTGAGCTGTATAGGGAGGGTTTTGAGTGTGCCCAGGAGCAAATTGTTTTGGTCAATCCTTCTATCAATTTGGATCGCTCGATTATCGATGCCGATCATGAGGTTGAAGGGGGTAGTGTCATACCCCAATTTTGTCCGTCTTCTTCTAGTCATTTGTTTTATTTAATTTGTATTTTGAGTAGTTAGAATAGCGTCTTTTTTTTTTATTTAAGCCAATTTCAATTATCCGTTCAATTAAGCCGAAATACCGTTACTTAAGCTAGGCATGCGCGCGAATGATCGATCTTTTCGCGCATTCTTCAGTTTAATCTTGATATTTGGGCCTAGTTGAACCTAAGTGGGCTTATTTAAGTCACTTTTCTCACTATTGGGCTTATCATTTTGATTTGGGCCTACAAACGTGGTTCCGATTCATTTTTTTAGTATTTATCGCTTAATGGGCCTATTTCTTCTATTTGGGTTTCATTCTAAGCACTTTTGTTCAGTCGGGCCCATTTTCGTTTTGTGTTTGGCCCAACTTCTTAGCTCTTTTTTTAGTATTCTTTATTTACCTTTTTAATTTATTTTGAGTAGTTCATAGTCCAAAAATGTCAAATATTATTTTTATTACAATTTAGGAGTGTTTAGAGTCCAAACTGTCCAAAAATACAAAAAAAATACAAAAAAAAATATAAAAAAACGAAAATGTACAAAAAATAGGAAAAGGGTTGCAAGCAGCACTCCAAGCTGCTACAGCTGCTGCTGGGCCTGCAGGGCCTGCAAAGACATCAGATCTGAAAAGAAAATAACACGGTCAAAGCCCGTTCAAACGTAACTAATGTCTGACCTATTTTTTTTAGTATAAATAGGCAGTCAACCCTCAAAGTAAAGGGGGGGGGGGGGCAGACACAATCATACACAAAACAGATGGCAAGAATCACTAAAAAATAAAGATTAAGGTTTCACATGGAAACCCTGATCAACAAATACAAAATCTGAAACAAGTGGCCGTAAAACAGGAGCAGCGAAGAATAGAAGTATCAACGGTAGCGGTGTGCGAATTGAGAGCAATTTCAGAGGCTGGAACCGAGATTCAGGGGAAGGGAAGCTATTGAAATGGCGAGCTACCTCTGGAGAAAATATGCAGATTATTTGTACACAAAGTGGGAGAAGACCTTTCTCTGGGACATGGTGGAACATTACAGAAGGCCGAAATCATTTACTCCTTTGGTAATTGTCTATATAACTGCTTTCTACTCTGGTGTAGTTGGTGCTGCCATCACTGAACAACTCTACAAGGTTCTATTTTAATTTTAATTCTATCTTTATTTATTCTTTAACTCGTTTAGTATAACTGTGGCACCGATTGGATTTCAATAATTTTAATCAAATAATTTTGTGCGTTTTTTCTAAACTATGTAATGGGTTAAGACTTAAGAGGGAGAAGAATTGTGAAGCTTTTGTTGTGTGCGCCGATTGGTTGTTGTCTTGTCTTAGACTCCAAATACTACTGGTTTTTAATTTGCATGTGATTGGCTTTTGATTGCAAAATAGTGATGCTTTTCAGAGAGACAAATAACATTGAGGGTGTTTGTTGGATGAAGGAAATTTTAGAAGTTTAGAACATTTTGAATCACTTGTGGCTGCTCTAATTGTTATAGGTTTATTTTTCTTGAGCTTCAATGAATTTGGGTGTTAGGAAAGATTATTTTATTGGCATTATGTAATTTCAGACAACAACGCAATTTGTTTATTTCAAGGCACAACTCTTCATCCTGTTTTTTACTTCGTCTTTCTTCCTAATAATTGGTTTGGATTTTGTTTGTGGTTCTTCTTCTTGTTTCTTTTCCGGTAGCTGATTGGGCTTTAGATGCTTTCGATTGAATCGGTCCCATCTATTGTTATCAAAATTTATATAGTGTCTCCTATTTTAACTGATTTTTAATTTTATTTTTATTATCAGAATGCTAGCAACACCCCTTCAATTCATGCGCACACCTCCCTCACTTAAGCCCAGTTTCGCATTCTGGGCCCTCCAATGCGAACTGGGCTTCCTTTTTTTTACACCTGCTATTAATTATACAACCCCTTGCGACTAATAACACCCTATTTTACCATTTCACCCCCCTTTCTCGTTTTTTTTAATTTAATTTAATTCTCTTCAAGACAAAATAATTTCTCTTGAATCAAAAACTTTGTTAATAGTCTTGTGAAGCCTTTGCTTGCAGGATTATTAACAACGAGGTACTAGTGGTGATTACTTGGAGCCTTTGCTCAATTGATCATCATGAATGCCTAATTTTCCTAAGGATTTTCACTAAATCAAAAACTTTGTTAGTAGTCTTGCGAAGCCTTTGCTTGCATGATTGTTAACAATGAAGTGCTAGTGGTGATCACTTGGAGCCCTTGCTCAATTGATCATCATGAAAGCTTGATTTTCAAAATTAAACAAGATAAAAAACAAAAACCTTTTTCAGGACGAACCAGAACTACGTAGCTTTGAATTCTCCATCGCACCGGGAGATACGTAGGAGCGGGCCATGTCCCGTCAAGCACTTCTTTCTAAAAACCCTTTTTTCCTCCTTTCTCGCCAAAAATAAAATAATTTTATTAAGTTCTTTAATTCATTTTTCAATAAGAATTAGAGAGGCAAAATTAAATATTTTCAGGTCGACATATAAAAACCACACATTTAATTAAAGGTTCCCTCTCAGTAGAGAGGACGTGTGGGGTGCTAACACCTTCCCCGCGCGTAACCGACACCCGAACCCTATTCTCTAGTTTCGCAAGACCAATCGCTTTCCAAAAAAGGTTTTCCTAATATTTTCCTTAATAAATATTGGTGGCGGCTTCATTGTCTTAAGAAAAGTTGTGAACGAGGAAGGTTCTCCCTCGGGGACTTTTTCGGGCGCAATAGCTGGCGACTTCACTGGGGACACTAAAAAAAACATTTTTTAAAAGTGGGTCAAGCCTAATTAATTAAGTGTGTGGTTTATGTGATTGATTCGAATATCTTGCTTTGCCTCTCTTCTTCTTCTTTTTTCATAAGCATATTACATCCATGTGCATTCTTCTTCTATGTTTGCTTTTGTTTAAAGCAATAGATAGTTACTTCTTTGCTTAGTTCCCTCATGCATTTCTTCCCCTTTCTTATCATGTCCCCCTCTTCTTTGCTCCCTTTCTTGAGGTAAGTAGTGCATTGTTATTGGCACCCTAGATTAGTTTATATTGGATCGATATTGAACCCTAGGATAAACAACATGCTATTTGTCTGGACTACTCTGGATTTTCATTTGCAGGTGGGGAAGGGTAGTTATTCCTAGGTGTTGTGCCCTCGACACACACTTCACATTCTAAACTTGTGAGCATTAAGTGGGGCCTAAAACCCAAGGTCTGAACAAAAACCTAGGAGAGTGGGAACGATTAGTGACTGCCATTCGTAGACCTTTGTCTGTATGGCTCTCATGAAAGTTCCGCCCAAGAGTGCGCTTTGTCATGATGCCTCACACTCGGTAGCTTTCTACGATTGTGGGTGCCATCATGAGAGAGACTTTAGCTCTTGGTTGCCATTGTAAGGAAGTGATTAGAACCTACATGGGAGGATTACCCCTTTCGTCGACTTTAGACCCTAGGATTCCCACCCTTTGTAGGACACGGGGGCACGCCTTTGTTTGTTGCATTAGTTTAGGCATTCCTTTTTCTTAAAATCGTAGAAAATAATATCATTATTTTCTTACCCTCTTTTTATGTAAATGACACATCATTTCGCATCCACATCATTTCGCATTCACATCGTTTCGCACCATTGCATTTGCATCTAACAAAAGTTTGAAAAAAAATTCATCTTGCATTCCCTTTCATTACATAAAGATAAAACAAAAAAAAAACAATTATCATCTGCATAGCATAAGCATTTCATTTATAATCATGCAAAAAAAATCCTCGTCAAGTTCATCCAAGATGAGACATCCATGCATAAGCATTATTTCAAAAAAGACACAGTAGAACTACGCAAGCTTTGATTCCTCATTACAATGGGGATACGTAGGAGCGGGTCATACCCCGTCAAGCACATTTTTCTAAAACCCTTTTTCCAATAAATCATTTGCATCTCCAAATAATTTTCAAAATCATGTTCCAAAACTAAAAAACAAAAAAGAAAATCATTGTGAGTATCATGCATTTCATTGCACAAAAAAAATGAAAACAAGAAAGCATCTCATTCATAATCATGAAAAAAATCATCATCAAGTTTATTCAAAATGTAGCATTCATGCACCATTTCATTAACCTCATCACTTTAGTACATCATTCCTCCATACATGCATCTCTCAAAAAAGGAAGGGGCGTTGGCATTTCATACTTTGCCTTGCCTCTAAAAAATCAGCATTTAGAAAAAAGCATCATTCCTGCATCTTTCATCATTCAAAAGAAAAATGGGGCATTGGTATTTCGTACCATGTCTCGCCTCTAAAAAATAAAAAAAAATCAAAATCAAAAATCATTTTGAAAAAAAAGAGGGGGCATCATTCTTGCATCATTCGCATTGACATTCCATATTTTGTCTTGCATTAAAAATAACAAAATTATTTAGAATAAGCCACACTCTTCGAGTGGTCATTCTCCACGCATTTGCATCATACTTGCATATCAAAATTTGATTCATTCATTGCATAAAATAAGAGTTGTGATGAGAAGCGAGACGTTCTTGCGGAACAATCATCCCTTTTGAAAAAGTTTATCCTTACTTGGTTGCAAACTCAAGGTGTTCCAAGGCACTCAGTTTTTTTCAAATCAATAGCTCATTTGCATTTCTTTCAAAAGCACTGCATCCCATCCATTCTATGACAAAAGACTGAAATAGTGTATCAAAGAAAAAACAAATTTTTAACTGATGTTAACTCTCTGTGAAGCATTCTTCTAATGAGCGTGCATGCTATGAGTACATTCTCTTGTTTGAGTCCGTTGGTTTTCCTCCCTTACCACAGTTTCCCGTCCAAGTCTAGTCCCGCCCCGTCCACCCATAAAGTGCATATTCTCCCCATCAGTGCGTATTTGACTTTTGGTTCAAGTCCTCCATGCTGGGGCAAGTCTGTGATCATTAATTCCCCTTGATTAATGTCATATTCCTTCAGTACAAGTCTCTCAAAAAATAATAATAATAATAATATAATAAACAAGAAAACAAGCTCGCTAGGTTGAAAACCCGCAAAGGGCGGCCTAGGCAAAAAGGGCGCCCGGTGGACTGAAAACTCGCAAAGAGCGGTCCAGGCAGAAATTAGGGCACAAAAAGGGAAAAAAGAGCAAACACATGAAGATAGATAAATTATTGTTCTAAAGTTAAGTCTTATAGAAATAAGCAATCGGGATTTGAAATGAAGTTTGGCCATCTCCTCAAAAAACCCAGAAAGTCCCTTTCCTACCCACCTTGAGCCAAGAAAAACCAAAATCCAAAAATCACCCTAGACAGGGATCACCCCAAATAAAAAACAGTGCATCACTTTTTATCAGCTCACCCGAGTCGAAGAAGGAAAAGAATCATAAAAAAAAAGAAAGAAAAAAAAAGGAAAAAGAGAAAATCAAAAAAGGGGGATTCAAAAATGAAAATCCCAAAACAAAAGAAAATACAAAAGAAATGTAAGCGGTGAGCTGGTACATGTTACCACAAAATACAAGAGATCCTTGTCTAAATAAACCTTCAAACACTTCATCATTCCAACACCTGATTCCATAAACCTTCAAACACTTCCTTTGGCCTCAACATCAAACCCCTTAGTCATTCTACCATGAGACACGAATTTGCTTTAACAGAGCCCAAACAAGCCCAATAACCATCTTCCTCATAGACCATTAACCGTCAATCAAAGCCGAACAAAACTCATCTTCCCATTAGCCTCAAACACTTCATTAAGCCTAACCCTCCTTCCTCCACAAAACACCACAATCCCGAAAAGTCCATTCCGATCAATGACCGGTTGCTTTTGTTCACTCAAATTCTAATCTTAGGACGAACAAGCTTATCTATGTACAATGTGTTTGCTCAAAAGAAAAACAAACGATCAGAAAAAAGAAAGCTGATCAAGAAAGAATAAACCCTCAGAAAAAAGAGAGCTGAGGAAACAAAAACGAACAGTCAGAAAAAAGAAAGCTGACAAAATAAAAAAAGAGGGACTTGCACTCCAAAACACATTCAAGATGCATTAAAACAAGGTTTAGTGATCACCAGGTAAGGATTCTTTCGCACCAAAAGTCAAGACATCAGTAAAGAACCAAAGATTTGCGCTGAGAACACCACTCAGACCCAAAAGTTGGGGTATTCTCTTCACCACCCACACACCCTAATCTTGGGAAAGTCTGTTCAATGCCCATCCCATGTCACTCCAGTTGTCAATGTCATTCCAAAGTGGGGCAAGTGTATTCCCATTCCTTCACCTCATTCATTTCCATAAAAACCTCACCGGGGAAATCTCTCAACTCACTATCCTAAACAAGGCCTTGTCATTCTGATTTTGGCAGCTTTGTCCTTGTTATGACTGGGGCAACATCAAATTCTGTGGGTTGAAGCAAAACCCCCCTCATTCCAGCTTTCATCCCAAGAGTCGAAGCGCTCCCAATTCATCATCTTCTACACCCCTAGTTGTTGTCACCACTAGACAGGGGCAAACTATTCACTCATCAAAGACCTGAATTGGGGCAATCTTGTATCTCTTTATCCCTCACAAACTTCGGCAATAGCCATGTCGGTCATTCCTTCACTTGCCATAAATGTCCATGCCCTAAACCAATTCCAAGTTAACTGACTCATTCATGCATGCTTACTAGACAATGCTTCAAAAAGAGAGAACACAAGTTGTTTACATTCAGTCATCATGGAAAGAAAGAGAAAACAAGTGAGGTTGTTTGTAAATAAAAACCTTGAGAACACCAGAGTTTGAATCAAATTCAATTTTTCAACAGAATGGTCCATAATCATCTCAAGTCCTTGCATTCAAAGTCTCGCATCTCATCATCACAAAAATGTTTACCTCATGCATCTAGGCATTATAGCATATGCATCAAAGCATTACATTTGCATCTTCACATTTTGTGCATTCATCACATAGTAAAAAGAAAAAACGTTCCACATCAGTCGCACCATATTAATACTCGCATTTCATAGAAGAAAATAGTAAAGAAGAAAAAGTAGAAATCTTTTCATTGCATTGGCATCATATTCGCACTTCATAAAAAAGGAAAAGAACAAAATCATTGCATCATTAGAGCATTACATTTTGCATCAGATATTCCATAGAAAAAGCAAAGAAAGCAAAAAGAAAACAAAGAAAAGAAACCACAAAAGCAACACAAAAACATTCCCTGTCATCCAGCATTCCATATCATTCACGTTAGCATTTCCATAAAAGAAAAAAGAACAAGAATCATTGCATCAAACATCAGAGCATTGCATTTTGCATTTCATAGAAGAAGCAAAAAGAAACAAACAGAAGTTAGAACAGGAGCATTTCATTCATCAAAGCATCAATCACCGCATACATTTGCATTCAAACATCAAAACAATACAGTTACATCACATCATACTTGCATCTCATAGAAGAAAAGAAAGCTAAAGCATCCCATGTCATTCATCATTTCATGTTATTCATCAGCAATATTCACATTTCATAGAAAAAAAGCAAAGAAGAAAGAGTTTTCCATTGCATGTCATTTGCCATTTCATTACATATCATCAAACACCAAAATGTTGCATTCGCATACCTGCACTTCATAAAAAGAGCAAAAGAAAAGAAGAGGAGAAAAGCAAAAGAACAAATAAAGTCAGGCATTGCATTCATCAAGCATATAAGAACAGTAGAAAATCATGCATTCATAAGCAAAAGAAAAAGAAAATCATGCATTGCGTACAGACAAGAGAAGAAAAGGAAAATCATTGCATTCATCAAGCATATAGGAACAGTAAAAGATCATGCATTCATCCGACATAGACAAAGGAAATAAGAAACTCATCATTCATCATAAGAAAAAAGAAAACAGCAACCATGGCATTTGCATTGCATGCATTTGTTCATTTTCAGCTACAGGTACAAAGGGAGGATGAGCACTTCGGTGTTAGCCCTCTCCCCCAGATTCCAGAAAATGTTCCCCCAAGTTGGGAGTTCAGAAAGAAAAAAAAGGAAAGAGAGAAATAGAAAAGAAGGAGAGAAAAGAAAAGAGAGCGCTCAAGCGCGCATTGCGGATTGGAGCACAGAGATCATCGCTCCCTTCTGCCCAGGTCTCACGTCGCGTACGAGCAACGCGATGGACCGCAGCCCCATGTGAGGTTCAACGGAATAGTTGTATCAGCCTAAGATACAGTGGACGCCGTGCATTGATCAGTATATCAGTTCCGGAGCTGATAACGATCCCCCCGGTCGCTCGAAAAGGCCAACAGGAAGCGTGCTCCTCAAAGCCACGTGCAAACTCGGATTCGTCAAGAGTCCGTTTAAGGATTACAGGTTTTAGGCAGCCTGGGCAATTTACCGCTTTCTGCACGCCAAGTGCCCATTTACCGCTTTCTGCACGCCAAGTGCCCATTTTACTTGTCTGTCTGCGCGCAAGTGTCCATTTTACTTTTCTGTCTGCACGCCAAGTGCCCATTTTACCTTTTCTGTCTGCACGCCAAGTGCCCATTTCACCTTTTCTGTCTGCACGTCAGTGTTCATTTACTGTTTTCGCATCGACACGAAAGTGTCCATCTTTCCAAAATAAAAACAAAAATAAAAAAAAAGAGAAATTCGGGTTTCTCTAAGTAGACAAAATTGGTATAATTTCTGAATTCTTTATTCCTATTTTATCTTCGAAATATGTCTCGGCCAATTCATATTTCTGGATAAAATCCGAATAAAGAGGGGCAGCTGTCATACCCCAATTTTGTCCGTCTTCTTCTAGTCACTTGTTTTATTTAATTTGTATTTTGAGTAGTTAGAATAGCGTCTTTTTTTTTTATTTAAGCCAATTTCAATTATCCGTTCAATTAAGCCAAAATACCGTTACTTAAGCTAGGCATGCGCGCGAATGATCGATCTTTTCGCGCATTCTTCAGTTTAATCTTGATATTTGGGCCTAGTTGAACCTAAGTGGGCTTATTTAAGTCACTTTTCTCACTATTGGGCTTATCATTTTGAATTGGGCCTACAAACGTGGTTCCGATTCATTTTTTTAGTATTTATTGCTTAATGGGCCTATTTCTTCTATTTGGGTTTCATTCTAAGCACTTTTGTTCAGTCGGGCCCATTTTCGTTTTGTGTTTGGCCCAACTTCTTAGCTCTTTTTTTTAGTATTCTTTATTTACCTTTTTAATTTATTTTGAGTAGTTCATAGTCCAAAAATGTCAAATATTATTTTTATTACAATTTAGGAGAGTTTAGAGTCCAAACTGTCCAAAAATACAAAAAAATACAAAAAAAAAATATAAAAAAACGAAAATGTACAAAAAATAGGAAAAGGGTTGCAAGCAGCACTCCAAGCTGCTACAGCTGCTGCTGGGCCTGCAGGGCCTGCAAAGACATCAGATCTGAAAAGAAAATAACACGGTCAAAGCCCGTTCAAACGTAACTAATGTCTGACCTATTTTTTTTAGTATAAATAGGCAGTCAACCCTCAAAGTAAAGGGGGGGGGGGGCAGACACAATCATACACAAAACAGATGGCAAGAATCACTAAAAAATAAAGATTAAGGTTTCACATGGAAACCCTGATCAACAAATACAAAATCTGAAACAAGTGGCCGTAAAACAGGAGCAGCGAAGAATAGAAGTATCAACGGTAGCGGTGTGCGAATTGAGAGCAATTTCAGAGGCTGGAACCGAGATTCAGGGGAAGGGAAGCTATTGAAATGGCGAGCTATCTCTGGAGAAAATATGCAGATTATTTGTACACAAAGTGGGAGAAGACCTTTCTCTGGGACATCATGGTGGAACATTACAGAAGGCCGAAATCATTTACTCCTTTGGTAATTGTCTATATAACTGCTTTCTACTCTGGTGTAGTTGGTGCTGCCATCACTGAACAACTCTACAAGGTTCTATTTTAATTTTAATTCTATCTTTATTTATTCGTTAACTCGTTTAGTATAACTGTGGCACCGATTGGATTTCAATAATTTTAATCAAATAATTTTGTGCGTTTTTTCTAAACTATGTAATGGGTTAAGACTTAAGAGGGAGAAGAATTGTGAAGCTTTTGTTGTGTGCGCCGATTGGTTGTTGTCTTGTCTTAGACTCCAAATACTACTGGTTTTTAATTTGCATGTGATTGGCTTTTGATTGCAAAATAGTGATGCTTTTCAGAGAGACAAATAACATTGAGGGTGTTTGTTGGATGAAGGAAATTTTAGAAGTTTAGAACATTTTGAATCACTTGTGGCTGCTCTAATTGTTATAGGTTTATTTTTCTTGAGCTTCAATGAATTTGGGTGTTAGGAAAGATTATTTTATTGGCATTATGTAATTTCAGACAACAACGCAATTTGTTTATTTCAAGGCACAACTCTTCATCCTGTTTTTTACTTCGTCTTTCTTCCTAATAATTGGTTTGGATTTTGTTTGTGGTTCTTCTTCTTGTTTCTTTTCCGGTAGCTGATTGGGCTTTAGATGCTTTCGATTGAATCGGTCCCATCTATTGTTATCAAAATTTATATAGTGTCTCCTATTTTAACTGATTTTTAATTTTATTTTTATTATCAGAATGCTAGCAACACCCCTTCAATTCATGCGCACACCTCCCTCACTTAAGCCCAGTTTCGCATTCTGGGCCCTCCAATGCGAACTGGGCTTCCTTTTTTTTTACACCTGCTATTAATTATACAACCCCTTGCGACTAATAACACCCTATTTTACCATTTCACCCCCCTTTCTCGTTTTTTTTAATTTAATTTAATTCTCTTCAAGACAAAATAATTTCTCTTGAATCAAAAACTTTGTTAATAGTCTTGTGAAGCCTTTGCTTGCAGGATTATTAACAACGAGGTACTAGTGGTGATTACTTGGAGCCTTTGCTCAATTGATCATCATGAATGCCTAATTTTCCTAAGGATTTTCACTAAATCAAAAACTTTGTTAGTAGTCTTGCGAAGCCTTTGCTTGCATGATTGTTAACAATGAAGTGCTAGTGGTGATCACTTGGAGCCCTTGCTCAATTGATCATCATGAAAGCTTGATTTTCAAAATTAAACAAGATAAAAAACAAAAACCTTTTTCAGGACGAACCAGAACTACGTAGCTTTGAATTCTCCATCGCACCGGGAGATACGTAGGAGCGGGCCATGTCCCGTCAAGCACTTCTTTCTAAAAACCCTTTTTTCCTCCTTTCTCGCCAAAAATAAAATAATTTTATTAAGTTCTTTAATTCATTTTTCAATAAGAATTAGAGAGGCAAAATTAAATATTTTCAGGTCGACATATAAAAACCACACATTTAATTAAAGGTTCCCTCTCAGTAGAGAGGACGTGTGGGGTGCTAACACCTTCCCCGCGCGTAACCGACCCCCGAACCCTATTCTCTAGTTTCGCAAGACCAATCGCTTTCCAAAAAAGGTTTTCCTAATATTTTCCTTAATAAATATTGGTGGCGGCTTCATTGTCTTAAGAAAAGTTGTGAACGAGGAAGGTTCTCCCTCGGGGACTTTTTCGGGCGCAACAGGTAGGATCGTTAAGATCGATGCTCGGACGGAAAAGAAAACTGTGATTTTTCCGACCTCCACTGCTTGATGTTTAATGGCGTTTCTTTTTGCAGAAGTTCCTGGTGTATGCTTTTATCTATGTAGGTTTTGTATAGATCCGGAATTTTTTTCGGTTTAGACTGGGGATATTTGTAATCCTTTTTGGAATATGTCTATCAGACCTTTACCTTTATTTTTCGAAGCTTTTTTACGAGCTTTAATGAATGCTTTTTGAATTCCGCATGTCATGTATGTCGTTTACGAGCTTTAACGAGTGCTTTTTCAATTCTGCACGTCGTGTATGATGTAAGAACGTCGGTAAATGAGGAACTCGATTTACCGGGTTCGAGCCTATAGGACAGTTTACTAGGACTCGGCCCAGATTTAACTCGCCCTATAGGGGTATCGGCAGCTGTGGCCGATGGTCGTTCTTAGGACGTTTCGATCCTTGAAGACCCGGTCTCTTTGAGATAGTTTGCCAAGACTCGGCTTGGATTTAACTGTTTCTCAAAGAGTTTGCGACCTTGGGTGGTCGCTTGGGGAGATCATCTAAGATCGGTCCCAGTTGATTCCCGGTGGAGGGAGTTTGGTCCCTACATTCTGTTTGATGAAAATCAAGAATGTGTGGAGACTTGGTGAGAACTTTGAGAAGCTTTGAAAGCGTTTGAAAGAAAGGTCAAGTTCTATTTTAATTAATAACTCGTTTCGAGTTTACATAAGATCGGAGTACATGATTTCTTTCTAAGGATAATAACTTTTCAGTTTTGTCGCGTTCCAAGTCCTCTCAATCTTTCTTCCTTGGAGGGTCTCCAATTTAAAGGCTCCCTTACCGGTTTTAGATAAAATTCGGTAGGGGCCTTCCCAGTTTGGGGCGAGCTTTCCTTGGGAGGCGTTTTTCTGACCTACGTCAGCTCTTCTGAGTACCAGATCGCCTGGATCGAAATCTCTGTGAACGAATTTGGTGTTGTATCGGGTTGCAACCCTTTGTTTGATGATTGCTTCTCGGAGCGAGGCCCGACCTCGGATTTCATCGATGAGGTCGAGTTCTTCTCTTAAGGATTGATCGTTATTGCTTTGTGTTTTGGGATTTGCCGTTCTCCAACTAAGTTCGCCAATCTCGACGGGGATGACCGCCTCGCTGCCGTAGGAGAGCCTAAAAGGTGTTTCTCCAGTGGAGCTTTGGGGGGTCGTCCGGTATCCCCAGAGGACGTAAGGCAATTCTTCTACCCAATTTCCTTTAGCATTATCCAAACGTCGTTTCAGCCCGTTCAGTATTACTTTGTTTGCAGCCTCCGCTTGACCGTTGGTTTGAGGGTGCTCTACTGAAGTGAAATGGTGTTTAATTTTCAGTTCGAGCATTAGTTTTCGAAATCCCGTGTCTGTGAATTGAGTTCCGTTGTCCGTCACTACTACCTCGGGGATCCCGAACCTGCTCATAATGCTTTTCTTGAAGAATTTTATGCAGTTTTTTGCAGTGATGGTCGCCAAGGGTTCCGCTTCTATCCATTTGCTGAAGTAGTCTACGGCGACGATCAAGAACTTGACTTGTCCTGGCGCCTTTGCGAAAGGTCCGAGTAAGTCCATTCCCCACCATGCGAAGGGCCACGTGGAGGATAAACTTGTGAGGTCTGTGGGGGGAGCTATGTGGACATTGGCGTGGATTTGGCATTTCTTGCACTTCTTCACATGATCACTAGCATCGCCAATCATGCTCGGCCAGTAGTAACCGGCTCGAAGAGTTTTACGTGCTAAAGATCGAGCTCCCATGTGCTGGCCGCAGATTCCCTCATGAATTTCTGTCAATACATAGGCTGCTTCCTCTCCCTCGATGCATTTTATTAGCGGGGAAGAGAGGCTTCTTTTGTAAAGCGTTCCGTTGATGACTGAAAAAGCCGAGGCCCTTCTCCTGATGTATTTGGCGCTGTTTCTGTCTAGGGGTTCTGTTCCTGCGACGATGTATTCTACAATTGGGGTGATCCAGCTGTCCGTTTCTTCGAGCATACAGATGGTCGGGTTAAACAGAGGCTCGAGAGACACACTGGGTTTGTGTAGTGTTTCTTGGATGGTTGTCCTCTGGTTCCCTGGGGTTTTTGTGCTTGCGAGTTTGGCGAGGATATCAGCTCGTTGGTTTTCCGTTCTTGGGACATGAACTATCTCGCTTGCTTCAAATTTAGCCATTAGCGACCGTACCCGAAGTAGGTATTTTTGCAGGATCGGTTCTTTGGTCTCGTATTTACTTCCGATCTGGGAGACCACCAAGAGAGAGTCGGTATGAAGTTTTATTTGTTGGATTTGGAGGTCAATTGCCAGGCGAAGTCCGGCGATGCAAGCCTCGTACTCTGCTTGGTTGTTCGAGGTGGGAAAACCGAATGTAAGGGAAACTTCGATGATGACCCCCGTCGGGCTTTCTAGCATGATCCCAGCGCCACTCCCTTTTGGATTAGAGGACCCATCGACATATAGGATCCATATGTCAGATTCGATGTTAGCAGGCGTCATCTCGGCGATGAAGTCCACCAAAACTTGCGCTTTAAGTGCTGTTCGAGCTTCATATTTAATCCCGAACTCTGAGAGTTCCACAGCCCATTTGATCATTCTTCCAGCCAGATCGGGTCTATGGAGTATCTGCCTGATGGGGTAGTTAGTTCGGACGACTACCTGGTGGGCGACAAAATAGGCTCGAAAACGTCGAGCTGCGACAATGAGAGCTAGGGCGATTTTCTCGATTTTCTGATAACGACTCTCAGCTCCGTGCAGAGCCTTGCTTGCGAAGTAGATCGGGCTTTGCTCGGTTTCGAGCTCGCGCACCAGAACGGCAGCTAAAGCTTCTTCTGAGACCGCCAGATATAGGTATAGGGTTTCCCCCTCATTTGGTCGAGTTAAAATTGGAGGCTCGGAGAGAGATTTTTTGAGTTGTTTCAAAGCTTCATCTTGTTCAGGCGTCCATTCGAAATCTCTTTCTTCTTTTTTGAGGATTTTAAAAAGTGGAAGAGATTTGAACGCTGCATTCGATATGAAACGAGAAACGAGATAGAGCAGCTATCATTCCATTAAGTTTTTGTACTTCCCTCTTGGACGTCGGAGTTCGAATTTCGGTGACGGATCGACATTTATCCGGGTTCGCCTCGATTCCTCTTTCTGTTAAGAAAAAACCCAAGAATTTCCCTGCTCGAACTCCGAATGTGCATTTCTCTGGGTTTAACCTCATTCTATTCTTTCGTACCTCATAAAAAATCGCTCTTAGATCGCTTATATGGTCGTCATCACTTCAGCTCTTGGCGATCATATCGTCGAGGTAGACTTCTACGCTCTTACCGATCTGGTTTTGGAACACTTTGTTCATCATTCTTTGATAAGTTGCTCCAGCGTTTTTTAACCCAAATGGCATGACACGGTACGCGAAGTTTCCTCGGTCAGTGATGAAGGCAGTTTTTGCTTGATCTGGGGGAAACATGGCGATCTGGTTGTATCCGGAGTATGCGTCCATGAAGGATAATAACCGGAAACCGGAAGCGTTGTCGACCAAACGATCGATGCTGGGGACCGAAAAAGCATCTTTTGGGCAAGCTTTATTAAGATCGGTGTAGTCGACACACATACGCCATTTTCCGTTAGATTTCTTCACCGGGACTGGGTTTGATAACCAAGTTGTGTATTTAACCTCGGAGATAAAGTTGGCTCTGATGAGGTCGTCTACTGCTAAGGCGGCAGCAATGGCTTTCTCTTTTCTTTGAGCCCGCTTTCTTTGAGCGATCCATTTTGCTTCTGGGTTTATCGCGAGTCGGTGGCAAGCAACCTCTGGTGGGATCCCTGGCATGTCTTCGGCCGACCAAGCGAAGATGTCTTTGAAATCTTTAAGACATTGGGTTAAATCGGTCTTGATTTTTTCCGGAAGGTCGATCCCTATTTTGATATTTTGGGAGGGGTCTGAACCGAGCTGTATTTCGACGAACTTTCCATCAGGCTCTGGTCTTTTGATTTTTCGTTTGAGCTCTTTGGTTAGCTCGTCGACGTCTTTCTGATTTTCGACTCTTGGATCGCAGTCGGTTTCTATGTTAGTCGCGGTGTTAACTTCAGTCGATCTACCTTTTGGCAGTTTGGGAGTCGACAGTTCTTCCGAAGGGGGAACCCCTTCATGCTCCGAAGCTTTTCGTTCGTTCTTCGTCCATAGGAAAAAACACCTGGAGGCCGACTCTAGGTCAGAGTTCAGAGTGATAACTCTGTTGCAGAGAGAGTGGAACTTCATCTTTAAGTGTGTGGTGGATGTAACCGCCCCGAGCCTGCCGAGGGTCGGTCTTCCTATAATACCGTTGTATATGGATTCACAAGGTAAGACGAGGAATTTGGTCTTGACGGTTCGAACCATTGGTTCGGTTCCGTAGGTAACCATTAGCTCCAGATGTCCAAGGGGTTTCGTTCGAGATCCGTTAAAGCCGGACAGAGCCATTCCTCTATAAGGGGTGAGTTCCTCTTTGTCGTTCCCCATTTTGTTCAGAAGATCGAGAAAGAGGATGTCTGATGAGCTCCCCTGATCGACCAAGATCCTACGTACCTCCTTATTGGCTATGATCGCCGATATTAAGAGAGGTACGTGTTTGTTAGCCTTTCCGTCAATAAGGTCGTTGTCGCTAAAAGATAATGGAGGTCGATTGGTCTTGGTCGGGTTTGTTGACGTTGAAGCCACGCATAACAATTCCTTCCATTTTCTTTTCATTGATTTTCCTGATCCTTCATGATCGAATCCTCCAGTTATCATCATGATAATCGAACGTTTTTTATCCAGTTCTTCGTGGTCTGGGTCGATCACTTCTTTTCCTTTTGCCCTAGGATTTTCATTTCTTTCTCTTCCGATATTGTCAGATCGTTCTCCCTCCCTTTTGACATAAGAAGATAGTTTTCCCCGTTTTATTAAATCTTCAATGTCATCCTTTAGGGCGTTGCAATGGTTTGTGTCATGGCCATTGCTTCTGTGGTATCGGCAGTATTTGTTGGCCTTCTGCCCAGGCCGGATAGGTAAGGACCTGGGAGGCTTGACGTCCTTGAATTCGACGTTCCAACATTCCCCTAGTAACTGGGCGTTGGAGACGTTGAGTTCGGTATACACCTGGTGGCGATTTTTCTTACCGATGTTCCACGAATTTTTACGAGGGTCGATCTCGATGTGGCGTTTCGACGGTTCTGTATGTGACGATGTTTTGTCGACTTTGGAATTTTCTTCTTCGTTTATAAAGCACTGGGATAGTTCGAGGAATTCTTGAAGGGTGTTAGGTTCCCAGGTGTTGATGTGCTTTCGGAACGAGCTTCCAGGGAGCAGACCTTGGGCCATGAAGAAAATTCGGAAAGCGTCGTCTAACTGCCGAACCTGAAGAGCTTCGATGTTGAATCGCTCTATATATTCTCTCAGGGGCTCATTTACCTTCTGGACAATAGATGCTAAAACATTTTTGTTTTTGGGTTTGCTCTTGGAATGGGCAAAGTGCACCGAGAAGTGTTTTGCTAACTGGTCCCATGAGGAAATGGTATTCGATCTTAACGTCCGAAACCATTCGGAAGCCATTTTGTCCAGGGTTAAAGGGAATATTCGGCATTTCATTTCCATGGGTACGTTTCGATACTGCATGGTTGTGTCAAATTG
The DNA here is from genome assembly GCA_039519185.1 of Astragalus membranaceus. Classification (NCBI taxonomy): domain Eukaryota; kingdom Viridiplantae; phylum Streptophyta; class Magnoliopsida; order Fabales; family Fabaceae; genus Astragalus; species Astragalus membranaceus. The sequence continues at coordinate 79,397,203 of CM076847.1, forward strand.
GTCTAGATGCCTGTCGGGGTCGCCCGTCCCGTCGTAAGTTGTAACGCCCTAAAATAATTTAATTAAATTAATTAATTAAGTTATTTGAGGGATTACAAAATTATTTAAGTGGGATAATTAAATTTGAATTGTTTTGTTACAGGGGGTGTGATGAATTAAAAAGGGTGGTGTGAAAAATGGGCCCAAGCCACTTAAGTGACCCAAGCCCATTCCCATTTATCCAAAAAACCTAAGTATTGTTTTCATTCCATCAATTAGAAAGGAACCAGCGAATACTGAGAGTGAGAGGGAGTAAGGAAGCGCGACTTCCAGCATTCAAGGAGAAGAGGGCTTTGATTCATCTTGACTTAGGTAAGCTTCCTTGATCCTTTTTCCTTCCATTTTTCTTCCTCTCTCAAGTAGAAGCTTCAAACCCTTATTTTTTTTCCAATTGTTGTGTTGTTCTCCCCATGGCTGATGGAAGCCATTTCGCGAATAGAAGAGGAGGAGGAGGGCTGCTGCATTTTCGGTTTTGTGGCTTGAGAGTGGCTGAATCCTTCAATTCCAGGTTAGGGGGCTCACTTTGTACCTATAATAATTATTAGGATAAGTGATATGTTAGGTTAGGTTGTAGGAATTGTATGATGAGTATTTGTGTGTGGGTTAGGTGTTAGTGTGTTTGAATGATTGATTTGTTGGGGCAATTTCATGTTTGTTGTTGTGTTTGAGTTTGAATTGGTTAATCCATGTCACTAAGTTGTCATTGGGGTGTTTTGATGAATTTTACTTATTTACGGTTTGCGAATCCTGACACTGTTTCGGTTTTCTGAGAACTGGGAATGTTAGATTGGTCCAAAAATTATGTGGTTAATTGTTTTTGAAAATACACTTAACGCCGGTCGTTTTGCCGCTGGTTTCGTAAAATTTGGAGTTGTGTAGCTCAAGTTATAAGTCTCCAAAGTTAGGTCAATTTTCTGAAATAAAACTGTGAGTAGGTTCAGTTTTTGCAGGTTTTAAGTTCTCAAATGAACTCCGTTTTGAATGATTCTTATTTAGTTGGAAAGTAGGCTGAATTCTCTACGAAGTGAGCACTGGTTTTACAAAATTTCATTGAGAAATGAGTTGCAAGTTGAGTGAAAAATCCTGCCCAGTTTTGGTACCACCGTGTAGTATTTCAAAAAACTGTACCAATTGGCTACTTATTTTGAAGAATGAAAATCATAGATAGAAACTACACACAAAGAGCTTTCCAATGAGTGGTCATTTGTTAATATCCGATGTCGTTTGCTATTTTAATTAATTCACCGAAGTAGGTGCACTGCTGTAGGAAATTCAGCACTATGTACTGTGTCATGCCCAAGTATGCCTAAATTGTTGATTGTGTTACTGTTGACCCTTGTGGTGCTGTTTTAGTCCCCGTGTGACAGTTTGGTCCTTAGTGCGTCATTTTAATCCTTGGTGTGTGTTTGGTCCAATAAAAGTGGTGTGATGAACTTGATGAATTAAATAGCTAACCTAAGGATACAAACTGAGCTGTAAATACATTGAAGATGTGAAAGCGGTGTGGGACTTCGGTCCAAAGTGGTGCGATGCCCTTAAGGCTTATATGTGATGATGTTGAATTGAAAAGTGAAAAGTGGTGAGTTTAAATAATTGGTGTGGTGCATTGTCATAGTGTCTCATGACTCATGTGCATAAAGTGGTGTGGGCTTCGGCCAAAGTGGTGTGGTGGCTTCGGCCAAAGTGGTGAGTGCCCTCAAGGCATAAAGTGGTGATGATGGATCCTCATGCATGTTGCATACATGCATATAAGTATATATATTCATACTATGTTGATAAATATCTGTGGATGGTTGTAAGTTAAATGAAGTATGTAATGATTTCCGTGAGTGGGTGTTGTCTGTTGCCTCCCTGAATATAATGCCTATCTTACTGATTATTATTTGTATAAAGAGACTCACCCTACTGCCTTATGTTGCTTCTTATGTCGGCAACTTGCATGTGATCGCGAATGAGGCCTTCTTGTGCCTTCTGTTAGGTAGTGGTGTCAGCTCTGATATGTAGCACCAGGGGGAGGGCGTAGTAGACATTTTTATTATTATTGATGTATTTTTATGAATTTCCGCTGTGTTAGAAACAATTTTATTATGTGCTGTAAACTAAACAGGTTTCTTTTTGGGCCCGTCCCTAACTATCGTGCTATGTATCATGCTGTTAGATTGTTGACCGTATGTCACTGTTTTAATCTGGTTGTTTTACAAGCGGTGAAATGTGACGCTTCCTTTCAAAAGAAATTTTTTTTTTATTAAACTCTGATATAGTAATATAATAATAGTTGATATAGAAGGGGGGTGTTACATTAGTGGTATCAGAGCTGAAGTTGGTCTGTCCGACCAAGTGTCTAGGTGTTATGTCTGTTGTATCTAATTATGTTTATTTGTGTAGAAATCTGATTCGATGGCAAGACGTGATGACGCTGCTTTGGCTGCTGCTCTGCAAGCCATAGCTCAAGCTGCTGGGAATCAGCACACGGCTGCTGATGCTAATGCTCGTAACTTAGCAACGTTCCAGAGGGAAAATCCACCCACCCACCTTCAAGGGTCGGTATGACCCCGATGGAGCCTTGGCCTGGTTAAAGGAGATAGAGCGGATCTTCCGTGTCATGGAGTGTTCTGCTGCTCAGAAAGTGAAATTGGGAACTCATATGCTAGCAGAGGAAGCTGACGACTGGTGGTTGGGAATGCTGCGGAGATTGGAAAATGCTGGTGTGGAAGTTACTTGGGAAGTTTTCATAAGGGAGTTCAAGAGAAAGTACTACCCTGAGGATGTGCGAGCTAAAAAGGAAGTGGAATTTCTAGAGCTGAAGCAGGGAAACAAGACGGTAGCTGAGTATGCCGCCAAATTTGAGGAGTTAGCCAAATTTTGTCCTTACTATGCCAATGATGCCGATTCGGAGTTCTCCAAGTGTGTCAAATTTGAGAGTGGTCTGCGCCCTGATATAAAGAAAGCAATTGGGTATCAAGAGATTCGGGATTTTGCGAGATTAGTTGATAAGTGTAGGATCTATGAGGAAGACAGTAATGCTGCTTACAAGGCTGTGAAGGAAAATAGGAATTCTCAGTTTAGGGCAAAGCCCTATGATGTTGCTGGGAGTAAAGGCAAGTGGAAAGCAGGTGTTGGTCAGAAGTCAAGTGGGGGAGGTGCCCCTCCGAATATGGTGTGCTATTCCTGTAAGCAGCCTGGTCATAAGAGTAGTGAGTGTCCCGAGGGTAATTGTTTCAAGTGTGGTCAGAAGGGCCATAAAGCCGCTAACTGTGAAAAGAAGGGGGTTGTCTGCTTTAATTGTGACGAAGTGGGGCATGTGAGTACTAATTGTCCTAAGCCCAAGAAGGAGCGAGCTAAAGGGAAAGTGTTTGCGCTGGCAGGATCCGAGGATGCTAACGAGATTAGAGGTACTTGCATTATTTATGGTATTCCTGTGATTGCTATAGTAGATACTGGTGCTACTCATTCATTCATTGCTGCATTGTGTGCTGAAAAGCTGGGTCTTGAATTGTCTTCCATGATGAGGGAGATGGTTATTGATACTCCAGCTAAGGGGTCGGTAACTACCTCCCTAGTGTGTGCTAAGTGTCCTCTGTCAGTCTTCGGCAGAGATTTTCTTGTAGATCTTATTTGTTTGCCTTTGGAGGGATTAGACGTTATCCTTGGTATGGACTGGTTAGTTGATAACCATGTGCATATCAATTGCTTCGAGAGATCTGTGAGTTTCCTTGTCCCTGAGGAAGAAGAATCTGCCTTGCTGCCTGCTGGTCAATTGCGTAGGTTAATGAAGGAAGAAGTTCATCTATTTGCCTTGATGGCGTCTCTGTCTGTTGAAAGTCAAGATATCATTGAGGGGTTGAAGGTAGTGTGCGAGTTTCCGGAAGTATTCCCTGATGAAATTCCGAGTGTTCCGCCAGAGAGGGAGGTTGAATTTACTATCGATCTTGTGCCGGGTACGAGGCCTGTGTCTATGGCACCGTACCGGATGTCGGCGTCGGAATTATCAGAATTGAAGAAACAGCTAGAAGAGTTACTTGAGAAGAAGTTTATAAGGCCTAGTGTGTCGCCTTGGGGAGCACCTGTGTTGTTAGTGAAGAAAAAGGATGGAAGCATGAGACTGTGCGTGGACTATAGACAGTTGAACAAAGTGACAATCAAAAACAAGTATCCACTCCCGAGAATTGATGACTTGATGGACCAGTTGGTGGGTGCTAAAGTGTTTAGTAAGATCGACTTGAGGTCGGGTTATCACCAAATCAAGGTGAAGGATGATGACGTTCAGAAGACAACTTTTAGAACGAGATATGGGCACTATGAATATTCTATAATGCCGTTCGGTGTTACCAACGCACCCGGGGTGTTTATGGAGTACATGAACCGTACCTTCCATAGTTACTTGGATCGTTTTGTAGTAGTATTTATAGATGATATTTTGGTGTATTCCAAGACGGAAGGAGAGCACGCAGAGCACTTGAGGTTAGTGCTAGAAGTATTGAAGGAAAAGAAGCTTTATGCAAAATTGTCAAAGTGCGAGTTCTGGTTGCATAAAGTGAGTTTTCTTGGCCATGTGATTTCTGGTGACGGTATAGCTGTAGACCCAGCCAAGGTTGATGCTGTGTTGCAGTGGGAGAGCCCAAAGTCAGTGACTGAGATAAGGAGTTTCTTGGGTTTAGCCGGTTACTACAGGAGGTTTATAGAGGGTTTCTCTAAGCTAGCCCTTCCGTTGACTCAATTGACGTGTAAGGGAAAGGCTTTTGTGTGGGATGCCCAGTGTGAAGAGAGCTTCAATGAGTTGAAGAAGAGGTTGACTACATCTCCTAATTTGGTATTGCCTGTTCCAGAGCAACCGTTTGTAGTGTATTGCGATGCTTCCAAGATGGGTTTGGGAGGTGTACTGATGCAAGATGGTAAGGTAGTAGCCTATGCGTCTAGGCAGTTGAGAATTCATGAGAAGAACTACCCTACTCATGATTTGGAGCTTGCGGCGATTGTCTTTGCTTTGAAGATTTGGAGACACTATTTGTATGGTGCTAAGTTTGAGGTGTTCAGTGACCATAAGGGGTTGCAGTATTTATTTGATCAGAAGGAGCTGAATATGCGACAAAGGAGGTGGCTAGAATTATTGAAGGACTATGACTTTAGCTTGAATTACCATCCGGGGAAGGCTAATGTTGTAGCCGACGCTTTGAGTAGGAAGTCCCTTCATGTGTCTGCAATGATGGTGAAGGAACTCGAATTGATTGAGCAGTTTCGGGATTTAAGTTTGGTCTGCGAAGTAACGCCTAAGAGTGTAAGACTGGGAATGTTGAAGATTCACAATGAATTTTTAGATGTTATTAGAGCGGCTCAGAAACAAGATATTAAGTTAGTTGAAGCGGCAGTTGGGATTGATCATTCCGAGAATAAGGATTATGAGATAGATGCACAAGATGTGTTGAGACACCGTGGAAGAATTTGTATTCCTGATGACGAAGAAATTAAGAAAGCAATCCTTGAAGAGGGTCATCGGAGTAAGTTGAGTATCCACCCAGGAGCCACAAAGATGTACCAAGATTTGAAGAAACTGTTTTGGTGGCCTGGCATGAAGCGAGAAGTAGCCCAATTCGTGTACGCTTGTTTGACATGTCAGAAATCTAAGGTAGAACATCAGAAGCCGGCAGGGTTAATGCAGCCATTGGATGTTCCGGAATGGAAGTGGGATAGTATCTCCATGGATTTTGTAACTGGGTTGCCGAATACAGTGAGAGGATTTGATGCTATATGGGTGATTGTGGACAGGTTGACGAAATCTGCGCACTTTTTGCCGATTAATATGACTTATCCGGTCCCGAAGTTGGCAGATATCTATGTTAAGACAATTGTGAAGCTGCATGGGGTTCCGTTGAGTATCGTGTCTGATCGGGATCCCAGGTTTACTTCTGAATTTTGGAAGAGTTTGCAAGAGGCCTTAGGTTCTAAATTGAGATTGAGTTCTGCGTATCATCCCCAGACAGATGGGCAGACGGAGAGAACTATCCAGTCACTAGAGGACTTGTTGAGGGCATGTGTTCTTGAACAAGGAGGTTCATGGGATTCGCATTTGCCATTGATTGAATTCACTTATAATAACAGTTTTCATGCGAGTATTGGGATGGCGCCGTTTGAGGCATTGTATGGTAGGAGGTGTAGGACACCCTTGTGTTGGTATGAATCGGGGGAAAGTGTGGTGTTAGGTCCTGAGATTGTGCGTGAGACCACAGAGAAGGTGAAGATGATTTGAGAGAAGATGAAAGCCTCGCAGAGTAGGCAGAAGAGCTATCATGATAAGAGGAGGAAAGACCTGGAGTTTCAAGCTGGTGACCATGTATTCTTGAGAGTCACTCCGGTGACAGGTGTGGGTCGTGCTTTGAAGTCTAAGAAGCTAACGCCTCGTTTTATTGGCCCATACCAGATTTTGGAAAGAGTTGGGAGAGTTGTCTATCGGGTGGCATTGCCACCTAATTTGTCTAATCTGCACGACGTGTTCCATGTATCTCAGTTGCGGAAGTATGTACCTGATCCGTCGCACGTAATCCAGATGGATAATGTAGAGGTGAGGGAGAACCTCACTGTGGAAACTATGCCAGTTAGAATTGAAGACCGGGAGGTAAAGGTGCTAAGAGGCAAAGAGATCAATTTAGTGAAAGTGGTTTGGTTGGGAGCCGTGGGCGAGAGCATGACGTGGGAATTGGAAAGTAAGATGAAAGAAGCCTATCCAGAGTTATTTGATTCAGGTAATTTCGAGGACGAAATTCTCTAAGTGGGGGAGAGTTGTAACGCCCTAAAATAATTTAATTAAATTAATTAATTAAGTTATTTGAGGGATTACAAAATTATTTAAGTGGGATAATTAAATTTGAATTGTTTTGTTACAGGGGGTGTGATGAATTAAAAAGGGTGGTGTGAAAAATGGGCCCAAGCCACTTAAGTGACCCAAGCCCATTCCCATTTATCCAAAAAACCTAAGTATTGTTTTCATTCCATCAATTAGAAAGGAACCAGCGAATACTGAGAGTGAGAGGGAGTAAGGAAGCGCGACTTCCAGCATTCAAGGAGAAGAGGGCTTTGATTCATCTTGACTTAGGTAAGCTTCCTTGATCCTTTTTCCTTCCATTTTTCTTCCTCTCTCAAGTAGAAGCTTCAAACCCTTATTTTTTTTCCAATTGTTGTGTTGTTCTCCCCATGGCTGATGGAAGCCATTTCGCGAATAGAAGAGGAGGAGGAGGGCTGCTGCACTTTCGGTTTTGTGGCTTGAGAGTGGCTGAATCCTTCAATTCCAGGTTAGGGGGCTCACTTTGTACCTATAATAATTATTAGGATAAGTGATATGTTAGGTTAGGTTGTAGGAATTGTATGATGAGTATTTGTGTGTGGGTTAGGTGTTAGTGTGTTTGAATGATTGATTTGTTGGGCCAATTTCATGTTTGTTGTTGTGTTTGAGTTTGAATTGGTTAATCCATGTCACTAAGTTGTCATTGGGGTGTTTTGATGAATTTTACTTATTTACGGTTTGCGAATCCTGACACTGTTTCGGTTTTCTGAGAACTGGGAATGTTAGATTGGTCCAAAAATTATGTGGTTAATTGTTTTTGAAAATACACTTAACGCCGGTCGTTTTGCCGCTGGTTTCGTAAAATTTGGAGTTGTGTAGCTCAAGTTATAAGTCTCCAAAGTTAGGTCAATTTTCTGAAATAAAACTGTGAGTAGGTTCAGTTTTTGCAGGTTTTAAGTTCTCAAATGAACTCCGTTTTGAATGATTCTTGTTTAGTTGGAAAGTAGGCTGAATTCTCTACGAAGTGAGCACTGGTTTTACAAAATTTCATTGAGAAATGAGAAAGAAAATTGAGTTGCAAGTTGAGTGAAAAATCCTGCCCAGTTTTGGTACCACCGTGTAGTATTTCAAAAAACTGTACCAATTGGCTACTTATTTTGAAGAATGAAAATCATAGATAGAAACTACACACAAAGAGCTTTCCAATGAGTGGTCATTTGTTAAAATCCGATGTCGTTTTCTATTTTAATTAATTCACCGAAGTAGGTGCACTGCTGTAGGAAATTCAGCACTATGTACTGTGTCATGCCCAAGTATGCCTAAATTGTTGATTGTGTTACTGTTGACCCTTGTGGTGCTGTTTTAGTCCCCGTGTGACAGTTTGGTCCTTAGTGCGTCATTTTAATCCTTGGTGTGTGTTTGGTCCAATAAAAGTGGTGTGATGAACTTGATGAATTAAATAGCTAACCTAAGGATACAAACTGAGCTGTAAATACATTGAAGATGTGAAAGCGGTGTGGGACTTCGGTCCAAAGTGGTGCGATGCCCTTAAGGCTTATATGTGATGATGTTGAATTGAAAAGTGAAAAGTGGTGAGTTTAAATAATTGTTGTGGTGCATTGTCATAGTGTCTCATGACTCATGTGCATAAAGTGGTGTGGGCTTCGGCCAAAGTGGTGTGATGGCTTCGGCCAAAGTGGTGAGTGCCCTCAAGGCATAAAGTGGTGATGATGGATCCTCATGCATGTTGCATACATGCATATAAGTATATATATTCATACTATGTTGATAAATATCTGTGGATGGTTGTAAGTTAAATGAAGTATGTAATGATTTCCGTGAGTGGGTGTTGTCTGTTGCCTCCCTGAATATAATGCCTATCTTACTGATTATTATTTGTATAAAGAGACTCACCCTACTGCCTTATGTTGCTTCTTATGTCGGCAACTTGCAGGTGATCGCGAATGAGGCCTTCTTGTGCCTTCTGTTAGGTAGTGGTGTCAGCTCTGATATGTAGCACCAGGGGGAGGGCGTAGTAGACATTTTTATTATTATTGATGTATTTTTATGAATTTCCGCTGTGTTAGAAACAATTTTATTATGTGCTGTAAACTAAACAGGTTTCTTTTTGGGCCCGTCCCTAACTATCGTGCTATGTATCATGCTGTTAGATTGTTGACCGTATGTCACTGTTTTAATCTGGTTGTTTTACAAGTGGTGAAATGTGACGCTTCCTTTCAAAAGAAATTTTTTTTTTATTAAACTCTGATATAGTAATATAATAATAGTTGATATAGAAGGGGGGGTGTTACATAAGTCTTCAGTCCTCCAGGTGGTTTTTCGAGATACCGTGGGACCCGGAAGTTGTCGATCGATTTTGTGAAAGGACCTTTTTGCCCAGGTTGATTCGCCCGTGACAGTGGTTGGTGTCTGCGATGAGGTTCAGGATGTCCGTATCGTCGTGTTTGATTGTTTTGAATGTTGTCACGGCTTCTTGATCGTCTCCTTGACGAGGTCGAGCCTTCAAGATCGTCGAAATGGCGAGCCAGAGGAGAACGAGAACCATTCCCTCGGCGGCGGCGTGGAGGAGAATGAGGATCATCAAGATCGTCATATTGTCGAGCTGATGGAGAACGAGAATCATTCCCTTGGTGATGGCACGGGGAAGGGTGAAGATCGTCGAGACCATTATGTTGTCGAGCCGGAGGAGAACGGGAACCATTTCCTTGTTGACGGCGTGCGGGGGAACGATGATTGAGCTTTCTCCAAGGGGGTGATCGATGAAAAAGTCTTCTTCGAGTTGGGCGTCGTTCCTCCAGGGAGCCCTGCCCGGATGATTGCTGGTCCAGAACGTTTCGACCTTGCAGTCTCGCTACTTCGGATTCGAGGTTAGCGAAACGGTTGCTTCTTTCTTCATTTACGGCTTCTTGCCGAGCCAATAACTGAACGAGCTGTTGAACCGCGTCCGTCAAGGCCGGAAGTAATTGAGGAGGAGATGGTAGGCTCGTTTCATCTGCGCCCGAATGTGCTCGGGATGGTCCCGTGTTGGGATATCGGCTTCGCGTTTGCGACGAATTCGTGAGTTCCTGGACGTGGCCTTCAGGGGTTTGCTGAGGGCCGAGCTCAGGTTCGGCCATGAGACTAGTCGGTATTGAACGGCGCGTTGGTGCCATTTAATAAGTTCAAGGAGATGGTGAGAAAAATAGGGTATTGATTTCTCCCACTGTGGTCGCCAATGTTCTGTACTGTGCTTCCGACCTTGGTGATCGGTTTTATGCAGTTAGTAGGTGTTTTATCCTTGATTCTGTTTTAATGACCAGGTCTTGAGATATTCGATGTTTTCCGATCTTGAGGTGTTCGAGGTTGTCGATCTTGAGGTGTCCGAGGTTGTCGATCTTGAGGTGTCCGATGTTGTTCCTGCAATAACACTCCGACGCTCAAGTCAGTATTTGAGTTAATGAGTATTGTGTTGGGAAAAATCTTACCATTAATGAGCTTTGAATGCTGTATTTATAGATTTGGAGTGGTGTTTGTTGTGGCCGATTTAGGCCGTCCGATCTCGTGAAATGATCTTGGCCATTGAAGATTAGACTCTCTCAATATGATTGGGCTTCTCAGAAATTGGTCCTTTGAGGGGGTGTTAATAGTAAACACTATAATTACCATAACAATTTGCAAAAAAAAAGAAATCTATTTAATTTAAAAATAATAACTTGGTTTCCTTTGTTTGCTTGCTTGCCATAGTTACAAATTCGATATATATAAAAAAAATAGGAGATAAATATTATTCTTTTTCTCTATAAAATAATCGTTTAGATCACAAAGAAACACATTATAAGACAATGTCAGAGTTTTGGCGCCGTCTGAAGAAATCATTTTGCAAACCTTGCTCATCAGAAGTTGATAATCCAAAGGGAAATACGCTCTATAGAAATGCAAAAAATAAAGGAAAGAGTAATAATTGTTCAAAATCTCAAGCAAGCAAAGCCATGCTTAAGCTTAAGCTTAATCCCGTTACACATGATGTAACAGTCTGGGCCCTTTTCTTTTTAGTAGGCTACTCCAGAACTGTACATCATGACCTTCTCTACCCCTGTAGAGTTTTTGCCTTTCGTGGGAATCGAACATTGTACCATGGGGCTCAAGTACAATCTCAATGCATTGTACCCCTAGTTCGGTTAATTTCACATAACGAAATTAACTAGTGAATTATTGTTCGATTAAATGAGATATCGAGTCTTGGACATGTTAAAAGCGTGAAGGCAACATATAATTGCTAATTATGCGAATTATGTGATTGGTGGTGTTTAATTTGAGTGGTTAAAAATGGGTTTAAGTGAGAATTAGTGAGCCAGGGGTAGTATGGTTTTTTCCCCTCATTTTAAACCTCAGCTCATTAAAACACCACAAAACACACACTCACATGCATTAATTATTTGAGTGTGTGAATTATTGTGTGTTGGAATGAGTAGAATTGAGTTAAGTTAGAATAAGAATAAACTGGCAATTTGGTCATTGTGCCTTTTTATTTAAATCTCCAGCTGAAAGACACAAGGAAAAACCACACTCACTTTCATAAACTCCTCTATTCATATACACTAAAATCACTAGCTGATTCTCCCTCAATTTCCATCTACCATTTTCGAAATTCAAGCTCCAGGTTGACCAAAAATGGAGTTCTTGCCTTGCATGTTGTTTTTGGGACACTTGAGGCTAGCATAAGGTTCTAGGAGGTTCAAAGCTAGATTTGGAAGCACATTCTCTACCCACATTGTAGTTTCAGAACCCGGAAGTGAAGCTTAGGAGCTGGGAGTCGTTATTGGAACATTTTTGGGGTTTGAGTTCGTGGTCCTTGGTGGTGGAGTTGAAGAAATCAACTCACAATAAGTTCTGTAGAAAACGGTTTTGAACAGTCCTTGGTATGCTCATCGTAACTCTCTACACAGACCTCATTTTAAGCTCATTTTTGTTTCTTTAGAAACTAGATACGAAAACCTTCCAGTTAGGCACAAGAACCACTTGATTTGATTGAGTATTGAGGGAGAAAAATTAAGTACAAGTTTCACTTTTGTTACAGTAACGTTTTTGAACCAGTCTTTGTATTTTAGCCGTAATTCCCTGAATACTCGTCATAACAGTTTGGAACTTGGACCATCGAAAAATAGACAAAATTATCTACACATTAAGCACTCGTTTGAATGGTTTTGATTAGAAATTGGATAAGTTATGCTCATCCCAAAACTGCTCACAGATGATGTCCAAAGATAATTAGAATTCGGGATCGTCGAGAGGTTTTGTTCGTACGTGAGCTTCGCCGATTTCTATAGTTTGCGATTTTCATCGCAAGAGGTGATCTTTACTCAAGTTTAGAAATCTTTTTATCGTTTGTGAATTTTTAGCGTATGATTGAATTTGGTTGCTGAAATTTGAATGGTTGATGGTGTCAATTGCGTATAATAATGTTGTTGTGCTGAATTTTGGTCTGAGACTGTTTTGATATAGGTTCAGTATTTCCGCGATTGTGAATGTTCTGTTTGTTTAAAAATTTTGTGGTTTGTTTTTCTGGTAACTAGACACAAATTTCCACAAATTAGGCACGGAGTTTAATCGATTTGGGTAAGTATAATGGGAGAATTCTTGATTGCAATTTGAGTCAAAAATTTGGGACTGTTTTGGGTATATGTTCAATTTTTGTCTAATTGTGAATTCCCTGGTCCTCCAAATTTCGTGGGGTTTGTTTTGTTAAACACTAGGCTTGATTTCCTTTGTTTTGGCACTGGTTTTGTTGATTTTAGGCAAGTATACCTAGAGTTATTAATGTCGCAAGTTAGGGTACAAATGCTGTCCTGTTCTTGAATTAGTTAGTGTGTTTTGAAATATTGTACTAACTGGCTCATTGTTTTGAAAATCTAAAGACATGGTCAGAAACTAGACATCATAGGCTTTCTAACAAGTGGTCTTTTGCAATTTTTCGACATCGTTTGATATGTCAAATGTTTTCTTGAAACTTAGGTAAGGTTGCTGGAAATTTTTGAATAGTTCGGTGTTGTCTATAATTTGTTCCGTGTCTATCCTAAACCGATTTGTATCATTTTCTAAATGCAAGTTTCTGTCTAATTTTATAAAACCGAATTAGTGTATACGTGTGAGAACAAGTGTTTTCGAACGAAATGAACTAAACATTCTATTTATTAAATTTATGAATGACTCGGGATGATTATTAAATCATCTATCGGTCTATGGCATGTTCTATTTCTTGATTTATGATTGATGCGGGATGAATATAAATTCATCTAAACCGGTCATTCTACTTGTTATTGTATAATTGACACGGGATAGTTATTATTTAAATCATCTAAACCCGTCTATGGTACGTTCTATTTATTGATCTATGACTGATGCGGGATGAATATAAATTCATCTAAACCGGTCATTCTATTTGGCATTGTATAACTGACGCGGGATGTTTATTATTAATTCATCTAAACCGGTCTATGATTCACGATATATTATATCGAGTCGGGGTGACGACCCCTATGGATTAGCATGCTAGGTGAGGGACGTCATGAGCCATTTACCTAGGCCCCCAGAATAATTGTTTTGCCTTTAGGACTCGTACTACTATTGGCTAGTTGGGGTTCACTTAAGCTTCTTTGGGTTGTTGGTGATGTGCTAAAGATTAAAAGGGTTTCCAACATAATTCATCACTTAAGCTTCTTCAGGTTGTTGGTGATGGGCTAAAGAATTAAAAGGATACTTTTTGTAATTCATATTGAATTACCAGTGATTGTTTTGTAATTCTTATCGAATTACCAGTGTATATTTTTGTAATTCATTAATTGAATTACCGGTTAAAGGTTTTATAATAAACTGAGAGCGTGGTTAGGGGTTACGGTAAAACTCACTGAGATATGTATCTCACCCTTTCGTATGTTGTTGTTTTACTGAGAAACAGGAAAAGAAGGCTAAGCGGCACGAGTAGAAGAGGTGCCTAAGAAGTTGACTGAGACATTGTGTCTTCGTCCATGTTTATGTTTTCCTTGTTAATTCTGTAATTGGTTATGTGACTTATACTTTGATAAGTTGTATAAACCACTTCCGCTTTTCTTGTGAAGATATTGAACATTAGGAATTTAATGTCCCTCGAGGTTATGGATTATTTTTGAATCCCATGAAGTAATGATAGGTTGTGATGATGTGACAGTTGGTATATCTCAAAAAATTTAGTCGTGTTCAACATCTAAACAGAAATTATAACTCTGATGTATGCTGAGTTGTGCATTCTTAGTATTTCTACTGGTTAGAAGTATTAGGGTGTTACACATGAAATTTTCCTTGATGACACAATAAGTGGTGAGATTAAAATATGTGCATGTTATCCTTGTTGTCGAAATATTGAAGGCGTGGATGGCTCTCGTAGATCAACCAAGCCAGTCATAGCTTTGATGAAAAATTGAAAACGCATTTTGTCAATTGTGATGAATGTATCTTTTCAAAGCAAAAGGAGAAAGTGCTGAAAGATTCTGATGAAGACCCACCAAAACATTAACATGTCAACAGAATCAATGTCTTAACGCTATTGAAGAACAAAATATCTCTGAGCATTCAGGTAATGAACTGTTATTTTCTTTTCTGGTGAATTAGAATGCATAAGTACTGTTTTTTTTGACAAAAGCACGCATAATGTTAAAAGCAATTATATGTTTACGTACTGTCGTTTTATTGTCAAAAAGAAAGTTTACTATCGTGTTTTTAGCAAAATTTTGTATTCTTCTAGCAAAAAAGCTTTCAACTTTCATTTAAATAAATATAGATTTTTTAAACTGTAAGTTAAAATTATAAAACATAACCATAACATGAAAATAAAGAAAAGATTTTATTGAACAGAGTTATTAAAAATAAATTCTATGTTTTTTTGGCAAAGCTGGGTCAAATGTAAAACTGCTTCAACCCAAAAAAACGGTTCAGAAATTGTGTTGGAATATAAACCAGATATGGACTGAAACCGAACCAAATTGGAACCGTTTTGTTGGAGAAACGAGTTTTTGTGAAATTGATTTTGAAAACCGGACCAAACTATAAATTTGGTCTGATTTGGTTTGGTTGGTTTGTAAACCATGCACACCGATGCTCTTACCTATCACAAGCGATAATTTAAACAGATTGACGACAACTCCACACAAGCAACAACACCCATCAAAAACAATAATCATTTTCCTAGTATACAATACAAATGCAATTTTCTGTTTGATTAGTCTTAGAACTTTTTGTTGGGGAAATACAACATAGAGAAATAAAATGAGCACAATCGAAACACATGAATTTAACGTAGAAAACTCCAAAATCAGAGAAAAACCATGAACCGTTGTTTAAGGACAACCAGAGAATAACACAATGTGGAAATTTTTACAACACATTGACCTCTCTCAAACACCCTATGGCCCCAATACACCTTCCAAATAAAATATTTAACTACATCTCACAACACTCTAAAACAGGAGTATTAGAGAAAGAACAAGTCAAATACAAACTTAAAGTGTTTCTAACCGGTGCATTTTGTAAAAAGAACTTGAGCCCATTATATAGCATTGGTCTCCTTCTTCCTTCACAAAACTAAGCAATGTGATACTTTTTCAAGATACTCAATTTCAAGCAACTCCAACACTTCTTTCGTATATAATACATAAAAGTTTGAATATTAGACGGTTTAAATGATGCTGATGCCTTAGCGTTAATTGGGTGTCATCAGGAGGTGGAGTATGTGCTTTATGATAGAGCTCCCAATGAAGCTCGACAATTGGTTACTGCCGATGCTTGTGGAGTTTTTACTCCTAAATTAGTTTTTGTGTAGTTCTCTCTCTTTGGGCTTCGACCCTCTTTGTATCCAAAAATACTTTTAGAAGGAAAAAAGGGGGGCTTATTATCAAAAAAAAAGAAGGAAAAAAGTGGGCTATTTTCCTAGTTTAGCTTGTACTTTTCTAGACGGTGGGAGTGTGGGGCTTTATTTAAAAATAACAATAAATACTTGTAAGAGCAATTATAATTTTTTTTTGTATTTTTAATTTTATACTAGTTAATTTATTATCAATTTATTCATTACATTTTTATTTTCCACCTCTCTCATACATCTCAAGAAGTGAGGAAAATATTTCAATTAAGAAATCTCTACATGTACATTTTTGCAGTCATTCAACTTCAGAATATGTCACTGGTGATAGCAAGGGGACACATTGAATGTATATTGAAAGTCAATAACACACAAGATACATTTGCATGCTTTTAGAAATGTACAAAAATGGTAAAGAAGAATGTTGAAAGCCAAGAAAAGGCACACCCACGATGCTTGGTTGATGGAAATGAGCTATTGATGATGTTCCATGGTACAACCATTGCATGCTCCCTTGGTATAAATGGTTCTTCTAAACCTTTGCACTTTAGACCAATGTGGTATATGTCAAATTTTGCGGCATGGTTTCTCCACCAACCAAGATTTTCATGGTACAACAAGGGTTTTCTCCGCTTCTACATGTGCAAAAGCCATTGATTTTGTTTTCTACAAGACATACTGTCATACCCTAATTACGTCCGATTAATTAAAATCCAAAAAATTCTTATCGCAACACACATTGTTCTAAACGCACGTGTCTTTGGCACTCTCGTATAACGATTGTTTGACGCTCGTTTTATTTTATTTCGCTGTTGTTATTATTTTAGTCTATTGTTATTGATGCAAAAATAATTGAAAAAAGCTGAATAGTCAAAGGTTTTTACATATAATATAGTTTTTTTTACACATATGAACCAAAAAAAAAGCAAAACAGAAAAAATAGTACAAAAATAATACAAAAAAATTAAAAAATACAAAATTTGAAAAAAGGAAAAAAGAAGAAAAGGGGCGCAGCAGCTGGCTGCCTGCCCTAGCTAGGGTTTCTCCTTGGCTGTCCTTTTGATTCCTTGTCCTTCCTTTGACCGTCCTTGGTGCCCTAAATTGCTCCAGCTGTTGTCCTTTTTATTCCTCCTCAAAATGCTGTCCTTTTGGTGCCATTTTTGCCCGAATTGCTGACTGCCTTTTGAGCCCCTTAGCACCTCATCAATCCACCTATAAATACCCAAACAGTAACACAGTATCAGGGGACGAAAATTGACACAAAAATACACACAAAAATAGGCATACGGTGGCTGAAATATAAGAAACATACACGTGTAGACAGAAAAAAGAATTTCATAGCAATCAGAGCCAAGATTAGGGTTTTAAGCTAAAACCCCAAATCATCAAGCACCTGAAACCTAATTGTAGACAAAAAAGGAACAGTCCAGAAAAGGGAAAGGCAGGCAGAAGCTGAAGTAGAGGAGGAGGGCAACAGTAACGACTCCTCTATCTCAAATTCTTGGAAACCGAGTGTAGCGACCGAAAAATCCGGAGGAGGGATTCTTCGAAGTTCTTGAAATGAAGCCGCCACCAAAGTTTAGTTTAATGGCAAACATCGGGAAATCCCTATTGAGTGGATAAGGAGGTCTTGCGGACCAAGTTTAGGCTCGGGAGTCGTTTATGCGTAGGGAAGGTATTAGCACCCTACGACATCCTTCCTAAGGAAGGTTACCTTTTAACTAAATGTGTAAACATTTATTAATTCAAAAATAATGTTTTTACCCTTATAATAATAATAAAAAGACTCGATAAACAGTTAGTTATTTTTGTACTTTTTGAGAAAAAGGAGAGAAGTGAATTAAAAGGAAAAAAGGGTTTTTTATTAATGCAATTGACAGAGGTCGGCCGCCCTCTGCTCCCACGTATCTCCTGGTAGAGAATCAAATCACACGTAGTTCTTGGTAAAAAAAATGTTTGTTTGTTTGGTTTTTTTTATTATTTGAATGTTTTTGAAATTTGGAGAGCCTTCGCAATAACCAAACAAGTAAACTCAGAGTGGCCCCCACTAATAGCCCGTTAGAAAATAAGAGGTGTTCACAATATTCAAACGAGTTAAACCCAGAGTGACCATTGCTACTGACTCATATTTGAATAATGACTCGACTTAGAAAAAATATGACTACATTGTAATTTTTTTTTGAAAATCAAATAAAAATAGTGAAAATGAGTAGGTGTTAATATTTGTTGAGCTTTAGAAAGAGTGAGAATAGAGAATGGGCTGGAACCCAACCCAAATCATCTTTAGTTAAAATAAAACATATTTTGTTAAATGAGGAAAAAAAATAGAAGCTGCTGGAAGCAGCTAGTAACACAATAATAATAAATAAAAGGCTAAATAGCTGTTTTGGCCCTTTATCTTTGGGGTTGGTGTCACTTTGGCCATTTATCTTTTTTTTCTCGTTTTAGACCCTCATATTTTTTTGTGTGTCATTTTGACCCCTGCCGTTAGTTTTTTCTAACGGACGCCACGCTGGCAGTTAACTGCTGACGTGGCGTCTTAAATGTCAGGGTTGACTTGGACCTGATTTGGTGATGTGGCACATAAGGGACCAAATTGAAATCCAAAAAGAACATGGGGGGCCAAATTGACACAAACACAAAACATTCATCTTCTTCCTCCAAACACCACCTCCATCTTCATCTTCTCCGGCGAGCCACCACCACTTCCGATGAGCCTCCCCCACCACCACCACAAACAGTGACATCACTTCTCTCTCTCTCTCTCTCTCTCTCTCTCTCTCTCTCTCTCCTTCTCTCTCTCCTCAAGAACGCCAAAATTCTCAATTCTTCACCAAATCAAGCAAATAAATAGTGCATTTCATGCGAAATTTCACAAGGAACTAGAATCCATCACCAATTCTCACAAAAAAAGTGGAAGAACTTAATCAAAAACGTGATTTGCAAATTGGGGAAACCTTCAAAACTCAACCAAAATTCACCAAACCACTTGCAATAGACTCGAAATTGGTGCAGTAACTGACTGTTAGCAAAAGATTTTAACAAAAATGATAAAGAATTGAGAACGAAATGGAAATGTAGATTCACGTTTTACGGTTTTTTGGGTTTTCAATGACGAAGGGAGAGAGGGGGGAGAGAGAGAGAGAGAGACAATGCCACTATTTGTGGTGGTGGTGGCGGAGGCTCACCGGAGGTGGTGGTGGGTCATCGGAGAAGATGAAGATGGAGGTGGTGTTTGGAGGAAGAAGATGAATGTTTTGTGTTTGTGTCAATTTGGCCCCCCATGTTCTTTTTAAGTTTCAATTTGGTCCCTTATGTGCCACATCACCAAATCAGGTCTAAGTCATCCCTGACATATAAGGCCCCACGCCAGTAGTTAACTGCCAGCGTGGCGTCCGTTAGAAAAAACTAACGGCAGGGGCCAAAATGACACACACAAAAAAACATGAGGGTCTAAAACGAGAAAAAAAAAGATAAAGGGCCAAAGTGACACCAACCCCAAAGATAAAGGGCCAAAACAGCTATTTAGCCTAAATAAAAACAAAACAAGAGTAAAAGAAAGAAAAGGGGAGAGAACGTAAACTATTGGGATTGAAATCCCTAAAAAACAAAAATGCTGCTAACAACAGTGTAAAACAGAGAGAGAAAGCAATACATCGTAGGTGAGAGAGGGGAGAGGAGGAGAATGGCGGAGGGGGACGGCGATTGAGGGAGGAGAATGGGGATGATGTCGCCGGAGGGACGGCCGTGGTAAGGCTCCGGCAACGGTGAGAGAGGGAAAATGAGAAGGAGACGCGTGAAGAGAGAGAGAGAGGGAGTGACGGTGATGAAGAGAGAGAGAGAGAGACGACGATGAAGACCACCGTGACTGTGTTGGCAGCAAAGGGTTCGCGATGGTGATGGGTGTTGACGACCGGTGGCGGCGACCGCTTGGTGGCAGCGACGGCTTGGGCTTGCGGCGGCGCGAAGTGAACGCGGAGATAAGGGGAAGATGACCATCACTGGCGGCGGTGATTTTGCAAAACAGGTTCGTTTTCTCTCTTTTTTTTTCTGATCTTGTTTCCCCTCTTCTTCTCCTCATCTTGCCTAATATATATTTTTTATTTAAGTTCTTACCTACTCTTTGTTCATCATTTTTCGGATCTGACCTCTCCCTCTATCTTCTCTCCAGTTGTTTTTTTTCTCAGAATCCTCTCCCCCTTACTGTGGTGTGCTCGTGGTTATTTATAATCCTTTTGAAATGCTGTATGCTGAGTTTGTTTACAGGCTGTGTTGGAGGGGTTAGTGGGGACAAGGAGCAGCAACTTGCAGGGTGGTGTCTGGAAAGCTGCTTTGTTGGAGCGAAAATGGAAATGATCAAAGAGGATGAAGAAATGGGCTTTGGCATAATGCTCAAAGTGTTGCTGGCTGGTTCAGAGGCGTGGGTGCAGTGCTGTGTTGTGTTGTGTATGAGTTGTAAAAAGCATTTTCTTTTGCAAGAAATGGAAAGCAGCAACAAACATGTTGAAAGAAGCTTGGCACTAAACGTGAAATACACCTATGGCATCCAATGCCACTTTTTTCTTTTATTTTTTTATTTGATTATGATTTTGTATTATTTTTTTTATTTGTATAAAAAAAATATAATAATGTAAAAGAAATAATAAAGATGATCTATTTTTCGTTTTTTTTAATAAATAATCAAAATAAAGCGTAAAAGGTGAACATCGCAAATTCGATATCGTTTTCATTTATTTGAAATTAGTCGGACAAAATTAGGGTATAACAACTGCCCCTCTTTATTTATATTCTACTAGGAAATATGAAGGGTTTCCACAATTTCTCGAGTAAAATAGAAATAAAGATAAAAAGACACTAATTTTGTCAAGACTATTTTTTTTGAAAAATTGGGTTGACTTAGAACAAAAGTAAATAAGGATCATCGGGGATCTGAAGGAGCACTGGGCTCTGATGGTCTAATTCGCAGTCGATGCTTGGCGCATTGATTGGAGTTAGACTGAAGGACCGACGAGGTCTGAAGGGCATGCCTAAGCCTGATGGACCAATGGGTCTGATGGAGCGCAAACTAGCAATGGTACTAGTAAAACGGTCTGCTTGTGGAGTGGCCTTTTTCGAGCGGTCGCGAAGGACGTGCACTGAGCCTTAGGCTGACACAGCTAGTCTGAAGGACCTGGGGTCGGACGATCCGTCGCGCTCAGTGTCGACATAATGATCTGGTGGTAGAGTTCGAAGTCGTTGCTTGGACGTGTTGATTCGAACTGACCTGAAGGACCTGGGGTCGGATGATCCGTCGCGCTCAGTGTCGACATACTGATCTGGTGGTAGAGTTCGAAGTCGTTGCTTGGACGTGTTAATTCGAACTGACCTGAAGGACCTAGGGCCGGATGATCCGTCGCGCTCAGTGTCAACGTAGTGATCTGAAGGTGGAGTTCGAAGTCGTTGCTTGGACGTGTTGATTCGAATTGAACTGAAGGACCTGGGGTCAGATGATCGGTCGGTTGCTCGATAATGTGACGCGGTCTGGATTGAAAGACCATTGGTGGTCTGAAGGAGCGTTGGGGCTCAGAAGGACCACTGGGGGTCCGCAAGAACACTGGGACTCTGAATTGTGGTATGAGACCAGCGCTTGGAGCACTGACTTTGAGGGAACAAACTATTGGGATTGGCACATGGCGTATTTGTCTAGAACATACCTAATGAATGGATTTACCTGGGGAGGGAAAAGCTATCTATATTTGGCATGTCTAAAAATGCAGCGAATGATGTATGCGTGCAATATAGGTATGTGAAATGGTAGGTGTCCGATGGGATGAATGAAACGCGGCAGATGACGTGAGTTGAAGTTGATGGAACATGCAGATAAGATATGAATGTGATTGTGCCGATTAATTCTGGTGGAATGATGAATGTAATGGAATGAGCGATTTTTTCTCTTTTTGCCTTTTTTGCCTTTTTTCCTTATTATAATGAGTGTATGCAATGCAAAGTGTGAATGTGATGCAAATGTAATGCTTTGGTGCAAATTCCATGGTGAATATAGGAAAACACGCGAATGCATGGCACAATGATATGATTAGTGATGTAAAAAAACTTTTTTGGCAACAATGAGACCGGCACTTGACACATCTATCGAAGCAAACAATGTTATGCATGTGACGAACGTGCAATGATTGGTATCTGGTGGGATGATGAATGAAATGGGTATCCATGGGTGTTGAACCTGATGGGATGAGAAAGTTGACAAATAGTGTATGAGATGTGAATGTGACTGTAGTGATTAATTTTTGGGTGTGATGATGAATGTAATGGATAGATTTTTCTTTTTGCTATTTCTTATTTACTTTGCTTCTTTTCTCGATGCATGCAATGCGAATGTGAATATGATGCGAATGTAATACTTTGATGCAAATGCTATGGTGGATGCATGATTGCATGGTGGAATGATTTATGCTATGATTTGGTTGATGATGCAGAAAGATTTTTTTCTTTTTTGTAATGATGAGATATGAGACTTTTGATGCGAGAGGAAAAGAAGTGAATCTTTTGAACAATCATTCCTTGAACTCAGACACGACAATCTCAAAGTTGTTATTCACGGACACTGATATGCAAAAGTAATTGGCTATATTTGCAGACTCGCTTATTTTGCTCTCCTATGATGGTGTCCCAAGATGATCACGTTATTAACTTGTGTTCTCTCTCTTTGGAGCTTTGTTTAGCAAACACGTATAGTAATGCAAGTATAGATAAATGAGTCAGTTAACTTGGCTCTAGATTTAGGGTATGATAGATGAAGGGATAAATGACAAGTGAGGGGACGAATGGTAGGTTTTTGCCAAAGCCATGAAAGGTAGGTCCTCCTGGTGTGGAAAATAGTATGCAAGTATACATAGTCACACAAGTAATATAATGATAAGAAAAGGTCGAACCCACAGGGATTATGAAAACTCTATGTTGCTTAGACTGTATACTTAGTGTGTCTACACTATTCACAATTGGTTGGAGTTTATGAATTGTATTTAAACAATATAAACAGTAAATATGTGAAGGAAATCAGTTAGATAAAGTAGTTGAGATGTTTTCACCAAGTAACTTACTTCTAAGAGTTTTAGTGGTGTAGGAAGTGTAGGTACACTGAGTGCAGCTGCATGAGTGTGTGCTTTTCAGTCACTTTCTTCAGAGTTTCATTACAAGCTTCCTATGTCTAGGCATGCTAAATAGGTTCACTCTTGTCTCTTAAGCGCCCACTGTATCGCCTAAGAACTATGTTATCCTATGTCTAGGATTTAACATGGTTTTAACAAGCAATTCTTTACTAAAGCTAGTTTAACAAAGATGATGTTACAAACACTTATTCTTATCAACTCTTGATGTCGTAAATGTAACCCATGTCTGCTGTTACAAGTTTACCTATTCTAAGGTGATCAAATTCAGAATAAGTTTTGAAAGAAGTATTGCACAAGAGTTAAAATGCATACACTACTTGAACCACATATACTTACTTAGAAGTTCATTACAAAGCTTACAATATCTCAACTTAAGGAAATTAGCTCATATTACTCATTATAAAATAGAAAGAATCTGTAAGGAACATAACAAGATGAGTAATATTGCAAAAGAACTAAAAGAGATAGAGATTACTCAAGTAGAAGAACTTTTGCATGAGATTTCCAAGTTAAAGTACAAGATGATATCCTTACACAAGTTTCCTCCAAGTAGAAGTGAAGGGAGTGGTTGTCAAGCACCTCCTTACCTTCCTTCTCTTCAGAAACGTAAATAAAACTAAACTAAACTGAAAATAAAACTAAACTTAAGTGATCCTTTAAGAAATGGATGAAGGATGATTTCTAAGTGAAGATATGGCTTCTATTTATAGGCATGAGAGCTTGCCTCCCTTTGAGGGTTTCCTTTGGCGCGAAATTGTAACTGAGATAATTAACCATGGTTAGTTGCAGACCTCCCATCAAGAAAGTTGTTCAAATTGGTCGCTTTGCATGAAGCTCACATGGGGTGGTCCAATGAATGAGTGCCACATGGCCTTGAGTGAGTGAGCTTCTCAACTAGTCTTTGATAGTAGGCGTCGAATTCTGCAAGTGGATCTGCTCCATATGACTAGGCATGACGTCACATATCAAATGTTGAAGCATTGGAATGGTCCCTGGATGTTTTGGTCCAAAGTGCTGGTTTAGCAGGTGTAAGCAGTGTGGGCACTCCTAGTGTAGGCAGTGTGGGCACACCTGAAGTAGCTGCACTGAACATAAACATCAAACCTAACAAGATATATGCATTTTGCCTAATTCATTGTCCTTATTCATTTGAATCTTTAAAATGTTGTTTCTTAATAAATAAGCTATATTTATATATTAATGTTCTTGAAGATAAGCAATAATCCAAGTTTAATTGTATGAACAACTCTATATAAAATAGAGTTATCACACCCCCAAACTTAAATTGTTGCTTGTCCTCAAGCAACGATAAGGAGCAAATACAAGACTTCTATAAGTATGAAGACATCTCAACTCATGTTTTTCAAGGAGTGTTTGAAATGTATCTTAATGAGCTTTTCTCTTTCACGACCTCTTTTCTATGCCCTTGCCTTCTAAAAACATTCAGAGTTATAAAAACTCATTTGTGTGAGTGTGTGGCCCATTGAGTTTCAATTGGTTCCATAACTAAACAAAGAGTTTCTCCTTAGCTTTTTGAAAAAGATAGAACTCTTTTGGTCACCCTTAGAGATTTTTCAAAATATGGACTAGACTAACAATTTCTTCAAGAATTAGGGGACTCTTAAGCACAACAAAGGGCTTTGGTGTTTCAAACTTGTTGAGCCAATGCCTTATTTCTATTTGTGGTGTTTGCTTTTTGTTGATGCAATGCAGTGAGTGCAAAGACATCATTTTTCTGGATTGTAGGCACACCTTATTTTGAGTGTAGGTGCCTTTTGATGTAGGTGGTGTTGGTACACTTTGTGTAGCCACACTTGGAACTCTTTGAGTATTTTTGGTAGCGTACACTGCCCTCCTCACTGACCTCTACATGCATTCTTCTTTTTTTTTCTTGGTTTGTTTTTCTTTTCTTTTTCTTTTTCTTTTTAAACTTTGTTCATTATTTTCAAACCAATTGCACTTAAGGGACAGGTTCACTCAGGCAAGTGTAGCTTTTTGGAATGTTTTTGACATTTTTGAGTGGTTTTGACACTTGTGGCGTGAACTCTCCAAGCTGTCACACTTTGGCCTTTGTATTCATGGAATTTTCCCCCAAACTTAATTCCTGATGCTCTTCTATATTTTTAGTAAAAATCAAATTTTGACCTCAAATTTCCAAAAATTCCTTGGCTTTGGATAGCTTTTCATCTAGAATGGTTCTTTTCAAAACTCAATTTTGTTGTGTCAAAGTATTGTCATACCCTAATTTTGTCCGCCTAGGTCGAAACCCTAATTTTCAAACAAAAAATAAGTAAGTTAAGGCTTAGCATTCATTCATAATGTCATGAAGACCATCATTCATGCATTTCAAAGTTTTGAAAGTCATCTTAAGATTAGGGATGCATTGCATTGCCTTTTATGGCATTTTCAGAGTTTTTTCAAGACCAAGGGCATTTTGGTCATTTTCGAAAAATGAGATATTTCTCAGCAAAAAAATCATTTCTTGCATACATTTTAGATTTTAGGGTCATTTTATAGTTTTGAAGTAATTCTTGAAAAGAAAATGCATTTTGAACGAGGATAAGGGTTCTAATGATCAAAAGGGCATTTTGGTCATTTCGCCAAAAATTCAATTTTTTTCATCAAAGAATCACAGGGATCTATAAGGAATCACTTGAGGAGAGATATGCTTGATCATACATATTTTTGGTAAATACATTGTTGATTTATGTAAAAGAAAGAAAAAGTCAAAACCGTAAAGTCAACAATGGAATATTCTTCAAGCATCTTCAAAGTGGGGCACCCCAAATCAATTTTGGGATGATGGTAGCATTTATTTCTGAGCCCAATGATTGATCATAGGATATGGCCCAATTTGGCATAATATTGTGGCTTTACTTGAAAAAGAATAATCAAAAAATGGGTTGGAAATGGAATGATCACACAATAGTACAAGTTGTACAATTTACAACTTGCACACCAAGGCCACAAACCTGCGCATATCAGCTCCATATCCACCCAATTTTGATTTATTTTATTGCTTGATAATCATGTTTTGATCATAGCCTTCCATTTGAATTGTAAATGCAATCCCAACCCTCCATTTGAATTAAAATGGCATTCTTGCAATATGAACCATTTAGAAAAACATTTTGGTAAAATAATTTATCCTTCACCCTCCCTCCAAAGCTGCGCACTATTCACCCTCTCTCCTCCCTTTGTGCTTCTTGACTACCCTCAATCCTTGTGACAATTGATCCTAACCATTGATCCCAAATAAAACTCTAATCCTAGAGCACAAGTGAGATGGAGTGACATAGTTACCCTCAACTTTGAGTGGCCTCTATAAATACCATCTTGTGCTCAGCTCTCAAGGACCTTTGGCTGATCACTCACTCCTCAAAAAACCCTAGCACACCCTCTCAAAAAAGCCTCCAAAACCGTGAGCATACTCACCATCATCCACCCATTGTTCCTTTGATTTTTCTTCACCAAATCACTTCCATTCCACTCCCATTTCACATATCTTCTTCCTACCATCTTCAAGTCCAGATCCATACCCTCAAGAGCTTAGGATTTCGAAGGTTTTCAAGGGCTTGGTTGGTGTTCTTTTGAAGATTTGGTTGATTGGTTCACTAGCTCTCCATTTTTGCATAGTTTAGTGAAGGCTCAAGGTAAACTCTTAGAACTCTTTGCATTCATAAACTTTTTGCATCAAAAAAAAAACTTATCTCTTTTGCATATTCATCAAAATGTAGATTAGGGGGCTGTTGGGGGAGATTTGGTATCTCACCCCTTTTGAATAAGTTGTGTTATGTGATCTTTGCATATCATCATCTTTGCATCTTTGTTTCATGAATAAAATGCTCTTTTCTCCTTGATTTGGTTTCGGCCTCATGTTAGATCTTAGGGATCTTGTTTCTTCTAGTTCATTTCATGTCCAAAATGTGAATAATGGTTGGATTTCAAGCATGTGTAGCTTCGGGTTCAACTTGTAGAAATTAGGGTTTTGATGTTTGTTTCATTTCCTTAATTTTTGTGTGAATAAATGTATGTGTTACTTGATCTTGATCTTATAATCTCATGTGCTATGTTATGTTTGTGTTTGATGTCATTCTCATGCATCAATTTATGTCATGTTTGGTATGAAATTTGTTGGTGAATATTGCTTGCAAGCATTCGGCCAAGGCCATTCTTATGACCTAGTTTTGTTGCAATTTGCTTTGTTGATTTGGTGTGTGTAAATAATTTTGTGTAAATGTGTTTTGTTTTTAACCATTTACCAATGTACTTTACTATTCACTTAAAAAAATTACCAAAAAGTTAAAAACATTTTCATTCTTACTTTTCACTTCTTACCACAAGTTTTTACCTCATTCATTAACTCTTTACTCAAAAATACAAAAAGATTTTACCATTCACTTTGTACCATTTACCTTTCACCTCTCATTAAAATATTTTCACTTGCATTCACACTTGTTTCACTATTTGCATATCACATCATGTTTAATCACTTACCTCTTGTTGATGATTGGGTGATGTGATCCAAATACTTATGCCTAGTGCATATCCCAAGTAGGGGAGATCACCCAAAGTGAATCAATCCCTTTGTGTTTCATTTGCATAGTTAATTACTTATCTCTTGTTGATGATTTAATAATGTGATTCAACACTAATGCCTAGTGCATGCCCCAAGTGTTGAAGATTACTTGAAAGTGATTCAACTACTTGCATCATTTACCTACATGCTTTGCATTCATTACTTGTGTGCTCGTTGTACTTGAAAGTGTTGAATTAGTGTTCACAACTTGTTTGTTTTGATTTTCGCAAAGACTTTGTAAAGTCATAGACTTATTGCTGCTCGATAGTAACACTTCAAACCTCAAAACCATGTTGTATGTGAAAGACAATTCGTTACTCGTTAGCAACATCTACAGTTTCAAAACTTTTAGCACTCAAGTTCAAAAACAAGTTTGTCACTCATTAGTAACAACTTCAATTTTCAAAAACCTTTTGCATTCATAATTAAAAACAGTTTTTGCATTTGCACTCAATCAATTTCAAACTCATAAAAACAATGTGAGCAAGTAATGATCACCCATAGCCTTAGCTAGTTTGATCATGAAAGCTCTCCCTTTTTCAAAAGCCATGTGAACTAGTAAAGATCACCCATAGCCTTAGCTAGTTTGATCATGAAAGTTCCTTCCTTTTTCAAACACCTTCTTCAAGGCTTCTTTTTCTCGCTCCAAGAACTACGTTGCTTTGATTCCCACTTGGGATACGTAGGAGCGAGACTTGTTCTCGTCAAGCACATCAAAAAAAATCTTCACTTTCACAACAATAAAAAACCTCCATTTTCAAAACAAACAAAAATGTTTTCAAACCCATTGTCGTTAGTAGCTAATCAGAACCGTAGTTCGTCTAGCTATTGACATCAATGTCCTTTCTCCAAAAAGAATAATAAGTGATGACCACCCATAGCCTTTGCTAGTTTGGTCATCAAACAAATCAATCATTTTCAAAAAGGCTTTCAAAAAGAGAATAAAAACAAGTTGTCACCAACGGTCACCCAGAACCTTAGTTCGTTTGACTAGCGGTAGCGACTCCTTTTGAGTACTTAGCGGTGATTACCCATAGCCTTAGCTAGTTTAGTCACTCGCTAGTACTCGTCCTATTTCGAAAACTCACCTAAAAAGTAAAAAAACAAAAACCAAGGCAGAACTACGTAGCTCTGAATTCTCCATTGTACCAGGAGATACGTAGGAGCGGGTCGTTACCCCCGTCGAGCTCTTTTCTAAAAAAACTCTTTTTTTTTCTTCTTTACATAAGTTTTCCATTAATTTCCCATCCATCTTCAAATAAGAATAAAATAGGCAAATCTAAGTGTTCTTCAAATCAAACATTAAAACCACACAATTTAATTAGAGGTTCCCTTTCAGTAGAAAGGAGGAATGGGGTGCTAATACCTTCCCCATTCCTAACCGACCCCCGAACCCATATCTCTATTTTTCAAAAGACCACCCGCCTTTTCGTAAAAGACTTTTTTCTAATGTTTTGGTCTAAAAACTAAAATATTGGTGGCGGCTTCACAATTTTCTACGTTGTACATTGAAGAACCCTAAACGGGATTTTTCGGGGTACAACAGCTGGCGACTTCACTGGGGACTTTTTTTTTTTAGAAAAAGACGAGGGTCAAGCCTAACTAACTAAAACGTGTGGTTCAATGTATTGTGATTTGATTAATATCTTGTTTGCCTTTCTTTCTTATAATTAATTGTAAGCATAGGTATTTGTCTTCTTCTACTCCTTTTCTTTTATCGCATTTCCCCATATTCTCTCATGTCCTTTCTTCTTGACTCCTCTTCTAAAGGTAAGCAATATCCTTGTTTGTAGATATCTTAGGAATGAACCCTAGAGTAGGCAACTCGATATTGATTGCTGTTTTCTGGACTGGTCTGGTTTTCATTTGCAGGTGGGGTAGTGCTAGGGAAAATGCCCTTGACACACACTACACTTGTACCTTGTGATTACATACTTTGAGTGGGACCATAACCCAGGTCTGCAAAAACTTAGGAGAGTGGATTCGAGTAGTGAGAGCCCATCAGGACCTTTGTCCGTTTGGCTACTTGCGAAAGTTTCAACCAGAGTTGTGCTCTTTCATGATGCCTCACACCTAGCAGTTTGCTGCATTTGTGGGGAGTTTTGTGAAAGAGACTGTGGCTCTGGTGGCCTTGTGGGGGAGTGAATAGAGCCATGTGGAAGGATTACCCCATAGATTTCCCTAGATCGTAGGTCTCACCTCTTTTTAGGTCACAAGGGCTTTTCCAAATTGTGTGTTGCATTATCACATTTAGCTAAGTTCTTTTCTTTCAATGATTTTCGAAAAAAAAACAACAAAATATTTTTCCTCTCTTTCATAAATACCTATATGAGGTGGCATATAGGGTATATTTCCAAGCCACCACTTGTAAATATTTTTCTTTATGTAAATAATGTGAAAAAGCATCCTCATCATCCGCACTTTGCATCATAACATCATGCATCACATAAGCAAAATTCCAAAAAAGTAGGGCTTCATGTAGCATTCTTCATGCATTTAATTTGTTTGCTGGTAATCTTGGAATAACTTGGATCTTGTCATAGGCGTGAAAAACATGGGATCAAGGGGAGAAGGTATACTGAACTCGAGGTTCCCAGTGGTGAAGAAAGCGAATGTGGCTAATCTGATAGAGTGCGCCTCTTTAATGGGACTGGAGGAGCGTGGGTTATTTGAAAGGGTCTATGGAAACATTCTCCAGTTGCTCCAGTTAGACATTCAAGAAGACGCTGTGAAGGCCCTCAGCCAGTTCTATGACCCAGATATCCGTTGCTTTATCTTCGAGGATTTCCAGCTTTCTCCAACCTTAGAGGAGTATGAGCAAATCTTAGGCTTCTCTAGGTCAGAATCAGTGCCATATCAGTGTCGGGGACGTTACTACTCAGATCAAAGATTATCTTTGTTATTGCAAGTGGGTGTTGGGGACTTAAAAGTTCAAAAAGAAAGAAAAAACCGCATAATGGGGTTTCCGCTGAGCTACTTTGAAGCCTTGATGAAGTCCCATGCTCAAGCTGATAGATGGGGTCCTTTCAAACAGTTGCTAGCTCTAACCGTCTTCGGGATTGTCCTGTTCCCACAAATTGAGAATTTTATTGATGAGACTGCCATCGGAGTATTCTTGGCATTTATCAGCAAGGATAATCCAATCAACCCAGTACCAGCCGTCCTCGCGGACACTTACTACTCCTTTACTCATCACTGGGTATTGGGGAAAAAGAAAATTGCTTGTTCCCTTCATGTGTTGTATGCCTGGTTTCTCAACCACTTCATCGCCCACAAAAATCAAGCTACAAACCTGTTGGAGTATGCCATGGGTTGCGAAGTGGAGGTCAAGAGTGCTCAAGAGTGGGTGCATACCCTAGGGAGTTTCAATGCCCTCAAGGTTCGTTGGTACACCCATTCATGTTGGAAGGACAGGCCCTCCATTGTGTTTCAGTGCGGGGATTTTCAGAATGTTCCCTTAATGGGTACTCAAGGTTGTGTTAATTATAACCCCTCTTTGACTATCCGACAGCTTGGGTACCCCATGAGAAATATGCCTACCAAGGACATGTTGGCTACCATCTTCCTCAGCAAAGAAGATCCAAAGAATGAGGGTGTGCTTCGAAAGATCTCGAAGGCTTGGGAAAATGTGGTCCGGAAGGATAAGGATGAGCTCATGAAGAGGATTGGTAATGTTACTTTCTATCAGTGGTTGCATGAAAGGATCCAGAGTACCCGTCCACCGTCCCAAGAGGCAAGGCCAGTTGAGAGAGAGATGCCAGAGATCCGCCTTCCTACTACGGAGGAATTGAACGAGGCTAAGTCTGCTTTAGTTAAAGCAGAGGAAGAGAAAAGGGCATTGCAAGCGGAATTAGAAAAGGTAATTCTCCAAAAGAAGAAGTTAGAAGAAGAGAATGAGATTAAGACAACGGCTATCGAGGAGAGTGTTCAGCAATTCAAGGCAGAAAAGAAGAGTAAGCAAGAAACTCAAAAACATCTGCAGGGAGCTAGAGATGAACTTCAGAAATACAAGCAAAGAACGAGGAAAGCCCTTGAGGAAGCCAGAGGGTGGAAGATGGCGGCAGGTGAGCCCAAACAAGAATCTCGCTTGGTGGTGGAGTTGAAGAATCAGCTAAAGAGCCTTGAACACGAAAGAAACTCCATTGGGTATGCTCTTAAGGAATATCAAGAAAAGCTGGGATATGAGCAAGAACGATCTGACGAGCTGAAAAGGCACTGCCTGTACTTAGAAGAGTCCTATAGGCGGATGCAAGTTGAGAGTCGGCACTGGGAGCAGCGTTTCTTAGCATTAATCGGCAAAATAGAAGAACAAGAGATTGTCAGAGAGCTAAGAGACGAGATTCAGCTGTGGAAGGGTAAGTTCTCAAGATTGGCATGGCTAACTAATCAGGTTGTAAAAGATGTCCCCAGAAGACTAAGAAGGGCTGAAGCCGAGATGTTTCCCTTCAACACCCCAGTGCATGTGTATGAATTTGTTAATTTCTGCAAAACCCTGACTGAGGAGCTCATGGAGAAGGCTGAAGGAGCTGCTGCTGCAAGCAAGGAAAGAAAGAAGAAAAGGAAGTTGAAGGCCATATGTTACTAAATTTCAGTGCTTTGTAATTTTTCTTGTTAGAATGTTCTCTAGGAAGTTGTAATTTTTCTTTGGGAATATTGTAATTTTCTAAGAGCATCGTACTTTTCTTTGAAAGATATTGCATTACACCCTTGATGGTATTGTACTCTCTTTTCTCTCTTATGGATGATTTATAATCCGAAGGAAGTATGCCCTATCTCTTGTTGATCCCAATCTTCGTCATGTTCTTAAAACGTTTCGATATTTGCTTATGACAAGAGCGAGTTATTTCACGATTCCCGGCGCTAAAACAAAATAATGCAAAGTCATATGCATATGCATTGCATTCATTTATGCATTTCATATTTGTACTCATGAAAACGTTCTACCCACAGAAACAGAAGGCAAGCTGGTTAATCATCGTTACTGGACGCGCCTGCAAGCTAGAAACATGGAGAACAATGAAGGCAACGCCGGTCAGGGCGATCTACCGCCCCCTCAGAATAATGAAGTTCCAGTTGTTCAGAATCTTAACGGTCAGGGTCCGCAGGGGGAGAATCAAGCGAATCAAGCTGTTCAGGCTGAGTTGGAAGTCTTGAAAGCCCAGATGGCTGAAGTTATAAGAGTGATTAGTGCCTTGAGGGATGTTGGCACCGCTGAAGCTACTGCTGCCGGGATAAACAATCCCCCTCCACCTCCTGGGTCCGGGGTCTCCCAGGCCCTTCAGGCTATACAATGGCCTCTTTATGGTCTCCCACTAGGATATGTGCCTCCAGTTGTTGATGCGAATACCGGAGGAGGTCCTTCAGGGACTGCAGAACAGGCTCAGCCCGATGCTGTCGTGAATGAAGGGGGGACAGGGACTCCTCAAACTCCGGTTCAGATCCCAATCCCTGCAACTGCTTCAAGAACCCCAGTGGGTTTCAATTCGCTGATGACTGTTTACCCGCAAATGCAGGGCTCTATCCCTCAGAATGCTGTTCATCCGCATATGACTCCGGCTGTGGTATCTGTGAATAATCCTCAGTACGGTGCTGTTGGTTTCCCGCAAAATTACCCAGTTGCAACCAAAAGCCAGTATCAGATGTTGGAGGAAAGGTTAAGGGCTGTTGAAGGAGTGGGTTTCCGGGCCAGAAATGCCCATGAGCTGTGCTTGGTTCCCGATTTGGTCGTCCCCCCCCAAATTTAAAGCACCCACCTTCGATAAGTACAGAGGAACAACTTGTCCCGTTAGTCACGTAACAATGTATTGCCGAAAAATGACTGCTCATGCTCGCAATGATGACTTGATGGTGCACTGCTTCCAGGAAAGCCTAGCTGGGGCGCCTTTGGATTGGTACATGCAATTGGAACCGACTCATGTCCGATGCTGGAAAGATCTGGCAGATGCTTTCATTCGTCAATATCAGTATAACAATGATCTGGCTCCAGATAGAACTCAGCTGCAATGCATGACCAAGAAAGATAACGAGTCGTTCAAAGAGTATGCCCAGAGATGGAGAAATCTTGCTGCTCAGGTGAAACCCCCTTTGCTGGACAAGGAAATGGTTCACATGTTCATGGAAACTCTTCCTCCGGCGTACTATGATAGATTGGTCGGTAGTGTGGCCTCGAATTT
The DNA here is from genome assembly GCA_039519185.1 of Astragalus membranaceus. Classification (NCBI taxonomy): domain Eukaryota; kingdom Viridiplantae; phylum Streptophyta; class Magnoliopsida; order Fabales; family Fabaceae; genus Astragalus; species Astragalus membranaceus. The sequence continues at coordinate 79,430,822 of CM076847.1, forward strand.
CTCTGAGATGGTCGTCACGGGAGAAAGAGTAGAGAATGGTATGCGCAGTGGAAGGATAGCTCATGGTTCAACACCTTCCTCCAGTCAGAAAAAGCCTTTTTCTGGATTCAACAAGAAGAAGGAAGGAGAAACTAATGCAATCATCGGAGCCAGTGGTCCATCCCACAACAACTCTCCGCAAGCTGTCCCTGTCCCCTCTCAGGCACCACCTGCACAGCATTTCCAATCCAACTATCAGTACCGGAATTACAATGAAAGAAAACCTGTTGTTTTTGATCCCATTCCCATGTCCTATACGGACCTGTTTAATTATCTCATCACTAATAAGATAATTAACACTCGTCAAATGAAGCCGTACCAGCCTCCTTACCCAAGAGGGTATAATGCAAATGCTACCTGCGCCTTTCATTCCGGGGCAGTGGGTCATGTGGTAGAAGATTGTAAAGCATTCAAGTACGTAGTGCAGGAATTGCTTGACGCAAGGACCATATCATTTCAGCAACCCAATGTGACCACAAACCCATTATCGGGACATGGAGGGCCTTCTGTTAATGCTGTTGAGGATTTGGGTGGCCAGTGTTTGGTTAGAAAGGTTGATCGCATCAAAATGCCTTTGGACTTTATCCATGCTGAATTATGCCGTCTCGGCGTCATTAAAGAAGGGTGTGCTAGGAAAGACACTTGTGGTAATCTTCGTTGCATTGGGGCGTGTGAGGGTTTTAAGCCAGTCCTCCAGGATCTTTTAGACAGACACCTGGTCCAAGTAGGGGTCCAGGAGAAAGAAGAAAATGTATCTACCTTGCAGTCTGGTAATAGAGGCTCCAGAAGACCGTTTGAGATTCCTTGCAATTAGGGGTGTTCAGTGGTTCGGGCAAATCCAAACCAACCTACGATCCAATCCAAACCGATATGTTTGGTTCGGATATTTTTCGTGTTCGGGTCAAAATCGAACAAATCCAAACCAACCCGTAGTTGTTTGGATCGGGCAACAGATTTTAAAAATCAAATCCGCGAGCCCGAACCAACCCATATTACGTCATAACAATTTTGTAATTTTAGATGCACACGATTTTATTTGCTTAGAATTTTTACCTTAATAATTTATGATTAAGTTGTAAAATTTTAATACTATGAATGGGAAGACTATTAGTGGATTTGAGTTTGATTTCGTGTGATTTTCAATTTTTTTTAGCTATTTAAAGTGTTGGAATATCATAAAAAATGTTTTTTTTTATATTTTAGAAAATTAATATTTTAGTGAATGACCCGTGAGCCCAATCCAAACCAACCCGTCCAATATCGGTTCGGTTTGGTTCGGATTTTGGAGGAAAAAATGTAAAATCCGAACCAACCCAAACCGAATAATTATCATTGGTTCGGGCAACGGATTTGGTCAAATTCGATCCAAACCGACCCACGAACACCCCTACTTGCAATCTGAATTCCAGCCCAGCTGCGACAAGGCCTTCAACTATCATTATTCCAGTGCCCGCTGCCACCCCTAGTGGAGAGGCTAGGTTGGTCCCATGGAGTTGCAATGTACGAATGCAGGCGGAGGCCCCCAAGAGCACTGTGGACGTAACCAACATTGCTGGGAATAGCGGTATTACAAGGAGCGGAAGGTTGTATGCTCCTGAAAACCTCAGGGGAGAGCCACCCAAATCAGGAGAAGAAGGAGCCTGTAAAGGAAAAGGCAAAGAAACTGCAGAAGTTAGAAAGGTATCAGATAAGGAGGCTCAAGAATTCTTGAAGGTGATGAGGCAGAGTGAATATCAGGTGATAGACCAGCTGAGTCAAACCCCATCTAAAATTTCAATGCTTTCTTTGTTGCTCAGTTCAGAGGCACATCGTGCAACACTGCTAAAGATTCTGAATGAAGCTCATGTCTCCCAAGACATTACAGTGAGTCAGCTTGATGGGATTGTCGGCAATATTGTGGCATCCAATTATTTGACCTTTTCAGACACTGAACTTCCTCCAGCAGGGAAAAATCATAATCAAGCTCTCCACATCTCAGTCAAGTGTGGAGATTATATACTTGCCAGGGTGCTCGTCGATAATGGTTCATCCTTGAATGTGCTGCCTAAGTCTACCATGGATAAGTTGAATGTAGATTGTTCATATCTGAAACTGAGTTCTACTCTGGTCAGAGCGTTTGATGGGTCGGTTAAGGAAGTTTATGGAGAAGTAGAAGTGCCGCTGCAAGTGGGTCCCGAAGTGTTTTATGTTGTCTTCCAAGTGATGGACATCAGGTCCTCCTACAGTTGCCTACTAGGACGACCTTGGATACATGCTGCTGGGGCAGTGCCATCTTCGCTCCACCAGAAGCTCAAGTTTGTGGCTGAAGGGAAGCTGATAGTGATCCATGGGGAAGAGGAAACATTGATAAACAGATCACCACCTGAATACTATGTGGAAGCAGCAGAAGAATCCTTTGAGACCGCCTTCCAAGGATTGGAAATTTCCAACGCTGTTTTTGTTGAAAGTAAGCCTCCGTGGGAGCCTAGGTGGTCCAGAGCTGATATGATGGTAGCGAAGGTGATGCTAGGACAGGGATATCAGGTTGGTAAAAGCCTAGGAAAATCTGCTCAGGGAATTGTGAGACTCGTCCAGTTAAGGGGAAATATTGAAAGATTCGGTGTTGGGTATGTCCCAAGTCTTGCTGATAGGGAGAGGCTGGCCAAGCTCAAAGGAAGGGTACCCAATCAGGGGAAGATGGTCATCACTCACCTCGAGAACCATTTCCAGAGTGCCGGTATGCTAAACCCTGACCAGGTCAATGTGATTGAAGAAGGATCAAGCTCGAGTGGCCGTGCTGTCGGCTTGGTGCGCTGCTGTGCTGCTGGAGAGAAGCTGCAAAACTGGGAGATCATGGATTTCCCCGTGTTTTTCAATTTAAAGTAATTATCGTTGTAATGCAAAACCCTCGGCTCTGCCCAAGGCCCTGGGATATTTCATTCGGGCACATATGTTTTATCAAAACTCATCAATCAATAAAATGTTATTTTGAATAAAATTTTTGTCTTCATCTTTTATTTGTGTGTCTTTTCTTCGTTTTTATTTTCTGTTCCACTTTAATGCAGATCGAAAATAATCTCTGAAAATAATAATGCCCATAATTCATACTGTGATTTTGATTACCCGGTTAACCAAGCCGAGGAAGATGCTGAGAATGATTGGGATGCTCCTCCGGAAATCATGAGAATGGTAGAACAAGAAGAAAAAGTCATTGAGCCCCATGAGGAGTCTACAGAAATGATCAACTTGGGTACTGGAGAGAATAAGAAAGAAGTCAAGGTCGGTACTGCAATGAATAAAAATAATCGCACAAAGTTGATTCAGCTTTTGCGTGATTATGTTGATATCTTCGCATGGTCGTATCAAGATATGCCTGGCTTGGATACTAACATTGTAGTACACAAGTTGCCCATCAAACCGGAATGTCCGCCAGTCAAGCAGAAGTTAAGGCGGATGAAGCCTGAAATGTCTCTAAAGATTAGAGATGAGGTCAAGAAGCAGTTCGATGCAGGATTCTTAGCTGTGACAAAATATCCTGAGTGGGTAGCCAATATTGTCCCGGTTCCTAAGAAAGATGGGAAGGTTCGAATGTGTGTTGATTACCGTGACTTGAATAGGGCAAGCCCTAAAGATGATTTCCCTCTACCTCATATCGATGTCTTGGTGGATAGCACTGCTCGGCATTCAATGTTCTCCTTCATGGATGGATATTCAGGCTATAACCAAATCAAAATGGCTCCAGAGGATATGGAGAAGACCACTTTTATAACTCCTTGGGGAACTTTCTGTTACAAGGTTATGCCTTTCGGGTTGAAGAACGCCGGGGCAACCTACCAAAGAGCAATGGTAGCCTTATTCCATGACATGATGCATAAGGAGATTGAGGTCTATGTGGATGATATGATTGCCAAATCAAAGACTGATGAAGAGCATGTGGTTAACCTACAGAAGCTATTCGAACGTCTCAGAAAATACAAACTCAGGTTGAATCCAGCCAAGTGCACCTTCGGGGTTAGGTCAGGAAAGTTGTTGGGTTTCATCGTTAGCCAGAAAGGAATTGAGGTAGACCCGGGCAAAGTGCGAGCAATTCTGGAGATGCCAGTTCCTAAGACAGAAAAATAAGTCCATGGTTTCTTGGGAAGACTGAATTACATCTCTCGATTCATCTTCCAGTTGACTGCAACTTGCGAACCAATTTTCAAGCTACTGTGCAAAGACCAAGAGGTAAAGTGGAATGATAAATGTCAAGAAGCATTTGAGAAAATCAAAGTGTACCTGCAAAATCCACCAGTCCTAATGCCACCTATGCCTGGAAGGCCTCTCATTCTATACCTCACTGTATTAGATAGTTCTATGGGTTGCGTGCTGGGGCAACAGGATGAGTCGGGAAAGAAAGAGCATGCGATCTACTACTTGAGCAAGAAATTCACAGACTGTGAGACAAGGTATTCACCATTGGAGAAAACTTGTTGTGCTTTAGCTTGGGCTGCGCATCGGTTGAGACAATATATGCTGAGCCACACTACCTGGTTGGTATCCAAAATGGATCCGATCAAGTACATATTCGAGAAACCTGCGCTTACCGGTAGAATTGCTCGTTGGCAGATGCTTCTGTCGGAGTATGACCTTGTATATGTAACACAGAAGGCAATCAAAGGTAGTACACTAGCAGACTACTTGGCACACCAACCGGTTGATGATTACCAATCAATGCAATGTGAATTCCCAGATGAGGACATTATGGCATTATTTGACGAAGGAAAATCTCAAGATGATGAAAGGTGGAGAGTGTTGTTCGATGGTGCCTCTAACATGTGGGGGCACGGGGTCGGAGCAGTACTGATCTCTCCAGACAACCGCTTCATACCGTTTACTGCCAGACTAAGCTTCTACGTCACAAACAATATTGCAGAATATGAGGCGTGTATCCTAGGTATTCAAGCAGCCCTCGATTGGAAAGTCAAAAGGCTCGACGTGTATGGAGATTCAGCTCTGGTTGTCCACCAGGTGAAAGGAGATTGGGAAACAAGAAATCCTGATTTGATTCCTTACCGTGACTATATTCAAGAATTAATCAAGCCTTTTGAGGAAATCACTTTCCAGCACATACCTCGCAGTGAGAATCAGTTGGCAGATGCTTTGGCAACCTTATCATCAATGTTCAACGTCAGCTGTGACAAAAGCCTGACGACTGTTAGAATTCAGCACAGAGGTCTACCTGCATATCATTACTGTATGGCGGTCGAAGAGGAATCAGATAATAAGCCTTGGTACCATGACATCAAGCAGTACATCACAAACAGAGAGTACCCTCCCGGAATTACAGAAAATGACAAGAGAACACTTAGGAGGCTGTCAGCAGGTTTCTTCTTGAGTGGAGACGTCCTTTACAAGAGAAATCATGACTTGGTACTCCTCAGATGTGTGACAGCAGAAGAGTCTGTAAAGATTATGAGGGAGGTACATGAAGGCTCATTCGGAACTCATTCAAATGCGCCTACCATGGCTAGAAAAATCTTGAGAGCTGGCTATTACTGGTTGCAGATGGAAAGTGATTGCTACAGTTTTGTTCGAAAGTGCCCTAAATGCCAAATTTATGCTGATCATGTCCATGTGCCGCCTGCCAAGTTGAATGTTATGACTGCGTCCTGGCCATTTTCAATGTGGGGAATGGATGTCATTGGTCCCATTGAACCCAAAGCATCAAACGGGCATCGCTTTATCTTGGTCGCCATTGACTATTTCACGAAGTGGGTTGAAGCTGCCTCATATTCTAGTGTAACTAGCGCAGTGATTGCCAAGTTTGTGAAGAGAGATCTGATTTGCCGTTATGGTCTCCCTAACAAGATCATCACTGATAACGGCAGCAACCTGAACAGCAAGATGATGAAAAATCTGTGCGCAGAGTTCAGAATCCAGCATCATAATTCTTCCCCCTACAGGCCCAAGATGAATGGGGCAGTCGAAGCAGCCAACAAGAACATCAAGAGGATTGTGCAGAAGATGGTGGTCACCTACAAGGATTGGCATGAGATGCTTCCTTTCGCCTTGCACGGTTACCGTACTTCAGTACGTACGTCGACCGGGGCAACTCCTTTCTCTCTGGTATACGGGTCAGAGGCAGTCCTCCCCATTGAAGTTGAGATCCCCTCTCTCCGAGTGATCATGGAGGCCAAGCTGGAAGAAGCAGAGTGGGCGCAAGTTCGCCTAGATCAGTTAAATCTCATTGAGGAAAAGAGAATCTCAGCTTTGTGTCATGGGCAGTTATATCAGCAAAGGATGAAGACCGCTTTTGACAAGAAGGTTCGTCCCCGTGAATTCAATGAGGGAGATCTGGTGCTCAAGAAGATCTTGCCGATCCAGACAGACCCCAGGGGCAAATGGGCTCCAAAGTATGAAGGACCTTACGTGGTGAAGAAGGCATTCTCAGGAGGAGCTTTGATTCTGGCAAACATGGATGGAGATGAGATCCCGAATCCAGTAAACTCAGATGCTGTCAAGAAGTATTATGCCTAAAGAAATAAATAAAAAAAGAGAAAGATGAGCCAAGCAAGAATTAGCTCGCTAGGTTGAAAACCCGCAAAGGGCGGCCTAGGCAAAATCAGAGCGACCCGATGGATTGAAAACCCGCAAAGGGCGATCCAGGCAAAAATTAGGGTCAGAAAAGTTGGACTTGAAAAAAGAAAAAAAGGCAACCAGCACTCCCAAAAGTTTGGATAAGAGGTTGGTCAAAGTTATGAGTATGGACGGTGGGCACCGTTACTTCAGAGATGAAATTACAAGATCTGTTCCTTTTGCTTGTATTTTTTTAGTTTAAAAGAAAATCATAATGTACTTTCAATTGGCGTGACTTTCTGCGCGTCCAATTTCTATATCAATAAAAGTCCAACTTTTCTTCCATATATGTGCTTTTCGTGTCTTTGCTTTCTTCTATTCGGTTTCTTTCAAAATAATGATTTTTATGATTGATGAAATTGAATTGCAAAACATGTGTACATTCATAGCATTACAGGATCATTACGAAATCTTTGAAAATACAGAAAGAAATGATTTCCCAAATGAATAAAGCTGTAAACAAAGCAGTTGTGACAATTCGATGCGCAGTCCTTGTGTAATCGTTGTCCCGAGACAGCATTCGTCCAGTAGAGTGATTTAACCAGCAAAAGAGTGCCAAAAAAAAAAACAAATAAGCGGAAAACAGAAAGCTGCTCAAAGCAAACAGAATAAACAAAAATAAACAAGCAGAAAAAAGAAAGCTGCTTAAAGAAAACAAACAGCATAAACAAAGACAGAAGAATTGCAGAAAACGGAACATAAAAGAACACACCATCTTCATATCATTCATCATTCTCATACCATTCATACCATTCATTGCTTCATGGCATCAAACAGTAGTGCATTACACTTTCAATTTGTATCTCAGAAGAGCGAAGAAATAACAGAAAAAGCATTCCACCAAAGTCAATCATTGCATTCATATGCATTCAAGTGCATGCATTTCATGTACCAGTCAAGATAGAAGTTACCTCAGACTAGATAGTCTCAACCCAGAGTTAGTAAACTCCATCAACCCAGAGTTAGTGAACTCCATCAATCCAGATCACAACATCGTGTACGAGCACGCGATGGATCCATCCGACTTCGTCAAGTCCTTCGGATTAGTTATGTCAACCTAAGGCATAATGGACATCCTTTGATCAAATCAGTTCCGGACCTGATGTTGATCGGTCGCTCGAGAAGGCCACCCCTAAGCTCGGACTCAACAAGATTCCGTTAGAAGGTTTTTAGGCAACCTCCGAATTCAGGACCCCAGCGTCCCTTCAGAACCCCAGTGTTCATTCAGGATCCAAGCATCCCTTCAGGACCCAAGTGTCCATCCAGGTTACTTTCTTTACTGCTTTCTTTATAGCTTTATTTCCTGCTTTTTGAGGGCGGGCATTTCATTTAAGTAAAAAAAAACAGAGAGAAAATTCGGGTTTTCCCAAGCAGACAAAATCAGTATAATTTCTGAATTCTTTATTTCTATTTTGCCTCGGAATATGTTTCGGCCAATTCATATTCCTTGTCAAAATCCAAATAAAGAGGGGCAGCTGTCATACCCTAATTTTGTCCGCCTAGGTCGAAACCCTAATTTTCAAACAAAAAATAAGTAAGTTAAGGCTTAGCATTCATTCATAATGTCATGAAGACCATCATTCATGCATTTCAAAGTTTTGAAAGTCATCTTAAGATTAGGGATGCATTGCATTGCCTTTTATGGCATTTTCAGAGTTTTTTCAAGACCAAGGGCATTTTGGTCATTTTCGAAAAATGAGATATTTCTCAGCAAAAAAATCATTTCTTGCATACATTTTAGATTTTAGGGTCATTTTAGAGTTTTGAAGTAATTCTTGAAAAGAAAATGCATTTTGAACGAGGATTAGGGTTCTAATGATCAAAAGGGCATTTTGGTCATTTCGCCAAAAATTCAATTTTTTTCATCAAAGAATCACAGGGATCTATAAGGAATCACTTGAGGAGAGATATGCTTGATCATACATATTTTTGGTAAATACATTGTTGATTTATGTAAAAGAAAGAAAAAGTCAAAACCGTAAAGTCAACAATGGAATATTCTTCAAGCATCTTCAAAGTGGGGCACCCCAAATCAATTTTGGGATGATGGTAGCATTTATTTCTGAGCCCAATGATTGATCATAGGATATGGCCCAATTTGGCATAATATTGTGGATTTACTTGAAAAAGAATAATCAAAAAATGGGTTGGAAATGGAATGATCACACAATAGTACAAGTTGTACAATTTACAACTTGCACACCAAGGCCACAAACCTGCGCATATCAGCTCCATATACACCCAATTTTGATTTATTTTATTGCTTGATAATCATGTTTTGATCATAGCCTTCCATTTGAATTGTAAATGCAATCCCAACCCTCCATTTGAATTAAAATGGCATTCTTGCAATATGAACCATTTAGAAAAACATTTTGGTAAAATAATTTATCCTTCACCCTCCCTCCAAAGCTGCGCACTATTCACCCTCTCTCCTCCCTTTGTGCTTCTTGACTACCCTCAATCCTTGTGACAATTGATCCTAACCATTGATCCCAAATAAAACTCTAATCCTAGAGCACAAGTGAGATGGAGTGACATAGTTACCCTCAACTTTGAGTGGCCTCTATAAATACCATCTTGTGCTCAGCTCTCAAGGACCTTTGGCTGATCACTCACTCCTCAAAAAACCCTAGCACACCCTCTCAAAAAAGCCTCCAAAACCGTGAGCATACTCACCATCATCCACCCATTGTTCCTTTGATTTTTCTTCACCAAATCACTTCCAATCCACTCCCATTTCACATATCTTCTTCCTACCATCTTCAAGTCCAGATCCATACCCTCAAGAGCTTAGGATTTCGAAGGTTTTCAAGGGCTTGGTTGGTGTTCTTTTGAAGATTTGGTTGATTGGTTCACTAGCTCTCCATTTTTGCATAGTTTAGTGAAGGCTCAAGGTAAACTCTTAGAACTCTTTGCATTCATAAACTTTTTGCATCAAAAAAAAAACTTATCTCTTTTGCATATTCATCAAAATGTAGATTAGGGGGCTGTTGGGGGAGATTTGGTATCTCACCCCTTTTGAATAAGTTGTGTTATGTGATCTTTGCATATCATCATCTTTGCATCTTTGTTTCATGAATAAAATGCTCTTTTCTCCTTGATTTGGTTTCGGCCTCATGTTAGATCTTAGGGATCTTGTTTCTTCTAGTTCATTTCATGTCCAAAATGTGAATAATGGTTGGATTTCAAGCATGTGTAGCTTCGGGTTCAACTTGTAGAAATTAGGGTTTTGATGTTTGTTTCATTTCCTTAATTTTTGTGTGAATAAATGTATGTGTTACTTGATCTTGATCTTATAATCTCATGTGCTATGTTATGTTTGTGTTTGATGTCATTCTCATGCATCAATTTATGTCATGTTTGGTATGAAATTTGTTGGTGAATATTGCTTGCAAGCATTCGGCCAAGGCCATTCTTATGACCTAGTTTTGTTGCAATTTGCTTTGTTGATTTGGTGTGTGTAAATAATTTTGTGTAAATGTGTTTTGTTTTTAACCATTTACCAATGTACTTTACTATTCACTTAAAAAAATTACCAAAAAGTTAAAAACATTTTCATTCTTACTTTTCACTTCTTACCACAAGTTTTTACCTCATTCATTAACTCTTTACTCAAAAATACAAAAAGATTTTACCATTCACTTTGTACCATTTACCTTTCACCTCTCATTAAAATATTTTCACTTGCATTCACACTTGTTTCACTATTTGCATATCATATCATGTTTAATCACTTACCTCTTGTTGATGATTGGGTGATGTGATCCAAATACTTATGCCTAGTGCATATCCCAAGTAGGGGAGATCACCCAAAGTGAATCAATCCCTTTGTGTTTCATTTGCATAGTTAATTACTTATCTCTTGTTGATGATTTAATAATGTGATTCAACACTAATGCCTAGTGCATGCCCCAAGTGTTGAAGATTACTTGAAAGTGATTCAACTACTTGCATCATTTACCTACATGCTTTGCATTCATTACTTGTGTGCTCGTTGTACTTGAAAGTGTTGAATTAGTGTTCACAACTTGTTTGTTTTGATTTTCGCAAAGACTTTGTAAAGTCATAGACTTATTGCTGCTCGATAGTAACACTTCAAACCTCAAAACCATGTTGTATGTGAAAGACAATTCGTTACTCGTTAGCAACATCTACAGTTTCAAAACTTTTAGCACTCAAGTTCAAAAACAAGTTTGTCACTCATTAGTAACAACTTCAATTTTCAAAAACCTTTTGCATTCATAATTAAAAACAGTTTTTGCATTTGCACTCAATCAATTTCAAACTCATAAAAACAATGTGAGCAAGTAATGATCACCCATAGCCTTAGCTAGTTTGATCATGAAAGCTCTCCCTTTTTCAAAAGCCATTTGAACTAGTAAAGATCACCCATAGCCTTAGCTAGTTTGATCATGAAAGTTCCTTCCTTTTTCAAACACCTTCTTCAAGGCTTCTTTTTCTCGCTCCAAGAACTACGTTGCTTTGATTCCCACTTGGGATACGTAGGAGCGAGACTTGTTCTCGTCAAGCACATCAAAAAAAATCTTCACTTTCACAACAATAAAAAACCTCCATTTTCAAAACAAACAAAAATGTTTTCAAACCCATTGTCGTTAGTAGCTAATCAGAACCGTAGTTCGTCTAGCTATTGACATCAATGTCCTTTCTCCAAAAAGAACAATAAGTGATGACCACCCATAGCCTTTGCTAGTTTGGTCATCAAACAAATCAATCCTTTTCAAAAAGGCTTTCAAAAAGAGAATAAAAACAAGTTGTCACCAACGGTCACCCAGAACCTTAGTTCGTTTGACTAGCGGTAGCGACTCCTTTTGAGTACTTAGCGGTGATTACCCATAGCCTTAGCTAGTTTAGTCACTCGCTAGTACTCGTCCTATTTCGAAAACTCACCTAAAAAGTAAAAAAACAAAAACCAAGGCAGAACTACGTAGCTCTGAATTCTCCATTGTACCAGGAGATACGTAGGAGCGGGTCGTTACCCCCGTCGAGCTCTTTTCTAAAAAAACTCTTTTTTTTTCTTCTTTACATAAGTTTTCCATTAATTTCCCATCCATCTTCAAATAAGAATAAAATAGGCAAATCTAAGTGTTCTTCAAATCAAACATTAAAACCACACAATTTAATTAGAGGTTCCCTTTCAGTAGAAAGGAGGAATGGGGTGCTAATACCTTCCCCATTCCTAACCGACCCCCGAACCCATATCTCTATTTTTCAAAAGACCACCCGCCTTTTCGTAAAAGACTTTTTTCTAATGTTTTGGTCTAAAAACTAAAATATTGGTGGCGGCTTCACAATTTTCTACGTTGTACATTGAAGAACCCTAAACGGGATTTTTCGGGGTACAACAAGTATTTATAAAACTGATCATTTCTAGAAAAACAAGGCTTTTTCATCATTTAAAAATTTGACTCATTGATGCACTTCTTCAATTTTTGAGAAGAATATGAATTGATCATGTTTCATATTTATTTAAGTCTAACAGAAACTGATGCACTTAATTCATCATGTTAACACAATTTAATCATGTTATCACATGCTTTGTTAAGTACATCTAAAACTTAAAACATACTAACACTACATACTCACATGCTTTTTAACATATTATAAGAACTTATTTAAACACATATACATAACTTACTTAAACACATCATACATACATATATTCAGTCATATATCATTACTTAAGCACAAAACATGTTGAAAAATATAGTGCATACACAAAACACATAGTATTCTCCACTCCCCCCCCCCCCCCCCCCAACTTAAGTATGAGCAGTGTCCTCACCGCTCTAAGTTGAGTAAACAGGGGAACCAAAACATGGGAGATATAATCAAAAGTATTTAGCACATAGCAGTAAGTTAACATATAATATTTAACACATAGAGTAAAGTACTAAAGCAAAATATAATATAGGAAACAACATTAAAAGTATCCTTTTACTCTTTCTTCTGGAATCTGGGACTGGCTCTCACAGCAGAGCTATGTTTGGCTCTCATCTTCCTTGGCTTTGTTTTGGTAGCAGCCACATCAGAGGTAGGCATACCAGGATCATCTACACTAGCCTCAGGCATTTCTGCCTCTTCAGGTGTAGCTTGTGTAGGAACATCTGGTGTAGCCAGTGTAGACACTTCAAGTGCAGGCACACCACTCTGCACTGGAGTTTGCTCAAATTGCTGCTCAATTCCCTCTTGCTGTTGCTCTGCTACCTTCTCAGATTCTTTCTCTCCTTCTTTGGGTGTTGCTTCCTCAGTTACCTCATTCTCACCAGCTTGTACCCCTGTACCCTGTACACCATAGAGTGAGCTCATTGTCCACATCTTCTTTGTTGGAGCAGGCTTCATTGTCCTCCTGGTGTATCCCAGCATCTCTTTCTTCTCTGCCAAGGCTTTCAAAACTGCAGTAATTGTTGCTGCAGGGCTAGTTGCCATAACTTTGGATTTCTTTGATGCTCCTGCACTAGGTGTAGGCACATCAGCAGCTTCCTTGACAGCTTCTTCTTGCTTCTCCTGCTCAGAACCTTCTTTGCCTCTCTCTTTCTCAGGCTCTTCAGTGATTACCTGCATTTGAACTTTCTCAACAACAAGGTTAGTAGGCTCAGTAGCTTGTTCTGTGATAGGGGTGGGAGATGTTTCTTTTGGAGTTTGGGATGGGAATGGTGTAGCTTCTCTAGTGACTTGGGTTTCTTTTTCTGTTGTTGGGGTTATTTCTGGTGGAGGGGTGGGTTGTTTTTCTGATTGAGGTGATGGTGATGATTGGACTTGTGGTGATGGTTGAGTAGGTGATAGGTGAGTGGTGGGGGATTTTTGTGGTGGTGGTGAAGGGCTAATGGATTGTTGTGATGGGGGTGATTGTGGTTGTGGTTGGTTTGCTGATTTCTTTCTGATTTCATACTTCCTCCTTGCACTATCCTCCATTGTTGAACTGCCATTTTCTTCTTCACTTTCTGCCATTGACTCAGAGTCATCTTCCTCCACATCTTTCTCTATTTCTTTCACAACTTGCCTTGCCTCCTCATCTTCCTCAGTGTCTTCCTCACTCAACAGTAACTCAGGCTCTTCTACTCTTGGTTTCTTCCCCTTCTTATCCTTCTGAGTATCTCTCTTTCTCTTTGCTCTTCTCTCTTTCTCTACTGCTACTTCTTCCTCTTCCTCCTCTACCTCTTCTTCTACTTCTTCATCAATCACCCAGCTAGGGAAAACTGGAGCTTCTACCTCTACCTCAGGGTCATCTAACTTCAATTTTAACCAGTCATGCTGCTCTCTTTGAAACTTCCATACTGCTTGAAGTTTCTGCACCAGGAGTTCCTGCACTTCCTGCTCTGCAGTATTCTTAATTCTGACAGACCTGATTCTTTCTTTTACCTCTGCAGATAAACCACTAGGGGGAGTCTTTCTTTGAATTTTCTCAAGCTCAGAAGCTATTACCCCTTGCTTTTGACATAGTTCAGTGATCAAACAGGGAAAATACAAGAATCCAGAGGTTTTGGTTTGACATTCCATTATCTCTCTAGTGATCAGTTTTCCTATATCTACATTATTTTCAATCAAGATTGAATCTATGAGAATTAACCTATCTTTAGATAATGTGGATGTGTGTGAGGTTGGGAGGATTGAAGCATCAATGAATAAGTGCCAGTTTCCTAATTCAGGGATTAAATCTCCAGTTCTAAGTTTAAACTCAGTATTGGTGAATTTCTCCCATTGAGATCCTTCTACTGCTATCCTATCTTTGATTTTAGACATTTGTTTCTTCCCATAAGTCTCTAACTTCTCTTCAAATGCATCACCAGTGTAGTTCAAATCATAATGCTTATTAATTCTAGCAGGATCAAAGAAGACTTTCTTACCTCTGACCATTGAGTAGAAAATGGTCCCTCCTCTTGTGTTCTGAATTCCAGAGTAGAATTCACGAACCAGTTGCTCCAGGTAGTAGGCTCTAGGTTGCACAAACCTCTCCCAATGTAGATTGTTGACTGTTGAGAGGAATGAGTGATGGGCCTTTGCGAAGTTGAAACCTCTCTCTGGTAAGAACTTCATGCTCCAGAAATGTTCACACCCAGGAATTACGTCCATAGATGTGGTTGCTTTTGATTTCTTGGATTTTTCAAGAGTACCTGCACTGGGTACTTTCCCTGGTGATTTGGTGGCCGATTGCTTCTTCGCCATTGATGATTTTTAGGGTTTTTGAATTGGTTTTGTTAGAGGTTGAAGATGAGTGTTTACAGAGAATAGAGATGATCAGTTTTGTGAGAGAGAATGGAAGGAGTGGCTTTGTGAGAATGTGAGCGGTTTGAGTGAGTTAGTGGGAAGGTTAGTTGAACATTTTTCATCCATGTCTTTCAGTCACAATACTAACTTTAGTGTAGGCAGTGTGGCTGCATCAGGTGTAGAAACACCAAGTGTAGCAACACTGGCTACTCTGTTGTCCTGTTTTTCTACAAAATACACAAAACATCAAATTGCTCAAAATAATA
The DNA here is from genome assembly GCA_039519185.1 of Astragalus membranaceus. Classification (NCBI taxonomy): domain Eukaryota; kingdom Viridiplantae; phylum Streptophyta; class Magnoliopsida; order Fabales; family Fabaceae; genus Astragalus; species Astragalus membranaceus. Next base: position 79,445,950 of record CM076847.1, read on the forward strand.
ATATTAGCTATATATAGTGATGGGTTGCCTCCCTCAAGCGCTTGTTTTAAGAGTCTTACAGCCTGACTTGTACCTTGCATTAAGGTTTTTCAAAATGAGTTGTGACCTTATCTCTCACCACATGTTCTCCATAGTACATTTTCACTCTTTGTCCATTGACTTTGAAAGTGGTATCAGTGGTTGCATCATATAGATCAACTGCACCATGGGGGTAGATTTTAACTTGTTTGAATGGTCCTGAACATCTTGATCTTAGTTTTCCAGGGAAGAGTTTCAACCTAGAATTGTACAATAGAACCATTCCTCCTTCTCTAAGTTCTCTCCTTTGGATTTTCTTATCTTGCCATGCTTTGGTTTTTGCTTTATAGATCTCTGCATTCTCATAAGAGAATTGCCTAAGTTCTTCTAATTCATTAAGCTCTAAAAACCTTTGCTCACCTGCCTTTCTGAGATCAAAATTTAGCTTTTTGATAGCCCAATATGACTTGTTCTCAAGTTCAACAGGGAGATGACATGCTTTGCCATAGACTAACTTATAGGGGGACATACCTAATGGAGTTTTATATGCTGTTCTGTATGCCCATAATGCTTCATCTAAGTGTAGTGACCAATCTTTCCTATTTGGTCCAACCATTTTCTCAAGCATTCTTTTTATTTCCCTATTTGAAAGTTCAGCTTGTCCACTTGTTTGTGGGTGATAGGCAGTAGCAATCTTATGTTTTATCCCATATTTTGCAAGAAGATTTTCAATGAGTTTATTGCAAAAATGAGAGCCTTCATCATTGATGATAGCTCTTGGGGTGCCAAATCTTGAAAATTTGTTTCTTTGTAAAAATTTGCTTACAGATTTGGCATCATTATTTGGGAGTGCTACAGCCTCAACCCATTTGGACACATAGTCTACTGCTACTAAGATGTACTCATTACCAAAAGAAGGTGGAAAAGGTCCCATGAAATCCATACCCCAAACATCAAATAATTCTATTTCTAGAATATTAGTTCTAGGCATTTCATGTTTATCAGATATGTTACCACTTCTTTGACATTTATCACATGTTTTGACCATATAATAAGCATCTTTAAATAGAGTAGGCCAAAAATAATTTGATTGGAGTACCTTAGCTGCTGTCCTTTGGCTTCCAAAGTGACCTCCATATGGTGCAGCATGGCAATGCATGGGCACTGCTTGCTATTCTTCTTCAGAGATGCATTTTCTCATGATTTGATCTGGACACATCTTATAAAGGTAGGGATCATCCCAATAGTATTGCTTTACGATATGGAAGAATCTCCTTTTCTGTTGATAGCTCATGTCACTTGGTACAATTTTGCTTACAAGGTAGTTTACTATGTCTGCATACCATGGTGTAGGTGTATGAGGTGTGGCCATACTGAGTGTAGAAACACTGGCTACATTCATGGTAATTGCTAGCAATTTCTCATCAGGGAAACTTTCCTTGATTTCTTCAATTGTACCTGCATTATCACTTTTTAGTCTAGAGAGATGATCAGCCACTTGGTTCTCCACCCCCTTCTTATCTCTAATTTCAAGATCAAATTCTTGAAGGAGGAGAACCCATCTAATTAGCCTTGGTTTTGCATCTTTTTTAGAAATTACATACTTGATGGCAGAATGGTCAGTGTATACAATTACTTTGGTGCCAACCAAGTAGGATCTAAATTTTTCAAAAGCAAAAACCACTGCTAATAGTTCCTTCTCTGTTGCAGTGTAGTTCATTTGAGCCTCAATTAGTGTTTTGCTAGCATAATAGATAGAATGAAACACTTTGTTATATCTTTGCCCTAGGACTGCTCCTACTGCAAAGTCACTAGCATCACACATGAGTTCAAAAGGCTTACTCCAATCTGGAGTGACTACAACTGGTGCTGTTACTAATGCTTTTTTCAGTTTTTGAAAAGCTTCTATAAAAGTTTCATCAAAATTAAAAGGCACATCATGTTGCAAAAGCATACACAATGGTTTTGAAATCTTTGAAAAGTCTTTGATGAATCTCCTATAAAAACCTGCATGACCTAAAAAACTTCTAATCCCTTTGATTGTTGATGGAGGTGGTAGTTTCTCAATGACCTCTATTTTGGCTCTATCCACTTATAAACCTTTTTTAGATATTTTATGACCAAGCACAATGCATTCCTTCACCATGAAATGACATTTCTCCCAGTTGAGCACTAAATTGGTGTCTTCACACCTTTGGAGAATTTTCTCTAAGTTGGATAGACACAATGAAAAGGTTTCTCCAAAAACTGAGAAGTCATCCATGAAGACTTCCATTGATTGCTCAATGAAGTCAGAAAAAATGGACATCATGCATCTCTGAAAGGTGGCAGGTGCATTACAAAGTCCAAAAGGCATTCTCCTAAAAGCAAAAGTGCCATAAGGACAAGTGAAGGTAGTTTTTTGTTGATCTTCTGGTTCAATGGCTATTTGGTTGTATCCTTAATAACCATCTAAAAAACAATAGAACTCCTTGCCTGCTAGCCTATCTAGCATTTGATCTATGAATGGTAGAGGGAAATGGTCTTTCTTTGTGGCCTTATTGAGTTTTCTGTAATCCATACAGATTCTCCATCCTGTGACAGTTCTTGTTGGGATTAATTCATTGTTCTCATTGGCTATAACTGTTACACCCCCTTCTTTGGAACACATTGCACAGGACTAACCCATGAACTATCAGAAATAGGTAGATAATACCAGCATCTAGCCATTTTATTATTTCTTTCTTAACAACCTCTTTCATTATGGGAATCAGTCTTCTTTGCCCTTCTGTGTTGTTTTTAGAGTTTTCTTCTAAAATTATCCTATGCATGCATATGGAGGGGCTAATCCCTTTAATATCTGCCATTTTCCAGTCTATGGCCTTCTTATGCTTTTTTAAGGTGTTAATAAGATCAATTTCCCGTTCTATAGATAATTCAGATGCAATAATTACAGGAAGTGTATTATCTTCACCTAAGAAAGCATACTTTAAGTGTTTAGGCAGTTCTTTTAATTCAAGCTTAGGAGGTTGCTCTATAGAAGGTAAATTCTTTCTAAGATTGGGATCTTCTAGATTAAGGGATTCATAAGTTCTACCCCATACCTTAGGTGTTGTTTCTTTCTCTGTTAGCATTCCATTCTCAATGATGTCCCCTGCAGGAAGTGTAGCTGCATCTGGTGCTAGTACTCTGGCAAGGTGATCATATTGCTTGTGGAATTGCTTCTCCACCAAATGGTCAAGAGAAATTGCTGAACACTCTTCACTCTCCTCTGTAGGATACTTCAAAGTATTCAATACATTAAATTTCACCTCTTGATCATTTACTCTCATGGTCAATTCTCCTCTTTGCACATCTATCAATGTCTTTCCTGTTGCTAAGAATGGCCTTCCAAGTATAACAGGCACTTCCTCATCTGCAATAAAATCAAGGATAACAAAATCTGCAGGAAACAAAAATTTGTCAACCTGTACCAAGATATCCTCAATGATTCCTTCTGGATATGCTATTGATCTATCAGCTAGAGAGAGTGTTAGGGTAGTAGGCCTAGCATTTCCAATTCCTAATTTGGTAAAAATGGACTTAGGCATCAAGTTGATACTTGCACCTAAGTCACACAATGCTCTACCAGTGTAGAACTTACCTATAGAAAAAGGAATTGTAAAGCTACCTGGATCTTTTAATTTTCTTGGAATCTTGTTTTGCTAGATTAAGCTGCATTCTTTTGACATTACAACAGTTTCAAATTCTCCTAATCTCCTTCTCTTAGAAAGCACATCTTTCATAAATTTAGCATAATTAGGCATTTGTTGCAGTGCTTCTATTAAAGGAACATTGATATGCAATTGTTTTAAAACATCTAAGAACTTACTGAACTGCTTCTCCTCATGTATTTTTTTCAATCTTTGAGGAAATGGAGGAGGAGGATATTCAGGAACTAACCTTGGAGTTGGAGTTGTATGAGATGCAGATGCATCAGGTGTTTCTGCATCTTGAGAATTTTTTTCATTTTTTTTATTTTTTTCTCCCTTATCTTTACCTTCAATCTCATCTGTTCCTTTTAAATCTTTACCACTTCTTAAAGAAATGGCCTTTACCTGTTCCTTACATTGCCTTTTTGAAGTTGATGCTTCTGTATTTGAGGGCAATGCACCTGCAGGTCTTTGATACAATGCAGTTGCTAATTGTCCTACTTGGTTCTCTAGATTCTTAATTGATGCATCTTGGGCTTGCCTAGCAGTTCTAGTTTCACTAATGAATGATTTAAGCAAACCTTCTAGAGAATTATCAGTGGCAGGTGGATTTGGTTTTTTGTTGATTCTGAGATTGAAAATCAGGAGGAGTAGCTGGTGCAGGTGCACTTGGTGCAGGAGCACTGGCATTGTTCCATCTAAAAATGTTAGTTTCAACCACATCATCAAAATAAGGAGAAGTTAAAGAAGAGAAAATTTCATTGGAATTTAAAGCTTTAATAACATCATCTTCTTTACCATTCCTTAAAGTTACCTTTTCCCGGTGAACCTCAATCACAGCATCACCAATGGTTAAAACAATTTGCCCAAAAATGGGCGCTTTCTCCTCTTTCTCCAAATCCAGAACCATGGGATCTTTCTCACTGTCCTCACAAATGCTCCCTTTAGTAGGATCTTTTGTTTCAATATGACTCCCTTCAGTAGGAGCTACTATTTTGATTTGACTCCCTTCAGTAGGAGTCTCATCATCTTTGTTGAGAGCTTCTTCCTCCAGATTATATTCCATGGAGACACCTTCATCTCTCGTAGGAATACTTTCTTTGTATATTGCTCAACTTCTTCATTTTGGGTAGACTTAGTTTGTGAAGGAGTTTCTTGGGCCTCTTGAGATAACAAAGCAATGAGACTTGAGATTTGACCCTTCAGGCTTCCAAATTCGTTGTTCGTGGCTCTAATTTGACCCTCCAAGCTTTCAAATTTGTTGTTCATGGCTCCAATTTGACCCTCCAAGCTTTCAAATTTTTCATTTGTCTGCTGCATAAACTTTGCCAATACATCATTGGTATCTTGTATCTCCTCCTCTTGCCTATGAAGATGTAGTGGCTCATAATTATCCCAGTTGGAGGAATAAGGAGGTGGCTCATAGTCATCCCAGTAGTTTGAATAAGGCTTATAAGGAGGAGGAGGAGGAGGAAATGGGATCTGACATTGAGGCATATACCAAGACAACTTCTCCAAATTCCTTTGTGCCTCTGCCTCTCTAATATAATCTCCAATTGTCTTAACCATGATTTAAACTTTTATCTGCAAAAAAAAGTGAACTGCAGCGGTCTCTTGGGAAAATGTTAGCAGTTTTTATTTTTTATTTTTTTTAGTAGGATAAAAAAACAAAATTAAAACTAAAGCATAAAATAAAGTCTAAAGCAATAAAAATCTGTTTCGTTTAATATTGCTAAATTAATCCCCGACAACGGCGCCAAAAACTTGTTGCGTTAAAAACACACTTATAGAAAGAAAAGGGGTAATAGTTTATGATTTAGTATCAATCCCCTTATGAAGGCTCAAATCTCACCTTTAAAAGCTAGTTCACACAAAGTACTCAACAGGGACAAATGCTAATTATCAGCTTCCTAAGGACATCCTCACAGTTACAATTAAGCACAAGTCTGTCAAGTAAATTAATTATGCGATCCCCAAAGGCAAAATCTCTATTTTTTTTTCAACTTTAAGCATAAGTCGCTAAAATAAGCCAAAAAAAATGCTATCAACATATACGGTGGGTATGTGCATTAATAGAGATCAAGTGACAAAATAACTCTCCTTAGAGCAAGTGTACTCTTTCGCAGAAGTAGTATAAAAGATTATCGTCTCCATAGGGATTAATTAACAAGTACCAAACTAATCAAAATTGCCTATTGTTTAGACGAACTAATAATTGAGTTATAATGAAAACAAATAAAAAGAAATAAATAAAAATAATTAAAATACTAGATTTAATAAATGGAGAGAGGTCTAGGGCTATGGTTTCACTTGCAAGCTTCGATTCCCCTATGTCTAATTCCTACTTGAATTCCTTTATTTTATTTAATTACCAATCCCTTTACTAAAGCTTTTAATCCGTTTGGTCATTCGCGATTAATATTCTTTTTCCTAAACTAACCATTGTTTGGTCATGCAAGAATTTAAATATAAGAAAAGCATAAAGAGCAAAAAAGTTGAATGATTGGAAGGCTAAATTAAAGTTTGGTCATGCATTAATTATAGCCCCAATTATCCTATAGGTCCACCAACTAATTGCAGTACGGTCGCTGATCAACTAATTGATTATGAACATGAAAATGGTAGCTAATCCTAATTATGTGATAAAAATAATAGGACGATATTAATTGAAATAAAAACCGGAATTCAGATATGAAATTAGAACATAAAAAGATCTCTAAACATGCAAGATCCACCTAAGACCCTAGAAGAGGATTTAGCTATCGAAAGTCATAGAGAACGATAAAATAGGAATTAGAGTCATGAATTACAGAGATAAAAATAACCCGGAAGTTAGATAAATTCTTATTCTGAATCTCCAGTCTCCTTTTCATGCTCCAAAGCTCTCTCACGGTGTCAAAAACGGTACCCAAAAACTCTTTTTCTCATCTCCTATGTGTTGCCGTCACTACCGCTTCTCCTAATTTTTGTGTTAATGTATGCGGCTGTGTGTGTTGTGCGGCTCTTTTCTTCATCCTTGTTACGGCTTCCTTCCCCTGTCAATTACGGCTTGCCTTTTTATTTCTCTCCAAGCATAGTTGGCTTTTCTTTCTCCTCAAGCTTTCAATTAAAACTCAGGTGCCTTCTTTTTGGTTCCTTTGTGGGAAGCCCATTATATATATATATATATATATATATATATATATATATATATATATATATATATATATATATATATATATGAGGCTCTAAATTAGAGTATAATTATTTTGATATTTTTTTCCTTTCTGCAAAATAAAGAATACATTAAGTCAGTAATTTATCTAATTATTAATAATTGCTCTAAAAAATGACTAAAGCATGTCCCTAAAAATACACTAAATTGGAGTTTATCACAGGTCTTTGATACAATGCAGTTGCTAATTGTCCTACTTGGTTCTCTAGATTCTTAATTGATGCATCTTGGGCTTGCCTAGCAGTTCTAGTTTCACTAATGAATGATTTAAGCAAACCTTCTAGAGAATTATCAGTGGCAGGTGGATTTGATTTTTGTTGATTCTGAGATTGAAAATCAGGAGGAGTAGCTGGTGCAGGAGCACTGGAATTGTTCCATCTAAAATTTGGGTGGTTTTTCCATCCTGGATTGTAGGTATTAGAGTAAGGGTTGTTATTCCTATTGTAACCAACACAATTGACTGAGATTGGGTTGCTAGGACACTCTTCATACACATGGCCTCCCCCACAATAAACACAACTTGTAGTTCCTGGAGGGGCTTGTTCTATGGCTGCTGCAGTGTTTTCCTTAGGAGTGGCTACACTAGATGTAGGTGCACTAGTGAACTGTTTGATCATATTAGTTAAAGAGGCTACTTGAGCAGATAGGGTTGATATGTCACTAATCTCATGTACCCCAGAAGTTTTCTTTTGGGCACTTGCCCTCTCAGTGGGCCAACTAGAACTATTTGTAGCTATCCTATCAATTAGATCACATGCTTCATTATAAGACATATTCAAGAGAACACCACCAGCTGATGCATCAAGCATCACTCTGGTTTGTGGTTCTAGACCATTGTAAAATGTTTCCATTTGTATAATGACAGGTAAACCATGATGTGGACACTTTCTTAACAGCTCTTTCCATCTTTCCCATGCTTCAAACAATGATTCAAATTCTTTTTGCCTAAAAGATGTAATATCATGTCTCATCCTAGCATTTTTAATTGGAGGAAAATATTTGCTTAAGAATTTTTCAGCTAATTCAGTCCATGTATGAATAGAATTGGGCTCTAAAGAATTTAACCATGATTTAGCCCTATCTTTCAGAGAGTATGGAAATAACTTAAGCCTAAATGCATCCTCACTAATACCAGGAATGATAAAGTTACTACAAACTTCTATGAATTGCTTTAAATGCTCATGGGGATCTTCATGAGGAGATCCACCAAATTGACCAATTGTTTGTAACATTTGGAACATCATGGGTTTAAATTCAAAGTGAACAGCATCAATATGAGGTCTAGCTATACTAGTTTGCATATGTTGATGATTAATTTGAGCATAGTCTCTCATAGGTCTATCCCTATCATTAATCATACCTATTGGTCCCATTTGAATGAATTGTTGTCTGTGATCTGCTTCACCTTCAGGTTGTTGCTGTGAATTTGGTCCCCCTCTCACTGAGGCATCTTCACTGTGGTGAGACATACTTCTGCAGCCTTGTTGTCTTTGTCTTTGTTGTCTTAGCAATCTCCTAAATCTTCTTTCAATTTCTGGATCACAATCAAATTCTGGTGGTCTATCTCTGGGCAAAAACTAGTGCTTCTGCACTAAGTGTATCTGCACTAGATGCTCTGCACAGAAAACAGAATACCAACAGTACTAAAAATAAAAACACTAAATTAACACTTTTAAACAACTAAAGTTTTACAATAATCCCCGGCAACGGCGCCAAAAACTTGGTGTGGAAAATAGTATGCAAGTATACATAGTCACACAAGTAATATAATGATAAGAAAAGGTCGAACCCACAGGGATTATGAAAACTATATGTTGCTTAGAGTGTATACTTAGTGTGTCTACACTATTCACAATTGGTTGGAGTTTATGAATTGTATTTAAACAATATAAACAGTAAATATGTGAAGGAAATCAGTTAGATAAAGTAGTTGAGATGTTTTCACCAAGTAACTTATTTCTAAGAGTTTTAGTGGTGTAGGAAGTGTAGGTACACTGAGTGCAGCTGCATGAGTGTGTGCTTTTCAGTCACTTTCTTCAGAGTTTCATTACAAACTTCCTATGTCTAGGCATGCTAAATAGGTTCACTCTTGTCTCTTAAGCGCCCACTGTATCACCCTAAGAACTATGTTATCCTATGTATAGGACTTAACATGGTTTTAACAAGCAATTCTTTATTAAAGCTAGTTTAACAAAGATGATGTTACAAACACTTATTCTTATCAACTCTTGATGTCTTAAATGTAACTCATGTCTGCTGTTACAAGTTTACCTATTCTAAGGTGATCAAATTCAGAATAAGTTTCCAAAGAAGTATTGCACAAGAGTTAAAATGCATACACTACTTGAACCACATATACTTACTTAGAAGTTCATTACAAAGCTTACAACATCTCAACTTAAGGAAATTAGCTCATATTACTCATTATAAAATAGAAAGAATTTGTAAGGAACATAACAAGATGAGTAATATTGCAAAAGAGCTAAAAGAGATAGAGATTACTCAAGTAGAAGAACTTTTGCATGAGATTTCCAAGTTGAAGTACAAGATGATATCCTTACACAAGTTTCCTCCAAGTAGAAGTGAAGGGAGTGGTTGTCAAGCACCTCCTTACCTTCCTTCTCTTTAGAAACGTAAATAAAACTAAACTAAACTGAAAATAAAACTAAACTTAAGTGATCCTTTAAGAAATGGATGAAGGATGATTTCTAAGTGAAGATATGGCTTGTATTTATAGGCATGAGAGCTTGCCTCCCTTGGAGGGTTTCCTTTGGCGCGAAATTGTAACTGAGATAATTAACCATGGTTAGTTGCAGACCTCCCATCAAGCAAGTTGTTCAAACTGGTCGCTTTGCATGAAGCTCACATGGGGTGGTCCAATGAATGAGTGCCACATGGCCTTGAGTGAGTGAGCTTCTCAACTAGTCTTTGATAGTAGGCGTCGAATTCTGCAAGTGGATCTGCTCCATATGACTAGGCATGACGTCACATATCAAGTGTTGAAGCATTGGAATGGTCCCTGGATGTTTTGGTCCAAAGTGCTGGTTTAGCAGGTGTAAGCAGTGTGGGCACTCCTAGTGTAGGCAGTGTGGGCACACCTGAAGTAGCTGCACTGAACAGAAACATCAAACCTAACAAGATATATGCATTTTGCCTAATTCATTGTCCTTATTCATTTGAATCTTTAAAATGTTGTTTCTTAATAAATAAGTTATATTTATATATTAATGTTCTTGAAGATAAGCAGTAATCCAAGTTTAATTGTATGAATAAATCTATATAAAATAGAGTTATCACACCCCCAAACTTAAATTGTTGCTTGTCCTCAAGAAATGTGGTACTGCCCCAATTTAGAGTTGATGATGTTGAGTGGATAAATTGCCTCTGTCTAGTGATGACAATAGCTAGGGGTGTAGAGGCAATAATGAATTGGGAATACCATGACTCTGGAGTGAAGGGTGGCAAACAAGAGATTCTGTCTCAACCCACGGCGTTTGGTGTTGCCCCAATCTTGACGAGAGCAAGGTTGCCCTGACTCGAGTAACACTGCGGAAGGCTTTATTTAGGATAATGGGTTGAGAAGATGCATCGGTATGGTTTTGTGGATGTGGATATGACAAGGAAATGAGATGGGCGTAGGGCGAATTTCCCCGACTTTAGGTGGAGTGAAGGGTGACGGGATTGCCCCACTTTGGAATGGTATTTCAAATGATTGCTTCTAGTGGGGTTGTGAAAGGTGACTGAGTTTGGGTCATGGGTTTTTGGAGTTGGTGGTATGGATTGGATGTGGTATATGAATGGGATGGATGTCGGACATTTTCCCCAAGTTCAAGAAGCATGAAAGGTGAAAGCTATGCCCCACTTTGATATCTAGGTGATGGTCCTAGTCTAAACTTTTGGCCCTTTGAAGGTGACTCCCACAGACTATGATAATCCTGAGTTTTTGATACGATGAAAATTTCACTTGGTGATCACTAAACCTTGTCTTGATATCAGTGCAATTTGAATGAATATTGGAGTGCAAGTCCCTTTGATTTTTTTTAACTTTCTTTTTTTGATTTTTTTCAGCAAATATATTGTAAATAAATAAACTTACTTGTCCTAAAATTAAATTTTTGAGAAAATGAAAGCAATCAACCGTTGATCCGCATGGACTTGTTAGGGTTGTAGCGTGGCCAGTGGTTAGGGGTTTATGAAAGAAGGGTTTGTAATGTGGTCAAAGGTTATGGGTAATGTGGTCAATGGTTATGGGCTTGTGGAGTATAGGATCAAATGGGCTCAGAGAGGTGTTTGATGGTTTATTGATACGGTGACCTTTTAAAAGATAAGTAGGTTCTGAGAAGTGCTGGAGGCCAATGATTCGGGTTTTGTGGAAGAAATGAGAATTCGGCCTAAGGAGGTGTTTGTGGGTTTATTCGGACAAGGATATCTTATGCGTTTCATGGTACGATGTATCAGCTCACAATTTCTACTGCTTTTGCTATTTCTTTTTCAGGGCCTTTTCAATCCCCCTTTTCTGAATTTCACTTTCCTTTTTTGTGATTTTCACTTTCTTCTTTTTTAAGTTGAGTGAGCTAATGTGAAATTGATCCTTGTCTTAGGTGACTGAAAGTTTTTTGGATTTTTTTTTTTTAAAAAAATTTCCTGGCTCGAAGTGGGTAGCAAAGGGTATTTCTTTTTGGATGTTTTTTTTTGAGGATATAGAAGGCTGGCCAAGCATCATTTCAAATCATGATTTCTTGTTTTCTCAAAAATTAATTCTAAGACAGCAATTTACTTATCTTCACATATCTGCTCCTTTTTTATGTGCCCTAATTTTTACTTAGGCTGCTCTCGCGAGTTTTCAACCTAACGAGTCTTTTTTGATTTTTTTCTTCTCTTTTTTTTTTGTAAAGGACTTGCACCAAGGGAATACAATGTTGACAAGATATCTAGTGATCACAAATTTGCCCCAGCATGGGGGCCTAAAGTGTTAGTTTGTGAAATTTCATCACTGGGAACCAACCAAGTAGTCGACTAGCTACTTGTGTGGAGAATATGCACCTTATGGGATGGTCGGGGTGGGACTGGACGTGTAAAGAAATGATGATAAGATAGAAAGATGTGGACATTAACTGACTCAGACAAGAATAAATGCACGTTGCATACAAGTTCACTATAAGAATACTTCACAGCGAGTTAACATAGTTAGAGACATGATAGAAGAAATTTTTAATAAGGTAACAAAATGGACCATTTGGATCGTTCATCATGGAACTGCTGAAATGCATCATTTTGCTAAAGAAAATTGTGAACGAGCTGCAAACAGTGAATAACTTTTTTTTTTTTGGAAATTGAGTTTCTGAAAACACCTTGAATTTGTAGCCAAGCTAAACTTTTCCAAAGAAGAAATAATCAACTTCGCCTCATCTCTCATCGAAGTTTTTGAAAAAGGTAATGCTCATGTTTTTTGTATGGATGAACACATGATAATGTATATGCATGATGCAGATGCAGATGCCTAAAATGCGTGAATGAATGATTTATGAATGAATGGAAATACATGGAAAAAATGAGATGTTCACAATTTTTTGAAATTGTGCTCATGATTGTTTTCTACTCTTTTCTAGAAAAAAATGTAATGCACGTGATAATGGATATGTATGATGAAAACACAAATGCGTGAAATGCGTGAAGGGAATGATCTCCTGAAAAGATCAGCTATTTTAAACAATTTTTTAAAGACAATATAGCATGCAGATGATGCAAACCGTCGTTTATTGCTAACTGAAATATATTTTGGACGATGAATGACTTTTTGTTTTTTTTATTTAGAAAAGGACTCGTGCATGGATGACTGATGCGTTTGAGGTGGTTTGGGATAAATAACTTTTATTTTTTTATGATGCATGAAGATGAGTAATGTGTTTGAATGAAATAATGAATGAATGTAATTTTTTATAATATCAAGGTGATATTATTTTCTCATTTTTGGCGCATGGCTATGCAAGATGAAGTAATTTAGACAAATAAAAAAAAATGATATTGTGTTATTTTCTAGATGATGAGATGCATTTTGGTACCATAATAATGGGATGAAAAAAATGACTGTATTCTATTATGAGTGCATGATGATTTTTTTTTATTTTCTAGTTAAAAGCCTAATTATGTAATTATGCTCACGCAACAAGAATAATCAAATTAAACGCCCCCTTGTGTCCTAATGCATGAAGGAACACATGGTGATAAATGACGAAAATGCAAATGCGAATGCATGAAATGCGTGAATGAATGATCACTTGGAAAGGTCAGTTATTCTAAATAATTTTTGAAGGCAATGCAGCACGTGACAGATGCATAGCCTCTTTCATGTATCGAAATGAAATGTTAAATATGTATCTATGAATGATGCGAAAATGATGACATAATTTTTGAAATGATGCATGTTGAAACGGTGTATAAATGATGTGTGGATGAAATGGCGTATGGATGATTTAATGAAACAACAATTTTTTTTGTTTTTTTTTGGATGGGTGAAAAGGTGTGAATGGCTGAATGCTATGTTTTTTACATGCATTTCACGATGTTGAAAATGATGAAATGCCTATATTATTTGATGATGATTTTTGTGCATGATTATGAATGAATGGAAATGCACGCTAAATGAGATATTCAATTATTTATCACAATTTTTTTTAATTGTGATCATGTTTTTTATTCTTTTCTTTTTCATGAAAAAAAATGCAATGTATGAATGAACGAATAACGTTGCATGATGCAGATACGGGGAATGTGAATGAATGATCACTTGAAAAGATTGACTATCCAAAATGATTTTTCGGGATGTGATATGATGATGAATAATGCAAAAAAGTGGCATTATTTTATTATTTTTCTTTTATTTTGGAAATGATGCATGCTAGATGACTAATGCATTCGAGGTGGTTAGGAAGGAAGAGCTTTTGTTTTCATTTTTTTATTTTTCTATGCATGAAGAGGAGTAACTAATATAGTATATTTTTTTATATGAATATGCAAGATGATGCAAGTTGGACAAATATGTAGTGTCCTTGTTTTTTTGGATGATGATATGCATGTTAGTACCATGAGAACGAGATATATATGAAAACAAGTGATTCGTTCTATGGTAGTTTTTTTATTTTCTAGCAAAATATGATGCTCATGATGACAGATATGTATGAAAAATGCAAATGCGTGTATGCATGAAGAAATAAATGTTTGATCCTAATGCAATTATTTTTATTTTTCAAGAGGTAGTGCAACATGTATGCAGACTCTTATTTTTGATTTATTGGATATTCATGTGTTTAACTTGCACTTATGCCTCAGGTTTAAATGCATCAATTCCATATTCATGTATCAATTGGTAGTGGGAGGTGTGTTTAACTTGCACTTATGCCTCAGGTGCAAGGTTCGATTCCCACGGAAGGCAAAAATTCTACAAGGGGGGTAGAGAAGACCGTGATGTAATAGTGCCGGGGCGTTGGACCTGGGCTGTTACAATAAAAAGGCTCTCAGGTGGCTCTATTCACTTCCTCACAAAGGTCTCCAGAGCTAAAATCCCCTCCATGATATGATCCACAACGATAGCGAGCTACCTGGTGTGAGATACCATGAAAAAGCGTACTCTGGTTGAGACTTTCATGAGAGTCAGACAGATAAAATCCAGAATGACTGTCATTAATAATCTCCACTCGTCCTAGGTTATTTGCAGACCCGGGTATAGGGCCCCACTCAAAAGTGTGTGCAAAAGTGTAAGTGAGGTGTGTGATGAGGGCAAAATACCTAAACTAACCAAGCTGGAAAAGATATACAACAATAATAACAAAAGAGTCGTCTACCCTAAGGTTTAATAATATAACAAAATGCTAATAAATAAGTGACATAAGCATAAGGGCAAAAACAAAATATAAAGCTAATAAAACTTACACATTTAGTTAATTAGGCTTGACTCTCTTAATCAATCCCCAGTGAAGTCGCCAGCTGTAGCGACTGAAAAATCTGGAGGAGGGATTCTTCGAAGTTCTAGAAATGAAGCCGCCACCAAAGTTTTGTTTAAGGGGCAAACATTGGGAAATCCTTATTGAGTGGATAAGGAGGTCTTGCGGACCAGGTTTAGGCTCGGGAGTCGTTTATGCGTAGGGAATGTATTAGCACCCTACGACATCCTTCCTAAGGAAGGTTACCTTTTAACTAAATGTGTAAACATTTATTAATTCAAAAATACTGTTTTTACCCTTATAATAATAATAAAAAGACTCGATAAACAGTTAGTTATTTTTGTACTTTCTGAGAAAAAGGAGAGAAGTGAATTAAAAGGAAAAAAAGGGTTTTTTATTAATGCAATTGACAGAGGTCGGCCGCCCTCTGCTCCTACGTATCTCCTGGTAGAGAATCAAATCACACGTAGTTCTTGGTAAAAAAAAAGTTTGTTTGTTTGGTTTTTTTTTATTATTTGAATGTTTTTGAAATTTGGAGGGCCTTCGCAATGACCAAACAAGTAAACTCAGAGTGGCCCCCACTAATAGCCCGTTAGAAAATAAGAGGTGTTCACAATATTCAAACGAGTTAAACCCAGAGTGATCATTGCTACTGACTCATATTTGAATAATGACTCGACTTAGAAAAAATATGACTACATTGTAGTTTTTTTTTTGAAAATCAAATAAAAATAGTGAAAATGAGTAGGTGTTAATATTTGTTGAGCTTTAGAAAGAGTGAGAATAGAGAATGGGCTGGAACCCAACCCAAATCATCTTTAGTTAAAATAAAACATATTTTGTTAAATGAGGAAAAAAAATAGAAGCTGCTGGAAGCAGCTAGTAACACAATAATAATAAATAAAAACAAAACAAGAGTAAAAGAAAGAAAAGGGGAGAGAACGTAAACTATTGGGATTGAAATCCCTAAAAAATAAAAATGCTGCTAACAACAGCGTAAAACAGAGAGAAAGCGATACATCGTTGGTGAGAGAAAGAGGAGAGGATGAGAATGGCGGAGGGGGACGGCGATTGAGGGAGGAGAATGGGGATGATGTCGCCGGAGGGACGGCCGTGGTAAGGCGCCGGCGACGGTGAGAGAGGGAAAATGAGAAGGAGACGCGTGAAGAGAGAGAGGGAGTGACAGTGATGAAGAGAGAGAGGGAGAGACGATGATGACGACCACTGTGACTGTGTTGGCAGCAAAGGGTTCGCGATGGTGATGGGTGTTGACGACCGCTTGGTGGCAGCGACGGCTTGGGCTTGCGGCGGCGCGAAGTGAACGCGGAGATGAGGGGAGGATGACCATCACTGGCGGCGGCGATTTCGCAAAACAGGTTCGTTTTCTCTCTCTTTTTTTTCTGATCTTGTTTCCCCTCTTCTTCTCCTCATCTTGCCTAATATATATTTTTTATTTAAGTTCTTACCTACTCTTTGTTCATCATTTTTCGGATGTGACCTCTCCCTCTATCTTCTCTCCAGTTGTTTTTTTTTCTCAGAATCCTCTCCCCCCTTACTGTGGTGTGCTCCTGGTTATTTATAATCCTTTTGAAATGCTGTATGCTGAGTTTGTTTACAGGCTGTGTTGGAGGGGTTAGTGGGGACAATGAGCAGCAACTTGCAGGGTGGTGTCTGGAAAGCTGCTTTGTTGGAGCGAAAATGAAAAGGATCAAAGAGGATGAAGAAATGGGCTTTGGCATAATGCTCAAAGTGTTGCTGGCTGGTTCAGAGGCGTGGGTGCAGTGCTGTGTTGTGTTGTGTATGAGTTGTAAAAAGCATTTTCTTTTGCAAGAAATGGAAAGCAGCAGCAAACACGTTGAAAGAAGCTCGGCACTAAACGTGAAATACACCCATGGCATCCAATGCTACTTTTTTCTTTTATTTTTTTATTTGATTATGATTTTGTATTATTATTTTTTATTTGTATAAAAAAATATAATAATGTAAAAGAAATAATAAAGATGATCTATTTTTCGTTTTTTTTTAAAATAATCAAAATAAAGCGGTAAAAGGTGAACATCGCAAATTTGATATCGTTTTCATTTATTTGAAATTAGTCGGACAAAATTAGGGTATAACACCTAGGTCGATTTTCAAACTCTTTTTTACTCAATGTTGCATAGTTCACTTATATGATATGATTTGCTCATAAATTGGTTTTTATAGAAACAGCAAAAGAGCTTTCTCTTCTTTTGAAATTATCTTAGAATAAAATGTAGGGTCTAGGAAAGAAAAAACTCAAAAAAGTATGTAGGGAGAGGGAGAAGATGCTGTGAGAGGATACAGTGAAGGAAAAAGGAAGTTTTTACCTCCGGCCACCGTTCATGGTGGCCGCCGCCGCAGCCTTGCCATGAGCCACCGTCAATCATCACTCCTCCCCCATCGTCGCTTCCACCCTCACCGTAGCTAACCAAAACCACCGTCAACCATCAACAAACTCCCCCATCCACCACGGTTTCACCCTCTCTTCGCAAGCTCCACCACCAAACAGCCATCGCCACCACAGAAGGCACCCTCACACCCAACAACCCCCAAACAGCCACCGTCGTAGCCTGCAAAGCACCCAACCGAAGCCATCGCAAGCCAAAACACCCTCCCCGTGGCTGTCGTTCGCAAGCCCTCCCTCTCTCCGTGTTGTTTTTCGTTGTTACCGGTATAGGAGAGAGAGAGAGATTAGGACGGTGAGGAAGAGAAAGGTAGGTTCTTGGTGAGGAGAAGACGAAGCTAGGGTGGGGGAGGCGAGAGGTTGAACAGTGTTGAGAGAAGAAGAAGATCGGTCTAGTGAGAGGAGTAGGGAGGATCGGTGGTTATAGGAAGCAAAGGGGACAAAAACGAAGCTTGAGGGAAAGAGAGAGCAAAGCGGCGGTGAGGAGAGGAGAATGATGTTGCGGTTCGACGAAGGGGGAAAAACGAAGCTAGGGAGAGGGGGAGAGATGCGGCACCGTGAGAGAGAGAAGAGGGATTAGGGTTGGGAAAATTAGGGTTTCGGTTTTAATTAGGCTTTTATAGCGGTTTTTGCGTTTACTTCTTGCACCCATTCCGTTTGCTGCGTGACCTCCCCCCCTGGGAAGCCCAGGTTTCGTGGGCTGTTGAACCCAGTATAGGAACTGGGCTATTCAATATTTACACCCCAAGTTTTAAAAATACAGCCCCTGTTGCTATTCATCCCCCCTTTTAATAACATAATGCCCCTGTTAATTACACTTCCTTTCCAATTACAACTCATTTAGTTTTTTTTCATTTATTACATCATAATGCTTCCAAACCAGTTTTTTTAACAATTATCCACAAAAAAAATGGTTTGTTACTAATGGTCACTCTGAGCTTAGCTTGTTTGACGGCTAATAACAGCTTTAGTTTTCAAACGAGCTATGAGTGATGACCACTCTGAGTTTTACTTGTTTGGTCATTACGAATACTTCTCCCAATGTCAAAAAATAATTAAAAAACACCAACACACAAACATTTTCTACCCAGGAACTACGTAGCTTTGATTTCTCCATCGCACCTGGAGATACGTAGGAGCAGGGGCCTACTCCTGTCAAGCACAAAAAACTAAATTTTTTATTAAGTCTTCCTTTTCAATTTTGCAAATTATAAAAAGGGTAAATTAAAGTGTCTTCTTTTAATTAACTTTTTCTCTACACATTAAATTAAATGGTAACCTTTCTTTTGAAAGGATGCTGTGGGGTGCTAATACCTTCCCCACGCATAATCGACCCCCGAACCCAAAAAAAAGGTTTTTTCAATGTTTTCCTATTTAATAAATATTGATGGCGGCTTCATTTTCAAAAACAACGAATGATCCCTCCTCCGAATTTTTCGGTCGCTACACATACAAGAAGTGAACCATTCAGGGTATGATTCTTTGGTTAAAAAGATTAGTGATCAATTAGATATTGAAGAACTTAATGTTTTGAATCCTGCAACAATCCTCCCTTGCTTTGTGGTAATCTACAGTTTCTCTGAAAGTTAACAAAGTTCAACTAAAGCTTGGGTGAAAGGTTCGAAATTCAGATAATAGATTTTTCACTCGGAACTTAATTCATTTTTTGTTAGAAGCTTCAATGCATGTTTTTGATTAATTCTAGCATAGTTGGGAGCCTCTGATGAAGCATATCCAGGTGAATGCTTTAGTTTTCGAAGGAACCTAACAACATAAGACATTGAATGCATTGCTTGTTGTTGGGCGAATATTTTGTGCATATTTGTGGCTTAGCAGAAACGTGTGGGCTGACTTTGGTGAGTAACTAGTGGTCAAATTGCTTATTGTTCTGGAGTCAACCAGGGGGTCTCATTAGCAAAACCAGGAGGTGCGCTTAGCAAGTAATATGGGTCAGCCCAAGAGATTCAGCCCATATCCACCTCATGCGAGCCCAACATGCTTGGACGGTCAAGATCGACTCTACCCATCCAACGATCCACGAGAGGGCACGATTTCCTATAAATACAGACAAACATTGCCCAAACAAAGGTTCAATCTCTAATCCTTAGTACCTTCACTCATATATTCTATATACTGACTTGAGCGTCGGAGTGGCTTGCAGATACCCCCCCCCCCCCCCGGCGCTCACTGACCTCCTGCCTGGACAGCAAGAGACCTACCAACAGCAGCCGACCAAAAAGCTGCTCGGTACAGAACATTGGCGACCACAGTGGGAGGTTTCTATCTTTCACATCATCACTACTCGAGCTTTTCTCTTGCTGCTCCATGGCTCCCAGGGGCAGACCCCGGGTTCAGAGCATTGTCATACCCACACCCCGACCGGAGGGTACCCCCGAGGGCAACGTCTTGACTATACAGGACGAGGGCACCAGTCAACCTGCCCAGCCCTCTAATGTGAATCAGCTTTTGGACCTCCTGACCAGTCGCACTCAAGCTATGTTGGAACAGGAAGCGCGACTGAGGGAGATTGAAAGGCGTGTGACCGCCCTGCCAGAACAACCTTCACTCAGCAGGATGACAGTTCCTCCAACGACGGTGACCTCAAGGCACCACCGGTCCCCACCTCGGAGACATCATGTCCATCGCTCTCCCCCCAGGCGACGCCGACGGGGGGAATCAGGCTCACCCCCAGGGACCTA
The DNA here is from genome assembly GCA_039519185.1 of Astragalus membranaceus. Classification (NCBI taxonomy): domain Eukaryota; kingdom Viridiplantae; phylum Streptophyta; class Magnoliopsida; order Fabales; family Fabaceae; genus Astragalus; species Astragalus membranaceus. The sequence goes on from CM076847.1 coordinate 79,465,917, forward strand.
TCGGCCTCGTGACACCCACTCTAGCGCCTCATCACACGCGTCCCCTATCACTCGTGAGAGGTCAAGGAGCCGGGCCGTCACCCGCAGAAGGCACCACCGGGATTCTCCATCGAGGAGATCCCCCGAGCGACACAGGTATCAAGAGCTGGGCTATGAAGACACCTCCCCCCGAAACTCAAGAGAGTTTTCGGAGGATGGGCCGTTTACAAGAAGGGTAGACGAATGCCAAATCCCAAGGGCCTTGGAAAAGCTGCCAAATCTCAAGACGTACGACAGGACTGGAGATCCGAACGGTCATCTGGCACACTTCTCCCTAATGATGCGCTACAGGGACGCCAGGGAACCCGTCCATTGCAAAATCTTCCCCCTCACTCTCGAGGGGTCCGCATTAGAGTGGTTCCAAGAGCTGAGGCCGAACTCCATATCCTCATGGGGGCAGCTGGCGGGAAGTTTCACGGCTCGTTTCACTGCCTCCCGGCTAAAGCCCAAATCTGAAGAAGTACTGAGAGCCGTCAGGCAGCGTAACCACGAGACACTGAGGGAGTATATTGAGCGCTTCAATAAGGAAGCTTCGGGCGTTCGAAGTTTGGAGGACAGGCAAAGGTTGTTCTGGATGAAAGACGGGTTGAAGAAGGGAAGTTTGTTCCAGATAGATGTAGGCATCAACAAGCCTAGAAACTTGGGCGAGTTCCTTCGAAGATCCCAGAAATACATGAACTATGAGGAGGATGATATGGCTTACCGCGAGGCAGCCAAGGCAGGGGGCGACAGGGAGGTCACCGAAGAGGTACGCCGACAAAAGGTAACATGAGGCGTACACCGTGAGGGACGCCCCCCGAGACTCTCAGGTCTTACTCCCCTCGTCACCTCAAGGGCGCAAATCCTGACTGAATGCGCCAACGTGGAATTCAAAGACATCAAGAGGCCAGAACCTTTGGTGTTGAGAGAGGGCCAGAAACCCTCGAAGAAATGGTGCCGCTACCATCAAAGCGGAGGCCACGACACCAATGGCTGCCGAGCGCTGAAGGAAGATATTGAAGAGCTGATCCAGAAAGGAAAGTTGTCACAATACGTGAAGAAGGAGGGGGAACCGAGTGGCTCGCGCAAAAGAGCTCGATCCCCCAAAGGCAGATACAGGTCCCCTAGGAATGGAAAGGCCCCAGTCGGCGAGGGGGTCGAAAATGGCGATGATGAATCAACCGATAAAGAGGACACCCGTAGGCCCAAAGGAAGGCCAGTGGCCATGGTGATCCACGAGAGAAACCCCCATGATGACTGGGGGTCAAACAAATCAATGAAGAGGAAGTGGAAGGAGATCCTCAGTGTTGCGTCAACCTCAGTCACCAGGAAGGGGTCAACCAGACCGCCCCTATCCTTCGACGACAAGGATCTGCTCGATGGTAAACCGAACAAACACGTCCCACTGATCATCACTGCCATTATCGCCAACGTCGAGGTAAGAAGGATCCTGGTTGACCAGGGAAGTGCAGTAGATATCATCTTCGAAGACCTGCTGCAAGTGCTGAATATCTCCCCCGATGATCTGACTCCATACCGAGGAGGGGACCTAACCGGGTTTAATGGATCGAAGACTAAGCCACTCGGCCACCTAGAGCTAATGGTCACCTACGGAAACCCCGACGGTAAACCGCCGTTGCTCAGAACTGTGAAGACACCCTTCCTGGTCCTCCCATGCAAGTCGGTCCACTAGTGCATCATTGGGAGGCCCACATTGGGGAAGTTGGAGGCGGTCACCTCAACGGTCCATCTGAAAATGAAGTTCTACACTCTGGAGAATGAGGTGGTGACCCTCCAGGCGGACCTGGGAGCAGCACGCAGATGTTTCTACACGAGCTTTAAAGATGAGAAGGAAGCCGCCGAGCTAAGAAGCTCGGGTAAGGGGTTCAGAGAAGAAGCTGAGGTGAATCTGACAGACTGGGATGCCAGAAGTGACTCCAATACTTAGAACGTTTTCTTTAAAGAAGTTGGTTGTTTATGTTTAACACGTCTACTTTAAGAAGTTGGTTGTTCAGGTTTAACACGTCAAAACAATTTACAACACGCGTGTGAAGGAATTAAACCTTACTATTTACGGTTCAAGATATTGTTTCGCAAATCACAGTTTTTGCTCTAGCACCTTAGAAAAAACCAAGAGAAACTGGCGCCCAGTACAGAAGCAGCCAGCGCCCAGGAGGGCGCCTGGCAGGGCGCCTATAAGGAGCAGCCAGCGCCCATGAGGGCGCCTGGCAAGAGGTGGTCTGAAAGCCAAGTCCCGACTCAAACAGCAGGGGACCAGGCAACCAGGCTGAACCAAGGCACGAGTCGACCTACTCGGTTCACGAAGCGGCTATCAAGAGACGTCGCAACCTCTGATGGGTGAGTTAAGTTCGGATAGATTCTGATAAACTCCTGTCAGAGTCCCTAGATGGGCGAAGTGGCATCGCAAATGTCGCAACCTCTAATGGGTGAGTGAAATTCGGATAGATTTTGATAAACTCCTGTTAGAGACCTAAGGCGCGAAGCGGCATATCGAAAAGGTCGCAACCTCTGATGGGTGAGTTAAGTTCGGATAGATTCTGATAAACTCCTGTCAGAGTCCCTAGATGGGCGAAGTGGCATCGCAAATGTCGCAACCTCTAATGGGTGAGTTAAATTCGGATAGATTCTGATAAACTCCTGTTAGAGACCTAAGGCGCGAAGCGGCATATCGAAAAGGTCGCAACCTCTGATGGGTGAGTTAAGTTCGGATAGATTCTGATAAACTCCTATCAGAGTCCCTAGATGGGCGAAGCAGCATCGCAAATCTCGCAACCTCTAGTGGGGAATTTAAATCGGATCGATTCTGATAAACTCCCGACAGAGATAACATTGCCACGCGACGATAGGAGGTGATACGTTCAGAAGCGTGAAATATAAGCAAGACAAAGGAAAACGTGGATATAACGTAAAATCATCAGTCAGGTTCCGTAAAGCAAACATACAACGAAATCCAACAGGACAAAAAGAAATTACAAGTCAAGAACAACTGAATTTCTAGAAGAAATAATCAGGGGGCAATGACGTCAAATTCAACCATGTTGGAACGATATCTAACAATCCTCCCATCTTCAGCCTCATGGTCAAACCGGAAGATGCTCGACTCAAGAACTGCATCCGGGTACATGCACTGAACATGACTTATCGCTTTATCGTAGGCAGCATAGGAGAAGTCCATGGCTTGCCCGGCCATCTCCCGCACCCTTTCCTCGGCCACATCTTTCTGTTTCTTCATACTGTCCAACTCAGATTGGAGCTCCTCCATTTGCTTCTGATAGTGGCCAGCAGCGTCTCTTGCCCGACGAGTAGATTCCAGCGCTTCGTGTAAATCCACCTGAAGCTGGCTTACATCCAAGAGAAGCTGATCCCTTTCCTCGATCACTCCTGCGCAAAGAGAGAAACAAACACGACAAGTTTAAAACCAAACACCACCAGCGCCCATGAGGGCACCTGGCAAAGCACCTCTAAGAAAGCAGCCAGCGCCCATGAGGGCGCTAGACAGGGCACCAAACAGGAGGCGCCCATGAGGGTGCCTGGCAAGGGTGGTGGCCCGTGCAGGTTTAATGAATACCGTAAGAAATGACTCAAGAGGATTACTTGAACGAGATCCACACTTCTTTTCAGTTTCCCACTTCGCATGCAGGCCTTCCCCAATTTTAACCATGTGCGCGGCAAGTGCGAAAGGATGCTCACAGAAATGATCACGCTCTTCGGGAGAGAAGATAATTTCACCCTCTTCGTCAGCAGGGGGAGGAAGCCCAACCGGGGAGGGACAATCAGCAGAAGGAGGTCCCTTAGCACAACTTCGCTGGCGCTTGGACTTACTCTGAGTCCCCTGGATGCTGGAGTCGACTGGAACCTTTGGCACCCCGGAGATGTCCTTTCCAGCACGACTTGGCGCTCCTAAGCTGAGGCGAGGTCCTATAGAGGGACGCGCAGGGGAAGATATAGCAGGAACCGGGCTCTTGACCTCGGTAGGTTCGGCATCCAAAGGTCTCCTCCGTCCGGCCAAAGAGGCCAATTCATTAAAAGAGAGTGGAGCGGCCATCTTATCTGCAAAACAACAAAGTAGCGAATCAGCAACATAAGTAAATAATTTATCAAAAGAGAAAACAAAGATACATCAAGACCTAACAAGCAACCTAAGAGCTTGGCAGCTTCAGGAACCGTGGAAGCCTTGGACAGCTCACTACACAAAAACTTCTGTGGCACAGTGGACAAGCCACCGACGATCTTCCTCAGCATGCTCAAAGTCCTCTGCTCAGGATCAGATAACGCAGATGGGAGGACGCCGTAAGACCGAGAGGTGCGGTCAGCATCGATGTTACACCACCCAAGGCGAAACTTATCCCGAACCAGACGCCCTTGTTCATCAAAGAATCCCATGCTGTCGACGGCCTTCTCACTAGAGGGAACGAGGTAAAAATACTTGAACCTCCAATCATGCTGGTTATCTGAGTACACTTGAAAGAAAGCATAGTTGGTCCGACATTTCAAATGCACAAACCTATAACGAATGACGCCATCTGAAGTATCTCGACGACGCTGAACCTCGAAGATAACCATAAAAACCCTCAAGCTGCATCTTCTTTGAAGAACTCTCATTACCAGCTTGAAACACTTCACAAAACACCACGAATTTGGGTGGAGCTGAGAGGGAGCTATCTTAAGGTGATTCATAACCTCCAGTTGAAATGGTGTAAAGAACGGGGAAACCCGCACCTTGTAGACCACACTGTGAAACATCAAGAATTTTCTACCGTCGGGGACTCTGCACACCCTGTCTTGGGGGTCAACCACCTCAACCCGCCAGTCGCCTCCCAACGCATCTTGTAGACAGCGAGGAGGCTCTTTTCCTGGAAGGTAGACGCTTCTGGCGGAGCAAACAACACGAGCAACCCAGTCATAGCTAAAACCACCAATCTCCACCACTTCATGCTCAAGCGGCAGATCATCATCAGAAGAAGTATCAACAAAGCCAAGGGCGCCAGTTCCCTCCGAAGGCACAGTATCAACAGTCCCCTCTTCAAAGTCATCATCTTGACTCTTAGCAAGGTGAGCGGTAGGGTGCATCCGAGCCGTCTTCTTCATCCTTGCCATCTCTCAACCTACGGGAAAGGGGGCAGAACAAGCAGTCACGAGACAGACAGGAAAACTTAGAGACAACCCCACTCCCCCGAGGTCGGAGACTTTGGTAAAACAAGACATGCTCAAAAGAACAAAGAAGCTAGAAAGATAAACGGAAAGTCCGCTCGGAAGTTACCTCAGTAAAGTAGAAGCGGCAAAAACTCGCGGGAACATCAATGGACAATGGTAAGAGCAACTCCCCTCAGCACCAAGCAAGCCCTGAAAATTCATAGGTAAGAAGGCAGGTTAAGAGTTAGGAGGAACGACAAAAAAGAAAACGGAGTGCCAAGCACATGTCCACACAAAACCAGCGCCCATAGGGGCGCCTGGCAGGGCGCCAATGAGGCAGCCAGCGCCCATGAGGGTGCCTGGCAGGGCGCCAGTCAAGGCAGCCAGTGCCCATGAGGGCGCCGGTAAGGAGCAGCCAGCGCCCAAGAGGGCGCCTGGCAGGGCGCCAATATGAAGCAACCAGCGCCCATGAGGGCGCCTGGCAGGAGGGCACTGTCAACAACGTAAATAAACGGTAACGAACAACAAATACTTACCAGGAAGAAAAGACGTTGAAACAAGTGGACTCTACTCCCTCCTCTCCTTTTTGAGGAGGCTCTAGGTTGGTGACTTGATCCCTACTCCTTCCTCCTCCTTGAAGTAGGCGCTAGGGTTAACAATTACTTAGTCCCTACTCCTTTCCACCCTCCAAGAAAGCGCTCCAATGATGGATTGGTCCCTACTCCTTCACAAAATTTTAAAATAAAAAAATGTGGACCACAAGACAAATACCCGCCTATTTATAGGAGTTAGCGTTTCACGCAACACCACGGATCTGGCAAATCAACTTGGCCCATATCCACTACGTACAAGCCCAATACGTCTGTCACCTTAAGACATGCTCAAACACAAAAAAGACAAGATGAGCAGCAAAAAATAAAGCAAAATGCCAAGCACCCGTCTACACAAGTCGGCACCCAAGAGGGCGCCCGGCAAGGAGGGCGCCTGGCAGCAGCAACCAACGCCCATGAGGGCGCCTGGCAGCAGCAACCAGCGCCCATGGGGGCGCCTGGCAGCAGCAACCAGCGCTCATGAGGGCGCCTGGCAGGACCAGGAGGGCGCTAATGAGGCAGCCAGCGCCCATGAGGGCGCCAGTCAAGGCAGCCAGAGCCCATGAGGGCGCCTGGTAGGGCGCCAGTCAAGGCAGGCAGCGCCCATGAGGGCGCCAGTCAGGAGCAGTCAGCGCCCAGGAGTGCGCCTGGCAGGAGCAAGCAGTGCCCAGCAGAGGGGCGCCTGGCAGAGGGCAGTCTGAAAGCAAATCCTTCGCAACAGGGTGGTCAGCACTATGCAGTAAGACGCCCACGAGAGCACCGAACCTTGTCTCGCAAAATCTTCTCCACGATAAGCCATCCAACACACGCAAGCAGGGAACAACACCCAAGGCACCCAGCAGGGTGCCAACTCTCAAAAACAAACAAGCATCCGGGAAGGCGCCCACGAGGGCACCAGCATCGGGATGTCTTAGCACCTTGGCCCAAGGCGCCCAAGAAAGCACCAACATCAGGGGGCGTGGCACAGGGCGCCCAAGAGGGCGCCAACCTCAGAGCACTTGGCACAAGGCGACGCCAACATCAGGATACATCACCCTAGCTTGGTGCCGGGCACAAGAATTACACCGAAGGAGAGTGATCTCATACGACCCGACCAGACAGACAAAGCAACACTTAGAAAAAATTTCTCCTTTTTTACTCTAGAGAGTGAAAATGATAGAACACGGTTGTTACAAAGGCAGTGTCCCGCGTAACCTCACAGACCCGGCAAACCGACGAAAAACCTTCAAGCCAAGACCATCCTTCGGAATAATCTCGGCTTGGGGGGCAACTATTCTGGAGTCAACCAGGGGGTCTCATTAGCAAAACCAGGAGGTGCGCTTAGCAAGTAATATGGGCCAGCCCAACAGATTCAGCCCATATCCACCTCATGCGAGCCCAACATGCTTGGACGGTCAAGATCTCTACCCATCCAACGATCCACGAGAGGGCTCGATTTCCTATAAATACAGGCAAACATTGCCCAAACAAAGGTTCAATCTCTACTCCTTAGTACCTTAACTCATATATTCTATATACTGACTTGAGCGTCGGAGTGGCTAGCAGGTACCCCCCCGGGCGCTCACTGACCTCCTGCCAGGACAGCAAGAGACCTACCAACTGCAGCCGATCAGCAGCCGATCAAAAAGCTGCTCGGTACAGAACACTTATAAAAAAAGAAAAAAAAACTAGTGGCCAGATTCCAACACGAGAACCATGAATCCCATGAGTTTTTATCCAACTGAACACTACCCATAATCTGCTTCAATTTAGCTAGCAAATCCTTCCCATTGTAAAAAGATTTATCCTCTAAGACTAACACCACACAAAGTTATATACCCACACCAGAATCTTATGTCGGAAATTGATGCGCTATGGACTATAGTACTATTAAACAACCATAGGAAGATATCTTTGAATGTTGTTGGGTCGTACACCCCCAGAACCTACAGAATGATCAAAATTGATGCGAGAAGTTTGTTGCCCAATACTTCTTACAACCCCCCCCCCCCCCGCGCTACTCATCGCACACCCCCAGAACCAACAAAATGACCAAAATACCATTAATGAAAAAAACTTTTCAGCGCGTCCTTTTTTTTCCTTTTATGGGATTCAAGTACGACATCATGGTACCGAACCAAGACAGTGTCATGATGTCGTGGCTTATGTCTTGCCAAACACCCCCGACTACATGATTTTTTACACACACGACACTATGATACCATCACAATAATATATCTGCTCATTTCATCACTAGCTTCTATTTCTTTATAACGTTGTTCCTCCCTTACAAAAACTGTATTCTGACAAAATACAACGGCCCCATTTCTCTCTTTCTCTATACATCAATCACAACCATTCATTTTGCTGGAGATTATGCTTCTCCGGCATAGCCTCCCAAACATGAGTAAATTCATCCTCATTCTTGTGGTCATAAATACAGCTCCTTAGATCATTTGCAAAAGATTCAGCATCTTTAACAAAATGGGTGAGGTGTTTCAAAGTGTTCTCATACATCTGCCAAACACATGTACAATGGTTTGTTTCAAGTAAGACTGTATTGTTAAAAAAATCAAGTTCGGTACTAAAGTACTGTATCGGTTCAGTACTAAAGTACCGAACCGGTTTGGTACCGTACTAGTCCAAAATGTAGCGTGGGGGGGTTTGGAAGCGTGTTTCACGTGAGAGTAATTTTGGAATATATGAGGTTTGGCGGTGTGTGATGAGTAGGGGGGATCTGTAAGAAGTATGGGCCAAGTTTGTTTCTCTTCAACCACCCACCATGCGTTTTACTGAGTCTGAAAACCACATTGTGATGTTTTCCCCGCCATTTCCAATTTCTACTGAGTCTCCCCAATACAGAGAACTTTTCTCAAATGGTAGTGAGCAATAAAAGACAAACCATTGGAGGATTTTATATCACACCTACGTCTCAGTAGATTATACCATATCATACCTGTGTCTCGGGTAGCAGCATAGAGTGACTGACCCCCAAAATTGAGATCACAATAGATCGTGTAGCAAGATAACCACTATTCTATTTTTGTTTTTTATATTATTAAATAATTAATACTACCTATATATAGACTATAAATATTTGATAATAATATTTATTAAATAACTAGTACTATACATGTATAAATTATATTTTTTTTTTGTCAAAATTTGAAAGGCAAACTCATGGGGAAAAAAGAATTTTTTTGTTTTCTTCAAGAAACTGCTTCATTTCATTTCGCTTGAAACAACAAAATTGGCCCAACAAAACCGGCCCAAACGCAACAAAGCCCACGCCGCTCCACTTATTAAACACCCTAGCTACTCACTAAACACCCCCATGACCCTGCGAAATGGCCAAAATATCCTTAGTGAATAAAAAACTTCCAAACGCGTCCCTTTTTCTTTTCTGGATTCAACGGGTACGACACTATGATATCGTACCAGGTACGGTACCATATTGTTGTGGCTTGTGTCTTGTCACACATCCTAATTCAAGATTTTTTATAGGTACAACAATATGCTTCCGAACCGGAACGATATCATAGTGTCGTAATCACTAAATCTACAACTTCATAAGTACGATATCATAGTGCCGTACTTGTTAAAAATTCTGCAATTTTGGAGAATTTTTTAACTGAAATTTTCTATGTTTCAACAGCTCATATTCGACTAACACTTTCGATCAATGACCTATAATCAATCAAATGTGTTAGAAAAAAGAGTGGATGATATTTGCTGTGGTAAACGTGCCTCAACGGATAGAATTTCAACGGTTCAATGTCACGAAGGAAAATTGTGTTTGGTTTCAATGTCCCGTTCCCGCCTTCTGTAGGATGAAAAAGGACTTTATATTCCCAAAGTTCAAGGAAAAAGCAGAGAGTAAGGTTTGAGAGGGGCAGTTTCTAGACAGGTAACTAGTATTGTTCATAGCAAGCCCAATTGTGGAGATGACAACAGTATTCACTATTCAACGATGGATATTCGGATCGACGATGACGTGCACGCCATGATGGAAACACATGCCCCATTTCTAAGACCTGGTCTGTTGGAGCTGTATGTCAAAACCACATGGACTCCAGACGAGATAATTTTTCCTTTGCGACAAGGACTTTAAATTTTTTGTAATCGGTTGTTTGTTAATTTTGTAGTTCATTATGTTTGTTTTGTGATGTACGATTATGCACTTGATGAATAAAATTCCAGTATAAAATAAAAATAGACTGATAAATTGATTAACTAGAAATAAACGAGTTGCAAATAATCCATACAAAGATCGCGGATAAAAATAAAATTTGTCGTACACATAATCCGTACAAAGTAAAAATAAAAAAAAAAACTAATGTGCCTTTCGCCCGCCTCGCCCATCTGTTCGATGGTAGACACACCCTCTAAATCGAGAGAATGGCCTCACCATGGTTTTCAGCCTCTCGAGTATGCCCCAAGCACGCGTCTGTCGGGGAATATGTCCATCCAACGTCTGCCCCAACTCAGTGTAATCAAACCCAATATCTCGGGCATTTTGTTTTTTGGGTTACAAAATTTTTAGGGTGAGGGGATAGCACTCCAGTCCAAGGCAGGGAAGAACTTTGGGCTCTTTGAGCACTTACGAAGGTAATTACATCCCCAAGGGGGCTAGTGAAGATTTGAACCCGGGAACTCCCAGATATAAATCCTGTCATGCTCCACTAGACCAACCCCTTGGGGTTAGTTTCTTGGCCATTAGTTGTGAGACAGAATAAAGGTATTTACATATGATTATGTTTAGTAAAATAAAACAATACATGTAAAACACATACCTGAGAAGCATGCGACTCATCCGGTGTGGGGTAATTAACCGAAATTAGGTATGGGTGCGAGACCCTCCTAAACTAGTCAAAGTACCCGTCGACGGTGTCTGGCATATCCGGCATGATCCGGTGACCTTGTTGTATAAGATGGTCGATGAAGAGTGGGCTGCTGCTGATCATCATCAGCAGCAAGATGAGCATCATCATGCTCAATATCAGCATCGTGTGTTGGGTCCATGTGCCTTTGGCTGGGTCCGACGCATTCATCCGTCTTTCTTTTAGGGACCGAAGCAGTAGGCCTTGGCCCTGCACGAGGCTGTGGTTCCGTTTGAGAATGACCTCTGGTCTTTGCCATACCTAAGGAGCAAATAAACTAAGTTAAAACTTACAACGATTGCAACCGATTACATCGTTGAAGACTATGAGAGTCACCAAATATTGTTGAACTCGTGCTGTGAGATTTAGGGTTCTAGAGTACTGTACTTTACAAATAAAATGGGGCAAAGGATGTGTGGGTGGGTAAGAGGGTATTTAAGTAATTTCAATTAAAAAGAGAGAATAGCGTTGGAAGGAGATTTAGGGGGTGTAAGTAGGAAAGCTCTACTTCTTCGAGCACATAGCGTGCAATCTAATTTAGCCCAATAGGGCCCAAAATATAGTTTGACCCAGAAATTAGGCCAGAAACCAGAGTAAAATCACGTGCACCGCAGCGTAATGATGAAAGAAAGCGGCATTCTCATTCTCATCCAAACGTCTATAGTCAGCATTGAGCGCACGTTAGCCCACTTCAGCATAGACTAGGAGCCCATGCTCCTTTGGCACCCTAGTTCTCTCACCTAACCAACTCATATCTCTGAAAACCACTTGCGTTCCGTTCCACAAAATCTCTCTCTCTCTCTCTCCAAATTAGGGTTTCATTCACACACTCTGTCTCTCCTTCCCACACCTCTCTTCTCCTCCCCGATCCTTCTCGTTTCAATGCCTGCCAATTCCATCGGCAAATTCAACACAGTGTCAATCCGTGCCATCATCGATCAATTTCGGTATTCGATTCAGTTCACATCATCACTTCCTTGACCCCTCATTTGATCATAGCGGCACCGGTTTCATCCGATGGCACCTAGCCGCAGAAAGGGTGCCAGTAAAGCAGCGGCGGCTGCCGCTGCTCGCCGCCAATGGAAAGTGGGCGATCTTGTTCTTGCCAAAGTTAAGGGGTTCCCTGCATGGCCTGCTACGGTAACTGATCTTTTTCCGTTTTGCAATTTATAGTTAAAAGTTTATATCTTTCTTTTGATCGATGTATTTTTTCATATGTATCTGGACTGCATGTTGGTGGGTTTTAGAATTATTGGTTCAGTGTTTGGACTTGTCTGTGATTATTGATTATTATTGTGGATCCCACCCTTAAACTACCTTGTTATTCATGGATTTTACACGCTTTTCGACTTTACCAAATGGTTACTTCAATCTCGAATGGGGTTTTATTTGGGGAAGGCGACTTGTTATTCAATCGTTAATTGTGACGGAGAAGATAGAAACTAGTGACCATAGGCTTAAACCATTTCCAACTTTGAGTTTCCCATCTTTCTCTTCCTCCTGGGTAAAATAACGATGAACAAATTAACTATGTGCTTGGTGCATGATTAGAATTTAAGGTCAACAATCTTAAATGAGTAATTTTTTTTGTTTGTAAATGATGATAATGGATTAAAATTCATGTTCCTCATTTGGTATTGTATAGTGATAAATGAAAGAATTTAAAGGCCATTTCACCTTGCTTTTCCTTTTTTTTAATGCAAAAGCTAATCTATAATCTGAAGGAAGCTACTGTGTCCTAGAAATTAAGACTCCCATTTTCGACCCAATGGTATCATTTGAGGATAACAAAGGGATCATCTTAGCCACAACTGGTTTTTGAAGAAGTCTTGGAGAGGAAGAGAAACAGCTAAAATGAAGATAACCCGGCTCAACTTTCCCTCTATTCAGTGGCTAAATAAACAAATTTTAAGATTGATTGCGGTTGTTTCCTTTTCCTTTTTGACAAGCAAAAATATTGCCATTTTTCCTATGCTTGTCCTCGATGACAAAAGCAAAAGTGGGAGAGAGATGAAAGCATGATGAGTGTGATGGAGGAGAGTGCAAGACTTTGAAATGTTACAGTAACATTGTTACCATGTCAGGCAGGATTTGAGTAAGCTTTCCCCTTAAAGTTATGGTAAAAGTTACTCCCATGAAATTCCTGCTTTTTTTCCACCCACTAACTAAACATTCTATCTTTTCCATTAAATCCCCCCCTTAAATTCACTTCTTCTTACCCTTCAACAATTCAACTTCCGACCAAACACACTATGGGTGTTTGTTTGTATTCACGGTAGATCAGAATTGATTTTGTCTCCCATGTGATTTTAGTGAAAATCAAGGTGTTTGTTTTTTCCTCCAAGCTTTAAATTTAGATTAAAAGCATAAAATCACTTCACATGTTACTCAATTTTAACGAAATCAAATTCATTGAAATTCATGCTTGTCAAATAATAACCCAAACACACAACTAGTAAATATGAAAAATAGTGCTTGAGGTAAAAAATGATTGGAAAGAAGTGTTTTTGTTGTTTTTAGGTATTTCATTTGATATTTTGAGTTCTTTGCTGGTGGCAGGTCAGTGAGCCGGAGAAGTGGGGTTACTCTACTGATTGGAAGAAAGTGCTTGTTTACTTTTTTGGAACCCAACAAATGTAAGTATGCTTATAGCAATTGATTTGAAATTAGCAAAACTTAAGGAATGAAATATACCTTGTTCAAATTTCCTAACCAATGCAATTGAAGTTAAGTTTATGTGACATTTGATATCCACAATATCACGATGGCTTATATGGTCCTTGCTAGTAAGATTTGATTGTGGTTTTCTTTTTTGATGCTCAACTGTTTCTATTTCTGAAAAGTTGTCAGGTAGTTCCGATGAAGGATTTCCCTTCCTTACTGGTATTATTTTCATGAGCTTGATTAGGCTGGATCTGCATAATATGGTGTTCATATGTGATGCAGATTACCCTTTTTGCATTCATGATTTTATCATTTGAGAATACGTTTTTTTATTTCAAAATCGTTATATCAAAGCTTTGTAGGAGATGCTTACTTTTAGTTAGCTTTATGTTACTCGGCATGTATATATGTTTGAAGATTTGGAATTGTTAACATTCTCTGTTGTTTGAGGTGATACTAGTAGTAACTATTAACTAATTACTAAGACATGTTCTTGTTACAAAAGCCACTGTGTCAGACAGTTAGAGTAGAGATACAAACATTTTTTTAGGGCATGATTTATATACATGTGAGATTATTTTATTCTTCATTTTAGCTTATCAATTGTTGGTTTATTTATATTTAGTCAAGGTAGCAAATATGAAGGTTAGGATACATGTCAGTTTTCTTAATTCTTAATCTTCCAGCCTGAAATAACCATCTCATACTGTTGCTGCTTATTATTACTGGTTATACCTCAGGATTAGGTTAATTATCATTTTGTCTTTAGGCTATGGCTGTTCAGTATTAATGATGATTGTGTCTTTAAGCTATGCCTTTTGAGTATTAATTAGGAATGTTTTTGAGTTTTGAGTTAGAGGAGAGCTAGCGACACACTAACACTCATTTTCTAACAGACACTCATTTTCTAATTAGGAATGTTTTTGGGACCCATATGAATTTCAATCAATAGAAGAGTGTACTGGAAAGAGTGTGTTTGAAAGTGATACTAGCATTTCTCTTTGAATGGTATGGCTGCATTTTTTTGATGGTCTACTGTTAGCCTCTAGCTACTGTCTCCCTGGATATGGAAACTCTAAGGGGCTGGGACGGTGGCCAGCAGATCCCTAGAGTGTTATTTTATTAGAATCAAAAGGAAGAATTACACAGATGCATCTAGCACCTCAGCTGACTTCCAGTCAGCAATCTACAGAAAATGAATATCAAGATAATTCCCAACTGTTATCATACCTTCCTTTATATAATAGGAGGCAGAGCATTAGTTGTTAACTACTTGAAAACAACCTAACTAAACTAACAGACAGAATAACAAATCCTAACTAACTACCTAATCTGTTTGACAGTTACTAACTGCTCAACAGATTTACAAAATAACAAACATTATCAACTATTTAACAGATACACTACTACACAGAATTAAATACATTTAACTGAGGGAAATTACTGCTTGTCTTTCTTTCTCCTGGAATATGTTATTAAGGGTCTAACAACTCCTTCCCCCTTAAGAACAACCTTGTCCTCAAGGTTGAAGGTGGGAAATTGTCTCTTCAAAGCGGTCGCTTCTTCCCAGGTTGCCTCTTCTGCAGAATAGCCTTTCCATTTAACCAATACCTGCTGCACAAAGTTGCCTTCTTGCTGTAGCAGTCTTTTCTCCAAAACCTGTTCTGGTTCATAGATGTCCACAGTGCCCTGTAAGTCTGTAGGTAATTGATCTTCTACTGGATGATCGCCAATAGCTAGCTTTAGTTGAGATACATGGAAAACTGGGTGTATTCTTGCTGATTCAGGGAGTTGTAATTGGAAAGCCACTGTCCCAATCTGCTTAGTCACTAAGAATGGCCCGTAGTATCTGGGTGCCAATTTAGGGTGTAGTTTGGTTGGCATAGAGACCTGCTTGTGTGGTCTGATCTTGAGAAAAACTTTGTCGCCTACTTTGATAGGGGAGGGCCTCCTATGAGCATTAGCAAACTTGCTCATTTGTTCCTGAGCTTTCTGCAAGTGTACTTTTAATTGTTTGAGGGCTTCATCCCTGGTCATTAGGTCCTGTGCCACAGCTTCAATACAAGTTTCACCAGCCACAAATTTGGTGATTGTAGGGGGAGGCCGACCATATACTACCTCAAAAGGAGAGCATTTAGTAGACTTATGGTGACTGGTATTGTACCAATACTCAGCCCAGGGCAGATATTGCAACCAGCTCTTTGGCTGTTCTGAGCAGAAACATCTGAGGTATGTTTCCAAGGTTCTGTTAAGCACCTCAGTTTGCCCATCGCTCTGTGGGTGGTAGGCAGTGCTCATTCTTAATTTAGTTCCTTGCAGCCTGAAAATCTCCTGCCAAAATGAGCTTAGGAAGAGGGGGTCTCGGTCACTGACTATGGATGTAGGTATGCCATGGAGTTTAACTATCTCTTTGGTGAAGATGGTGGCCACTGTGCTAGCAGAGAAAGGGTGTTTTAGAGGAATGAAATGGCCATATTTGCTTAACCTGTCCACTACTACTAAAATAACTTCAAATCCTTTGATCTTAGGCAGTTTTACAATGAAGTCCATGCTGATATCCTCCCAAATGTTATTGGGAATGGGCAGGGGTTGTAACAGCCCTGCTGGAGAGCAAGCTTGGTACTTGCTTCTCTGGCAGATTTGGCATGCTGCCACATAGTTAGTAATGGTTGCTTTCATACCTATCCAGTAGAGAGATTGAGCAATCCTCCTATAAGTTTTGTACACCCCAGAATGCCCCCCAACAGGAGTTGTATGATATTCAGCTAACAAGATTTGAATCCATTGGGAACTAGATGAAAGTACTAACTTGCTTTTGTAGTGGAGCCTTCCTTGCTCTATGGTGTAGTGCCTATGTGAGTTAGGATCCCTCTCAAGGTCAGATTTAATCTTTTGAAGGGCCTGATCTTGTGCCACCTCAGCATCAATGGAGCTAATGTCCTGCCAGAAAGGTTTGCTTAAGGTTTTGAGGTCAGTTTCTTCAAATTTTCTGGATAGGGCATCAGCCACAGTATTGGTGGAGCCCTTTTTGTAAACGACCTCAAAGTCATACCCTAAAAGTTTGGCTACCCAATTTTGTTGATTGTGGGAAATGACCTTTTGTTCAAGCAAAAATTTGAGGCTCTTGTGGTCAGTGTGCACTTGGAAATGTCTTCCAATTAAGTATGGCCTCCAATGTTGGATAGCAAGGACTAAGGCCATTAATTCCTTCTCATAAGTGGACTTAGCTAGAGATACGTCAGATAAGGCTTTACTGAAGTAGGCAATAGGTCTATTATTTTGTGTTAGCACTGCTCCCACTCCTAGGCCAGAGGCATCACAAAAAGGTTGCTCAAAATTGGGCATTGTGAGGACAGGAGCAGTTGTGACAGCCTCTTGCAGCTTGTGGAAAGCTGTGGTACTCTCAGTTGTCCAGTAAAACTCTCCTTTTTTCAAAAGATTAGTTAAAGGTCTGGCTATCTTACCATAGTTTTTTACAAAGCGCCTATAGTAGCTTGTGAGGCCCAAGAAGCCCCTCAAGGCTTTTATAGACTTAGGCACAGGCCAGTGCAACACAGAGTCAATCTTCTGGGGTCCATGGCCACTCCATGCTGGCTGATTACATGCCCTAAGTATCTTACCTCCTCTTTTCCAAATTCACATTTATTAAGGTTAGCATGAAAGTCATTAGTAGCCAAGGTTTCTAAGACTTGCTGTAAGTGCTGTAGGTGGTCCTGCCAATTGGAACTATAGATTAGGATATCATCAAAGAAGACCAAGACAAACTTCCTAAGAAAAGGTTTGAGTGTGGTGTTCATGGCATGTTGAAAAGTAGCAGGGGCATTGGTGAGCCCAAAAGGCATGACCAATGATTCATAGTGTCCGTGGTGGGTTCTAAAAGCTGTTTTTGGTATGTCAGCCTCAGCCATTCGAATCTGGTGGTACCCTGCCCTTAAATCTATTTTGGAAAACACCATGGCTCCATGTAGTTCATCTAGAAGCTCCTCTATCATGGGGATTGGGAATTTGTCAGGTATTGTAGCTTTGTTTAGAGCTCTATAGTCAACGCAAAACCTCCAACTCCCATCCTTTTTCTTAACTAGAATAACTGGACTAGAGTAGGGGCTTGTGCTAGGTCTAATGATACCAGATTGTAGCATCTCTTCCACTTGTTTTTCTATCTCATTTTTCTGGAGGTGGGGGTATCTATAAGGCCTAACATTTATAGGTCCCTCCCCACTCTTGATAGGTATTTTATGGTCAATATTTCTTCTAGGAGGTAAGCCCTCAGGATGCTTAAAGACAGCAGTATACTTGTCTAGCAGTTGTTCTAAACCTTGACAGTGTGCAATGGTTTCAGTGCAAGATAAACTCCTAGTGAGGTGTTCATAATGAGGTGGAGCATTCCAAAGCATTGCCACACCTTCTACTTCTGTCAATTTTAACATTTGATGAGGGGAGATGAGAGATTTACCTAGGCTGGGGTCCCCTTGGATCATCACAGGACCTGCTGCAGTGTTGAACTTCATTGTCAGAGACTGCCAGTTTGTTTGGACTTCACCCAGGGTTGCAAGCCAGGATATACCTAGAACCAAATCCACACCTCCTAGGTCAAAGACCAAAGCATCACAGGTGCATTCATAGTCCCCTATCTTCACCTTAACCCCTCTGCATGTTCCCAGAGTTTTCTTTTGGTCACCATTTCCCAAGCGAACAGTGTAAATCCTGAAGTGTCTATGTGCAATCCCAGTTTTTCCACCATTGCTTTGGAGATAAAATTATGTGTAGCCCCACTGTCAATCAAAATCAGGATGTATATTCCATTGATAATGGCGACTAATTTCATGGTGCAAGGTTGTGTGAGTCCCATGGAGGCCAATTGAGGAAGCTCTATGCTTCGTAGGTCCAGGTCCTCTTCTTCCGTACTGCTGTTATCACTGTCATTTTGTTCCTCCAAGTTGATAATCTCCCCAGCAGCATTTAGGTCTTCCTTTTCCCCTAAGATGACCATTCGTAGGTGCCCTTCCTTGCAACTGTGCCCTGGTTTATACGGAGCTCCCCATGTGAAACAGAGACTCTCTTTCCAACGACGCGCGTGCTCTGCTTTGGAAATGAAGCGTGTGCCTGCGTTTCTGTTGGCGTTTGTGTTGGAAGGTTTCACCCCTGTATTCGCATTTGTCGTAGACGACGTGGAGGACGTGATGGAGCGAGAGTTGCCGGTCGTTGCAGCGTCGCTGTTCCTTGACCCGTTTTGCTCTTCGCGTGACCCGGTTCTGGCAACGATGCCACTGTTCTTGAATCGATTATCTCTAAACCTTGAGGGGAACGCTGTTCGATTCTGCGCGCCATGGCCAGAGCTTTTGCCAATTTGGTCGGGTCTTGAATACGGACCTGATCACGTATGGTTTTGCGCAGACCCGCAAGAAAGTACCCCATAACGATTCCGTCCGGTGTTCCCTTCGCTTGAGCGAGGAGTAATTCAAAATCACGAATATGCTCGCTTACGCTGCCTCGTTGCTTAATTGTAGCCAAACGTTCGTAGATTGTTCCCTGGGCGCAATCCCCAAATCTTTCTAATAGTGCGTCGGTGAGCATGTTCCAATTGGGTTCAGCGACGTCGTCTTTCCAATATTGGTACCAGTGGATAGCCTCGCCCTCCATGCAGATTAGCGCAAGGCGCAGCTTGGCTTGATCGTTCTGGATCTGTTGCAATTCGAAGAATTTTTCGGCCTTCGTGATCCACCCTAAAGGGTCGTCGCCTTCAAAGGTGGGTAATTCCACTTTCTTGACCCAGGCTTTGGTTGTTTCGTCGCGTGGGGTTCCTGGGATGTGGATTTGCTCAGATTCTGGTGTTGGTGTGGAAGAAGATGGTTTCTTGAATGAATCAAGATTCTTGGTTTCCTGTGTTGCTTGGTGCGTTTGGAAGGCGTTCATCAGTTGATCAAATTTCTGGGAAAGTTCTGAACGCATTGCTTCCATATCACTGGTGATCCCTTGAAGTTTCTCCTCAAATTTACGCTCCAAGTGAGTGATATCTGGGTCACCACCACGCGCTGCACCAGGCTTCGCCATGGCAGGTCGGACCAATTTGTTGGCCTCTAGCTACTGTCTCCCTGGATATGGAAACTCTAAGGGGCTGGGACGGTGGCCAGCAGATCCCTAGAGTGTTATTTTATTAGAATCAAAAGGAAGAATTACACAGATGCATCTAGCACCTCCACTGACTTCCAGTCAGCAATCTACAGAAAATGAATATCAAGATAATTCCCAACTGTTATCATACCTTCCTTTATATAATAGGAGGCAGAGCATTAGTTGTTAACTACTTGAAAACAACCTAACTAAACTAACAGACAGAATAACAAATCCTAACTAACTACCTAATCTGTTTGACAGTTACTAACTGCTCAACAGATTTACAAAATAACAAACATTATCAACTATTTAACAGATACACTACTACACAGAATTAAATACATTTAACTGAGGGAAATTACTGCTTGTCTTTCTTTCTCCTGGAATATGTTATTAAGGGTCTAACATCTACTCTGTCCCACTATCTGGGATTAACTACTTTAGATGTAGCGTCTGAATCCTGCTATTTAGTGCCTTTTCAGTTATTATATAGTATCCACACTTGGCAAAGTTATGCTGACAACCTGTATCCTTCGGCCTTCTGATGGAAGTTAATGTTATCAAGTTTAATCAAACATAGATCACTCCTAAGATAGTATGAATATGATATGATAACAGTATAGTCTTGTAATCATAGTTTTGAAAACTTCATTGGTTTCTATAGCAGTCATGATACCCATGGTGACCATGTTGGGGCTTGGAAGTAATGCAATACCAACTTAGAAATGGAAAAAAAACAGATGAGCCTCACAGATCCAGTTTGTTTTAAACCTTAAATACACCCTACTAATTGCGCACATCGCTGCCATCACTCACACATCTCTGATGCATGGCTCATTTCTGGCGAACTCAGTGATCTTATGTGATCCTTTATTTGGCAAACTGCAGTTTCTCATCTTTTTTTGTTCTCTACTTCCCTCTTTTTGGAAGCCTCTCTAAATTCCCCTCTTCCTCCTATTTTGTTCTACATGTATCTCCCTCAACCATCTCTTAATTTCTTTATGTCTATTCCACTGTTTGTAGATTTTGTGATGAGCTAAGTCTCTGCTCTGGGAATAGATATTATCTAACCAAGCTTTAGGTGCCTGTTTAAGGCAATATCGAGTCTTTTTTAATTTGTAAATTAAGGATGAAGTCATTCAAAAATACATTGTTGACATCCAATTGTTGAGAAGCCAAGGATTAGTGATCAAGAGAAACAGTATGCGCTGTGGCAGGTTTAATTTTTTTGGCGTAGCCAAACCTGGGATGTTAATGGAAAGTTGGAAACCCTTACCCACTTACCCTACTTTATATTTGTCGGCACTTTCATATGGGTTTTCTTTGATCCAAAGGTATCGTTTTGCACCGTATACCCTATCCATTTGTTGGAAGAGGAATTAGGGTCGTGATTTCATTTCTCAACAATGCATCATATTTTTGTTTCATAGCTCCTAGCCATTTAGGATCTGCTTGGGTCTGCTTAACAGAAGAGGACTCCATAAATGTAGAAGAGTAGGGTTTAACTGGGTTTTGTGATTTTGGATTTTACACGAGCTAGCATAAGACGAACAGAAATGTTGAAAAATAGACGGTGGGATTACAATTTGATGAATTTTGAGTGTTTGTACTGGATGAATATGGATCAGATTGAGACTTGAGAGGACTAGTTTCCTGTCATAAATTTTGCAGATTGAGCACACCATGAGGGCTGTGCAGTTGGAGAATGGGTTGTACCTGCCCTTGAGGGAAGGGGATGGAGAGTGAGGCAATGATGAGGACAGGATCGTAGGAATGGAATGAACAAGGGAAACAAGAGGTGATAGGGTGATCTACAGTTGCTTTTGGAACTTATTCTGGACCGGGAAATCTCAGCTTGTCATAGAGCACATCCTTTGAAATGAATATCTTGCCACTATAATCCATGCCTTATACCCTTTTTGATATGGAGAGTTGCCTAAGAAAGCGTAGTCCTGTGAGTGACAAGACAATTTATAGGAGTTATATGGCTTGAGGTTGGAATAACATGCACGACCAAATATTTTGAAAGATTAATAAACTGGGTATTCTTTGAAAAGAAGTTATGGTGTGGTGTAGTTAAGAGTCTTAGAATGTGAGTTGGACCTAACTCAACCCTACAAAATTGGCTTGTAAGGTGAGAGATACCTTTTCGTTATATACTCTTTTGAGACCATATCTCTAGTCAATGGGACTTGGGTTTCTCCCAATACACCCCCTCACACCCAGCACACTCAGCACTATTGGGCTTGGTGCGTGGATAAATGGTGGGTGGCTCGATGGATCTAGGATAGGCTTTGATACCATCTTAGAATGTGAGTTAAGCCTAACTCAACCCTACAAAACAAGCTTGTAAGGTGAGGGATGCCCTTTTATTATTTACTCTTTTGAGACCATATCTCTAGTCAATGTGGGACTTGGGTTTCTTCCAATAAAGAGAAGCTGAAGGATGTCTTTATTTCATGTAGTCTGCTCGAATAAATTCATGTTCTCACAAGTGAAGGAGACGATTAGCATGAGCTTGTAAAGTCAAACCAGTTTCAACAGTTTGCTTGTGTCACCATTCAACTAAATTTTTGTTTATGGTGAGTACAGGGACAAGTTAGTTTATGAATGATTCCCAGTTATGCTAAATTGTAGTTCAACATGGATTTAAATTGAGCAAACATGGTGTCGGATTTTACGTGGAGTCAAACCTGGAATAAGCATCAACACAAGTAAGAAGTTGTAGTATCCACAAGCAGATTCAATGGGAATTGATTCCCACAAATCATTTAAGAGTTGTTCAAGAGGAGTTTTGTATTTGGTAGTAGAGGCATTAGATGCAGGCGGTGTGCCTAGTCTAAACAAGCTGTACAAAATCAAGAATTGTATGTTAGGTATTGAAATGTTAGATGATTTGAGAGCCTTCCTCAAGCCTCATGATGGGGATGGCCTAGTTAGTATATGATGATAAAAAATGATATAAAATATGGGAAAGTAAAGGGCAAAATATGTTTACATTTACAGTACTTGGGAGAAAAAATTGTAATTTGAAACCTGTTATCCCATCAAAAATAGTGAGACGAAAAAATTGTAATTTGAAAACTGTTATTCCATCAAAAATAATGAGACCTTCTCTTTTAAATTTGTAGAGGCACAATGATAAATCTGTTAGTTAACGGAAACTACCACCTGTTAACAGAGACTGTCACCGACTAACTGTAACTAAACTAACTATAGGAAAAACAATCATGTGCAACTGGCTGCACAATTGCTGATAGTAAACAACAGAATAGACTAAATGTACAGTAGGCCTGCATATACAGAAAAACGTTGTAGGTATTCTACTTCAATGGAAGTTGATTGGCTTGAGAAGAAAAAATACAGACAATTTGTTGTTGGGCAAACAAGTGTTCATGACTATGTAGCCAATTGCGCCGCAATAGCGGGTGATAGCAGAGTGGATTAGGGGTATGTAGCGATGGTAGTTGCAATAGTTGGGATTTTGGAACCGATTGGGGGAAGATCCTTTAAACAAATTTGGATTTTGACAGTAGCAGTTTTTTTTAATGTAATTTAAAAATCGCCGCTTATTTCTTTTTCTCTCTTTTGGTCCTAAGATAAAAACCGTTAGCTTTGATTGAACTAGAGTTGGAATGACAGAATTTTGATAAAAAGTGATTTAAGCCAACCTGAAGGGGGAAGAAAAGGTAATAACAGGAGGTGTTGATGCTTGAAAGCCTATTTCTTGTCATTGGTAAGTTAATCGGAAAAGTGGCCACAGTTTGGATAAATCTTAAGCTAAATTTGAGGGCCTCATCAAAGACTTCAGCTTGACCGCATGTTTAGTTTTTCCCACTGCCATTTCAAATATATGCTATATCTGTGTTGTGAGTTAGATTTTAGGTAGTTTTGTGTACTAATTAAGTATGGATTTTTGTCATAAAATTAATAACCATGTTTTGAATCTTTTGTTCTCTCTCTTAGCATTTAGTTTTTCTTCCTTGCATATGACATCTTACATTTGTTTTGCAGAGCTTTCTGCAATCCTGCTGATGTAGAAGCATTTACTGAGGAGAAAAAACAGTCTCTTGTCAAACGTCAGGGAAAGGGTGCTGACTTTGTTCGTGCTGTGAAGGAGATTGTTGATAGTTATGAGAAATTAAAAAAAGAGAGACAACTTAGTGAAGCTGAGTCTGATGGCAACGTTGCTGGTGATAACATTTCAAATCCACAGAACTTGTCTGCCAAGGATCAGACAGATGCTCCTGATTTGTCCCATAGTTTACCTATGAAATCTTCTGAGTCTGTTATTGACAGACATGAGTTGCTGTGTGCAGCTGAGGATGACTCAGCGGCTGCATTGAAAGATAAATCTCTTATTAAGGGGACATCATTGGAGGAGCTTGCCGATAGTGCTGCTGCTGTACAATCACCAAAGCCAGTTACTTACTGTTCACGTAAAAGATCTGCTGGCGAGTTATACCCACAAGGCTATGTATCCAATAGGCATATGCCAGTACGAAGGTCAAGAAGCTCATCACGGGTCCAAAATGTTTTGTTTCCTTGTAATGATGTTGGAAAAACTGCTGGCAACCCATCAACTAATGCATCACTCAGTGCATCTGTAAGAAGGAATGGACGTGTTAGGAATTCACCCGATCTTTCTGACTGTAATGGTTTTGATGCATCTACTTTGGTCTTGAGTGGTAGCATGGAGGACAACAGTTCTGAAATTCTCACAATTGATTCCGATGCATTTAGTTTGAATGAGGGTAGTACAATAGATTCAAATTTTAAACGCTTAGAACCTATTGAATGCCCTGGAGAAGTTTTGTTGAACAAGGGTCTTGATCTTGAAATAAATGGCGTTGTCAATAAGAAAAAAAGAAAACCAAATAGGAGAAGGGCAACCCATGATGCTTCCAAGCTGACCTGTAGACCGGAGGAGGAATTAGTTGTGCCGAGTGCCAGCCAAAGTTCCCAGAATATCAGCGGAAATTTCCAAGAGAGAGGGTTTGAGCAAGATGGAGATGCACACTTGCCCCTTGTGAAACGAGCGAGAGTTAGAATGGGTAAATCATCCTGCACAGAGGCCGAACTCGATAGCCTTGCACAAGCTCAAGGAGAAATCTGTAAGGAAGATATTAACTCACCACAGCAGCTCATCACGTCCTCAAATTGTGAGAATGGAAGTTCTGCTGATGAAGACTCATCTGTGCTAAATGGAGCTATGGATAATATTTCTCCTACCAAGATTTTAGCTCCTTGTTCTGAAACTCTGATTTTTAATACTAAGAAAGATCAAACATTCTGCTCTTTGGATGGTGAGGCTGCTCTACCTCCATCTAAACGCCTTCATCGTGCTTTAGAAGCTATGTCAGCTAATGCTGCTGAAGAAGGTCAAACGCATATAGAAGCATCATCCTCCAGAATGATATCAAGTGGTGTGGGCTGTATATCTTCTGTGAAGGGATGCCCGTGTATTCCTATTAATAATCATGAATGTGATGGTTCAGGCCTGCAGAAGTTTGATGCCTGCGATGGTGATTCTTCTCATACTGTTGTGCATTGTTTGTCAAACAGTTCAAATCCGGTGATTTTAACAGAGAATAAATCATCTAAACAAGAGGATAGACAGTTAACTGGGTTTCAACAGCAAGAAACCGGCAAGGATGTTCTCCCATGCACTGCAGATCGAGTTGGTGAAGAGCTTAGTGATAATGTGGTTTGTCCGACTGCTAAAGCAGATTTGAAAATTCAGGAACATGGACAGATTTCTCTCAATCATGATTCAAAATTTTGTGTAGTTGGAAGTAGTAAAGATTCTCCTGACTCGTCATTATTACCAAATGGTGAAGGTGAAGGCAATATTGCAGCTGTGAGTCATTCAAATGCAGCACCTGATGCCTCAGAGCAGAAAGATATTATATTACCTCAACATAGTATTGGCATGCCTCAGAATGAGGTTGCTGTTTGTGAGGACACACAGTGCTTAAAGCCAGCTGTTGTTGATGTTAACAGAGCAAATGACACGTAAGCTCTCTTAGCTCTCAACCAATTCGTGCAAATCCTCATAACAAAATCTTTCTAGTCTTAGACCACTAAAGCTTCCTGCTATTCTCCCTTTTCTGTAATGATATTTTGTTATAGAATTTGGCAAGACGAACTTACACTTTCCTAATTTAGAACATACTTTTTACTGGTGGTTGTGTTTTGTACCCTAAACTGTAATGGTAGGGTTCAATATGGTGGAATCCTACAAAGTAAATTGATCTGTTTAATTCACGTTTCAGTGATAGCAATATTAATTATCAAATGAGACCAATTGTTAAGTAAAAGTTATTTGTTTCTTTTCTTTCTCTCAAGAGAGCTTGCGTTTGTTCTTTAGTTTCAGGTGTGAGATTGTTGAAGAGATAAAATGCAAAGGACCAGATGAGGATTTGAATTCTGTTTTAGCATCTGATGACCGTATGTGTGAAAAGGGCATTTTGGGCATTAGGTCAAGCCCAACCTTGACAGATGGGGTAGACTGCATTCCACAAGGATCGCCTCCTAACTCCCCAGTTTGCAATGTTTCTACATCGGACAGTAGTAATATCCCTCACAATGGAAGTTGTAGCCCAGATGTGCATTTACACCAGAAACAATCTTTATCCGGTCCTGTTGATGAAAGTAAAGATGGGTCTGTAGCAACTCAACAATCAAGATCGATGGGCAAGTCAACTGAAGCAAAACATGCGGCTTTGTTATACTTTGAAGCAATGCTTGGGACGTTGACAAGGACAAAGGAAAGTATAGGTCGAGCAACACGCATAGCTATTGACTGTGCGAAGTTTGGCATTGCAGCTAAGGTATTATGGTTTCCCTTTTCTTTAAAAAAATTCCCTCTCACCGTGAGTGTTTCATTGTTGAATTGTGAATACTTCTTGATTTATAATAGTTCTACTTTTATCCGGCCAATTATGTCTATTTAGGATCTCTTTTTATGTGGTCTACAATTATAGTCGTCTGGTTCTGGTTCATATGCTTATAATAAAAAACTTTTTGCCATGGCTTTAACTTTGTGGGTACAATTCTGCCCTTTTATGTGGTTTATAATTCATAGTCCTCTAGTTCTAAGTGGGGGGCAACCCTCACCCCATGAGCTAGTTTTGGGGTTGAGTTAGGTCCAAACCTAATTTCTAAGATGGCATCAGATCCTATCATATTTATGTTATTGAGCCATGATATCTGTTATTCCACTTGCATTTGGTGTGTTGAAATCCTTGTTATTTCACCCACATTTGTCCATGTTGTAGATGTCCAGTCTTGGGCATGAGGGTGTGTGTAAAGAACCCACATCAACTAGAGACATGACCAAAGTATCCCCTATAAGGCTCTGGATAGTTTAGAGGTTGAGATAGACCTAAAACCCCATATTCCAAGACCTGCTACGCTATGTATTATGTGTGACCAGAAATGTCATAGTTCTTAATGTGGTCAAATTTAGATAGTCAAGATTATATGTCGACCTTATAGCTACTTGTTGAAATCTCCCTTACCATGACAAGGTTTTTAACTAATTGAAAATTGAAACTACATTTTCAGATAACTGTTTGCTGTTTTTTATTTTATTTTATTCATTCGCAATGGCAGTATTGGGATTCCCTTGGTTTTCGTCTTTACTTCTCCAAATGCAATAGTTTTGTCTTTACAGAAATTTTTATATATTATATATTTATTTCAGCTGATAGTAAATGAAAATAATTCCTTACCACAGGTTCTTTGTACAGTTTATACTACATCGTCGGTGCCTCTTCTACTGTAGAAGTGGAGTCAAAAGAAAGCATGATATAATGTGTGAATTAGTTTTTTTTACACTCTGAATTTGGTTGAACGCTTTTGAATTTGAGTTTCATTTAAATTTGCTTGTCCAATTACACTTAGAGTCTGGCACATGTATGTACTGTTATAGTTCTGCTGGTCATTGATGGGAATTGGAGTTAGAATCAGTTAGTGGGCTTTGCGGTTATTTCCTATACACAAATGTTTATTATACTTATGAAAGTTTTCATGTCTTTAGTTGATACCTTTTTTGCATTTTTTGGGATGTTGGGCTGTGTTGTAGGTCATGGAAATTCTTGCTGACAACCTTGAAAGCGAATCAAGCCTGCATCGGAGGGTGGATTTGTTTTTTCTTGTTGACTCTATTGCACAGTTTTCTCGAGGTCTAAAGGGTAACATGTTTATTACTTAACTGCTCTTGAATCTTGTTGACAAAAGAGAAAAAAGAAGGTTGAGGTCAGACAGTTGATAATCATTTGATATATAAAATATGTCTGGTTTTCCCAGGTGATGTTTGTGGAGTATATCCATCTGCCATCCAAGCAGTGCTTTCTCGACTATTATCTGCTGCTGTTCCTCCTGGAAATGCTTCACAAGAAAACCGTAGGCAGTGTCTTAAGGCAAGTTAGTTAAGTTTCATGTTAAATGAAGTTAAAACTGTATGTTTTTTTTTACATCTTTGTTTTGTATTATCATTCTCTGTTAATTTTTGCTTTGAATTTGTATAGGTTTTAAGGCTGTGGTTGGAGAGAAAAATCCTACCAGAGTCCATCATTCGCCATCATATCCGGGAATTGGATGTATATAGTTCAGCTTCTTCGGGTTTCGTTTCACGACGATGTTTAAGAACAGAGAGGGCTTTAGATGACCCTATAAGAGAAATGGAGGGTATGCTTGTTGACGAATATGGAAGGTTTGAATTTGAATTTTTAGTATACAATTTCTGAATTTATTATTATTGTGGTTGGAGTGTGTTTACTTAAACTTCTATTTGATCTTGTAGCAACTCAAGCTTGCAGCTACCTGGATTTTGCATGCCTCCAATGCTTAAAGATGAAGATGACAATGAAGGGAGCGATTCTGATGGAGGGAACTTTGAGGCTGTCACGCCTGAGCATAACTCTGAAGTGCATGAAATAACTTCTACAGTTGATAAACGCAGGCATATCTTGGAAGATGTTGATGGTGAGCTCGAAATGGAAGACGTCGCTCCTTCTTGTGATATTGAAATGAGTTCAGTTTGCAATGTTGACAGAGGAAATGCCAGGGAATTTGAGAACAATATTCCTGTGTCCTTCGTTCCTCCACCTCAGGATGTGCCTCCATCTTGCCCGCCACCACCAGCATCCCCTCCACCACCACCACCGCCTCCACCTCCGCCCCCTCCTATGCTACACCGCATATCTTCTACCTCTGATCCATGTCGCACTGTGGCTAGTTCAAAAGCTTATACAGAATCACAGGTATGTTTTACAGTTTTGATTAGGATTTTACTCTCTAATTGGTAACACCAAGAATAACGACTTATGGAATGCTTTTTCCTTTCTACTCGGCTCTTTTCCAGTGCCTGAAAGACAATTCACATCACTCCGTGGCTCATCCCATGGCTGCTCCAAGGGATAACCAACCTATCAATGATGCAGTACGCCATCAAGTTCCAGAATATAGAGAAGTGCATATGCGGGAGTCTAGTTGCTCTTTCAACAATTTCCGCGTACCACCTCCAGACAATTATAGAAATTCTGATGGTGTTTCTATGCATAATAAGGGATATTCTATAAGGCCGCCTCGCCATGTGCCGTCAAATCAATTTTCTTTTGTTCACGGCGAACAGCAGATGAAACATCGAAGGGAGGTTCCACCACATCCTCCTTACTCCAATGGACAGCACCTCCTGCATAACATGGAGAGAGAGAATTTCAATAATAACCACGAGAGATCAAAACCACACCACTTCATGCAGAACATGGAGAGAGAGAACTTCAATAATAACCATGAGAGATCAAAACCACCTCCTTATGATTACCGAGAGAGATGGGATGTTCCTGCACCGTATTCTGGTAAGATCGGGATAAGTGATGCTTATTTACTATTTAGGTGGTGGACTGTGGTAGTTTATTTTCACATTAATTGACCATGCGTTGGTTTCCTCTGATACTGAAATTTACGTTTTTTGTTGGATAGGTCCCCGGTTTCAGGACAAAGGTATGCCGGGTCTACATGGTTGTCATCCATGTGATTCAACTAGAATACCAGGTCATGGGTGGAGATTTCCTCCCCGGTCAATGAATCACAGGAATTCCATGCCATTTAGACCACCATTTGAAGATGCAATTCCTGTTTCAAATAGAGGTCGTCTCCCTTTACCACACAAATTTTCCTCTATCATGATAATTTTTAGATGATCTTTTGTGATTCTTTTGATATTACTGGAAAATAATAAGCTTTTAATGTTTGCATGTCAGGTCCAAGCTTTTGGGGGCCTAGGTGATATAACCTAGAATCCAAAGCTGGTATGCTTCTGATTATCTACTCGACTCAAGTATTCTTTCAACTATTATTGGCCCTTATTTTTCCCATCTTGATTGCTAGGTATAACTCTTTTTGGCCTGGGATCTGACTTTGTCTAGGAGGTGACATATGGTCCATCATTCTGTACATGAAGGAATCCTTGGAGGAGGATTCAACAGAATCCTCACAGAACATGTGATTCATCAACTAGATTTGTACATATGTATTTTAGCCTCTTCTGCAGAATGCAGGGCAGGAAGAGTCAGTGTAGATTTGGAGAGGTTTTAACATACTTAGGTTGTTGTGTCAAATTTTCCCCTCATAAATTTTATAATTTATTTCATGGATGCCCCTGTAGAAGTTAAATCAGTATATACATATAAATTTCAGTGAATATTTCCTGAAAATTGTTCTCTCAATATAAGGAAAAACTTCTCTCAATATTTCCTGAAAATTGTTCTCTCAATAGAAGTTAAATCAGTAGCCTCTGTTTGATCGTTTAATCGCTTAGAAAAGCACCCTTAATCACTCATGTGGTTGCTTGTTTAAGATTACAGACACTAAAGCCTTCATCTTAATGGCTTAGGCCAGTGTATTTAATCGCTTACATTAGTAATAAAAGGTGTCTGTTTAATTACTTACATGGTTAACCTTAATCGACTAGCTACTAGACAATGATTTTTTTAAGTCAACAAAATACGGTGCATGCAAAGGTTACAATACAACCATAACATCATATACTTATATAATGAAATTTATACAAGTATATGATGTTATGCATGAAAAGGTTACGATACAACCTTGCGATGATGATACTACGATGATTATGATATTAAGGTGATGACATGACACCTTGTCAAGACATGAAAGAAGATTGAATATACAGTATTGTTGATTGGAAATATAAATCATGGAAGTTGACATGTTCTGGGGAAAGCTAAAATGAAACGAAACAGTGGAGGCCACCGTTAGATTTTGAGGGCGTGGAAGTTTAGTGTGGGATGTTACCAAGAGTTATATTCGACCATTTTGGACTATCCTAACTAGTCGCATCAGGAGTAGTGATGAGAGTATTCGAAGCCACCCATGTTTGAACTAAATATAGAGCTCAATATGGATCCACATGCATACAAAGTAGTTGGTGACTAGCATTTCATACATTGCCATGCATTATAACATATAACTGATGGATGATCATGTTTGTGCATTGTTGCAACTGACTCTTTGTGGTTCGTTAAGCTTACATGTATTGTTGAGAATGATCTCTCACCCTATAATGTTGTATTTGTATGTACAACATTTCTCCGTAGGTAGAGGAGGAGCCTACAGAGGATGATGTCGCGATATTAGAGCTTAAGGTTACAATTGAGGTGTGGTTCCTGATAAACCTATTTTTAGAGGCTTTTTAATAGTTATTTTTATTAAGTTTTTTTTATTTTAATATATTTTTTTGAGCTATTTTACTACAAATGTTTAGTTTTTATTTTCAGGTTTTATTTTGAAGCAAAAGAGAAAATATGAGCTAAAATGAAGAACAAAGAAAATATCTGAGGAGGGACAATTTTTTAGACAAAACTGGCGCAGGACAGGGCGCCAAGGAGCAGCACAACGCAAACTGGCACAGGACAGGGCGCCAAGGAGCAGCACAGCGCAAAACTGGCGCAGGACAGGGCGCCAAGGGCGCCAAGAAGCAGTCAATTTTGGCTGCGGCCACTTGTTTGTGGCTATCTTTGCCAACTTGATTTTTCACTTCTTTTTGACTATTTTGCCCCTCCACTCAAGTGCTTTGTCCACTTGTTGATGGCTATCTTTGCCAAACTTGAGTTGACTATTTTGCCCCTCCACTCAAGTGCTTTTTCCCTCATATTTTCCTATAAATAGGACATTGATCCTCACTTGTAAGGACACTTGAATTTTGTGAGAAAATCACTCTCAAAAACTCTCTAAGATTTATGACTTCAATTTACTCTTCATGTTCTTTTTAATTCTTGCTTATTTACTTTCTTGCCCTTTTAATTCTTGCTCTTTTAATTATTGCTTATTTACTTTCTTGCCCTTTTAATTCTTGCTTATTTACTTTCTTGCCCTTTTAATTCTTGCTCTTTTAATTCTTGCTCTTTTAATTCTTGCCCTTTTAATTCTTGCTTATTTACTTTCTTGCCCTTTTACTTTCTTGCTCTTTTAATTCTTGCTCTTTTACTTTCTTGCTCTTTTAATTCTTGCTCTTTTACTTTCCAAGTCATTTAAATTTCTTGCAATTTACTTTTTAAGCAATTGACTTTCTTGTCATTTACAATTCCGCTATTTATAATTTTGCAATTTTCTCAATTCCTAACATTTATTTTCTAACATCTAATTCCTAACTCATTTACACATTCCGCAACTTATCGCTTTCTTTACAATTCTTGCAATTTACACATTCCGCAACTTATCGCTTTCTTTACAAATTCTTGCAAATTTACAAATATGCAATCTTCCTCTTCTCCTCTTTTGTCTACAATGATCATGAGTGAGTAGACTTTCTTAGCCTTGGGGTTTTTGGTAACAATCAAATGATGGCTTCCTACTAATTAATTCCCGAGACTATTCTCCACCTTAATCGCTTTGTATTTTTAAATCTAATTTCATCACTTTTCATTATTATTTCAAAACACCACACGATGTACCGAAAGGGGAAGTGTGGTTGTTGGATCTATGAAATTAGACAATAAAATCAACACATGAAAATAGTTTTGGTTTTATTGAGACACGAAAAAGTCTTTGCTTAATGGGTTCTAATAATAATCAACCATGAAAATAGGCTTGATAATTAGTTTAGAACACGCGTTTGCATTCCGAAAGGAAACTCTTGCTACAACCGTCGCCTTGTCTTAAGAAATATATCGTTCTTTAAACTGGAAAATAGTCGAAAGGATTAAAAACGGAAACCTTATCATTTCGATGAAACTAATACCCCAAGTCTCTTTTTATCTTTAAAAACATCAACAAAAATATTCCTTCTTTCTAAAAAGACTTTCTTTTCAGTTAATCAACTTTGGAAAATTAAATTGGTAATCACCTAGGCTCTCCCTGTGGATCGATAACTCTTTTATTACGCGACAAGGCCGTGCACTTGCGGCCTATCAAGTTTTTGGCGCCGTTGCCGGGGAGGCAGTGATATTAATTAAGTTTTTCGAAACCGGTTAGACTGAAGTTTTATTTTCTTTATTTTTACCTTTTCTTCTCTTGTCCCTCGAATGCGAAGAACCAGAAGTTTCGGAGAAACTGTTCAACAAATTCCCGAAATTGAAAGGTTCTTACATAGAAGGAGGAGAGAAATTTCCGATAACCAAATGGCAGCTAATGAAAATCGTGCTCTCAAAGAGTACGCAACACCTTCAGCAGAGCCATCGGCTGTCATTGTACATCCAAATGTGGAAGCAAATAATTTTGAACTCAAATCATCTCTGCTTTCAATGCTTCAACAAAACCAATTTTCTGGTTCTCCCACGGAGGACCCAAATCTTCATATTTCAATTTTTCTGGAATACTGTGAAACTCTCAAATTAAACGGGGTACCTCAAGATGCCATAAGACTAAAGCTCTTCCCTTTTTCATTAAGGGATAGAGCAAGAGCATGGCTACATTCTTTGCCTTCGGAATCCATTACCAGCTGGGGCCAATTAAAACAAGCTTTTCTTGCTAGGTTCTTTCCCCCAAGTAAAACAGCTCAAATGAGAAGTCAAATTACTCGATTTTCTCAAAACGACGGGGAATCTCTTTATGATACTTGGGAACGTTTCAAAGAAATGTTAAGGCTATGCCCCCATCATGGACTAGAGAAATGGCTCGTTGTTCACACATTTTATAATGGATTACAATATGCAACAAGAATGACTGTTGATGCAGCTGCAGGTGGAGCTTTGATGAACAAAAATTTTACTGAAGCTTATGCACTCATTGAAGATATGGCTCAAAACCATTGTCAATGGGAAAGTGAGCGAGCCATAACAGATAAACCAGCATCATCAAAAGAGCCAGGTAAGTATGAAATATCTGCTGTTGATCATCTTGCCTCAAAAGTGGACGCACTTTTTCAAAAATTTGAAAAATTAAATGTAAGTGCCGTTTCACAAACTTTTTCTCCTACTACTCCACCATGTGAATTATGTGGGGTTGTTGGCCATATTGGAGCTGAATGCCAGCTTGAGGCATCTAGTACTGGAAATGAGCATGTTAACTATGCTCAAAAAGAAGATCCGTTTTCAAATACTTATAATCCTGGGTGGAGAAATCATCCAAATTTTTCTTATAAAAATCCTCCAACCAATCCAGCACCTAGACCACCTCCTGGTTTTCAGAATCAAACGGTTTTTAACAACCCACAAAACAACCCGCAAAAGTCGAACTTGGAATTTTTGATGGAAAAATTTGTGTCATCTCAAACAAAACAAAATGAAGAATTCAAAAATCAAACTGGTTATTTGAATGACACACTTATCAAATTAGTATCAAAAGTCGACTCTATTGTCACTCATAATAAAATGCTTGAAAATCAAATAACTCAAGTGGCAACACAGGTGGCTTCATCCTCTAAGTCTTCAGGGGTATTTCCTGGGCAACCGGAACAAAATCCAAATTGCCAAATAAATGCCGTCACCCTTAGAAGCGGAAAACAATTAGAGGAACCAAGAGCAAACCAAGAAAAAATTGTGAGTGAAAAACATAATTTACCATGTGAGCAAGAAGAGAAAGAAAAAGAGAAAGAACCAGAAAAAGAAAGAGAAGAACCACACATCCCCCCACCACCATACAAACCACCCATTCCTTTTCCCCAAAGATTTGCAAAAAACAAACTTGACGAGCAATTCAAAAGGTTTGTCGACTTGCTTAAAAAGCTTTACATCAACGTTCCTTTCACTGATGCATTGTCTCAAATGCCATCTTATTCTAAATTTTTGAAATAAATTTTATCTAAGAAAAGAAAAATAGACGACTATGAGACGATTGCATTAACAGAAGAATGCAGTGCAATTATCCAGAACAAGCTGCCACAAAAGCTCAAAGATCCAGGTAGTTTTTCCATACCTTGTGTAATTGGAAGTGAAACCATAAACAGAGCAATGTGTGATCTAGGAGCCAGTGTAAGTTTGATGCCTCTTTCTCTTTGCAAAAGACTAGGGATAGGTGAACTTAAACCCACAAAAATGACAATACAGTTGGCAGATCGTTCCGTCAAATACCCCACTGGAATCTTAGAGGATGTCCCTATCAAGGTAGGGCAAACTTTTATACCGGTGGATTTTGTTGTAATGGAAATTGAAGAATACTCCAAAATTCCTATTCTTCTAGGGAGGCCTTTTTTAGCTACTGCAGGGGCAATAATTGACGTTAAAAATGGTAAGTTGGTTTTTAACGTGGGGGATGAAAAGGTTGAGTTTGAAGTTTCAAACTTCATGAGGAGTCCGTCTGTAAAGGACTCATGCTGCAGGATTGATATTATAGACTATTGCGTGCGAGACTGCTCTTTAGCATCATCTTCACAAGATAGTCTGGAAGATTGCCTTTTAGGCAACACAGATACAAATGCAGCAGAGGAAACCCAATTCTACATAAAACTTTTAGATGAGAATCCACCATCACAAAAATTGGGTACCGAAACTTTGGGTGAGGGAAAACCTCGACCTCTCCCAAAAGAAGCACCAAAAATAGAACTGAAGCCCTTACCAGCATCTCTCAAGTATGAGTTTCTTGGCCTAATTCTACTTTTCCAATAATTGTAAATGCAGATCTAAAACAAAATGAGACTGAAAAATTGCTTAATGTTCTTAAAAAGTATCCCAAAGCCACAGGGTATACTATCGAGGACATTAAAGGAATAAATCCGTCAATCTGCATACACAGAATACTACTAGAAGAGGACTATAAACCTTCTATCGAGCATCAAAGAAGATTAAACCCAAACATGAAAGAGGTTGTTAAAAAGGAAGTTTTAAAACTCCTTGATGCTGGGATAATATATCTTATTTCCGATAGTAAGTGGGTTAGTCCTGTTCAAGTAGTTCCTAAGAAGGGAGGCTTAACAGTTATTAAAAATGAAAAGGATGAATGCATTTCCACAAGGACAATTACGGGATGGAGAATGTGTATTGATTACAGAAAGCTTAACAAAGCTACCCGGAAAGATCACTTCCCTCTCCCGTTCATTGATCAAATGCTAGAAAGGTTAGCACGGCACTCACATTTCTGCTATTTGGATGATTATTCGGGATTTTTCCAAATTTCCATCCACCCTAGCGACCAAGAAAAAACAACTTTCACATGTCCTTTTGGCACTTATGCCTATAGAAGGATGCCCTTTGGTCTATGTAATGCTCCTGCTACCTTTCAAAGGTGTATAATGTCCATATTCTCAGACTTTGTTGAAAACATAATGGAAGTGTTTATGGATGATTTTTCCGTCCATGGCTCAAATTTTGAAAACTGTTTAGCCAATATGGAAAAAGTCTTGGTGTGAGAAGGTGAACTTAGTTCTAAACTGGGAAAAGTGTCATTTCATGGTTAATGAAGGAATTGTCCTAGGACACTTAATTTCTAATAGAGGTATTGAGGTAGATCGTGCAAAAATTGAGGTGATTGAAAAAATGCTACCTCCCACCTCAGTAAAAGAGGTGAGAAGCTTTTTAGGCCATGCGGGTTTCTACCGCCGGTTCATAAAAGACTTATCAAAAATTTCAAAACCTATGACAAGTCTGCTCCTTAAGGATGCAGCATTTATTTTTAATGATCTTTGTCTTGAAGCTTTTAACAGGTTGAAAAAGGCTTTGGTTACTGCCCCAATCATACAGCCACAGGATTGGAATCTTTCGTTCGAGATAATGTGCGATGCAAGCGACTATGCAGTTGGGGCAGTCCTGGGGCAAAGAAAGGGAAAAAAATTGCATGCCATATACTATGCAAGCAGGACCTTAGATGAGGCACAAATGAATTACGCCACAACTGAAAAAGAATTATTGGCGGTAGTTTTTGCCGTTGATAAGTTTCGATCGTATTTGGTAGGTTCAAAAATCATCATTTATACTGATCACTCAGCCATAAAATATTTGTTAAACAAAAAAGATGCCAAGACGAGATTGATCTGATGGGTTTTACTCCTACAAGAATTTGATCTTGAAATAAAGGATAAAAAAGGCGTTGAAAATGTTGTGGCTGATCATTTGTCCCGTCTACAAGGAACAAAAGAAGAAGAGTTGCCATTTAATGATACATTTTTGGATGATCAACTCTTCTCATTGGTCAAAACTGAAGCACCATGTTATGCAGATTTTGTAAACTACCTTGCAGCAGGAGTACTCCCCCCAGATTTAAATTATCAGCAGAAGAAGAAATTCTTCCATGATCTTAAACAGTATTACTGGGACGAGCCACTGCTTTTTAAAAGAGGAGCAGACGGGGTGTTCAGAAGATGCATTCCGGAAGAAGAGGTAAGTAACATTCTATACCATTGTCATTCTTCTTCCTATGGCGGCCATGCCAGTTCTTCAAAAACTGCTACAAAAATTCTACAATCTGGTTTTTATTGGCCGTCCCTTTTTAAAGACACGCATAAATTCGTTTCTAAATGCGACCAGTGTCAACGCACCGGAAATATTTCGAAAAGAAATGAAATGCCCTTAAATAATATCTTAGAGGTTGAAATTTTTGACGTCTGGGGTGTCGATTTCATGGGACCATTTCCATCTTCTTTTGGAAACCAATATATTCTGGTAGCTGTTGACTATGTGTCAAAATGGATCGAAGCCATTGCTTCTCCTACAAACGATGCAAAGGTAGTCATAAAACTTTTCAAAAAAATAATTTTTCCAAGATTCGGGGTCCCTCGTGTTGTCATAAGCGACGGAGGATCCCATTTCATCTCAAAACATTTTGAAATGTTACTGCAAAAGTTTGGTGTAAGGCGCAAAATTGCAATGCCTTACCACCCTCAAACTAGTGGTCAGGTTGAGGTATCGAACAGAGAAATTAAAAGTATTTTAGAAAAAACTGTTTCGACCTCAAGAAAAGACTGGTCGGTAAAGCTTGATGATGCTCTCTGGGCTTATCGGACTGCGTACAAAACTCCCATAGGAATGACTCCTTTCAAACTAATTTATGGGAAGTCTTGCCACCTTCCGGTTGAACTAGAGCACAAAGCTTACTGGGCAATTAAACGCCTTAACCTGAACATGGAATTAGCCGGAGAAAAAAGAAAACTCCAACTAAACGAATTGGAAGAACTGAGAATGGATGCTTATGAGAATGCCAAACTTTACAAAGAAAGAACAAAAAATTGGCATGATAAGCGTATCCTTCGCAGAGAATTCAAGGAGGGAGACCTGGTGTTATTGTTTAATTCCAGGCTAAAAATTTTCCCAGGAAAATTAAAATCAAGATGGTCCGGTCCTTTTGAAATCCGTAAGGTTTACCCCTTCGGATCTGTAGAGATCTGGAGCGAGAAAACCGGATCGTTTAAAGTCAATGGTCAAAGGTTGAAAAATTATTTAATTGGTGACCCAATTGAGAAAGGAACTAGTTTAGTTCTACATGATCCCAATTGAAATTTTGATCGTCAAAGCTAGTGACGTTAAAAGAGCGCTACGTGGGAGGCAACCCACGGCTTAATGTTTTTTTTTCGATTCATTGAAAAAAAACTCACGGTTAGAAAAATTGGAGCACGTGACAGATATGCTCCAAACCTTAAATGCATCATTTCACCATCAACCAGGGTCCCCCGCCCGGGCAGCTGTGATCCGGTGAGCTATCCTAACCCCTTTTGTGTTGTTTAATTTGAAAAATCATTGAGGACAATGCCTAGTCCAAGCATGGGGGGTATTTTATTGTTTTTATTGGGTATGTCTTTATTGCTTTGCTGACTTTTTATCTTTTTGTACTTTGAGTTGTATCTGCTCCCCCCATGATGGAACTTTGTGAACCCTAAGCATGTGTTAGATAAGCCTTTTCTGGACAAAAATAATTTTTCAATTTTTATTAGCAATCATCTAGGTGGGCTGGTTGGGAACAACAAAAATTGTATCATGGTTCGATTTCTACTTCTAGGGCTTTTTCACACACACACTATTGAGACTGTCTTTAGTTATTAATACAATTAGAAGGACTGAAAAGAAACTTGTAACCTGGTTCTCCTGGTGACATTCACTGGATGCGCGGTTACTGGAGAAAAACGTCTGAGTTGGGGTATAAAAAAAATGCAAAACCAATTCAAAATGCAAAAATTGTTGCATTTTAAATGTCAAAATGAATGGTTAGCATATAAAATCAAAAAAGAAAAGAAAAATGCTTGAATGCCCAACGTATAAAGACCCTCCTTTGAGACCCGGTCTTAGTGAATGAAGGACCCAAACTTAAGAATGCTGGGGAACCGGTTCTATGATGACAATGATACCCTCTCTAGAGTATTGATACTTTAAAATTGTCTCCCAATTCCACAAGAAGCCCAGATAGTAGTTCTCAAACCAAAGTGTTAGAATTACCCCACAGTTCACTTAAGGTTTCGATGTGAAAATAATTTTCTTTCAGAATTAGCCTAAAGATTTACACTGTTTCTGCTTGAGGACAAGCAAAGGTTCAAGCATGGGGGAGTTTGATAAGCCTATTTTTAAAGTCTTTTTAATAGTTATTTTTATTAAGTTTTTTTGAGCTATTTTACTACAAATGTTTAGTTTTTATTTTCAGGTTTTATTTTGAAGCAAAAGAGAAAATATGAGCTAAAATGAAGAACAAAGAAAATATTTGAGGAGGAACAATTTTTTAGACAAAACTGGCGCAGGACAGGGTGCCAAGGAGCAGCACAGCGCAAAACTGGCGCAGGACAGGGCGCCAAGGAGCAGCACATCGCAAAACTGGCGTAGGACAGGGCGCCAAGGGCGCCAAGAAGCAGTCAATTTTGGCTGCGGCCACTTGTTTGTGGCTATCTTTGCCAACTTGATTTTTCACTTCTTTTTGACTATTTTGCCCCTCCACTCAAGTGCTTTGTCCACTTGTTGATGGCTATGCTTTGTCCACTTGTTGATGGCTATCTTTGCCAAACTTGAGTTGACTATTTTGCCCCTCCACTCAAGTGCTTTTTCCCTCATATTTTCCTATAAATAGGACCTTGATCCTCACTTGTAAGGACACTTGAATTTTGTGAGAAAATCACTCTCAAAAACTCTCTAAGATTTATGACTTCAATTTACTCTTCATGTTCTTTTTAATTCTCGCTTATTTACTTTCTTGCCCTTTTAATTCTTGCTCTTTTAATTCTTGCTTATTTACTTTCTTGCCCTTTTAATTCTTGCTTATTTACTTTCTTGCCCTTTTAATTCTTGCTCTTTTAATTCTTGCTTATTTACTTTCTTGCCCTTTTAATTCTTGCTTATTTACTTTCTTGCCCTTTTACTTTCTTGCTCTTTTAATTCTTGCTCTTTTACTTTCTTGCTCTTTTAATTCTTGCTCTTTTACTTTTCAAGTCATTTAAATTCCTTGCAATTTACTTTTTAAGCAATTGACTTTCTTGTCATTTACAATTCCGCTATTTATAATTTTGCAATTTTCTCAATTCCTAACATTTATTTTCTAACATCTAATTCCTAACTCATTTACACATTCCGCAACTTATCGCTTTCTTTACAATTCTTGCAATTTACACATTCCGCAACTTATCGCTTTCTTTACAAATTCTTGCAAATTTACAAATATGCAATCTTCCTCTTCTCCTCTTTTGTCTACAATGATCATGAGTGAGTAGACTTTCTTAGCCTTGGGGTTTTTGGTAACAATCAAATGATGGCTTCCTACTAATTAATTCCCGAGACTATTCTCCACCTTAATCGCTTTGTATTTTTAAATCTAATTTCATCACTTTTCATTATTATTTCAAAACACCACACGATGTACCGAAAGGGGAAGTGTGGTTGTTGGATCTATGAAATTAGACAATAAAATCAACCACGAAAAAGTCTTTGCTTAATGTTGTCTTTGGCGTTTTGTATTCCGAAAGTTGAGATTGATCATTTAATACACGTTAAAAATGGTGTTTGTTTCTGTTAACACCCAAAAATAACTAGGTCACAGGCCGATGGCTGAGTGAAGGAAGGGAGTAGAATTGGATTACTGAGGCAGGCCACTTGACAAATGTTTGAGAGATAATTGCCAGAGAGAAGAACTCAAGAGAAGCCCTCGGGGCATACCACAAGACAACTCCCCGAGGAAGGGGTCAGCCCGAGGAGCAATAAGTAAGGCCGATGGAGAGCAAAGCCGCAGTCAATTGAGTTCCATGGCCGAGGTGGGCTCGGGTGCCTGAGTTACTGTCCGAGGATGAAGGCTAGCTGAGCAAGCCAAGTCGCTGAGGTAAGGCAGGCTTGCTTGGAAGACAAGTAAGAGGGAGCACGAAGACAGAACGTGGGAGCAGTTGAAGATCAAGCGAAGGAGCGAATCCTTGAAAAGCGGAGTGATGGAGTTACACCCCATTAACCGTGCTAGTGAAATCGTGGGTAGTGATTCTGCCTCCTTAGGGCTTAGGAATGATGATAGTCGTTGATCTTAGATTGATTCAACGGTAGGCAAATGTTGGCTATAGTAGTGGCCGACGAGGGCCAATGTATATAAAGGAGAGCAATTGTACAGAATAGACAGACATCAATCAGACCAAAACTCTACGTTTATTTTTATCTATCTTCTTTATCGCATTTTTATCTTTATTTTTATGCATTAGCCAGTAGTATAATCCAAACCTCGCAGTCCCCCTCACCCAACCTGGCCCTTTCTAGAGGAGTCAGGATACCCACAGTCAAGGAGCAGAGTTCCCTCATTGGCGCAATCGCTTGAAGAACAGGGGAATCAAAAACACTTGTTCAAATCTCTGGCCGAACCCACGGCTAGGACCTAAGAGTTTGACACAGGGAAACAAATTGGCACGCCCGGTGGGACTAGAACGGGTGAACAGACCATTGCGTTTGGTTCGCCTGGACTGGATTATCATTGGCGTATGCACTTACGCTCTGGTAAGAACTTAAGCATGGAATCACCTTCTGCATCAAAGAAGGCAACTGCTGCCAAGGGCAAAACAATGGAGCCAATAGGTGCTTCGGGGAATAATACTATTGCAACAGTTACTGCTGAATCGAATGAACCACCCCATCAAGGGGAGGAGCCTGTGGTGATGACTACATCATTTATTCGGCAACAGATAGATATGGGGATACACGATATAATGTACCAAATGTCCCAACAATTGGCTGACATAGTTAAACCTATGGTGCACAAGGAGGTGCAACAGGCCAAGGAATTGGAACAAAGGCATGCAACGCAAGGTAGCAGCGCTACTAACCCCATTTTCCCGGGTAAATCACAGGGAGGACATTCTACTTCTCTGGGAGGCACGCATCAGTCCCTGCCATACGTCAACCCTGCTGGACCTCAGCAGGCATCCTCTTGTACTTCTACGGGAGGCATGCATCAGTGTCCACCGAGTGGGAGTTTGACTGGGCCTCAGCAGTCACTCTCTCATCAGGTATGTCCTACTCCCGTAATTCCTCAGCCTGGTACTTTTGCCACTGCCAACACTAGGGGGACAGTTTTTGGCAAATGTCACTAATGCGGCTTCTCTTCAGCAGGGACAAGTGCAATTGGCTAGAAGGCCGCCCGAGGCAATAGGCTTGGTGGGTTTGCCGCAAGGACCATCCTATCGATGATCTGTTTCCCACACATTCGTGTAGTCAAATGAATCTGGACCATAAAATGGAAATCAAACAGCTCATAAGTAACACAGACTTCGAGATCTTAACCATTTATCTTTTCAATGACCAAGATCAACCCTATAGTCACTTCTGATTGCAAGAATCCATATCTAAAGTTTTCCATTCCATTCAAATAAATATTTGAAATGTACTTATTTAAGGGTCCCCTAATATGGACCTTTACCATTTTTAGTAAGTTTTAATAAAATACTAGTATTTTACCCGGGCGCACGGGTGATACTGTATTTGTTATAATTTGCTATGAAATTATAAATACGTTGAAAGTTGCAAAATATGTAATATAAAAAAGGAAAAACTTGATAAAAGGTTATGTTTTAAAATTTATTAAAATAGTTGTGTTTGAAAAAGTTTAAAAAAAGTCGGTATCTTCTTATAATGTTAATAAAGGAGTAAAAATGTCGAAAAATGAAAATGAGATTTTAGGTAAAATACACTACAAAAAAAAGACGGATTAGCGACAGACAGGGCGTCCGTCGTTAAAATCAATATTAGCGACGAAAATGTACTCAGTTAGCGACGGATTGGGTTTTGGTTGAAAACGAGGTATGTAGCGACGGAAATTGGCTAAATTAGCGACGGATCCGTTGCAGTTTATTTGACACGTGGCCAAAGTTTGCGACGGAATTCCCTCACTAAATCTGTCGCTAATCTTGGGGAAATGTGCCACTCTGGCCGTTGCAGCTTATTTGACACGTGGCCAAAGTTAGCGACGGAATTCCCTCTCTAAATTCGTCGCTAAATGTTAATTTTTTTTATAAACCCGAATTCTTTCTTTCCTCTTTCATTTCTTCCTCTTCTCCGTTTTCCTCTTCCTCTTTCATTTCTTCCTCTTCCTCTTTCATTTCTTCTTACCACCACCACCATCATCTCCTCCCTTCAACACCACACCACCACCACCACCACCACACCGTCTTCTTTCATTTCTTCCTCTTCCTCTTTCATTTCTTCCTCTTCCTCTTTCATTCCTTCTTACCACCACCACCATCATCTTCTCCCTTCAACACCACCACCACCACCATCACCACACCCTTTTTTTCTTCCCTTATCTCCCCAACCCCTTATCTCTCCCTCTCTCTATCTGAACCTCACCACCACCACCACCACCACGCCATTTTTTTCTCGCCTTATCTCGCCAACCCCATAGCTCTCCCTCTCTCTATCTGAACCTCACCACCACCACCAGCATTTTTTTTTAAAAAAACTTGATATTAGCGACGGATATCCGTCGCTAATACTGATTAATCGTAGCCTGCCACGCGCCAGTAATTAGCGACGAACACTACTACAGATTTTTTAATGGGCAGCGCTTTTTTTTATCAATGGGCAGCGCTTTTGAGCGCTGCTAATATTTGCGCTGCTGATTCCACTCTAATAATGGGCAGCGCTTTTAAAAGCGCTGCCCATTTATAGCAATGGGCAGCGCTTTTAGGAAAAAGCGCTGCTCATTGCCTTAGCGCATTTTCAAATGGGCAGCGCTTTGTAGGAGAAAGCGCTGCTCATTGGCTTAGCGCATTTTCGAATGGGCAGCGCTTTTTAGGAGTAAGCGCTGCTCATTGCCTTAGCGCTTTTACGAATTGGCAGCGCTTTCTCCTAAAAGCGCTGCCTATTCGTAATAGCGCTAAGGCAATGAGCAGCGCTTTCTCCTAAAAGCGCTGCCCATTGTGTAATTTTTTTTTTATTTTTTTTCTGTTTTTGTTATTTTCCATTTGACAATTGCAATTTTCCTGGACATATATACTCATAACCAGCTATAATCAAACATTCAGCAATTCATTCCCAATTCATTCCAATTCAAATCAAACATTATGAGCAAAATCAAAACCAGCTAATCAAACATTCCAATCATAACTAACTTAGCTATATGTATCCAAAAAGGCAAAATCAAACATTATGTATCCAAAAAGGGAAATCAAACATTCAGCAATTCATTCCCAATTCATTCCAATTCATTCCATTTCTACACTTGAACCAAAACAAACTAACTAACAAGTTATTATCCAATTCATATGTACCCAAAACTAGCTAAACTTACAATATGAACCAAAACTAGCTAACAAGTGGTTAAGTTTCCCAATTCATTCCATTTCTACATTTGAACCAAAACAAACTAGCTAACAAGTTATTATCCAATTCATATGTACCCAAAACTAGCTAAACTTACAATATAAACCAAAACTAGCTAACACGTGCTTAAGTTTCCCAATTCATTCCATTTCTACACTTGAACCAAAACAAACTAGCTAACAAGTTATTATCCAATTCATATGTACCTAAAACTAGCTAAACTTCAATATGAACCAAAACTAGCTTAGTTGTATGTATCCAAATGAAACGCTAACAACTTACAGTATTACATATTCTATCCAAAATCAAAAAAAACGGGAGACATAACGGCACCACTCTCCTCTAAG
The DNA here is from genome assembly GCA_039519185.1 of Astragalus membranaceus. NCBI lineage: Eukaryota > Viridiplantae > Streptophyta > Magnoliopsida > Fabales > Fabaceae > Astragalus > Astragalus membranaceus. The sequence goes on from CM076847.1 coordinate 79,510,820, forward strand.
CTCAACTAGCTGTTCCTCAGACATTATAAATCAAAAGATTCATTAAACAAAAAGAAATCAAGTTTATTGTGTCTTACCAATCTTTCTTCAATAATTTGATATCCACTAGCACCGCCTCTATACGGGTACTCACAACATGAAGCTCTCCCTCGATTCTGTTGGCTTGTTTTCTATTTAGAGAGATAAGTATACATTAATGCATAATATATAATTGTCAAATATATTTTAAGTTATAACTTAATAGATTATAGTACTAACCAAGAATTCTGGATCTTCAGTGCGTTTTCTAACAAATATACCCCAATCCTCCTTTGTAATAAATCCACTATATAGTGGTGGAGGCTCCCATCTGATGTTTCCACTATGATCTCTGAGATATTTATTTGTTAGACTAGTCCTGAAATTCCGATGTAACTTTCCCGCTTCCTTCATTAACCAGATTTTTCGAGTCTCGTCCACGTCAAAAAATTTCTGCTTACACATATTCAATGAAAATGATATAAATATATATGGTTACAAAATTATTAAATAAGATAACTAAAGAGATATAAAATTATATACCTGTATTGTTAACCAGAACTCCTCTTTTTGTTTCCACAAAATGGCATTTTTTTTGTCATTCCAATTAGTGATTGTAATTGGTATCATTTGTTTTACCTTACTACCAACGAAGGTAATCAACTGTGTGCCATTTCTTCCAATTGGTTGACCCTTAACATTCCACTCGACCTGCATTATGTCATTAGTTAATTAATTATCAAACAATTAAAACTAAGTATTGAATTAAGTTAATTAGTAACTTACTGATAAGGGTCCTTTTCCTTTATTTATCCGACCGATGATATCTTTTTTGACAGTCATTCCACGGGGACCATGCTTCCTGATATAGTCTCCAACATCACTCTCATGACCGCTGTCATCATGCCCACTACCATGATCATTATAATCTTCCATCTGACCTGCAATAAAATAAATAACCAGTCAAGAAAAATAAATAACCAGTCAAGAAGATGAAAACTATGTAAATAACTAGTCAAGAAGATGAATAATCATTGTTATTGTTATATTTATTGAAAAGACCAACAAAAAATTAAATAACCAATCAAGAAGATGAAAACTATGTAAAAATGCATTTGATGTAAGAAAACTATGTAAAAAAATAAATAATCATTGTTATTGTTACCTTTTCCTTTTCTTGGAGATAATTTTATTTGCAATTCGCTTCTTGGTACTTTGTTTTTGACGAATCGTAATTCCATCACTATGATCCTTTCTAACATACACAACATCCTCTCTTTCCCCTACTATTGGTAGTGATGTCCCGAAGAAAGGGTCGTCCTCAATACCATCATCATCGGTTGATTGATCATTAATGTCAGTCACCAATTTTTTATTTGTCAATAAAACAATGGACCAATTGATATCAACGGGATCAGTGACATAAAACACTTGTTGAGCTTGGGATGCCAAAATAAAAGGCTCATCTTTATATCCTAACTTGTTGAAATTCACTCGCATGAACCCCGACTCATCAATCTGTAAACCATTATTATTGTCAACCCACTTACATTGGAACACAGGCTCCTGAAACATGTTGTAATCCAACTCCCATATGTGTTCAATGACCCCGAAGTATGACATATTCGCGTATATGGGATTTCTGTCATTGGCACTTGATGTATGCATAGCTTGAGCTACAAGAGTCACCCCACTATTTTGCATTTTACTCTGATCATCATGGTTTTTTGTATAGAACGTGTACCCGTTCATTAGATAGCTGGTGTAAGAGAAAACAGATATATTTGGACCTTTTGCTAACCATCTCAATCTTTCTGAAATCGAGGTAGGATTCATAGCAAACTCGAAATCAATGTGCTCTTTTAGCCACACTATGAAACTCCGATTGTGTTCTTTTGTTAACCAAACTTGACCCTTATATGGGTGATCACTCTTAAGTATGTCCATGTGCTTGGCAACATATGAATCAACCTCACTATCATTGTGCAAAACATATAAGTGTGCTTGATCTAGTTCTTTTCTTGATACCATAACTATTTTAGTTCCTGACATCCCTTTACTAATGCTTCCTAAGTGACGAGACCTTGGCAGTCCCACGGAATATTCAAGACTAGATAGATAGCCGGTGCAGAACTCAATAGCTTCTTCAACTATGTAGCGCTCAACAATACACCCCTCGGGTCGTGATCGGTTTTTAACATATCCTTTTAATATCTTCATGTAACGCTCAAACGGATACATCCATCTCATGTAACATGGGCCACACAATTGTGTCTCTCTAATCAGATGAACTATTAGATGAATCATTATGTCAAAAAACGAAGGTGGGAAATACATCTCAAGCTCACACAAAGTGACGGTAATTTCTCTTTGCAATGATGGCAGCTTTCCAGGGTCAATCACCCTACTACAAATCGCCTTAAAAAAGAAACAAAGTTTGGTTAGGGTCTGGCGCACTTTCTTAGGCAAAATGGATCGTATACCAATGGGTAGCAAATTCTCCATTAGAACATGACAATCATGGGACTTTAAAGACTTTAACTTGAGGTCTTTCATCGATACAAGGTTCGTAACATTTGAAGAGTACCCCTCTGGAACTTTAACTCCATGAAGAAACTTACAAAACACGGTTTTCTCCTTTTTAGATAGAGTATGAGCTGCCGGAGGTAGATATGTACGTGTACCCTTCTTTATCGGACCCAATTCTGGTCTCAACCCCAAACTAAGCAAGTCCAACCTCGAGTTGATGGTATCTTTAGTCTTTCCTGGTATATTGAGTAAAGTACCAATGACACTTTCAAAAACATTTTTTTCAACATGCATCACATCAATGAAGTGTCTTACATATAATGACTTCCAGTATGGCAACTCAAAGAAAATCGACTTTTTCTTCCACCCCCGTTTGGCAAGCTCTCCGGCAAAAGGCTTCCCAAATTTAATGTTCAAATCTTTCACTTTTTCAAATAGTTGTTCGCCCGTCAAAGGCATGGCAGCTTTACGGGTTTCGGTATTCCCATTGAATGCCTTTTTCAACAGTCGATACTGATGAGTAGATGGCAAAAATCTACGATGACCAGGGTAGATATTCTTCTTACCATGTTTCAACCACATCCAATCAGTGTTATCTTCACATATAGGGCATGCACACTGACCTTTGTTACTGTACCCAGATAGATTTCCGTAAGCTGGAAAGTCATTAATTGTGCCAAAAATCATAGCCCTCAGGGTGAAACTTTCTTCTCTGAACCCATCATACACCTCTACTCCAGTCTCCCACATTAACTTCAAGTCTTCAATTAAAGGAGCCAAGTATACATCAATATCATTTCCTGGTTGGTTGGGCCCAGAAATTAACAATGACAACATCATATATTTGCGTTTCATGCAAAGCCATGGAGGTCAGTTATAGATCGCCAAAATCACGGGCCAAGTACTATGGGAGCTACTCTGAATACCGTGCGGGTTAAATCCATCAGCAGACAATGCAAGTCGTAGGTTTCTTGAATCCAACCCAAAATCAGGAAAATCAATATCAATTTTTTTCCACTGCGGAGAATCCGCCGGGTGTCGTAGCATGCCATCTTTAATCCTTTCATCCTCATGCCATGTCAAGTGTTTTGCATCTTCTGAACTACGGTACATGCGCCTAAATCGAGGAATTATGGGAAAATACCACAACACCTTTTCTGGAGCAGATTCTTTCTTTTTATACCGCGATGCGTTACATTTAGGACACAACTTTAACAATGCATGTTCATTCCGAAATAAAATGCAATCATTGGGACAAGCGTGTATCTTCTCATAGTTCAAGCCAATGGACCCTAACATTTGTTTTGCATCATACGTCCGAGAAGGGAGCACATTATCCTTCGGCAACATTTCTTTCAATAGTGCGAGTAATTCCGTAAAGCTCTTATCCGTCCATCCGTGGCAAGTTTTCAAGTTATACAACTTTATCACAGCCAATAATTTTGTGAATTCAGTACAACCCGAATACAACGGTGTCTCTGCATCCGTTATCAACTTCTCAAACATTTGAGGACAATCATTAAGATCGTCTTCAACAGCCTTTGCCATCTCTTCAAATTCGTCCCCATCCAATGTAGGTCTTTCAGTGTCAACCGGCGCACATCTCTCGGTATTATTACCCATATTTGAAGATTCACCTCTTTCCTCACCATGCATTGTCCAACAAGTATAACTTTGATCAATTCCGTAACCCTTTAAATGTCCTGCCAACTCCTCTGCATTAACCGATTTTACATAACAACAACTTAAAAACAAGGACATTTGATATCACTAGAAGTCCCTAAACGTTTAACAGCACAGTTCACAAAATAATCCACTCCAGCGACATATTCCTTGGACAGACGATTGGCAGACATCCACTTTCTATCCATAATTTCCCAATATTTATAATAAAATCCTGATAAGAGAACTTAAACCTATTACAGGTGAAAATCACACAACGTACAATTTTTTTGAAGCTAAGACATTCAACTATTTTCAGCTAAAAAAATCAAAGACTTTAATGTCTTCCATAATGTCATTCTTCATATAATAAATATAAGAAAACAACAAAAGTACCTGAACACGTGGAAGCAACAATGAACTCGAATGAACTAGAACGAACACTCGAACTAGAACACGAACTCGAACAATGGACACGAAGCTCTGGCAAACCAAACTCGCAAAACCTAAAAAACAATTCGCATTAAATTCGCATTAAACAACAAATCATCAACATCAATCCTAAATTTTTCAAATTTATAAATACAACACAAAAATCCATAACCTAGAGCAACATTAAATTAACAAGCATTTCAATTGGATATTTCAACAAATACTACACCTACATTTCCCCTTAAGTTTAGAAATACTACACCTACACCTAATTTCAAAGAACCAATCAACAAGCAACAACATTGAATCGTCTAACCTAAGGTTCCAATGCCATTAAAATAACTAGAACATAATACAATGATATTACCTTTGGTGAAAGTGCAACATTAAATTAACAAGCATTTCATTTGGACATTTCAACAAATAGTACACCTACATTTTGCCTTAAGTTTAGAAACACTACACAAACACATATTTTCAAAGAAACAATCAACAAGCTAGCATCAACATTGAATCATCTAACCTAAGGTTCTAATGCCATTAAAATAACTAGACCAAAATGCAATGATATTACCTTTGGTGAAAGTGGAACGAAAATGCAAGCTTCACCAAAACGTCGTACGGACCGAACAAAACCAACCCAACGAAAATGGAAACACGTCGTACGGACCGAACAAAACAATGGTGAGAATGAGAGGCGTAGTGGGCAACGAAAATGAGAGGGGGAAGAAAATGTGATGTAACGAAAATGAGAGTGAGAGTGAACGAAAATGAGTATGAGTGTGAGAAGGAGAGTGAACGAAAATAGTGAGTGTGAGTGAGAGAGAACGAAATGAGTGACAGTGAGAGTGAGAACGTATCTGTGAGTGTGAGTGAGAGGACGCGTACGGAAAAAATAAAATTAAAGCAATGGGCAGCGCTTTACCCTAAAAGCGCTGCTCATTAGGAAGCGTTTTATATCAATAGGCAGCGCTCTCCCATATAAGCGCTGCTTATAAGTCAGCGAATTTTACTAATGGGCAGCGCTCAGCCCCAAGCACTGCTTATTACTCAGCGCCTTTGATCAATGGGCAGCGCTTCCCCCTAAAAGCGCTGCTTATCACTAAGCGAATTTCACTAATGGGCAGCGCTCACCCCCAAGCGCTGCTTATCACTAAGCGCATTTCTTCAATAGGCAGCGCTCCAGCTCAAAAGCGCTGCTTATCACTATCAATGAGCAGCGCTCCCCCCAAAGCGCTGCTTATGTGTGCGACTAATTTCAACAATTCTGTTGTAGTGGAATGGTTAGCGACGGATTTTATTCCGTCGCTAACCATTAGCGATGAGGTTTTTAGCGACGGAATTGGTCCGTCGATAATTCCGTCGCTAACAGTCATTAGCGAGGGAAAAATCCGTTGCTAATGCACTATTTTTTTTGTAGTGATATGCATCCCCGCTGACCCTCCCGTTTGCATCCCCGTTGGCCCTCTCGTTGGCACTCCCGTTGGCCCTCCCGTTGGCGCTCTCGTTACCTCTCTCGTTGCCACTCCCGTTGGCACTTCCGTTGCCGCTCTAGTTGCCAATCCCATTGTCAGTCTCTCGTTGTCGCATATTAACTCATATTTTTCTATATGATTTAATATTAATTAAATCATATTCGTTTGATTATAAGTAAGTTATTTTGTAATAATTGGTAGTGGTTAAAGTTTTTTTTTAATTAGTGGTTCAATTGATTGATATTAATAGTCTTAATAAAGAGATTATAGGAAATAATAAATTTTAGACAGAGTAAAAATGAAGAAAAAAGAAAATGAAATTTTTTAAAATATGCCTCCCCGTTGGCGCTTTCTTTCTCTCTCTCGTTCCCCCTACCGTTCTCGTTGCCGATCCCATAGAAAAAAAATGAATTTTAAACTTTTGTTAGAGGTATGTCTTTTTTTGACAATGGATAGTGGTTAAAATGATTAATTTGACCGTTGTCAAAAAAATGATTAATTTTAGTAGTTTGATTACATTATAAAAATAGTGACTAATTTTTTTAATGTTTTTGAGAAAAATAAAGTGGAAAAATTTTTAGAAAAAAATTTGAAACAAACAACCATTTTTGTAAAAAGAAATAGTTTTTTAAAAAAAACTGACATGCGTCGGCGCGATAGTATATTTTTTATATATTTTTTAAATGCCGACCAAAAGCTGAGCAATTTTGTCTTTTAGTGGTGATTTTACACTTTGACCCTCAATTTTCGCCAAATGTCAAAATTTGAAGATGTCTAAATATGTAAAATTGCTAACATATTGTTTTATTATATTAGAGTAGATTATTATTATTATTTTGATTATTACCGGTGGACTTTTTAAAAAGGTCCATATTAGAGGACCCCTTATGTTATTGGTGATAAATATTTTATTTTATTTTTTAAATATACATTTTTATTTTTATGGCAGAATCCTAACGGAAGCAGCCGACTATAGCAGCATACCACTGAACACCTACTAAATAGTAGAGATGAATAGTAACATTTCTAGTGAGCAAGTTTGTCTGAGTTGGTATTCTATATTGGGATGTATATTTGTGATATAAATAAATAAATATTGATATGACATAATATATTAATATTGAGAATTCTAAATTTTGTATTATACTTTAAACAGAAACCTAGCTAGCTAAGTAAATTAATAAAAAGAAACTATTTTTGTGATATGGACTTCCTTCTTCCTAGTCCAAATTACAAGATCATGCGAGCCATGTTATTATGATTCCAGGGTGTAAGGCAAAGTCAAATACAAGGGAAATTCCAGAGTACTGTGTATAAGATGACACGTCAATACTTTAAAATAAATCAAGTGCTCAACATTTATCCATTGCCAACTGTAGATGCATGCAGTAATCAATGGAAAAATTATTTGTTGACTTCTTCATGAAAAACATTAGAGGAACGCCACTAACTAACAGAACCAAATTGGAGATTGGAAATTCTATAAATGGTTGAAATATGTGCTAGCTGCTCAAGACATAAACATAAAACACAGTGCAACTCGATCTTTGCATGAATTAAGAGTGTTTAGAGAGAAATGGGTGCTTCACAATCAATCTCAGAAAATTCTATTCATGAATTCACGGTCAAGGTAAATACTATGCATACTTCATCAATAACAAAATAAACTATATATTTATAAAGTCAATTTTTAGTTCACACTATAACATGTATGTATGTATGTATGTATTGGTTGTGTTGGTGGCAGGATGCTAGGGGCAAAGATGTGAACCTCAACAATTACAGGGGGAAAGTTCTTCTTGTAGTTAATGTAGCTTCAAAATGGTTAGTTTCGTTCATTTTCTTCTAATAATTAAATTCAACTTTTCCTTGATATATATATACTAACTGAATTAGTTCTGTGATAAACAGTAACTTTGCGGAGGCCAATTACACTCAATTAACTCAGCTTTACACCAGATACAAGGAGATCGGTAAGTATTTTGCTTTTCAAATTATTTATATTTATTAATATGCTAATTAATTAACTAGAGATATTATTGTTTGTTGATATATATGTTTTGTAATTTTGTAATATCATATCATTATTAGGTCTTGAGATATTGGCATTTCCATGCAACCAATTTTTGAAGAAAGAGCCAGGGACTAGTGAGGAGGCTCAAGAATTTGCGTGTTCAAGATATAAGGCCGAGTATCCCATTTTTGGCAAGGTACGTAGTTAGTTAATTAATAAGATAATATATACTATAGTCTATAGGGTCATTGATTTTACACATTAAATAAATAAATAAATAAATTGCTTTAATTTTATGTATAGGTACGTGTGAATGGAGCAGATACAGCGCCCGTGTATAAATTCCTCAAAGCACAGAAATCAGGAAGGTTGGGGTCTAGGATCAAATGGAATTTCACCAAGTTTTTAGTCGATGAGGAAGGCCATGTTATTAAGCGTTATAGTCCTACCACCCAGCCCTTGGCCTTTGAAGTAATCTCTCTCTCTCTCTCTCTCTCTCATCGGTGAGACCTTCGAGTCATAGTTCAACTAATGTAAACTGCTTGAATCGATATGAAATTGCAGTCGAACCACTGAAATAACCAAATCATAGACTAAATATGTCGTCGGTTCATTAATTTGGTTTCAAATTGTTTATAGTTGCTTTGTGTTTTTTTCTTTCACAGAATGACATCAAGAAGGCATTGAGGGTGGTGGGTTGAGAAAAGAGAACTCTACAGTTATTTCAGACCAATATTATTAATTGCTCGATTTGAAGACATCTGAATTTTTTTAGTGTTTGTTTAATGCATGCATATTCTTCCTCCCTTCAAATATCGGTGTTATCATGTTGAAGTTGATTCCATGGTTATTGATTCAATTTGTTTTTGTCTACTAAACGTCACTAAGGTAGACATGTGTATAGTACGTGTGGTGAATTTCGTACTCTTATATATGTTGTGTGCCCACATAAATCTTAAAATGTTTAGTGAAATTCAAATGTTTGTAATATATGTTGAATACTAGCTCAATAAGGTACAGGTTCGATTTCATTCTCAGTTATTCTCATGTAAAAATGATCTATAATTATAAGGTTAATTGCATTTTTACTTTTTTTGGTATTGATATTTGAGATTTTGTTATTTTGGCACTTGGGTTTTAATTGCATAATATTCATGTTTTTTTTTTAATAATTTTGAAGCCAACTAAGATGCCACTCAAACCAAGTTATGTGTTAGCTCATACAAGTCCATAAGATGTGAAGGGGGTAGATATGTGGCTTGGTGGACACAATTTTTTAAATAATAATAATAAGAATAATAATAATACTATATATATGCAAGTGAGAGTCACATCCTAGCCAGTCAACAATTGCATACTAAACGTGGAAAGAATCCATAATAATCCTGCTCCTAAGCAAATGAGCCCGAATAGAGACTCAATCTAGAAGCAACTGCCAAGAAAATGCAATTACCTTAAATGAAATAAGACTCTCTCAAATTTACCAAAGACGAGGATTTCCTGCTCAGACAGCGTCAAAACCCACAAGAAAAGCTCAGAGACAAAGAGTCTAGATCTACAGACAAAGGTGGCCACAATTATCTTGATTTCGATCTAGAAACCAATACTTTATTACTTATCTTTTAATTATGTGTAGAAAAACTTGTGAGAGGGGCATCTATCAAATCTCAAACTTTAGACCAGCATTAAAGCTTCATCCCACAACATATGGGGCTGTTTTTTTTTTAAACACCCCCCTCTTATACCATATACCTCCCTAAATGACCAAACGGACGAAACTACCATTTAAATCCATAAAATTTTCGGAAATACCTCAAATCTAGATAAATTCGGAAGTATGTTTTTTTTATTTTCCGGAAATATCGCATTTTACGGTATTTCCGAAATGTAAAGGAAATCCCTTAAAATTGCCTTCCGAATTTATCATATAATATGGTGTTTCCGGAGTGCAAAAATAAAAAATGAAACATTTATTTGATTAACCCAAGCTGGACGTCATCGTCGTTGTTGACATCCATTGCAGACTAGTGCACACGTCCATTAACCCAAGCTGGTTTCCGATAAATTATACTAATTATTTCATGCTCGTCGTCCTCCGGTTGCACCTTACGCAGTAGTCTCTCTTTCAGGGCAGCGAATGTTATGCTGTGTTTTAACCTACACTGGAACGTGTCTCGCCCCTCGAAACAGACATCATCATCTTCGTTGATGATGATGCCCTGATTATCAATGAGACCCTGATTAGTAAAAATGATAGTGAACTGATGGAAGACTCTTCGTTGGCCATAGCCATCATTATTTTGTGTTGATACTGTATTATTATTGTTTATTAGTTTAGCGAGTTTCGTTACATTTAATTATTTCGCGTAATTTTTTTAATTTAAAAAAAATATATTTTTTAAAAATTTTCGGAAATACACATATTTCCGGAAGGCAAAAACATGGGTTTTCCGGGAATACCTCAAAAAGAGGTATTTCCGGAAGCCATTTGAGGTATTTCCGGAAAACCCATATTTCTGCCTTCCAGAAATATGTGTATTTCCGGAAATTTTAAAAAAATATAGTTTTTTAACAAAAAATTAGGCGTAACCATTATACAACACTCCAATGGTTAGTAGATACAAACCACAATTTAGTGTTTGTGTGGTTAGTATATGCTACTAACCATTATACAACAATCCAATGGTTAGTACATACTAACCACAATTTAATTAGTGTTTGTGTGGTTACCGAATTTTCTCATTGATGGAAAAATGACTATTATGCCATTTAGTAATAATTACTAAAGAATTCATTAGTACTCTAAGTCAGACTCAATTTGTGCCATGTGCAGACTACTAACCTAATCTGGTAAGCCTCAACAGAATCAAGTCGACCAAAAGAACAATGATCACGTCAAAACTTATAATAGTCTATATTTCAAATAAATTTCTAACAAAAATTTGGAAGAATCTCTTCTGAAATATGGACATTCCAAAGTCACTTATAATCTGTTCGGTCAAAACAAAAAAAACACCGGTAAATATAGGTCCTCCAAAAGGCCAACATAGTCGCATCTAACGGCTAATAGACAACTCAATAATGTAACAAAGTCTCTAAAGATTTTTACAAGTCAAATACATATGACACAAAAGGAAGTATACCCAACATCACTAGAAGCATTCCAAACTCAGAAAGGAGCATCACCCAGGAATAAGAGACTAACTCTAGGAGAGAGGTTCTCAAAGCTTTTTCTTATGTCTATGAAATTGACAATACTAATGGAACTAATTGTCCTTGACAATACAAAGTCATGGTCTCAGTTTACACGTGGAAGCCAGTGTAATGTGTTCAACCCAATAATAACCCAATCTATTAATAGATGCTGGCCCAATAATGCCCCCACGGTAACCTTTCAGCATAACATAAGTATAAAGCAATGTGGGTCTTATATCGTTTGAAATGTTATGTGAAACTGAGATATCATATCATATTATCATCACGCTTTGTGTAGATAAGTTTCATCACCACGAAGTTTCTCGACCTTACGAGAATGAATACTACTACTAAGGAATTTGACAAGTCTTGTGGCTGCCGGCAATGATATCCGGCCAGCATGTCAGGTCGACAAGACGACAACTCTAACGACTCTGTTCTATTTTGGGGCAACAGAGAGAGCACACTTGACCGCGGAAGGCACTGATATCTTGTAGTTCCATTGATTGAGAGATAGCACATGATTATGTTATGGCCTCCTGTTGAAAATCATGTTCTGTATCTAGTGTTTTCAACATCAATAGCCTTATCACTAGTATTTCAGTTCACACACGCAACAAATTCATGTAAATTCTCGAGTTTTTCTTGGATTGGATGTGTGGTGGTGCGCTAACGTGCTAAGATATGTAAAGCTAGTAGTAGTCTTTCGAGTTTGACTGGTCATTAAAAAAGTGAGTGATGATAATGTTAGTTAGTTAATTATTATTATTAATAATAAAGAAAGGTGTTAGGTAGTACTTAAATTGTTTGGATTATTCCAGTATATATTAATGTTGCCTAATTTATTAGAAGCTTTTTTTATGATAAAGAAAGACCAAAAAAAAACAAAGAAAATTACGATCTAACTCTATTTATGCCTAAAGCATCAGCTAGCAAATCCGAAGTAACATTATAGAACAATGTCTCCAAGCCAATTCTCCAAATGATCTCTGAATAAACCTCCAAAACCTGACCTTCCTGGGTTGCCAAGAGAGCTGCCATCAACATTCAACTTGATGCAATTTCCAGTGGGTGGAATCCATGAGACTAGGCACGATTGTCTGGGGATTGAGACATTAGCAAAGGCTTTCGCTGAGGAAGCAAGGAGACAACGAATTCTGCTAATAGTTTTCCAAATTTCCCATATACAATCTGAGAAAACTTCCTCATTTTGCGCTCTCCAAAACATCCAACAACTGATAGAGAAAAAGTTTTCAAGTTTACCTGTAACATTGGTATGAAACCAGAGAAGTGGATCATTAATGTTGAAGTCTTGTTGAGAACTGAAACCAAGCATAAGTTAGATAGGTTGGACTATTGGGAAATCCCTCAAAGTGTGAAGAATAGTTTCACTAGTGGCACCAAATCTTTGACAGGACTGATCATTAGTAATGTGACTATTAAATCTAAAAGAATTAGTAGGGCGACTCTCTTGCATGACCAACCAAATGAAGTGTTTAACATTCTCATGAAGTTTTAATTTCCAAATCCATTTCCAACCATAATTAATACTTAGAGTAGATGGGGTAGTCTGATCATCCAAGTTGACGAGCCAAGAATAGGCTTCTTTTGCCTAATATTCCCATGTTGATGATGCTTCCCATATCAGTATATCTGGTGAGTTAGAGTTGAGGAAAATACTCTGCATCTCAAGTTTAATTTCATCAGGAATTTGGGTGTATAACACATTATAATTCCATGATCCATCTGTGAGGAAATCTATGACATGGAGTTGAGTGTCATGTATGTCAACAAAAGGTATTCTATCACTTATTTTACCTTTGTGCAACCACTTCTCATACTACAAAGATATGTCTCATTTCCCTATCCTTGTAACGTTACCAAGATGGAGAACTTCAGTAGCTTTCAGAATAGACTGCCATGTATATGAGGCGCCTTTGCTATCATTGTCATAAAAAATGTGAGAATTAGGAAGATATTTGGCACTAAGAAGTTGGACCCATAATTTCTCGGATTTATAATATCCCAAAGGTGCTTGTCAAGCATAGAGGTGTTTACATGTTTGGATCTTTTAAGTCTCAAGCACCCACTACTAACAGGTTTACTAACTTTACTCCATTTAACCTAGTGACAGTGAACTCCTCCCCAAATGAATTGTTTAATAGAGGATTCAATTCTATTGCAAACTATTTGAGGGAACCACAAATTAACCATATTATAAATAGGCATAGAACTAAGAACAGACTTGGCTAAAGTTACTCTACCAGCTCTACTTAACAGATTGCTTTTCCAACCAGTTAAACGACCCTTAATTTTGTCAAGAATGAAATCAAAGTTGGCATTTGTAACTCTTCCCTGTAGTATAGGGAAACCAAGGTATCTATCAATTCTGTATGTGTGCTTGAACTCAATCATTCTCTTAAACTTGTTGATTTTGGTCCTCTGGTTTATTAGACTCCTAATTATTTTAATTATTAAATAGTACTTTCAATTAATTAATTATTTAAGTGAGAATGAGCTCAATATGAGTAGATGTCAATAGAGGTCCATTAATAACTTGTTTGGTTGTGCAAAAATATGGAAGAGAGAGGTAGGATAGAGAGAAATGGAGAAGAGATAGTGGATTTCTCCTGTTTGATGGAAAAGGGAAGTAGGAAAGAGAGAAAGAGGAGAGAAAGGAAAGAGAACAACTCATTGATTGATAAAATTACCATTTTATTCTTATTGTTTTGATATTTTATTTTTAAACAAGGGTATTATTGTCTTTAGATTAATAACAGAATATCTCTCTTCTCACTTTCTCTTCAACCAAACAAAAGGGAAAGAACAACTCTCTCCTCTTGCAATTTCTTTTTCTCATACAAAACAACTTATTTATCTACTATATTTTCACCCATTTTTCTCTTCTCCCACTCTCTCCCACCTCTTTCTCTCTTTCCTATTTCACTCTTGAACCAAACATAGTAGAGATAATGGGTGTCCTAATAGCCAAACATGTATTAAGTAGGCTATGGTCTCCAATGCTCTTTTCTCTCTATCTGAAAATTGCCCAAGGCATAAGAAGTCCTTATTGAGGGAGAATCATAAAATCGACAATAGGTGTCTATTATTCAGTTTCACAAAATCTCTTTTCGGGTTCTGTTACGGATTGGGCCTCAATGGCCAATCCACCAAAAAGGCCCAATAGTAAAGGACCAAATTCATTCAACGGTGGAGATCGCAGACCTAGATCCAATGGCCCTCCTCCACTCCAGATACCTATAAATAAGCATTGATTGCTCTCATTAATGGTACTCATCTCTCACTTACTCTCACTTGTAATTGACTCACTCACTGACTTGAGCGTCGGAGTGTCATTGCAGGTACCACCCCACCTCGGATCGGAGCACCAACTCGGACTGACCAAGGACATAAGTACCAACTATCTCGGACCGGACTACTTATCCAAGACCGGATACATAGCCGGAGATACGGTACCGAACATTGGCGACCACAGTGGGAGGATCTTGTACTCTAGTTCCTCTCCCATCTCCTTGATTGACGATGGCTCCGACCTTACGTCGTAGGACTATCCCGAGTGTCGTTGAGAGACCGTCCTGCAGCAGGTGACTCCGGAAGGAGTGGCAGTCACCTTACACCTTAGCCCGGTGCATGCTCGAAGCTCGGCTACAGCTATGGTTCATGGGGGCTCAGCTCGGAACCGACTACCACCTCCCCCGCAGACCGTCTAGGTATCGGTAGATGCTGTCCAACAACTCGTCCTGTTCACGCCGAGGCCGACCAGCAGGAAAGCCAACGCTACACCCAGTTAGAAGCTCAGATCGCTGAGATCCGGGGTCGTAACATCCCGGATCGGAGTTCCTCTATGTGCAACTCTTCAAGTGGAATGACTCATGGCCGCGGCCGCCGCCGATCTCCGACTTGGAGGAGATACCATCATCGCACTCCACCTCGTTGTAGAGGAGGGCGAGGACCGGAGACTCCCCCAAGTCGGACCCCGGATAATTCCTATAGTCCTGAGGGTTCCCCTCGGCCTAGCTCGTTTCTGTTTTCCTCTTCTCTGAGGCGACGTACCAGAAGTCGGAAAAGGTCTCCGAGGCAGGAACGTCAGTGCCCTAGCTCGTGAGAATCCCCCGGCAAGTATGGCTACCGACGGTCTCCACCCATTGAGAGGTCGGCAAAGCGTAAAGGACCTTTCACAGCTAAGATCGACTACTTCCCGGTGCCAAAGCACCTTGAGAAACCGTCTGAGGGTTTGAAAATGCATGATGGGACGGCGATCCAGATCGCCACCTCGACTACTTTGACACGGTTATGCAATACCGTAACGTTCCAGAGGAGATAAAGTGTCGAACCTTTCCCCTCACTCTAGAGAAGGCGGCTCTAGACTGGTTCAGGGCTCTTAGGTCAAATACGATCTCCTCTTGGGATCAGTTAGCCGAGCTCTTTTCTGCACACTTCGCCCACTCGAAGATGAAGCCTAAATCTCCGAAGGTATTGCAGGCAATTCGGCAAGGAGAAAATGAGTTCCTCCGGGACTACATAGAGAGATTCAATAGGGAAGCTGCTCAAGTCCGGAACCTCAACGACTCTTTCCGTCTTTACTTCATGGAGGCTGGTCTTCGTGAAGGAAGTCTATTTCAGATAGACATCGGGGTCAACCAAACTGAGTCGCTTGCCGAGTTCCTCCAGCGATCTCAGAAGTATATCGATCATGAAGAAGGGATTAATGCAAGAAGGTCACGTGTCACCTAGGTCTCGGAATGAGCCTACGGGCGTGATGTAATCCTACTTTGTAAATATTCAACCATCTAATATATATCCCGGCTACGATTTTCCTCACACTGAGTGCTTGATAAAAGTGAGTTCCGAGGTTGAAGGGAAGGATCTGGGATCGGTCGAACGACCGCCTTAAAGTTCTACGCTAAAACCGGAACCCGAGACACCGAACTCGACATCACAAGACCCGTATCTCGGGCGCTCCGAGGCTGGTGGTAGACACCCTCGCTGGTATAAACCCGGTCTCGAAGATCTTTGACAAGACCCGTATCTCGGGCGCTCCGAGGCTGGTGGTAGACACCCTCGCTGGTATAAACCCGGCATCGAAGATCTTTGACAAGACCCGTATCTCGGGCGCTCCGAGGCTGGTGGCAGACGCCCTGGCTGGTATAAGCCCGACCTCAAGGAATACTGTCCTAAAGGCGACATTAAATTGACACCCCGAGTCACTCGGTGGTCAAATCATTTCCTAACACTCCGAGGCTGGGGGCGGACGCCTTCGTAGCTATAAGTCCGGCCTTGTAGAAGGTCGCAATCTAAAAACTGAATCCCGGATGATCAGAGGAACCTTGAGTCACTCAACGGTCATCTCTGTCTCGTGAACACTAGCCCGGTTTCGTGGATCTCAGACAAGGCTTACAAGTCAAGATCGCCTCACAGGCGACCCGACTTGGGGCAACTGTTACGGATTGGCCCAATCCACAATAGTGAGGCCCATAAGCAAAAGCAGATCCACTCATCAATGGCCAAGATCGCAGCGCAAGATCGGACGGTCCTGATCCATCAGGTCAAACACCACCAAACTCTATAAATAAGCATTGAATGCTTCATTAAAGGTACACACTCTTTCCTACTCTTTACCTCTAATTAGCTCTCCAGCTGACTTGAGCGTCGGAGTGTCCTCGCAGGTACCACCTGCCCCGGACCGGAAGCGGAGCCCGGTTGATCAAGACCAACTCCTACCAACTATCTCGGATCGGACCTCGTGCCTAAGATCGGATACAGGTCCAGAGATACGGTACAGAACATTGGCGACCACAGTGGGAGGTTCAAAATCTCCAAAGCCTCTTGCTGAAAGGCGGTGAAAGGGGGGCTAATATGCATATCAAGGATCGTCACCCCGTACATAACAAATTTCAGAGCTTTCGGCCAGACAGCTACGTGTTGGTCTTCAGCCATTCCCTCCACGTTCCAGATCTGATCCTTTCGGGAAAGGCGATTGACAAAGAAACTCATGTCATCCCCGGTCCTATAGAGGGACGGAATCCCCCTCAACGTCTCCGACACCCATGAATACTCCCGGGGAACAGTGAGAGGTTGGGACAAGAGAACATCGACCGGCCCAACTGTTAAGACTTTGGCAAGTGTACCAAATGTCGTCGCAAGTAATAAAATACGGTAAGTAACCGGTCGATTCCACAGGGATTGCGATTCTTTATCAATAGGCAATTTGTTAATTCTAAGTCGTGATACGTGTGATAAAGTTGGTTTATTGTAACAACGAGATAGAAAGTGCAATAACATAAAGTAACGATAGAAGCGATTCAGAATTGATTCCTCTCCCCTCTACTCTTATATGACATCCAGCCACTCTCAAGTTATTACCCACATTATCCGATTCAATTCACTAATTAAGGTTAAGGACAATTCCTTGCCTCAAAACCCCTATTACCCTAAGAGTTACCCTAATTCCTTAGGTGAGTCATGCCAAAGGGTAATGCATTAAGATCAAGAATTTTATATGAATTCACACAAGCTACCCCATATCCCTATGATGATTACTAGCATGTGATCCAAACCCCCCAATTTCCAGCAACAAACCCATATTCCTATGGCGATCATTAACCTAAATCATGACAAATATCATGTGTACTTGTAAAGCATTAAGAACATGGTGATTTGGACAATGGATAAAGTGAATAACAACCATATACTTGACCAATAGGGAACATCCATACAAGAGTTTTAGGGAGGATCATCACTCCCAAATCATATCTAACAATTACATGGCATAATAAGGAAGAGGATTAAAGAGTAGAAGAAGATTACATAGAGATGGATCCATGAGAACCTCAAAACCCTTGTTCCCAAGGTGTTGGGAAGGCCCCAAAATCACCTCCAGCTGCTGCTCCAAACCCTAGAATCGTTCCCAAGCCGAAGAGAGCTTCAGAAAACGCAAAACTGATATTTTAACCAAAGTTTCGGCCACGCATCGCGTCGCGATGGTTCCTGGTTGCGTCGCGACTTTCTCCAGAAAGTTTGGTCGTGGCGCGATCGTTCTGGCTGCTTGGTGCGAAGGCTGTCTAATCTTTTTCCTTCCTTCTTTTCTCCGTTTCGTCACTAGGCAAGTGTCTGGTTCGCTAGTAAACGCCACATCAAATTGAAGGTTTTTCATACATTTTGTTACAGCTCCACACTTATTACAAAAAACTAAAATTATGCTAAAACCCTTAGCAATTGGCTGAATCAAACAATAAACCACCGACATTTTGGTTGCAAACTGAATGAAAATCATCATATAATAATGACTCAACACTAACTTCGGCTCGTGGGTATTGGTCGGAATCACCTTCCTCATCCGCAGGGTCCCCGCGATGCCCAAGACCGTCTTCATTATTGCGACTCTCAGCAACCTCCGCCTCACTCTCATCCGAGCTCCAGCTAGTACTTCCCTGCGCTTCACAGTCGAGCTCGGCGTCAGAATCCTCCGAATCAAGGACCACTACCTCTGTGTTGTCTTCATCCACCGGCTCGTTGCTGGGAACCCCGGGAGAGCGGTCTTCTGCGTGAGTAGGAGCGGAGCCCAAGTCGTCTTGAACCTCGGGAACAACCGACCCGGGGGGACTAGCACGAATTTCCATCGACTCTCCAATACCGGAAGCCATTGTTTTTGCGAGATTAGGGCGATCTGAGTCAGCAACCCGACGGGTTTGTTTTGTCCTCGCCAGATCGATCCTGCAGAAATGGGGGCTTGACGAGTCAGGTTGATACGTAAACAGTGGGTCCACAACCAAGTCGGAACCCGACCTGACGACCCCCACTCTGTATCTATAAATACGGGTTCTGAGAGAACCCGGCCGTGATCTAAAGCCGGAAGCAATAAAGAAAAGGAGGAAACTAACCTTGTGAAAAAGGAAGCTCGTCGAACACTTGAAGCAGGTCGCGAACAGCAAAGGTCTCACCGAGACTCAGCACAACTCTGAAAGGCGAAATAAGCTCCAGAACGACTTTAAGATCGGAAGCGGAGCAATTCGCAGGAAACAGTCCAAAATAAGGGGGATCCCCCCTTCTATTTATAGGGAGCAAGAAGGCCACAGATGGGCCTGGGCCTAGTGTAGCGACCGAAAAATCCGAAGGAGGGATTCTTCGTTGTTTTTGAACAATGGAGTCGCCATCAATATTTATTTTAGGAAAACATTGAAAAAACCTTTTATATGGATAAAGGGGGTTTTGCGGACCAGGGTTGGGCTCGGGGGTCGATTAAGTGCGGGGAAGGTACTAGCACCCCGCAACATCCTAAAAAGGTTACCTTTTAATCTAATGTGTAGAAAAATTAGTTTAAAGAAAACATTTTAATTTACCCTTTTATTATTTGCAAAAATCGGAAAGGAAAACTTAATAAAATTTTAGTTTTTTTTGCGCTCGACAGGAGTGGGCCCCTGCTCCTACGTATCTCCGGGTGCGATGGAGAAATCAAAGCTACGTAGTTCTCAGGTAGAAAATATTTGTGAGTTGATATTTTTTATTTTTGAAAAGTTTGCGAAAACTAGAGGCCGTTCATGGTGACCAAACAGATAAATCCAGAGTGGTTACCACTAATAGCCTATTCGAAAAAAGAAGGTGTTTACAGCGTTCAAACGAGCTGAGCCCAGAGTGACCGCTATAAATAACCGATTTGCGATCGAGTGCTTGTTTGTTCGGAAAATGCTTACTGGAAAAACGTGATCTAAAAATGGATTTGAGATTATGTTTGTGTGTGTGCTTTTTGTTGATTGAAAGTCCCCTTTTTTTTGAATTAGGCGGGTGTTCATGGTGATCAAACGAGTGAACTCAGAGTGATCACTACTACTAATCCGTTTTAAAATGAAGGTTATTCCTATCGGTCAAACAAGCTAAGCTCAGAGTGACCATTAGTAACAACCAATTTTTTTGCGTGAGTTTGATTATTTGAAAGAAAGAAGATAGGTTTGAAAGCAACATGGTGTAAATAAAAGTGGAATGAGTGGTAGTAAAAAAAGGAGGTACAGTTAACAACGAGTGTTGTATCAAAAATGGAGGGTGTTAAAATGGGGGGTGTTAAAAGGAGGTACAGTTAACAACGATTTTTGAACTAGGTTGAAGCAGGTCGGGTGTTAAAAGGAGGTACAGTTAAAATGGGGGGTGTTAAAAGGAGTTTCTGCTTTGTGAACTAGGTTGTGTTTGAGAAGATGGGTTTGTAGTCAAAAAAAGGGGGTGCTGTTTGGCTAAAAACGTGGGTGTGCAAACAGCAGTTTGATGGTTAATAACTATCCTTCATGACCTAGAAGTAGAAACTTTGATTCAATGTTTTTTTTTCTTAAAAGAAATTACATTCTGATTTTTTTAATTTAACAAAGAACAGATTTGTTCACCAAATAATTTAGAGAACTAAAAAAAACTGTTTTTGAAAGGGGTGAGAAACAAACTCTAAATTATTGAAGAAATAGTTTTGTCTCGAAATTCTTTTGCAATAATAGAAACATTTTTCCTAACAAGAAACTTTGATTTTGAGGGATGCATTTGATTTAAGAAAATAAAGAGACTTGCTAATTAAGAAATGAACGTTTTTTTTTTGTGTCAGAGGGGAATATTTTTTTTGATGGTTTTAATGCCTCTTTATAAACATTTAATAGGATTAATTTTGGTTTTTATTTTTATTTGAAAAAGAAGTTATTGGTCTGATGACTAAAATTATTATTTTTGACCAAACCTCATTATTGTTAAATTATTAGAAAAACGGTTTTACTCCTTTTCAAACCAGAGCCGATGCACTCAAAGAGAAAGGAAACATAGTGGAAATTTTAAATGAGTGATTATAACAAATGACTATAACGCTGAATATGGGACCTCATCAAAATGGTGAATATGCAACCTTGGTATATGCTCCACATTTTTAGTTGATAAAAAATATTAACATGTCTAATTCTAAATTAGAGATAAAAACATTAACATATCAAATCCTAAATTGCAGAAACTTTACACAACATACAAAACTGAACAAAAGAGGAAGTACCTTCAGGTTCCAGAAATTTCGAACACGGAGTTTTTTTTTTTTGATCTCACCAACAACAGAACAAAACTTCAACGTCCATAAACTTTGTACATGGAGTTTTTTCTCCGGTCTCGCCAACAACAATACAATAAAAATGATAAAAATTACAAAGAAAGAGAGAAGACGAAAAATAAGGAAAAACTAGCCAAACACCTAGGCTACGTTTTCCAAAGCTAGCCCCTAGGCAGACGCGTCGTTCCAAGCGCCATCATTACCCTAATCGCCCTCGAACGACGCGTCCCATCAATGACGTTGCTAGCTGGCACAAAAATCAAGGCACAGCTATGCCGGATCGCTTCGTTTCCCTCGGCTCGCCCCGGTCTCTTGACCCCGCCATGACTGGAATCCCTCCAAACGAATTGAGTCCCTCAGATCGTCCCGGTATGACGTGAGTCTCTCACCCCGGAGTTTGGGAGGGGCGACACGAACTCTAAAGCATCAAGTCTAGCTCGCCTTAAGGCGACCCGACTTGGGGGGCTACTGTTACGGATTGGGCCTCAATGGCCAATCCACCAAAAAGGCCCAATAGCAAAGGACCCAATTCATTCAACAGTGGAGATCGCGGACCTAGATCCAATGGCCCTCCTCCACTCCAGATACCTATAAATAAGCATTGATTGCTCTCATTAATGGTACTCATCTCTCACTTACTCTCACTTGTAATTGACTCACTCACTGACTTGAGCGTCGGAGTGTCATTGCAGGTACCACCCCACCTCGGATCGGAGCACCAACTCGGACTGACCAAGGACATAAGTACCAACTATCTCGGACCGGACTACTTATCCAAGACCGGATACATAGCCGGAGATACGGTACCGAACAGGTTCTATTTTGTGATTTTTTACTATTGATTCATGTATTCCTCTCACTCTTACTAGATAAACACAGCAAATCCTAAGGTTAGTAAGATTATAGCTGAATTGTACCTTACTCGAGTTTGGAAGGTCCGACCTTGAATAGTTGGTAGGACTCCTGCAGAAGTCGGTGCTCAGAGCCCAAACGGGGGGTTGTACCTGCAATGACACTCCAACGCTCAAGTCGCCGAGAGTGGGCATAAGGCGCCAAGTGTGCATGAGGCGCTTCCAACGTGTGCATGAGGCGCTTCCAGCGTGTTAGTGACTCGACGTGTATTGAACCGTTGGATCCAGGCAAGCGCTTCCAGTTGTTGATAGCTGCAGCATATGGATCGCCAACGTGTATAGTGCGCGGTATGTCCCATGCCAGCGAGGAAGGCTCCGCACGCACAATTGGGCCGTGGCGAGGCCCAAAGCCGAATTTGGGCTTCATGGCCCAGTCTGGAACAATAGCTTTGTTCTTCATTGTTGTAACTCATGTAGTGCCTATATGATTTATTTAAGTTTTCGGTATAAGGAATATAGCAAAGCATGCCTTGTATATAATTAAGGGATTAATTCCAACATAAATATCATATTCCATTAAGGTTATTTTATCGTCCATATTCTATATGCATCGTGTGCCTGAGTCAGCTTGCTCAAACAGAATAATATATAGCTGTTTGTCATGGGAATCACGTCAACCGTGACTTGGACTTCAAACCCCACTCCTCACTGTAACTATGTCTTATTGGAATAATTCTTATATTGTTTTATGTTTTTATATTTCTAGATTTTATAGAAAACTATAAAAATAACAAAAAAAAATCATTATTTTCTCATCTGAATTACCCGTCATCTTGTGCCACCCCTTATAAGTGGCTGCTCCATTTGACAATGTTGGACTATTTGTTTTGTGACATGATACAAACCATTGAACCTTTTCAAGGTTGCATGATAATAATATTATTTGCTCATAATGACATGTAAACCACTTTATCCACCGTCTATCTTAATATTAAATTTGATCTACAAATTAATTAAATAGTAAAAAAATGTGATCCTCACAGACTTTATAGTATAACTGTCGTAAAACAAATGTCCTTATTAGCAACCAACTTACAAAATACAATAATGAATGCATTATTTTATTTCAATTCATCACACCGTTCATTATTTTTTATGGTCCCCTTCAATGTTTGATATAATAAATTAAAGAAAATAAAACAAAATAGAAAATGGCATGCAAAGTAACTAAGTAGATGCAGAGTCATCCCACAAATGTTATAGATAGGCATTAAAAATAGGGGGACAAGGATGACCCTTAGTGGATGATAAGTCACTTTCAATATCAAAAGGGTTTTAGTAAGGAGACAAGTTCATGGTTATAACTTTGACATATTAGGTGGAGATAGTGGGACATGTCAAGTTTTTGTAACCATATGTCACAAAACATGCCATCAACCACAAGTTTACTTCATTCATATCTTCAACCTCTATATATATCTATAAGGTTTAGTTTCTTTTCTCAGTATTCAAACCACAAAAACGGACTTTCAATTTCTGAAAAAATTGTTCAACAACAAAACTTGAAGTACAAGGCAAATGGCAAGTAGTAGTGTATTCTCAGTTAGGGGTTCAAAGGTTCGGTCATTTGGGAGGTGTTCTAAACAAGTTAGGCAACAGAGGACAAGGCTTTACATAATATGGAGATGTACTGTTTTACTCTTGTGCTGGCATGACTGAAAGAGGAGATCATTTGAGGCTTCTTTTGTATTCTGTATTGTGAATGTGAAGCGGTCAAAAGTGATGTAGTTTTTCTTGTTGTAAATTGGGTATCATTTGCGTGCAAGTGCAGAGACAATGGACAGCAAAACTGTTTTTCAAAAGATTTAACGTTGTTGAATTCCCGGGCTGGATTTGAAAGTGATGTAGTTTTTGTTACAGGGTAGGTAGGTAAAGTAGAGGAGCTAGATGAAGCAAGAGTTGAGTTTCTGCTTTAAAATGTAAATTACAATCTAGCATGTATATATATAATTCAAGGTGAATATTTATGCCTTTAACAACTCTTATTTATGTATCATTTTAGTTGATATTAGGCACTATGCATTGCTTGTGCAAAATGCTCCTCTGAAGATTATTGACTTGATCAGAAAGTTGACCATGCCTTTGTCCTTATTCTATGGAAGTTAAAGTTACTATAGGAAATAATGTGGGGCTACCACTCATTTCTTATCACACTTAATCAAATGGTTAAATCAAACCAACCATATATTATAATATATGAGCAACCACCGATATTAATGCGCTACCACACATTTCCTATCACACTAAAACTCATTAATTCCAATTTTGTTCGGTTCAAGTGTTAGTTGTTACTTGTTACTGCTACTTTCAGCAGGAGGTAAGCTAGCAAAGGTCATAAGCAAAGTGCTAAACGGGTGAAGTTAAGAACCGTTCATCCATAATGGAGTTTAAGCTATTTTTCATGAGGAGAAATACTAGCAACACATTTTTTTCAACATTCTATTTATAATCGAATGAATTTTCATATGAGTTCCATCTGTAACGTCCCTAATTTCGGTTAATTTCGTTTTATGAAATTAACTAGCGAATTGTTATTCGATAAAATAATAATTCAAGTCATGGACATGTTAATAGCGTGAAAGCAACATTCAGTTGCTAAAAGTATGAATTATGTGGTCGTTTTGAGGTAGAAATATAATTATGTGAGGATTAGGGGACCAAGGGTATTTTGGTCATTTCCATATCTTTCGAACCCTAACCCAAATTACTCAACACCAAAACATACTCCTTAACTCCATAAGACCACAATCACAATTTTAGAAGTTAATTATGAGTTAGTAGTTATTTAAGAGTAGATTAAGGTGAAGGGCTAAGTGGATGGCATTTTAGTCATTTCCCTTCCACTTAATGCCTTACCCAGCTGAGCCAACTTCATTCCACCAGAATTCCAGAAAATAGAAACTCAATAGAGAGAGAAAGAGAGAAAGAACTCGAGAGAGAAGAGGAGATAAAGAGAAGAAGGAAATCCCCACCTTTGGATGCATGTAAGTGTCCTTATATCCAATCTTCTCCATTTTTGATTCTCTATCCAATGATACCAATTTCATTAGCTGAATCATCCTCTTTTTCAACTTGCCATTTTTGAAGCTTGAAGCTCAAAGTTGAGTTTTCTCCTCCTTGAAGCATTGCATGTACCAAAGGAGCCTTGGGAGTGACTTTAGCAACTTGGTGAAGCTACATTGTGACTAGGAACACCTTGGGGAGGAAATTCAGTAGCCAAGGAGCTTAGGTTCAGAATAGGAGCTGTTGGATTTTAAATTTAGAAGTGCGGGGAGTTCAGTTTCGAGTATCGAACAAGTTCGGTGCAAGTACGTGATTACGGGGATCGTTCGAGAGGTTATGGTTCGGTCGTTTCGTGAGAGGAAGTGATTTCTCGCTAGATCGTCAAAACGGTGAGTTCTATACTCGCTTAGGGAAATTTGTCGTGTCTGAATTTATAGGTTTTACTGTTTTCGGTTTTAAGCAAATTGAGTCAAAAACCGCAATTTCGAAACACCGTGTTTTCGGTCGTATTTGATGATTGATGTTCATGATGATTGATTGATTGATGTTTCGTTGATTGTTCTGGACTGGAATTACTGGTTGTTATATCTGTTTTTAAGTCTCAGAAGTTATAAAATGTCTCGGCACCGGATTGAAAGCGAAACGGAACAAAAATCGAATTTTTGAAAACCTGTTTTCTACACTTCTGGCAACCGTCGCGTCGCAACCCGTGACTGTCGCGTCGCGACCCCTTCAAATTTTTGTGGCACAAAACTATCTGTAACTCTTCGCGTCACGACGGAACCTGTTCGCGTCGCGACGCAATGTAATTTTCAACAAACCCTACCGATTTTCTTTTCGCGATAACTTTTGATCCAGGAATCCGATTGAGGTGTTCTCAAGTGCGTTAGAAAATTTGTTGAAAGAAATAATCTTATGTGTACATAAAAATGTATAATACTCTGTTTTGAAAGTCAAGATTGTTGGTAAAACCGTATTTTAGGTAAACGCGAGCGTACACGAGTCGAGTTAAAATAACGAACCTTGAGTCCCATTATGCCATGTTATGTTAATGATTATAAGTCTATATAAGCTATATAAACTCTCAATCCATGTAAAAACAAATCAAGACACTTTCCCATCGGGGAAGGGTAGATGGTATACTTGTAGTAATATGAGTATATCGAGGGTGACGATCCTCCATGACCCGTACACTAGGGGAGGGGAAGTCATGAGCCCCAAATCCTAGGCCCACATGTTTTGCCCACTAGTGATTAGCGGGATGGGTTCACCAAAAGCCGGAGAAATAACCATACTAAGGTAGGCTTGAGGTGTTGTGCTAAGTTAAAGGAAAGGTTAAGGCATGTTATGTAGTCGCTTATTAGGGCTACATCAAGAAAGAAAGATAATAACACGTAGTCGCTTATTAGGGCTACAAGTTACAAGAAATAAAATATATATCCACATGGTCGCTTATTAGGGTCATGAGTTCAAGGTTAAAGTTAATGAACCACTGGAGTTAGTAAGGGGTCTCGATAGGACTCAATGAGATAATGTTTATCTCACCCTTTATATGTTGTGGTTTTTACAGAGAAGCAGGGGAAAGCAAAGGTGACTAAGCACGGTTAGCCGGTGCGACTCATGTAGTCATTGGAGACTTGATTTCCTGTTTAGGCCTTTGTGCTTTTCTAGTTACTTTACCGGTTGTATGACTATCACTGTATAAGTTGTAAAATCGTTTCTGCTACTCTATGTTTTGAGTATTGAACACCAGGATTGTATAAGTCTTAAGATATGAAACTTAAGCATTTTCAGGAAGTTATTAAGGTTCTGAGAACCATTTGATATTTATTATCGAAATTTTTAGTCTGTGTTCAATATTCATTAACAGGAAGTTACTCTGATGTATACAATTTAGTGCATTTCGATAATTCTACATGTTAGAAATTATCGGGGTGTTACACCATCACTTTGGAAATTGTTCACATTAAATTAGTTGAACTCACATGTGTTTCAATCAATCATAAAATAAGTGTTGAGGAAAAGTATTAGAGTGTTTTGCTAGCAATCCTTTTCCACACATTGACTATTTCACTTTTAGGGGTGGGGATAGGCTATAGACCAAGCTAGGCTGTGCAATGCATAAGCTTGGTCTATTCAAAAAGATCAAGGCCCAAGCTTGACTAGTTATCTATCATAAGTTTTTTTTAGGTCTAGCATGGCCTTTTTAAAAGCTTGGTATGACATAGTTAAAGACATATTTTGAATTAACTTCTTTAAATAAATCACTCAATGTGTCTTTAAATAGACTAATGGGCTAATAAAGTTTAAATTTTATTTATAATAAGATATTGAAAATTAAAACCAATACTTTTGAGAGGCATAAAATACAAAGGTGGTTTTTTGGAGAATTATTTTTTTAATCAAACAAACATCATGTTAGAATTTATTAAGAAAAAGAAGAAAAAATAAGGAAGAAGACGAAGAGCACAATGGGGACTAGACCAAAACCTTTGGAGAATTCAACCTTATATGTTGGTCGGAGCGGTGAGAGAGAGTAGTGTCCATCACCTGAAGGGAAGTATGGTGGTTCTAATTGTTAAAGTGGGTGTTTTGTTTTTAATATTTTTTTAAATAAAGCAAAGTACACGTGTCACGTTTTTTTATTGTAGGATGCATCTAAGAGATGAAATTGAGAGAAAGGCACTGAAGGTAGCGCGCCTTTAAGTTACTGAATCTACTCCCGGGAAGGAGATAGAAAAAGAGTTTCATGGCTATTCAAGTTATTTCAAGTATTGAAGAATTGCAGAATTGCATTTATCATGGACAAAGGTTAGTGCTTTTTCCTATGTGAGAATAATAAATTCTAAAAGCTTATTTATGTAGTTTTATTACATGTGAACCTAGGAAAACTACAACTTACATAGACTAGCATGCACGATATAAATCGTGATTTATATTTGGATTTAAAGCTTAAGCAAATTTCTCTTTACAAAGACAATTGTTTCTATTATGTCCCTCACTATACCTTAGTGCTTGAAATTCTCTGCAATTGCACCAACAATTTTATAAATTAACTTTGCATATCACTGCATGTCGATCCGCTCGTGGATTTGTCATCTCTTGTTCCTCAAACTCTTTTGACACCCTAGTAAAACTAAGCACACAATGGGATTGCCAGATGCTGATTTTTAAACAGCGTTCTGGATAGCTCTTCATCCACAAACAATTAAGTCATTCTATAAAAAGCAGTCTTAACCCAGGTTGTGATAGGCAATGCTCGACCTCTTTTTAAAACCAAATACGAGCATTATACAATATTGGTACTCATGGCTATACGAGTTCATTTCTCACTTGAATACAACTCTACAACACGATAGGAAAATTCTCAAAAGCACTTTTTTTGGTAAAATTGAAAAACATAAAATACTGTTATTTTTTTTTTTTGTAAATTAACGGAGAATGCACTGCTATTTAGTACGATGGTTGTGAAAAAGTTTTCATTTTTTTCGCGATAACAATTTCACAATTTGACAGAAATCCCGTGGTAATAATGTGTCAATGAAAAGTTTTCATTTTTTTTGCAATAACAATTTCATACTCTAATGCATTTTTCCTTTGCCGTTTTGAAAAAATATTCGATTTTTGATCCATGAGATTTGTATATAAATGAGGAAAACAGAATAAACAAAACATAAACTACATAGTTAAAACTCCGCTATGATGTTTTGTTTGTACAAAATCGGCAAAACAATTTGCAGCTAACCACAAACATGATACTACTATTTACGCTGTAAGTTGTTGTAGAGCTCATGCTGCTGCTATTATGCTACTACAACCGTTTTATACCAATTAATAATAACATCCATGGAATTCTAAGGTTTAAGTTGTGGTATTAACTAGCTCAACACTTTTTTGTATCTTCTCTTTGGATAGAACAAAAAGTTAGTAAACAGAATTCAGTTCTGCATCTTTCTCAAAAATATCCCACCCATCATCAAGAAGAGCATTGTGATCAGCTTTGGCCCTTTCCTCCTCTTGCCCATCATTGGAAGAAAGGCTTTCAGTTGAGACTGCTGAGCCTATCTTGAGTATTTGAGATGAGCCACTATGCTCAGAACTCGCGTTAGAGGCCACAGTCTTGTGGGATGAACCTGAAGAGGCTAAGCGGCAAGTAGTCTGACATGAGGTGAATGATTTACTCAAAGGTAGATTTGCATCAAATTTCTCTTTTAGCAGCCTAATATCCTGGCAAATAACAGAAATTTCTCCTCTGCAAGTGAAATTGAAAGTAAATATATTAGATTGGGAATTAGTAAATAAATTAGATTAAGGAATTCAATGTTAAACGAAATGCCTTCTAGTTCCACAAAATTGATCAAATAAGGAGATAAAAACAACTATACTAAAACAGCAAGTTTAGGGAATTCAATGTTAAACTAACTTCATAAACAAAATTATCCTAAAAAAGTTGACCATCATTCATATAATAGTTTGAAACCACTAGTAAGTTCCACAGAGAATCAATAAGTAAAGAACAAAGAGATTTGGATTAAAAAAAATTGACAGTTCCATACAAGGGAGACAAATACAACTATACTTCAAACAAAAAAAAAACTTACTGCAGCGTATCGACAACCCTCCCGCGGTCCATCAGGAACTCCCGTAACTGTAAGGGAAATAAAAATCATAAAACATTAGGAAAAAGCTTCTCTACGATTACCTCTAAAGTGAGTAGATACTAGATATAATTAAGGGTGCATCCATTCTTCATTGAACCTAGAGTGAATCATGATCTTGACCCACTATAATGACATGAGGGTGGATACTACCTTACTTGCCCTGAAATAAAATGAAATAGTTTAGGAAAGAGGAAGTACTAGCAACCTTGGAATTCTCTTCTGCCTCCTGCTGTAGTCTCTTTGATTCCTGTGCTACCTTCTCCATCATTGCTTCCTGTTCAAGAAGAGCCTTTCGAGCAGACTCCTCCTTTTCCATCTTTTCAAGCTCCGCCACTTTCCTTAGTATTTCGGCTGCAGCCAATCGAGATTCAAGCCCTTGTCGCATCTGGAAATCGGGGAGAAACTAAAATAAGTTGCTAGTAGTTTTATCATTTTGACATTAAGATAAGAAATTAAATTGGAGAAAGGAAGAAGTTTTCATCCATATAGTATATTGTTTTTCTCATCTTTCATTAGGTTAAAACAGTTAAATGATTCTGAAGATGATAATTTCAGGTGAGTAAGGAATCAGGAAAATGCTGAAGGTATTCTGAAATCCAGAAATCATATACAGAAAAAATATGATATATCAAGCCGAGCACCTCCTCAAGAATGCCAAGAGAGTTGTCCCTTTCATCAGATAAGCTGGACAAACGAGATTGAAGTTCCTTAAGTTCAGTTGCCAGAATTGCTTTTTCTCCATAAATTTCGCCAGCATGCTGCAAAGTAAAAGTTGAGAATAAATTGGTTTTGTTCATCACGTGTAAAACAGCACCATCAAATATTCAGTAGCATCTACATCTATAATTTTTGTGAGCATTACCATATCATTTGTTTCTTTAGCGTGTACCAACATCGCTTTATACTCTTCAACTCTAACCAGAATATCAGACCCTCCCTTAGCAGCTTCAATGTTGGCCTCCTCTGAATATTTCTCCTGAAGTTCCACTTCTCTCATCAAGTTAATGAGAGATTCCATTGATGAAAACAAGGTTTTCTGCATCAGCATTAAATAATAGTGATAATATGTCGGAAGTTTTTAAATTAAAGTGGATCATAATTAAACAACCAAAAGATGATTACGTCATTTTATAGTAACAACACTTGCAAACAGCTATACTACTTACTAGTCAGTTCAATCATCAATAAGATGACAAGGCGACATTCATTATAGTGACAATAGTTGTAATGGAATTTTCCCAACTTATACCATATATCATTATAAGGTTAGTAAAGCCAGTATTTATAACATCCAAGTATGAAAGAATGTAGGACTAAGGACGAACAGCACCTTGTTAGTTTTTGCTTCTTCAATAGTCTCCTCAAGCATATCAATCCTGTCTGCTTGATTATATTCACTGAGTGACTCATTCCCAGCAATCCCATCCTCAACATCACTAGTTTCACCAAGAACAATAGAAGGTTTAGCATTAAACTCTATTTGAAGAGTCTCTTTAGCATTTGATGTATGCCCTTCTATAGGGGAATCTGTTTGAGCTTCAGAACCTTCTACCTCAATCAAGGAGGTTTCACAATTTTCCGATCTTCGACTTGCATCACAGATAGTGGCATCAAAATCAGCAGCTGTAGGCACAAAATCTACCCATTCCTCATTCAGAGGGTTGGCATTTCTATTGTCATCGCTACAAATTGAAGAAATCTCCTCTGTAAGGTAATTCTGTTCAGTTTCCATCGCTCGAGATATACGAGAAAATGAATTTTCAACAGCAGCATCCACATCAAGTTGTGGCTGATCAAAATTTTCACTTGGGTAGCTAAAACCATTTGATGTCTCCTGTGAGATATTGTCTGAGATTCCTCCAGTGAAGTTATCTTCAACATTCTGAATATTTGGCTCCTTAATTTCATTCATCCCAATAAACATATTTGTATCATGGTTTATATAACTGGCATTTGACAGCATAGACTCGATAACATCCGTATACAGATCAGGTCCAGAAGAATAATTGTTATTGTTATTTTCAACAATTTCAACAGGTATAGAGCGTGAAGAGGACGCTATATCTGCATCCACAACATGATTGTTCCTCGACCTATCATCTTCCTCGTCACTTTCAACTAACAATCCAAAATGTCATTAGAAATATATCAGTGAACAATTTTAATGCAAGCAAGGTCGTGTGGTATGGAAATGCGTGTACATGTACATAATAAGTAAACACACCTAAATCTATCAAGACTCTAGGGCTCATATCCTGTTGAGGAGTCACTTTAAGTAATTTTTTGGAAATTGATGGAATGACTTCGGTGAGAATGATTTCCGCAGCTACATCAGCATCCTTTGGGTGTTCAATAGCCACAGCCCTCAGCAATCGGGGATCAACCTGTTCAGTGCAAAATGATAAACACAGGCTTCAGCTGGGAGCAATTATTCATGAAAACTCAGACACATTCCCAGATAAATACATCTTTATAAATAGTATGAATTTTGGAGAGCTTTATGACTTAGGTCTTAGCATTCAATCCGTAAGCTCAATTTCAAATACAAGTTAATTAGCACTAGGGAATCCTTGAAAAACAGATATTTTCTCCTCAACGTGTCTCATTGAGAAACTAATAATCAATTATTGATACCACAACTCGACACACACAAAAAAGTGGTTGTTACAATAGAAATTATCATTGTACAGGAGGGAATTTGGGGGTGAAAATAGCATATTTGTTCTCCAATATCCATTCATCCAACTTATACATCGTTGTGCACTTAATGCTCAACAAGAAAGTTCAATGAATAACCTTTCATATAATTTGATTAATTTTATATTTGAATACCAACTTAACTTCACAACTCAGAATAATGATACAAATAACACTAGATCACAGAGCAACTAAAGTTGTAATTAAGATTGTTAAATAATAAAGGATTATTCTGCAAACATAAATCGGAAGAAAAAGATGAAAGTTAGAGATAAACCTGTGGAAATATATCGAGCAAGGATTTATAGACCGAATTGAATCCCATGATCAGTATGGACCTATTTGCAAAGTTCGAAAAATAAAAAATATGTAAAAGCGATTAAAGCCCCCAAAGGAAAAAGAAAAGCTTTTGGTTCATGGATTATGAACGTTAAAAGCCGTTGAAAACCAACAACGTCTGCTAATGGTAAAGAGAAAAACCCTATCAGTTACGATATGCAAAAAAGGAAAAAATTGAAAATCTAAACAGATGAATTCAGGTACCTTAATTTCGGTATATGGCCAATAAGAATAGGAAAGGATGGTAATTGGGAACCAAGAATCGAAGAGGATCAGAAATTTATAGTGAAATTGAAATTGAGAAGGCGAAGAGATGAGAGAGGCGGTGACCTTGACCTAGTGTGAAAGTGGAATTGAGCACGCGAAATTTCGCTATATCCAATCCAACTCTATGGAAACATGGAGAGAGAGAGAGAGGGAGAGAGAGAGACCTATCAAGCTAAGCTAGGGGAATACCCGTGCGTTGCACGGTTTCTTATAAAAAATTATTTTTTTGGAGTTTATATTTAAAAATGTGTAAGTTGTTAATATAATTATGTCTATTAAAAAATCGTATTATATAAATATGTTGTTGTATTTTTATTTTACAAAATTATTTATTTTATGCAATTGTCTTATATATATAGCTAGATGCGTTTTTTAATATAAATAATGGTATGTAAATTTTATAAGGTTAATTGTTGAAAATATAATTCTAATAAGTGACACGAATTTAAAAAGTTCGTTGAATATTTTATTGTTGAAAATTTGTAAATTTATTTTCATATTATTTTTTAGAGTAATTACAATATATTCTTCATTATACTTAATAATAGGAAGTAAAATATTTTTGATCAAAATGTCAATTACTGTTGCTACACTATAATAGACAACCGTTTGCAATTTAAATTAATTTAGAGTATAAAATAATGATTTTTCCTGAAACAATAAAGTGGTTAAAGAGAATTTGTAATTCAAGTCATTTCCCCTATCGGCCATTGATGTTACTCTATACAATAATTCAAATATTGTCTTTACTTTGTCAACTTTGGAATGTAGAGCAAAGTGTGTGATATTTATATTTTCAAATGAGGGATTATCTTATTATCGTAGTCTTCCTCATTCACTATTGTGTCAAAAAAGAACTCTACTGTTGATGAATTGAATTCTCTTCAACCACAACATATTTTTCTTTATTTTTTCACACCCCAAATTTCTCAAAGATATATATTTTGTCTTCTTGCCAAACTTGCTTGAATGTATGTGCAATGTTCCTTCCAATAGTATCATGCATGTAATTTGCTACTGAAAAATATTCTAAATAATCAACAACATTATTTAAATTAAAATTAATTTGGTAACCATCATATAAATTGGTACATTTTCATCAATTAACACAATGTCTGTGTTGATTATTTCTTTTCTTTGGTCAACTAATTATTTTTTATTTCAGAAACAAGATATTTGATAATTTAAAACAACCAAGATAATTTTTTTTACTAAATAAAATATTATTTAAGGCATCAACACTAATGTATTAAGAGTAATGAATATTATTCTTAATAAAATATTATTTAAGGCATCAACACTAAATAAAATATTATTTAAAACAACCAAGATAATTTTTCAATTAATTTATAAGGGTAATTGAAAAGTTTTAAATCATGAATCAAATTAATTTGTATTTGGAGAGACCAAATGACAACAAATTCAAGGCATCAACACTAATGCATTAAGAGTAATGTATAAGGGATCAAGTTTTTTAAAAATTTAAAGTAAAAATTATGAGATTCATTGATGCATCAACACTAATGCATTAAGAGTAATGAATAAGGGATAAAGTTTTTTAAAAATTTAAAGTAAAAATTATGAGATTCATTGTGGAGGCTCCATTGACACTTCCTTTATATATATATATATATATATATATATATATATATATATATATATATAGAGAGAGAGAGAGAGAGAGAGAGAGAGAGAGAGAGAGAGAGAGAGAGAGAGAAATACGTAAAATTCACAACAGCATCTCAATTACACTGCCACCATTCAATCAAGAAAACTACAATTAATAGTTGAGGATATACACCAATACCAATCCAAGAAGAGATAGTTGCTTGTAATTACACACTATAAAAATATGATGAATACAACTTGGAACCTATAACAAAGTCAATACTTAATCAACAATCCATAAAAGCTTACAAATAAAAGACAAAGTTACACAATTTTTTTTTGAATTCCAACTACTACAATGACTTTCTTCAACCCTAAATATTAGTGATGTAAATGCCAAAAAATTTACAAAAGTGATGTAAAAACCAAACAAAAGTGAAGTGAAAAATGAAAAGATATGTGGTGACCTCTCTTATTAGATATTTATAGTATTTCTTGAAGAAGACTTAAAGTGAAGGAAAATGAAAAGATTGTAACTATATCTCTATTAAAAACCAATTATAATTGTTAGCACTAATTATAATAATTTAGAGACACCAAAAGGCAACCAAAACCAAAATATCAAGTAATGAATTAAGAGTAATCAATAAGAGAGAAAGTTTTTAAAATAAAAAAGGAGGAAAACTCACAATTCAAGAGTCAAGCTTCTTTTATAAAAATGTAATAATAATGTGGCAACATGTTTATAATATAAGTAATAATATTATTTTCGCTAAAAAATCAAATAATATTTTTTAATAGATTAAAGCTAATAAATTCTAAAGCAATAATATTTTTTAAAAATTAATATTACCAATTACAGTTAAATTGAAAATTTGCAATTACGATATACCGTTAATATGATGTATATGCAATACAAATAAATCAAATAAATATCTAATAAAATAAATTACTAATAATAACCTAATAAAAAAACACTAATAACCATCACTAATTCACATATGTATTTCAAATGCATAAAGCTTATAATAGTAATAACAATATGGTTGGTAAGGTATATTAAAACATAATCTTAGAAGGCTAAAAAATAAAAAACTCAAAACATTTCAATTTAAAAACTATTGCAACTTCATGACAAATTAAGTAATAATATTATTTTTGTTAAAAAAGTAATAATCTATTATTAATAAATACAAATTAATAAGGTTAAAGTAATAATATTTTTAAAGTATTAAAGTAATAAATTGAAGAAAAAATTAACAATAATAATACATATTCAAGTGAAATAGATATATAATAATAAAATTGAAGGAACAAAAAACCGTTGCATTTCTTTTATATATATATATATATATATATATATATATATATTTATTATAGATATATTAGATTATACTTAAACTATTGTTAGTTGTTATTATCAAGTTCTATATTTCAATTAGAAAATATCATTTTAATGTAAATATAAATAGTTAATTAATATTCCACTAAGAGAATCATTTAATAAGTTAGTGGCAATTATTATTATCTTTCATTAAAATTAAATTCCTCTTCATATGTAAATTATAAATAAATATTTTAAAACACAAAAAATGTTGAGATTCATTGTGGAGGCTCCATTGGGGTTTCCTTTACATAGATATATAGATTACTATTATCTTTAGGAGGGTGTTTTGGGGAAAACAGAGTGCATGGCCAAAATTCCACGTTGTTTACTTGGTTGGGCTGAACTAGAGAACTCGAATTTGTTGCCGTAAAAAAATATTTAAAAAAAAAAGCTCAAAATATCAACCGTTTAATCATTTTTATTATTTAACCATTCTAATTCTCGGTGCACCGTATCTTTCTTTTTCACTACTAGTATACTAGGTCTAATATCGACATTGTGTTTCGATATGCGTTGGTGGCGTTTAATAGCCTGACACCCTTTCTTTACAATTACATGCAAGAAAAAAGATAGCCGGATCGTTTCCTATTTTTTTTACAGTGATCGTTTCGTATTTCTATTTATTAGGCCACAAAATGCACTTTTTTTATGGACCATTGTCGGCTATCCACGGAGTGTTCTAATGCTTTCAACAAAAGACTAATTTTTGCTCGTGTTTAGGATCAAATTTCGCACTGGCCAACACCGAGTTTGTACACAAAATGCACATTTGGTTCTTCATGTGTCATATTTTGTGTTTTAAAATTTGTGGTGAAAGGACCAAATTCATATTGGATAATCTGATTGCTATAAAAAAATATGACTTTTACCGACATTAATATTAATATTAGAAGCATACCAATAATGGTTGGTCTGGATGATATCTGAATTCGGATCTCATTCTAAAGTTTTGAGTTCGAATACTAAAAAAATATTAGAAGGATCATTCGTTTTTGGACAATTAAGAAGGATCATATTCACATAACTTTTGCATATATAAGAAATAAATTCAAATTTTTTAATATTAAGAACCAAACTTTAGTCAAAAAAAAATATTAAGAACCAAACTGAAATCTAAAATAGACAGACAATGAGGACTAAAAATATAATTTTACCAGCAGACAGCCAGACTTTTGGTAACTGTTATGGATTGGGCCCCAATGGCCAATCCACCAAAAAGGCCCAATAACAAAGGACCTAATTCATCCAACGGTAGAGATTGCAGACCTAGATCCAACAGTCCTCCTCCACTCCAGATACCTATAAATAAGCATTGATTGCTCACATTAATAGTACTCATCTCTCACATACTTTCACTTGTAATTGACTCACTCACTGACTTGAGCGTCGGAGTGTCATTGCAGGTACCACCCCACCTCGGACCGGAGCACCAACTCGGACGACCAAGGACATACGTACCAACTATCTCAGACTGGACTACTTATCCAAGACCGGATACCTAGCCGGAGATACGGTACCGAACATTGGCGACCACAGTGGGAGAGCGGTTGTTGGGAACATTGGCTACCTCTGTGTTATCTACATCCACCGGCTCGTTGTTGGGAACCCCAGGAGAGCGGTCTTCTACGTGAGTGGGAGCAGAGCCCAAGTCGTCTTGAACCTCGGGAACAACCGACTCAGGGGGACTAGCACGAATTTCCGTCGACTCTCCAATTCCGGAAGCCATTGTTTTTGCGAGATTAGGGCGATCTGAGTCAGCAACCCGACGGGTTTGTTTTGTCCTCGCCAGATCGATCCTGCAGAAATGGGGGCTTGATGAGTCAGGTTGATATGTAAACAGTGGGTCCACAACCAAGTCGGAACCCGACCTGACGACCCCCACTCTGTATCTATAAATACGGGTTCCGAGAGAACCCGGCCGTGATCTAAAACCGGAAGCAATAAAGAAAATGAGGAAACTAACCTTGTGAAAAAGGAAACTCGTCGAACACTTGAAGCAGGTCGCGAACAGCAAAGGTCTCACCGAGACTCAGCACAACTCTGAAAGACGAAATAAGCTCCAGAACGACCTTAAGATCGGAAGCAGAGCAATTCGCAGAAAAACAGTCCAAAATAAGGGGGATCCTGTAACAGCCCGAAAATAGTAGATTAATTTTCTAGTTAATTAAATGAGGTTTAGGTGGTAGGAGATAATTAATTAATTGATTTAATTAATTATTTAGGGTTTTGAGTGTTAAATAAAATGATAGGAATAATTATTTAGGGATTTTATGTGATAGAATATTAGAAATAATTAGTTGTTAGTATATGTGGATAGGTGGTGGCGAATTAGAGGTGTTAGTGGAGGCCCATGATTAAGTCATAAACTAAGAAAGCCCATGATTGGTTAAGTGAGCCTATAAATAAGGAGTTTTTAAGTTAGGGTTTCATTAGTTGAGAAAATTAGATTTTGTAAGAGAGTGAGAGCTAAGGAGTGGCGGCCAAGGCAAGGAAAAAGAGAGGAATTTCGTGGCTTCCATAGAGAAAAAGAAAGAGAGGAGTTCGTGACCAAGAAAGAAAAGAGGAGAGAGAAGAAAAGCTAGGTTTTTCAAGGTTTCTAAGCCTAAGGATTCGAGTTCTTCAATAAGGTAAGGGGGCTCTCGTT
The DNA here is from genome assembly GCA_039519185.1 of Astragalus membranaceus. NCBI lineage: Eukaryota > Viridiplantae > Streptophyta > Magnoliopsida > Fabales > Fabaceae > Astragalus > Astragalus membranaceus. The sequence continues at coordinate 79,549,743 of CM076847.1, forward strand.
CATAGTTAATAATTTATAAACCACGAAATCATGGGGACTAGGTGTTAGGAGTAGTTGTTTAAATTGCTGTTGATGTTTATAATATCTATATGTGGCTGAAGTGTGATGGTTGTTTGTGTTGTTGAATTCACTGTTTTGAGATGTTCTGACATAGGTTTAGTATTTCAGTGACTGAGAACGTTTTACTAATTGAAAAATTATGTGGTTTGTCATTTCGAAAACTTGATTGAATGCTTGTTAATTTGACGCTGGTTTGGTTGCGTTTAGAGTTGTGTAGCTCGAGATATGAATTCCACAAGTTAGGGTAATATTCTGGAAGCATTCTGGACATAGGTTCGGTATTTTTTAAAACTGGGAACTTTCTGTTCGTCAAAAAACTATGGGACTTTTTTTTGTTAGAAAACAGACTTAATTTTGGTCACTTTGGCACTGGTTTGGTTAAATTTGGAGTAGTGTAGCTCGAGTTATGAGCGTCCCAAGTCAGGTCAAATTTCTGGACTTAAACTAGGTATAGGTTCAGTGTTTCAGGTCTTGTGTCTTCAATTGAACTCTGATTTGAACGATTCTTTTTCCATTAGAAACTATACTCAAATTGCTTTTGTTAAGGCTAAGGTTTTGTTCCATTTGGTCAAGTGTAAGTCAGTTTAGAGTGATTTGAAGTGGAAGGACAGAATCTGTCCAGTCTGGGAACCATTTGGGTTGTTTCTAAAAAACTGTACTAACTGGCTAATAATGTAAAGGTGATGTTTATGACGATGTGGTGATGTGATTGTGATGTTTATGATGCATATTAATGGTGAATATATCTTGGTGATTGGTGAGTATATAAATTATTGGTGAGCAATATAAATACATCATTTGGTGTTTTGGTGTCATGGTGCATAGTCATGGTGTCGCATAATCATATGCATTTCTGGTGAATAGGCCTCGGCCTCCTAAAATGTTTTGGTGAATGCCCCCAGGCAATTTTGGTGAATGCCCTCAAGGCAATTTTGGTGAATGGATCCACATGCATATGCTCAGTGGAGTTTGGGTTGCATTTCATACATTGCATACACGTCCTGTGTTTGATTGCGTCTTCTTAAACTAATGGTGTAACTGTATTCTGGGTGTAACTGTATTTGGTGTAACAGTATTCGGCGTAACTGGATTTGGTGTAACTGTATTGATGGTGTAGTTAAATTGATGGTATCCCTGGTGTGCCTATTATACTGTGTTTCTTGTTTTATCTATTATTATCTATGTATTGAGACTCACCCTACTGCGTCGTGTTGCCTCGTATGTCGGCAACCTGCAGGTGACGGTGACAGAAGGTGGCTAGAGATTCTTCTTCTAGTATGGTTGAGTCGGCTCTGATACGTAGCACTCGGGAGGGTTGTCCTTGTGTCTTTCCTTATGTGTTATGTATATGCCTTTCTAAGTTGTAAACCTTTTGAAGTATGGTGGCCAAGTTAAACCTTTTTATTTCCGCTGCATGTTTTTGAAAAGAAGTTAGTTATAATTAAAGTACTCTGTTTGCGAAGTGGTTTTCCGGTTCGAAAAATGTGACACTCTTTTGGCGCGAAGAACTCTGATATTATTTTTTTAATAAACCGTTGGGTAGAAAAAGGGGTGTTACAGATCCCCCCTTCTATTTATAGGGAGCAAGAAGGCCACAGATGGGCCTGGGCCTGGGCTACGTTTTCCAAAGCTAGCCCCTAGGCAGGCGCGTCGTTCCAAGCGCCATCATTACCCTAATCATCCTCGAACGACGCGTCCCATCAATGACGTTGCTAGCTGGCACAGAAATCAAGGCACAACTATGCCGGATCGCTTCGTTTCCCTCGGCTCGCCCCGGTCTCTTGACCTCACCGTGACTGGAATCTCTCAAGAACGGACAGCCTCGAGTCACTCGACGCGACCTGAGTCCCTCAGACCGTCCCGGTATACCGTGAGTCTCTCACCCCGGAGTTTGGGCCCGACGCGATCTCTAAACGACAAGTCTAGCTCGCCTTAAGGCGACCCGACTTGGGGGGCTACTGTTATGGATTGGGCCCCAATGGCCAATCCACCAAAAAGGCCCAATAACAAAGGACCTAATTCATCCAACGGTGGAGATTGCAGACCTAGATCCAACAGTCCTCCTCCACTCCAGATACCTATAAATAAGCATTGATTGCTCACATTAATGGTACTCATCTCTCACATACTTTCACTTGTAATTGACTCACTCACTAACTTGAGTGTCGGAGTGTCATTGCAGGTACCACCCCACCTCAGACCGGAGCACCAACTCGGACGACCAAGGACATACGTACCAACTATCTCGGACCGGACTACTTATCCAAGACCGAATACCTAGCCGGAGATACGGTACCGAACAGTAACGTTTTCTGCGACCAATATTTTGGCAGATGGGTGGCCGCCGAAAATGTCCCATTTTTTGTGGTTTTTAGACATTTCCGATGAGTGCCCCTCACAAGTCGAAATGTTTTGTTTAAATAAACTTAATAAAATTTTAGTCACCATAAAAAATTAAGTGTTGTCCTAGTTAAAACAATTTTTTTTTTGGAAGAAAACAATTTTTTTTGACATATATGAAAACAAACTTTCTAAGATGGACGAACAAAGTTATAAAATATTGAAAAAATAATAAATTGGTTCTAAGTTTTTCATCTAATTTTATTACACATCTAACACTAGCGGATAGTGGATTTGACTAGTAGATTGCAGATTAAAAAATTAGACGTGTTTCGCAAGCAATATCGGCTATCGTTTTCGGGGTATCTTATAACATTTTTGAAAGGCTACTTCAAGTGTGTTTGAGCTTATAACATCTCATTTTAGTCATTTTTACCTTATTTTTTTTTATTATATTCCTTCTATGTCGTCAACAAAGTAAAATAATTTTTTTACATCCCTAATTTAACTTACACCGTTTTATTTTCTTTCATTGTGTTATGTCGATCGTTTTACATTAGTTATATTATCTTATGTCAGGGAGCGTATATTATGAAAGGAGTTTTATAATGAGAATGTGAGAGTAACTAATCATGGCCATAGATGAAATCATAAGCGGATGAAATAAGAATAAAAAATCAACATGATAACTACTCACATTTTAATCACAACCACCCATGTATTGTTATAGGGCCCTGATTTACTCCTCTCACCCTCTCATATTAAAACTCCTCTCACTTGATACACCATTTCTTATGCTATTAATTACTTAAATTATATATGCTATGTTTGTATGTAATTGTAGTTAACTTTTTTTCCACATACTCACATATAAAATGTAATTTTTAAGCAATAAATTAGACTATTAAAAATAAATAATTAGTTTACAAATAAATAAATTAGTTTAATTATCAAGTAAATAAATAAATTAGATTTTCATTAATTTGAAGTAAATAAATATAAATTAGACTATTAAAATATAAATTTAAATATTTTAATTTCGAAATATATTAATGATGAGTTTATGGTAATAATAATTTATAAATATTGTTTGGTCAAAAAAAAAATAATTTATAAATATTGTGGCATATTTTTTTGGTAGAGTAAAGAAAAAACAAATAGCAAAAATAGGAAAAGGAGAGGGGGATCACTCCGTCAAAAATTGAACACCACACGCATTGGCCAACAAGTGCACAGAGAGGCTAGGCGAGACTCGACAAACTCAAACAAGTTGCAAGCATCCTTCGAGCTTAGCTAAGAAATCTGCACAGGCGTTGCCTTCTCGAAAGGGATGCATTAGGAGGACAGTCCAATCCCTGAGAAGGAGGTCCTTGACATTCTGAATGATATAGGTGCATAGCAATGCCTATTGTTAAGACCGCAAACTCAAATTGGAGAACATTCTCAGAATCTAAATACCACACCAAGTTACGATAGCCCTTATTCCAAGCTAGAAGGAGGCCATTGTAAAGAGCCATGAGCTCCGCATGAAGGTTATTGGACACACCGATGTTGCCAGCAAACCTAGAGATCCACATGCCATCCATATCTCAAAGAAGACCCCCAAAACCCGAGGGTCCAGGATTCCTCAAGCTACGTCCATCCACGTTCAATACGACGCCTTGGTCCCTTAGAGGATGCCACGAGACTAAACGCGGGGGAGACTGAGAATGCTCGGGGAGACAGAAACAACCAAAAATATGCGAAGCCAGATTAAGTATCGACAGCTTGATCTGGTAAGATGAGATATTTTCCTTTGCTACGCAGCCCGAATTCATGGCCCTCTAAATCCACCAAACACCAACAGAAACACATGGGAATTAACACCCTCAATACCATGAATAAACCAATCTATCGGGGTAGTAATTTGAAAAAATCCAGAAGCTTGAAAACCTATCGCCTTCCAAATGCCAAAAGCGAAGGAACAATCCCAAAGACAATCTAACATTATCTCATCGAAATTGCCACACATTTGAGATGTAGGGAATATTTTGGCATACTTAATATTGATTAAATAAATCCAACCACTTATTAAATATGTCTTTTTATATCATTTTTTCTTATAAGCTTAAATCAGGTTCTGACGACCGTGGTGAATGAAGTGAAATGGTGGATTTCTTAAAAATTTAAAAAAGAGTTTCTTAGATGAAAATCTTATAGGTTATTTTTCGCCCCTACTAACTAACATTTATGGATTCGCCACTGATATCATTTGATCAACATAAGACACAATAAGAAGCCAAACAAGCATAATAATCACTCTTAATATGGAAAACTACAACCCGTAGTCATTTTTTGGTATCATTCACAATGGTACATCCCAAAATGGGTTAGCTATTCGCATCCCACTTTATTTGTAAGGGGGTGTCATGGCCACATTAAACTCTAAGGGTATGTTTGGGAGGGAGATTTGGGAGGGTTTATGAGAGGAGAGGAGGGCTTGGTTTTCAATTCTAAATTGAGGAAACTATAAAATGTTTTTAAAACAAAAATAAAATGTGATTAACAATGTTTTATCGGGAAAAAAGACAATGTTTTATCATTATCTATCATATTACTTTTTTCAATTTTTTGAAAACCCAAATAGATATTAAAATATAGACCAAGCCTCCCAAACCCCCCTCCCAAACATAGTATAAAAGATCACTCTTTCCTCCCCATGTGATATATAGTTGTCTTCCTCCCACGTTTCAAAGGTCATATGAGTGTTCCTGATGTTATCGAGCTCCGAGTACGATTGTTTCTCCTTCGCGTCCTAGAGTGAAATCAGGTTTTCAAAAGTTTGGTGTTTTGAATTTTCAAAGGAGAGACACTAGGGTTGAGGTGCCTTATTTGGATTCATTTAAAACAACACAATTTTACTTCATCAATATCAGAGTCTACCATAAAATTTTAGCTATTTGCTTTGGTAACTTTGAGACAGATTGCTTGCGATACTAAATCATAATCACCAAGTTGCTCCTAAAAGAGCTCGTCAAAATATTCCTTAGCAATGATGCACGGATCAGGTTAATGTGCAGTCGGAGAGACTACACAGTCATGCATTCGGTAAGTTTAAGCCGTTTGATCAAAATTAGACGGTTTAGATCTTAATTTCCAATTTTATATTAAATAAAAATTAAAAACTGCACTTAAAATTTGGACTGTTCGATATTGATTGGACGACTTTGATGTTACGACCGCATGAATGCACAGTCAATTCGAGTGCACCAGAACCAAATCCATGATGCACATCTCATCTTGTGTCTTGATGATAAGATTGTCCTTCGATATTTGTCTCCACAAATCAACGTCTTCTAAGAAAATTGGTTAATTGCTATTCAAAAGGGGAGTGTATACAAGAAAAAATGTGGTGTTAATAGTTGAACCGTTACTCAAGTTTTCATCTTTGTATATTGTTTTGGGAGCCCAATTTAGATTTGTGCATCTTCCCAACCAAGACCACCGTTGAACCTCTAGCTCACGGTGCACCGGCGTGGCTGTGCGGCTAGCTGAAGTTAAGGCATGTTCACCAAAACCAGAATCCACACTTTCTGCTCCTACTACCTTCACAACGCAAGATCAATATCGAGCCTCAAAGTAGTGTGGCGCAAGGATCCAGCACTAGACAGAGCCATAGAAATCGATAAGCGTTTTAAACAATGTGCTCGCGTCGTGAAAGAGGTTCTAAACGAACCTGGTCAAGTAATCCCTCTCCGTTACCTCGAGAAGCGTCGCGAAAGGATACGTCTTAAGGTGAAAGTCGAAACCTTTTTGAATCAAAATCCTTTTTTGTTCGATATCTACTATGATCGCATTAAACCCAAAACTGAACCAGTTAGGTTTCTACGTGTTAGTGATAAACTCCTTCAGTTTCTAGAGGAAGAAAAACGGATTTATAGGGAGAATGAGCCTTTAATTGTTTCTAAGTTATGTAAATTGTTGATGATGTCAAAGAATAAGGTTGTTAGTGCTGATAAATTACTTCATGTGAAAAGGGAATTTGGTTTCCCTAATGATTTTTTAGTTGATTTGGTTCCTAAATACCCCGAATATTTTAGGTTAACTGGGTCTCCTGGAGAGGGAAAATCGTTTCTGGAATTGGTTAATTGGAATCCTGAGTTTGCAAAATCTGTTATTGAGCAAAGGGCTGAAGAGGAAAGTAAGCTTACTGGGATAAGGGTTAGATCTAATTTCAATGTGAAGATGCCGCCGGGGTTTGTGTTGAAGAAGGAGATGAGGGAGTGGATTAGGGATTGGATGGAGCTTGATTATATATCTCCTTATGAGGATGTGTCTCATTTGGAACAAGCTTCTAGAGAAATGGAAAAGAGGTCTGTTGGGGTTTTTCATGAGTTGCTTTCACTTTCGTTGTATAAGAGGATTCCGGTGCCGATACTTGGAAAGTTTTGTGATGAGTATAGGTTTTCAAATGCGTTTTCAAGTGTTTTTACTAGGCATTCGGGTATATTCTATATGTCTTTGAAAGGTGGGATTGAAACTGCAATGTTGAGAGAAGCATACAGAGGGGATACATTGATTGACTTGGATCCACTGGTTCAGATAAAAGATAGATTTGTTCAGTTGTTGGAGGCGGGTTGGCAGAAAAAAGTAGAGGAGTTGAGGTTGAAACAAGAGAAAGTTAAGAAAGATTTGGAACTTGGGGCTACGAGAGTTAGTGAATAATAATGGGATACCAGCATGTGGATACGAAGAGCTTTCAATTTGGAAATTTATGAGGAGAAAAAAGCTTGACCATTGCTGGCAAGTACGTTTCTCCTTACTTTACTGGATTGACTGATTGTTAATCTTCAGATGCATGAATTATTTTGGAACAACTGAATGGTTGCCTCTTAATACCCTTGTTATTGAAAAATGTTCAAGTAAAATGTTTTATTGCTTAGTTATATACTATACTATCAAAAGCTCAAAAATTTGTTGTCTGAGTTTTTTGTTTGTAGGTAGAAGAAAATTGCTACTAAATGATATCCCCTTTTACTTACTGACTACATCACTACAATACAGTCAATGTCAAAACTCCAAAGTCATCCTAATTTTAGAATTGCAGAAATCCAAGTATTGCATTACATTCTTGAAATGTTATAATTCCATTCTAAAAGTATTCCTTGAAATTGTTGGAAGCTGAGTGTTAATTTCAACTAATTCCATTTGTAAGAATGCACTTCTAGCATAAACTTGCCCATAGTGTTGAATTGGGCTATATGTAACTGCACTGAAATTAACCAGCCTATTAAATACATGAAAAAAATACATAAGTTTGGATAGCTAGGAAGGAGGTCATGAATGAACTTGAATTTGTCTAACTCATTGTGCTTTGGAATTTAGGAGTTTAACAACGTCATTCTCTGGATAATCCCTTTGGTCTCAAACCAATCTTGCGCACGTGTTAAAATATGAAAAAAAATGCTGAAATCTGCTGGAGACATCCACTGTTGGATTTGCTCTTATTATTCAAAGTGAAAGAAACATATATCTGCAAAGGTTGGAAAAAGTGAGGCGGAGCAAAGGTGTAAATAACTTAAGTTTGTCATGGCATCGTGAATTTAAGAGAACTGTTGTACCCAACTGACATCTTACTACAGCTCGAAGTTTTAAATTATTTACAACTTGTGTGATAGTGACCTGGTTTGTATTGGCAAATTTTACTTTAAAATGGAATGAAGTGAGAAATCTTTTTGCCTGTCTTTTGGTCAATCTTTGTGGAAGTTATGATTATGTTGAAGTACTCAGCACTTTGACAGACAGTTTGAAAGCTATGTAAAATCACTGAAGATTTTGTATGATCTGTCATCTTTGTTTAAGTGGTTACTGCTGAGTGTGTGGGTGAAAGCAGAAAACCCTATTGACAAGCATTTTCCCATTGGATATCTCTTTCTTTCACTCTATATGGTCCAATTTATTTGACCTTTTACTTGGAAAAAGTCCTCCAATTGGTTTTGCCTTGTGTGTTCTGCATGTTATTAATTTGCAAATAATCTGATACACTCTTTGCCATACTCCTCAAAAATGTGAAATGAGTCGTTCAAAACACTGTTCAGGAATAAGGTTGGTGGCTTGAACACCCACTTAGAAAAGTTTGTGGTCACCTACAAAGGCATCACACAAAATGGATGTGAAATAGTAATCAAGCAAGGCCTTAACTCATTTCTTGGTAGTTGCATTTTATATAATTGTAATTCACCAGATCATAAGCAACCTACTCTAAACAAGTTTATGAATTTACAAGTATATAAGCAACTACACTTCAAAGGACATTAAGGAAGTGAGGCGCAATATGGTGAGAGTCAATGTTTTTAATTTAGTACCCCTGGCTCTGACATTTCTGTCATTTGTGCCGAAGATGGAGAGCCAAATCAGGCGACCACAACCAGTTATTCCTTTGCCGTCACCATCTCGCCAACCGCTTTGTGGACCACAACTAGCACTAGTAACCTATGCTTGTGCAAGGGTACCTTTCACACCAGGATCACCACCTTCAACAATCACACCTCCACTCGACAACGACAACGATGATGAGGGGAATCCGAGTAACCACAGGCATGGCCATAGACACCGACATCATCATCGCCACACTCCTCAAGCAGATAACTGTTGCAGGTGGGCTAGGGAAATGGACAGCCGATGTGTGTGTGAGATTTTAATTAGATTGCCTCTCTTCCTCACAAGACCTTTGCATCAGTACTCAGTCATGATAGGAGAATCGTGTAATGTCACTTACACATGTGGTGGGCCAATATGATTGGTAAAACCTACACTGTGAGTGATGATGCTATGATAGGAAAGTTTAGTAGTAGTGGAAAAGAATCAAATGTTGTGTTTGGTATTAAGGGTTGAGGTTGTGGTTATAGTTTCTGATTCCTAGCCTTGTTATTTAGCTGTTGACCTTCTTCCACATTAAAAGTGAGCTGCAGCACTCACATTAAAAGAATATATATAGTTTGTAGCCCTTTTAACATGGTGAAAGTATTTATTTTACTAGATTTGCCAGCTGAACTCATATTTACTAAGCTATTCGCCCAATAGCTAAACTTTACTGCTGAACTATATTTTTTTTGACAGCTTTACTGCTGAACTATTGGATACCGATCATCACCTCTTTATAAAGATGTTAATACCTCCAAATAATAATAACTCAAATAATATGGCCCTTTGTAATAGTGAAAAGGAAAGAATATATAAGAAAACTTTCACCAAAAAAAGGAAAGAATAAGAAAAAGTGTCGAGTCCACAAGTACCCCACACAACTCCTTTTGAAGTATAAATTCAGATTTTTTTTGGGTAAATCCGGGTATCCACCGCACCGACAGCAGTGATTAATCCCTCTCTCATTGGAGGTGCCTCGAGGGGCAAGAGAGCTGGCCCAGAGTTTTAACGCTGCTTCGTACCCAATGTGGTGATCGAACCCCTGACCCTTGGTTAAGGGAGGATCAGCCCCAACCGCTTAACTCGCTTAGGTTTGTATAAATTCAGATTTGAGAATGGGCTTTAAATTAAAGGTAATTAAGTTATTATTGGATACATCATTCTTTATAAAGCCTAATAGCGGCTATAGGCGGAGAGTGACTGAGATAATGTGAAGTGTTTTAGTGTTCTAGATGATGGTGATTACAGTATTCATAGCTAGGCCGATGCATCCTAAATTCAGTGTTCACTTTGATCCATTGTGACTTGTGAGTGGACAGTTACCTCTTATTTTTGTAAAGGTCTTAACTCAAATTGGCTATGTTAAATGTAAAATATTTGCTATGCTTTTTCTTTGGTGAGAAAATGTAAGATACATTTTCTTTTTTGAGGAAAAAATGTAAAGATACATTAGCATAGCATATGCGATGCTCTGCTTTAATATGAACATGTAAGATACATTAATTTTGTCAAAAAATAATGTAAGGTACATGAATATGTTAGATATGATGCTAAAATGTATTTTTAGTCCTCTAAGTTATTTATTTGTTTTTATTTGGTCCTTTAAGTTTTTTTTCTCAGTTTGATCCCTCAAGTTCCTTTCCACCCATCTGACTTAACAGTTGATGACGTGTCTGTTAAGTGTTAATGTGGCACCTGCCATGGCTAGTCTGACATGATAATTAATTATCTGACATGAATTTTATATATATATATATATATATCGCTTGTAAATATTTTTATACACACATCGATCAAATACAAGTTTATTTTCAAACAATTTATCTTCTTTTAGCACTTTTTACTTATGTTTTTTGTAGTCCAGTATAATTAAAAACCAAATTGTCTAAATCAACGCTCTTTGGAGTAGTTCAGGAACCCATAACTAAGAGACGGGGTTCCTATCTCAGTGTAATCACTTCAAAAAGGAATCACTGTTGGGAGTCATTAGTCGAATCTTGGGGTAACTTTCATTTGACAAAAATAGCATGTGCCAAAATATGCATGATTAGTCGTTTTGATTTACATACTTAATTTTTACTCACCGTGTTAAAATCGGATCGGCCATTGAACTGATAAAAAACATAACTTAATAGCATTAAAAATTAAAGTTTACTTGAAATATTATGAGTTAACATATAATTTGCAAAATTACTTATTAAACCAAAGAAAATATGCAAAATAAATTATAATATTAACTAATCAAAAACACTACACTGTAAATACCATATATTTTATCAAAATTAAAATCATTTTTATTTTTTATATTAATTCACATTTATGATATGTTTGTTTTGAGCTAAAGAGAGTCAGTAAAGAGAGAAAGTGCGGAGAAACATGGTACTCATCTTGTTTGGTGCAAGACATAAATAGAGCTATCAAACTGGGCCGCCTAGCCCGGCCCAACTCAGCCTAATGGACCAAAGTGAAAAAGTGGATTGGGCCAGTCCAATTATCTACTACGCTGTATTTTTTGTAACATAGCCCTAAAACCCTGGGGCTAGCGGGCCAACTCGACCCGCTTCATATTTTAACAAAGAAAAACCAAAAAAAGGTGTTAACCCAAACACATTGACCCATAGGGCCGACCTGTTGGACTGGGCAAAAATTGACAACTCTTGACATAAATGTTGAAAAATAAAGTTCGTATGGGGTTGGACCTTTTTGTTTCTCAGCTCAAGTGCAAAGAAAGAGCTACTAGCATTTGCGTATAAAAAAAGAAACAAGGAAAACGCAGGAGATTGTTAAGCAGTTGGCCTTATAAACAGATATGGAGAAGGAAGTGATCATGAATTACAAGTGCTTGTATTTACTTTCTGACTAGCCTTTTTTAAAAAAATCCTTGCAAAATACAGATTTTTGATTTAGGCACTTCTGTTATTCCAACGTTACAAAAAACGCTGAGTTGGCTAATAGAATTCTGAGTTGTCATTTATTTATTTTTTCTAAATTATTTTTAATTGATTTTTATTCTTCTTCTTCTTCTTCTTCTTCTTCCAACAACAACAACGCAGAAGCCCATTTTGCTCTTCTTCTTCCAACAACAACAACAACAATCAACCTAGCTAGAAACCCAACCCATTCTTTTCTTCTCTGAAACCTAACCAGAAATTGAAATAGGGAGAGAAATTGAAACCCAACGCATTCTGCTTTTCCATTTTTGCAACCCATCTTCTTCTTCTTCTTCTTCTTCTTCTTCTTCTTCTTCTTCTTCTTCTTCTTCTTCTTCTTCTTCTTCTTCTTCTTCTTCCAACAACAACAACAACCCAGAAACCCATTTTGCTCTTCTTCTTCCAACAACAACAATCAACCCAAAAACCCAACCCATTCTTCCCTTCTCTTAAACCTAACCAGAAATTGAAAGAGGGGGAGAAATTGAAACCCAACCAATTCTGCTCTTCCATTTTTGAAACCCATTTTATTATTCTTCTTCTTCTTCTTCTACCAACAACAACAACAACGCCCAGAAATAAAAATGGGATTTTGGTTGCTGATATGGCCTTTTTGATGATGAAGATTCAGATCTGGGCTTTTTGATGATGAAGATTGATTGCAGTTTTTTTAATTTCGTTTTGCAAGGGCTTAAACCAAAACACACTATATTTGTAGGGGCCTAAAACATATTTAAGCCTTAATTTTATCAAAATCACTATTTTATAATAAAAGAAAATGATTTGGAAAAGCAAAATGGCAGTTCCATTTGACAACTCAGCAAACCACTAACGGTGAGTTAACAGAAGGGCTAATAGCAAAAAAAAAAATACTTGCAGGGAGTTTTTTCAATTTTTTTTTTACAAAGGCTTAAAACAAAATACGCTATATTTGTAGGGGCGTAAAACATATTTAAGCCTTTGAAATAATACTTGAACACATTGTTATCTTTCAAAGTCTCTAATTCATTTCTCGTTTCAAGTTTCCAACACTGTTGGAAACCAACACCCTTTAAAGGGACCCCGAGGTAAAGGACAAAATGGGGGTGGCCACTTTTCGGATGGAACCCGGATGGATGGATGGATGGTAGGACTGAATGATCAATACCTAACCTACACGCTGCATATTGTACGGAAAGAGCGGCTATTATTTGTGTTTTGATGCACATGAGTGTGCGGTGCAGCTGTACGGATAATGATTGTGTTTGGGATTAAGATTAAAATTAAATAAAATCTCGAATATTTTTCTAAAAAGGGTTAAAAAATGAAAGGATAATGCTAGGGAATAACTTTAGCACATTATTAATTAAAGAATTCAAAAAAGAGTTTGAATGATACAACTATGTAAAAGTGTTTAATTTGTATTCTCAGAATTTTTAGTTTTTAGTGATTCCTTAAGCAATGTTATTAGGATACTTTTTTATTGAAACTCTTTTTTACCCCTACTATTGGTCGTGTTAAGTGTTAACTACTTCAGTGATATGGAGACATCGATGTTAGTGTTTGAACTCAAATATTACTTGTAATAGCATGTGAAGTCTTCCTGCTACATAAAATTTGGCACAACAATCGTCCCCATTGTTCTTAGGATCATCCCGATTTCCCTCACTTTATTGCCGCATTATTGAGAACCATCACTAATCACCTGACTGAAAACATCTACTTTGTTTTTAAGGTTAAATTGTTTTTGTATTCCTCCGACTTATGATTTTAGTAACAGATTAGTCTTGTGTTGAAAACAAAGTGTTCTATTGCTATTTCACAAGATAAAGCTATTTATTTTATTTTTGGACAACAATTGCAGTGGTGAACCTAGAACGTCCCCTAAATCAGGGGATGTAAAAATATTTAAAATTCATGCATCGTTAAAAATATCAACAAAATAAAATTTAAATTTATTTAATTAAATAAATTACACACATTTTTTTGACAAAAAATAAATTACACACCTAATAATTATCATCTACATGTTTGAATAATGAATTCATTTGTCAATGCAATGATATTAAAGAGATTTTTTTTTGTACCAAAAAAATAGACCTTCTTTCTCAATTAAGTCACTAACCAATCATTTATCTATATAATTTAAGTGATACAACAGTCCCATGGTAAATTAAATTAAGGAGTGTAGGTGGAAACTTTAAAATTGAGAAAGTCAAAATAATTTTAATAGAGAGATGAATAGATTTATTTATTTTTCAAGGTCTAAAACTGATCCCTCAACCAATGCATAGGTCTGGCCTCGACAACAAGTTAGTCATATAAATTGCCTAAAACTTATTTTTTACTTTTTATTCAATTTAATTATTTCAAACTAATTTTTTATTAGGACTCTATCTTGTTGACAATTTGGACATTAGTTTAACGAGTTATTTGTTTTAAACTCTTTAATTTAAGACAAAACTAATGTCAAGTTACTTGTACTTAGGGGTGTTCAAAACCGAACCAAATCAATAAAAAATCGCAAATCGAACCAAACCGGAAACCGCAAAAAACCGCTTCCTATTGGTTCCGGTTTTTATTATTAGTGAATCGCGCGGTTCGGTTCGGTTCGCGGTTTTGATTACAGAAACCGAACCAAACCAAACCAAACCGCAAAATCCTATATATAATACAACTTTTTTATATGAAAATGCAATGTACATGAAATCTAATTTTTGATATGAATCTCATATCAATGTATCTTTTATATGAATCTGATATGTAGCTTCAACTATGCTCTAATGTTTTAGCACCTCTCGCGCACAGATCCAAATCATTTTTTTCTATTACAAGAATGCTTTGTAACACATGTAAATATGAGAGATCCTCATAAAGAATGCTTTTCTTCTTTTTTATAATATGCAACAACACAATCTTTTTCTTTTTTTGGCAGATTTATAAATAGTGTTTTTTCTCGTAAAAAACTGAACCAGCCGAACCAATCCAAACCGCATTGGCTTGGTTTTTTTTAGAAGCCAACCGAACCAAACCAAACCGCATATATTTTAACATTGCAGTTCAGTACCTTTTTTTACTCAAAACCGAACCAACCCGCACCGCGAACACCCCTACTTGTACTCTTGTCTCTTGCTATCAAGTTCTCCTATCAAATAACCACATACTAGTAATTTTTAAAATCCAACAACACGCTATTTATTTGGGGTCTGTTTGGGAGTTTGGATGGGATGGGAGGGGGGGAGGAGAGCGCATGAGACTAATAGTGTAAATTATTTAGTGATGATGAGAGAAATTATCGCTCTAAACCCCTCAAACCCCTCTCCTAGTTTATCACAAAAGAATTTACACTATTAATCTCATGTCCTCCCCCTCCCCTCCAAACTCCCAAACACACCTTTAGTGTTAAAATAATATATCTACATGTCAATATGTCATTGATCGGATACATTTCTTTTTGGAAAAGTTTGATTGGATAATTTAATCTAACGCTTCTCTTTAATTTACTTATATCCGGTCCTTTTTCATTTTAATAATATCAAATATTTCGTTCACTTATTATTCAATTTTTTAATATTATCATCTAGACCTTTAAAGAAATGCTTTTTAACGTTTTCTTGATTGTATGCATACCTAAATATTATCATATAGACCTTTAAAACAAGGCATTATATAGCCTATGAATATATATCCCGTTGTTAAGGATTCAACTTATGTCGATAATTGTTGTAAAAAAAACTTATATCGATAAGAACATGAGTTTGAATCTCAGTACAGCCGTGAGAATCTCATTTGTGAATTTTTGACAATAATCTCATTTGTAAATAATCTAATATATTTATACAAACAAACATATTATGAAATTATCAATTTGGATTTCTTATTAACAAGACACATATCTAATTTAACGGTAAAAATGTCATTACCCACTATTTTTTTTTATTCTTACACTCTCTTTCTTCATTTTCTTTCCTTTCTTCTCACACTCTCTTTCCTCATTTTCACTTTTATCTTACACTCTCTTTCTTCATTTTTTCTTGGCTTAATTGCAGTTTTGGTCCCCCTATTATGACCAACTCACGATTTTGGTCCCTAAAGTTTTAATTTGGCGATTTTGGTCCCCCTATTTTTCCAATTTGAAAAATCAAGGTCCCCCACCCCAATTTTGACTCAGTTTGACTGACTCATCCTACGTGGCAGCCCACGTGGACTGCCACGTAGGCACACCCCCCCCACCCCCCCCACCCCCACCCTTCTTCTTCCTCGTGAACCCCCCTCCCCCCCACCACCGACCCCACCCCACCCCACCCCCCCACCACCGACCCCACCCCACCCCACCCCCCCACCACCGACCCCACCCACCCCCACCACCGATTCCCCTCGTCCCCTCCCCCCTCCACTGTTCCCCTCCCCTTCGCACCTCCCCCCTCCCCTTCGCCCCCCTCCCCTTCGCCTCTCCTCCCCTTCGCCCCCCTCCCCTCCCCTTCGCACCTCCCCCTCCCCTTCGCCTCTCCTCCCCTTCGCCCCTCCCCCTCCCCTTCGCACCTCCCCCTCCCCTTCGCCTCTCCTCCCCTTCGCCCCTCCCCCTCCCCTTCGCACCTCCCCCTCCCCTTCGCCTCTCCTCCCCTTCGCCCCTCCCCCTCCCCTTCGCCTCTCCTCCCCTTCGCCCCTCCTCCCCTTCGCACCTCGCTCTCTCTCTCTCTGCGTCTCACTCTCTCTCTCTCACTCTCCCAGATCGCAGATTTGCGATCCTCTCCTCTCCCCGTCGCGTCGGTCGCTCTCGGTGGTGGGGTGGGGTGGGGTGGTTCGGTGGTGGGGTGGGTCGGTGGTGGTTTGGGGTGGGGGGGTGGGGTGGGTCGGTGGTGGTTTGGGGTGGGGGGGTGGGGTGGGTCGGTGGTGGTTTGGGGTGGGGGGGTGGGGGGTGGGGTGGGGTGGGGGGGGTGGGGGGGTGGGGTGGGGGGGTGTGCCTACGTGGCAGTCCACGTGGGCTGCCACGTAGGATAAGTCAGTCAACTGAGTCAAAATTGGGGTGGGGGACCTTGATTTTTCAAATTGGGAAAATAGGGGGACCAAAATCGCCAAATTAAAACTTTAGGGACCAAAACTGCAATTAAGCCTTTTTTCTTTTTACTTTATTTTTAATTTTCTCATAAACAATTATTTTATTTCTCTTATCACTTCACTTTAGTTTTTTTAACTAAATTTCTAAATTTATACAAACACTATTCTACTAAAATCTAATATCTATTTATCTATTTATACAAACAAACCTCTTATGAAATTACCAATTTGGATCTCTTATTAACAAGACACATATCTAATTTAAGGGTAAAAATGTCATTACCCACTCGTTCTTTCTTTTTCTTCTTACACTCTCTTTCTTCCTTTTTTATCTTTCTTCTTACACTCTCTTTCCTCCTTTTCACTTTTCTCTTACACTCTCTTTCTTCATTTTTTCTTTTTACTTTATTTTAAATTTTCTCATAAACAATTATTCTCTTTCTCTTATCACATCACTTTATAGTTTTTTAACTAAATTTATACAAACACTATTCTACTAAAATTACCTATAAAAATATAAATGAGTCACTAAAAAACAAAAAAAAAACTCTCACCTTTTTGAAAAAAGTTACCACATTAAAATTTTAATTTTTCTCTCTGAAATCTGTTTACATTAATCTACTATCTATATTAATCTATTAATCAGCTAAAATAATCAATTGAAACCAGTGTTATCAGACCCGGACCGGCCATCGACCCGGTCAAGGCACTGGGTCACTGGGCCCAGGGTCGGACCGGCGGGTCTCTAGTCGGACCGCATGACCCGGTCTATATTAAATAAATTTAAAAAATTATAATATACTAAGAAAGTATTTGTATTTATAATTATAAATATATTGTCTTGTATACATTTATTAATATAGAAATTTTATTATAATTTGTATTTATAATTATAATTATAAATATAGATATTTTATTTCCGACGACCAACAACTATTGGACTATTGTAAAAAAAACAACTATTGGACTAATAGTAGTTAAATATTAAACATAATTATTATTGTTATTTAAACCGGCTATTGTATTAAAAATAAAGAAGCATTGGTAATGCATAATATTAATATATAAGCAAGCCAAAGACGATGAAGCAATAAAAAAATATAAGCAAACAAATATTAAGTGCATATATTTTTAGCGCATTGTATATATAATATAAAAGCAAATCTTTATCAACAAACTGTTTGTAGTGTAGTGGTAATGCTTGCTATTACTCACCTACAGGTCTCAAGTTCAATTCCCACTTTGGAGATTTTTAAGTAATAAAAAATGTTTTGTTTCATTTCTAAACTAGAAGCTTAAAAAAAAAAACTAAATTCTGCGAAAATGGGAGGTTCCAACCAAAAAAAATAAAATAAAATCAGCGAACATGCAACCCGGCCCGGGTCATGTGACCGATCGGACCACCGGGTTTATCATCGACCCGGCCGGGTCATCCGGTCCAACTGCATATCCGGTTCTGCACACTGTCCGGCCCGGGAAGGGCACCGGGTCCCGGTCGGACCGGTCCGACCGGCCGGTCCGGTCCGGTTCTGATAACTATGATTGAAACTACGAGATAACTACACTAATATATAAAAAAAACACGGGATAACTGCACTGATATATAAACAAACACAGGATTAATATTTGTCAAAAATTAAATTTTTTGAAGACCTACTATCTAAAAAACATGAAGATTTAATGACTATTTAAACTACTAATTAACATTTAAAACAAATACTTCTTATTGATAATCTACTATCTCTCTTTTACTATCTACTATAATATACTAATCAACTAAAATAGTCAATTATAATTATGAGATAATTGCACTGATATATAAAAAAACACGGGATAACTGCACTGATATATAAAAAAACACGAGATTAATATTTGTCATTGATAATTAAAATTTTTGAAGACTACTACTACTACTACAAACCTACTACTAAAAAACAAGAAGACTTAATGACTATTTAAACTACTAATTATTATTTAAAAAAAAAGATTTCTTATTGATAATCTACTATCTAACTTTTACTATCTACTATAATCTACTAATTAATCAACTAAAATAATCAATTGAAACTACGAGATAACTGCAATGATATTTATATATATATATATATATATATATAAAACACGGGATAATTGGAGTGATATATAAAAAACACGGGATTAATATTTGCCATTGATAATTATAATTTTTGAAGACTACTATAAACCTACTATCTAAAAAAATAAGAAGACTTAATGACTATTTAAACTGATTAATATTTAAAACACACGTGACAATTATTTATCACTAATACCTAAAAAAGGACAAATAATTGTCACTAATATATAAAAAAAACGGGATAAATATTTTTTATTGATAATCTACTATATATCTTTTACTCTCTACTATAATCTACTAATCAACTCAAATAATCAATGGAAACTATGAGATAAATGCACTGATACATAAAAAACACGGGATAACTACACCGATATATAAAAAATACGGGGATAACTGGAATGATATATATAAAAACACGAGACAGCTGCACTGATATATAAAAAAACACGGGATAACAACACTGATATATAAAAAAATACTGCACTGATATATAAAAAAAACGGGATAAATGCACATTTTTAGATTTTAATATTTATCTATTTTTATTTGAAACTCATTTTTTATCTATTTTAAATTTGTCTTTATTTTCACGGGTTTTTTTATAAGCAAATGTTAGTGGGGGGTGGGGGAATGTTAATTTCTGGGGTTTGAACCCTTAACCTTGTTCATGCAACTCCTTCATGTCCCTTAGCTCGTCAACTGAGCTACTTTAGTGTTGTTTTCAAGGGGTAATGTTCATACTATTTAAATACTGTCTAAGTTCATTCTTAAAAAGAACACGACAGCACCCGTGCGTATGCACGGGTATCCTACTAGTATTTAATTATAACAGAAGTAGCTTTTAAGCTTTTGGGCCTTTTTCTGCCCCTTGTCAGCCTCTAAGACACCAATTCACTTAATTTTTTGGGTATTGCTTTTCCCACACCCCCTCCTACTCGAAACACACCCCATAAGGGTGTAAAAAGACCAAAAGGCCAGGCCAAACCTCTTTTTTTCACGAATTTTCACCTGTTCGAACACGGGCATTCGAACAGGTTCGAATGACATCGTTCGAGTGTGTTAAATTTTGACTTCACACTCTTTTGGGTGTTTTTCACCTGTTCGCATGAGGTCATGCGAACCTGTTCGCATGACCTCGTTCGAACACATTCGAACGACATCGTTCGAGTGTGTTAAATTTTGACTTCACACCCTTTTGGGCGTTTTTAAACTGTTCGCATGAGGTCATGCGAACCTGTTCGAACAAGGTCGTTCGAACAGTCATAAAACACGTCCTCGCAGCGTCTCACGCGAGGTTATTTTTGGAATAAAATTTGTTAAGGGGTGTGAAAGAGTAGGAGGGGGTGTGGGAAAAGCAAAACCCAATTTTTTTTTGTAAACAAAAAACAAGCCATATGAGGTTCTCATACCTAAATTTCCACCATCCTATATGCACTAACAAGTAAATATTGTGTGGATACTGAGAATGCGGGTTCAAGCCCACAATACTCCACTTTTCATTACTCAACCTTCACCTCTAATGGTTTGTAGAAATGAAAAAATACCTATATTTCGAAGGCTCTATTATTTATTAAAAAGTACAAGAAAAAAAATCCTTATATCACAAATTATGGGCTTCTAACTCTCGCAATTTTCAGTTTCAAAGAAAAACTCTCCAAATTTTTATATCTCTTTTCACATCTTCATTATTTTGATGTGAATAATGCGCAATATTTTGGGAGGGTTTGTATTTTTTCTGTGCATAAATTGTGCGAGAGGGTTTGCCAAAATTTTCCTTGTAAGAATTGCAAGTTGAGTAATAAAGTATTTTGTTGGGAGCTCGTGGATGTAACTATCTAATATCTATTAATACCAATAAACCACATCTGATTTTACCCAAATAGACATCACTAATCAATGCCACCTGTTTTTACTTCACAAATTTTTTCCCAAATCAGGGGTACATTTATCATTTTCTAATTTTCCCCCACTATCATCGATGAAAACCTCCTTTTCAGTTTGATGGAGGATACGACCAAGACTTTTATTCCCAGTTCCCACTGCAACCTCGAACGCTACTTCCCGATTTGCTGCTTCTTCTTCTTTCTACCCATTTCTTCCCGGTTCTACTACTCAACATTTCTTCTTCTTTCTACATATTTCTTCTTCCTGATTAAACTTCTTCTTCCTTCAACACCATGAACGAGAAAGGCTGCATCTGGTCTCAACTTCCTCCATTCATCCAAAACTTCATCTTCCATCAAAGTAAGTCTTTTGGAAACAAACCTTCTCTCTCTCTCTCTCTCACACACACACACACACACACACACACACACACAGCTGGATCTCTCCTCTCTCATTTCATCATCTTCCTTCACTGTATCCAACAATTATATCGCAGAAAATGAAAACCCTAAACGTCGCATGAGAAGAAAGGGCAAACGGGAAGATTGAAGACAGGGAAGCCTAAAGAGAAGCTCTCAACAGACCCATCTTTCTTCTCCCTCCTTCATTTTTGAGTTCAACTTCTTCACAAGTAAGTTTTTTTTTCCCTTTCATTTTCGTTTTACAAACAAGCATATAATCCTCTGATTCATTCTTCTTCAATTTTTTAACTGTCAAATTCCAATTTTAATTTTGGAATGTTAGGATTTTGCTTGGGTGGTGACTACCATATTACCCATTTTAACCTTGGGATTAAAGTTGATAATTTCTATTGTGGTTTTTGCTGATAGAATTTTTCAAGGCCACTGTGGCAGCGAGAAAGGCACAGCGGCGGCAGCGACGGAGAGTGCAATGGGAAGCTGGTACGGTGAACGGCAACGGGAAGCGGCCACCGGATTAACGAATGTGTAGCTGCAGTTTAAATAAGGTTTTTATTAATAAATGTTGCACATTTGTTAATAACTGCACTTGAGTTTTTTTCTTGCACAATTCGTGGCTTTGCAGCAAATTAGGTGCCCTGGAAACCTTAATTCTTTTGGGTTGTTTTTTTGTGTTGTGCATGGCTTGCTAAAGGTAGACTCTCATTTTTTCCTTCTTATCTTACTTTAATTACATGCAAGGATGGTATTAAAATAGAGTGGCCCATTTTCTTTTGTCAGAATGGTATTTGCAAGGATGGTGTTAAAATAGACGCATTATCCTCTTATGGTACATTTTCCTTTGTACATCTCCTACTTTTGCAGTGATAGAGGAGAAGATAGAGAAATGAAAAGCTTTTGCTCTGAAATAATTGCTATGCTTTGTAAAAGATCTTGAGCTTCATTTGATATGTCTGCATGATTTTGCAGAATTGTCCGAATTCAAAGCATAGAGACAGAGAGTAAATTCAATCCTCAATCAAATTGTGCATTGTTGGCCAAGATTTTTGAATGCCTTGCCAAAGGAAAGACATCTGATGCCATTAAGAAATTAGTTAGAAACTTAGAACTCACACCTGCAACAACTTTATTGGTTGTTGCATGTCAGTTGAATTATTTGTGCTTTGTTTTTTTAAGAAGAAGGAGGGGAAACAACTAATATGTTGATTTTCTTATTTTTATATTAATTAATATTAAGGTTGAAATCAGTGATGGTTATTTAATTTATCAGCCAGATTTCATCATAACATCAAATATCAACTTTTCAGTAATTGTTTCTTTTCAAGATGGTAGATCTATTCAAGAAACGAAAATAGACTTCTTGCTCATTCAACCCAATGACACATTAAAAGGTCTTCCCAGAACAAGGATTCTCGCTGATGTGCTTGCTGATGGTATTCAGGTATTGTTACTTATGTGGTTAAGTTTTTTTTGTTTTGAAAAATAGTGGTTGAGTTTAGGGTTTAGATAGATGCAAATTTTCTGTTTTGGACAGTGACATTGCTTATCAATCATTTAACTAATATTTTTTTAATGTTACACTTTTCAATGAAAACTTTTTACTTTAGATTACTTGACTGGTGGCCGCTGTTTAACATTTGGCAACTCAAAAGGGATTGTATTCAACAAGTGAAAACAAATACTGAAATCTTAAATTAAAAAAGTCTATACAAACTTGAACATGATGTAAAGGCCTACCAATTTCATAGATTGAATAGGAGTCCCTGTTTTAGGTAGATCAGATTAGGTTCTATAGATCGTTTATCAACTTTGGAGATTTGATAGTAGATTTGTAGATTTGATTTTTGTGCACCCAATAAGCAGTTTGGAGAGTGTATAAGTGGACACAGCTATTGATATAATTAATGATTAGGCTTTTTTTTAATATTGTTCAGAAATCTCACATAATTTGAATGCAGTTTAAGATTACATACTAAGTACTAACATTTTATTGATGATAACATGACCCTTCCGAAGAACAATGTCACCATGGCAGAGGTCAGCTCCTCATGATTTTTCCTTCCCTATATTGCTGAGTGCTAGCTAAATTGCTAATTTGTTGATATTGTATAATATGATATTTATTATTATTTGACATCCTAAATCCACACAATCAAAACCTAATTTGTTTTGTAGTTAGTATTCTATGTAATATAGAAGTCCTTGCATCATGTGGCAATGGTTTATTTTATATCAGTTATTATAGGGATTCACTTTCTATTCGTCTTACAAAATTTACCTTTATCAAAAAATGAATGAAAGAAATGAATGGAACGTGGAACAGTTAAAAGGCTTCAGTTTCTAATTTCTACTTATGAGTTGTGATCATTTATTATGTTAATTTGCATTATAAATATGACTCCTACTATTCTAACATTTGAAATTATTTTCCCTGGTCATTATGAAAAAGATTAGAATGATAAGTTACTACTCTATCAAATGTTGCTGCTGAAAAGATAAGAGAAAGGATGAAATACCTCTTTCCATACTCGAATTTCATGTCTATTGTTGAGTCTTTTTGATTTGTTAGTACTACATTTTGTATCTGTTGGATGCATGAAGTAGTTAAGCTATGTACGGGTCTTTGAATGGTTGTGCAGCTAGCAACATTCATTCTCAAAAGAAATGGCTACACATCATAATGGAGGTACAAGCAATTTATTTTATATGAAATAGAAATTTATCTCTTGATAGAAAGAATGCCTATGTGACACCTTTGTTCTAGCCAAACTGAGGAGGTTCTAAAAAGAATAGTCACTGCATTATTTCTCCACTTAGTAGCTACAAATTCGATAGGAAGTTAGACAATGACATTGGCCAAAGGAGCTAGAAGGAGTTCATAGGAAGTATTGGAAATAATTGATGACAATTGCCAACAATTGTGTGTCGAAGTTGCATTCATGTTGGCTTAGACAAAGGGGACCTGTTTGCTGAGAAAAATATGGAAGTAGCACTCAAAGGGTACAATTGGCTATCTCCAAACTTCAACTACATATC
Source organism: Astragalus membranaceus (assembly GCA_039519185.1). Lineage (NCBI taxonomy): Eukaryota > Viridiplantae > Streptophyta > Magnoliopsida > Fabales > Fabaceae > Astragalus > Astragalus membranaceus. Next base: position 79,573,949 of record CM076847.1, read on the forward strand.
AAGGAGAATATATAATAGAGAATATATATACATACATCAAGGAAAACTATGTTGAGGGCATATTTAATAGAGAATATATATATATATATATATATATATATATATATATATATATATATATATATTAGGAAAACTATGTTGAGAATACGGAGGTTAGAGTATTTCTAGAAGCTGTTCCAAAACAATATATCAAGGAGTAGTTTCACTAAACATAGGGTACACTTTTACTAACATGAGCTGCTTTGCAGCAAACAATCTTTACCTTTGAACACTTTTACTTCACCTGTGCAAACCATCATTGCCCTACTTTCCCTTCCTCTGTTTGTTCGGATGCCTACACAATATATTTAATTAATTAAATTTCTCTTTTTGAGGCATTTTTGTTTAGTGCAAATATAAATTTCACTTGCCGACAATACAATACTTACTGGCAATTGTATCAAGTTACTCTCTTTATGTAGACCATTATGTGCTTCTTTTCATTGTCGGGACATGTTCAACGTCTCTTTTAGTCAGTCCACCCTTTCCATATATGTTGCAAAATGAGTAGTTGTTCATTCCAGGAATCAAGCTCCGTTGCTTGAAACATATAAGTAACACTATAGTTTTATAAAGGTAGTATAGTTCACAGACTATATTGTTTTATTTAAATGCTATTACTTCTTTTGTTATTGTATTACTTCTTTTTTCATGTTTGATTGCGGAAGGATGTATCTAGGTTCTTTATATTTCTTTTCCATACACGCAAAAGGTGGATATAGTGAGCTGAAGGTCAACATTTATGAACCTTTGTTGTGCACACAGCTAGGTAAGCAAATTTACAACAAGCTAGAAGGTATTGCATTGTAATAATCAAACTTGAATTGTTGGCTCATCAGAATACCTTTATGCATTGGATACAAAGTTATTTGTGCTATAACACGTGACAGAGCTGTCTGAGACTATTGTTCCAGTGTTCAAAAATGGTGGTTGAATTGGTGTGAAGACTTCATCTGAATTACATCGTATAAATGTAATAAACAAATCAATGTAAACTGAACTTTGTTCAAAAGAAATCTATATTGTTATCATTTTTTGTCAAAAAAAAAAACCAAATTATCATTTAAATTCTATCATTAGTGTCTCTTCATATTGTTATAGCCCATTCACCTTCTTTGCTATCTTCATTTTAATTTCATTCGTTTTCCTGTGTAATTAGAACACTGACCTTTTAGAATTCAAAATTTTAGATTAAATACTATTCGTAGCACGTAACATGATTGCCCCGTGCGCGTTACTAGTAGGGTACTGAACCACGTTAAATTTGTGAGTTGTCTTTTGTTTCTTTTTGCTTCTTGTGTGGGTGTGCTTCCACATGTGTAAGGATTTTCGCTCGTTGATTCCCAACAATAAAGCCTCCAAACATGAGAAATATGAATAATCCACTACCTGCTCAGAATATCCATTGATTCTCTTTAAACTAGGAAGGACCAAAAGTGGTTCCCTACAGTTGTCATCCTTATTATGATGGTCCCATAATAAATTCCTTCATAACCAAACCTCCAGGGCGCTTCGAAAAACTGAATTCCCTTATTAGGCTAAGATACACCCCTAACATCTCAAAACAAGAAAGACAAAAAACACATTTATCATTGCTATTCAAGTGAGAGATTTGACCCCTAGCTTTGTTAGTTTTTTTTAACTAAAATGGTATTTATTCATTCAAATTGATTGATATTACTTTGATCATAATACAAATCTAGCATATTGCTAAAAACGCATAGGATGAATCTGCGAACAAACTCACAGTAACCAAGTTAATATATAGCATAAAACGGCAAAATGCCTACAAATGTAACAAAATAAGAGTCACCAGAGTTCCCATGCCTCTGGATATGTAACTTTGAGGCCATTGTCATTGGTTGAAACTGCAATCAGTCGAAGTTTATCTGCCGATTTGAACCAAACAAACACCGCAACAAGACGGGGAATAAAAAATGTCGCACCAAGACGATGATCAACAATAGCACCATACTCAAATGGTGAAGTCAAGAAAAAATACGCAATAGAAGCTAGATCTATATTGTAATCACTTATTTGGATAAAAAAGCAAGAAAAACCAATCTAGATGGGGTGGTTCTAGGCCAAAAAGTGACCTAAAACCACCCCCTTTTGTGGGTGAGCAAGAAAGAAGAGAAGACGACTAGGTTTCGAAAGAGCAGAGAGAATTCTGTTGTTAAAAATAGAAGAAAAAATTAATTAGTTTTTTTTAAAAAAATTAATTAGCTTTGTTAGTTTTAACAAACTTAAAATTTAAGAAAAATACCCCCTTTTTTTTAAATTGATTAATTAGTTAGTTAAAAGCGACAACAAACAGAAGGGAGTGGCGATGGATGTAAGGTGGTATAAAAAATTGGATGTATAAAGCATGATTCACTTAAAATTTGGCAAGTTGTACATTGACTCATTGTCTTGACGCACTTAAAATTTCAAAATAATTCACAGAACCAAGCTAGACTCACAAACAGACACTGGCAAAAAGACATGGATATGGATTCATGGGAACGAAACAAAACTTGTTGTCATGTTAAAATTTTATTTAACAAGGTCAAGGGAAATTTTATAACTATGAGAAAAATCAGATCCTATTTTTTAAAAGATGCATAACAAATCTATATCTATCTATACTATCTATACTAATATAATAAATCTATATCTATACTAATATAATAAAACAACATGCTAGCAAATAGAATTTTTTAGACATTCCAATAAGCCGCCACGTGTCCAAATTTTGGGACATTTTTGTCATTTTACCGCTAAAATCTATACTAATCTATCTATCTATATCTATACTAATATAATAAAACAACATACTAGCAAATCTATATCTATACTAATCTATATCTATACCAATATAATAAAACAACATGCTAACAAATAGACTTTTTTAGGCATTCCAATAAGCCGCCACGTGTCCAAAATTTTGGACATTTTCATCATTTTACCGCTAAAATCTATACTAATCTATCTATCTATATCTCCCTATACTAATATAATAAAACAATATGCTAGCAAATAGGTTTTTTTAGACATTCCAATAAACCGCCACGTGTCCAAATCTATACTAATATAATAAAACAACATGCTAGCAAATAGATTTTTTTAGACATTCCAATAAGTCGCCACGTATCCAAATTTTTGGACATTTTCGTCATTTTACCGCTAAAATACAAAAAATAACAATTTTATTGCAGAAAAGTTGAAAAAAAAAGAAAAAGGCTGAAAAAAAACATAAAAAACAACAAAAGCTACAAAAAGAAAAAAACAAAAAAAATAAAACAGCAAAAGCACCAAAAGCTGCGCGCGTCAGAAAAAGCCTAAAAAGACATAAAAATCAGCAAAAGCTGCCAACAAAATATCTATACCAATATAATAAAACAACATGCTAACAAATAGACTTTTTTAGGCATTCCAATAAGCCGCCACGTGTCCAAAATTTTGGACATTTTCATCATTTTACCGCTAAAATCTATACTAATCTATCTATCTATATCTCCCTATACTAATATAATAAAACAATATGCTAGCAAATAGGTTTTTTTAGACATTCCAATAAACCGCCACGTGTCCAAATCTATACTAATATAATAAAACAACATGCTAGCAAATAGATTTTTTTAGACATTCCAATAAGCCGCCACGTATCCAAATTTTTGGACATTTTCGTCATTTTACCGCTAAAATACAAAAAATAACAATTTTATTGCAGAAAAGTTGAAAAAAAAAGAAAAAGGCTGAAAAAAAACATAAAAAACAACAAAAGCTACAAAAAGAAAAAAACAAAAAAAATAAAACAGCAAAAGCACCAAAAGCTGCGCGCGTCAGAAAAAGCCTAAAAAGACATAAAAATCAGCAAAAGCTGCCAACAAAAAAGCAATAAAAAAGAAAAAGCTCGGCTGCGCTGACGTGCACTCAGATTTTTTAAAAAAGAAAAATCTTGAAACATATTTTTTTAAGCACATTTTTTTTAAAAACAGTTTTTTTTCATAATTTTTTTTCCTGTTTTTTTTTGTCAAAAATCTTTAAAAAATTTCCCTTTTTTTTACTAAAAAAATTTACTCACTATATTTATAATATTCTAAAACTACTAAAATTAATCATTTTTTTACAACGGTAAAATTAATCATTTTAACCAGTATCTATTGTCAAAAAAAGACGTACCTCTAACAAAAGATTAAAATTATTATTTTTCAAAAAAATGAATTATTAAATTAATATTATACTCAATAATTAAATATTCTAAAATTTACTATTTACTATTTACTATAATCTCTCTATTAAAATCAATAAATTTAACCACTAAGAATTGTAAAAAAAACTTTAACTACTACCAAAAATTACAAAATAACTCTTTTATAATTAAATGAATATGATTAAATTAATGTTAAATTATATAGGAAAAAATATGTCATAACACGTGGCAACGGCAGCGGCAACGAGAGACTGACAATGAGATCGGCAACGAGAGCGGCAACAGGAATTGGAGTGGGAACGAGAGAGGCAACGAGAGCACCAACGGGGGTGCATATTTTATCTTAAATCTCATTTTCTTTTTTCTTCATTTTTTACTCCATCTAAAAATTTTTATTTACTATAACCTCTCTATTAAAACTATTAAAATCAATCAATTTAACCACTAAGAATTGTAAAAAAAAAAAGTTAACCACTACCAAATATTACAAAATAACTTACTTATAATTAAACGAATTTGATTTAATTAATGCTAAATCATATAGAAAAATATGAGTTAACATGTGGCAACGGGAGAACGAGAGACTGACAATGAGATCGACAACAACGCGAGAGGTAACGAGAGCGCCAACGGGAGCACCAACAGGAGGGCCAACGGGAGTGCCAACGGGAGAGTCAACGAAGAAGCATATTTTACCTAAAATCTCATTTTCCTTTTTCGTCATTTTTCCTCTATTATTAACATTATAAGAAGATACCGATTTTTTTTTTAAAACTTTTTCAAACAGAACTATTTTAATAAATTTGAAAATATAGTCTTTTATCAAGTTATTCCTATTTTTTAATTACATTTTGCAACTTTCAACGTATTTATAATTTCATAGTAAATTATAATAAATAAAGTATCACCCGTGCCATGGTAAAATACTTGTTTCTATAGTATAAAATAAATACATACTAGCTAATAGCAGATACAGAAGGTACTTATTCATTAATATAATTAGTTCCTTTACATCTAATCCAATAATTCAATATCGATAAATGTTGATAAAGAAAAAAAAAACTCATTACAATATGTCAAAACTGAAGGAGATGATTTTTTTATTTTTTATAATTTTTTTAAAACTCTCCTTGCCTTGCCTTCCCCTCAAATAAAAAATGATAATAGGCAACAATTATTTCTGGGCTAAACAAAATTCCGACATGACTTGTGTTTCTTGTTCTATTCTAGCATGTAGCAGCAGCCATAACACTATGAGAAGTTGCAGCAGGCATTCTAAGACGACTTCCCGAAGAAACAACATTAGCATCAGTGTTTTTTGAGTTATTAAGAAAGTGAGCCACAATCATAGCACTAGGCTCAGCAACTAATTTCTTCCACGTGTCATCAGCTTCTTTGCCATGCTTTTGAAACACAGGCGTAGCATCTAAGCGATGAATTTCCCATCTCTTAAAATTCTTCAACCTATGAATCTTTGTTAATTGTTTCCTAGCTAGTTTCCAAGTATTTATTTTCATTTCACTTATTGCTTTTTCAAGTAACTTCTTTCTGGTTTCCTCGTTCACAAATCTTTCTTTGCGAAAATACTCATCAAACTCAGGTACACCAATGGCTTTTCTAATACCTTTTGAGTAATCACCTTTTGGATTAAAAAAAGGTCTTAACTCATTCACCATACCATTCTCAAACATTTGATCAACTCTTTGTTCTATATAAGAATGAAGAACTGGCATTGCTACATCAACCCAAAGACAACAAAAATTGTACCTGGATCGAAAATTGTAATCATCGTCATCAACTAACGCTTCGAGGTACGAATTCGACCCTCCAACGATGATTGGAAGGTGATCGTGACACGTGATGGAATCAATGGTTGATGATGATAATTCACGGAAATCATTGGCTGTGAATTCAGTGTTTGGGTTATGTGTTCCTAGTAAATGATGAGGTACCCCACGTTGTTCTTGTTTGGAGATTTTGTTTGTTACTATGTCGAGACCTTCGTAGATTTGAATTTTGTCGGAGTTGATGATTTCTGATGATGGGAAACAGGTTGCTAAGTCAATTGAGAGTTTTGACTTTCCTGTCCCTGTTGCTCCCATCACCAATATTACATTCTCTTTCTCAGTTTGCCTCACATTCAGTTTTTTGCCACTGCATGGAACGTTTAGTAGTGGCTGTCTTAGTCTGCACATAAACATTGAGATGGTCATAATTATTTGATCTAATACGAGGTGATATATAATGTTTGGTGTTTGTGAAGGGCTAAGGTTGTTGGGTATGTATACACGTGCTCTTATTAGGCTTAAACCGATTCTAAAAGAAGGTTGAGCCTAAGTGAGAAGCACGTTTTGAAAGCTAGTAAATAATGAGAACAAGAGAAGGTTGTTATGAAGTATTTATAGTGAAGGAAAGTAGAAAGAGGTCAAAAGTGTCAAAGTCTGCCTCCCTGTTAATGAGTATATATAAATTAAGTTTGTGTGGAAATTATTGATTGATTATTTGATTGTCAACTAGAAAGGAGGCTAGCTAGCTAGCTAGCTAGTGGCCTTGTCAAATATTCTTGTAATTTTAATTTTAATTTTATTATTATAACTTTATGCCATACGGAAATTAATGTTGGTCCACTGAAGGCTCAAAGAAGCTCTTAGTCATTGTTGTTTCTGGGAAAACAGTGGGCACGCACGGTAGGTTCTATACCTTTAGTGGATTGATTATATGAAAAAGAGTAGCAAATTGCTTAAAGAATATATAGACCATGATAAGGTCATATAGTTCTTTTTATTCTCTAATCTTTGTTTGTTTCGTATTTTGTATGTATGTGTGCGTATGTATATACGTTTTCCCCTTGGCACTAGCTAGGTAGCATTTTATTAGTGATTACAACAGCTTTTCCACTCATCCTGTCTCTCACACAAGATAGAATAAAATATTCTCTTCTCTTCCTTTATATAAAGAGAGAAGAACTATTTGAATTTACACTCATGACTGATCTTTTGTATTATATGTATATTTTGAAAATCTTTGAATCAGTACTCTCATACTTTATAAGGGTACGACAAGAGTTCATACAATTAGACAAAAAGTCCTTATTCGAAATGAATCTGTGTATAAACAAGAAGTTTTTGTTACTGTATATACTCACTCTTATTTATATGCACTACATAGTCTATGTTAAGTGGTAAATGTGGACAAAGCATCTTATCAATTATATAAATAAAACGAGTATATATAATTGAGAAGATATCAGTATTCATACAAAATAGGTAGCTGATAATCTGGTAATCTTGCGTGTAAACATATAAACAAACTGTGATGATGACCTAAGCAAACTGCATTTGTTCTGAGGAACTGTAAGGTAAAGTACTGGGGTGACTTTTGTGTTCATAAATTCGTGCATGAGAGCGAAGGTTGGCGATGATGGCAATATGAATTAAGATTCTAACAAGATAAAATGTTATAATGGATCCTTGTTCGAATTGATCCACCTTAGTATGAATGGTCATCGTCCCTTGCCAAATAAATACCCTCTTTTATTCTCCAATATCAATTTTAATGTGCAGTTCAATTTCAGTTGGCTAATAATAGATAGATCATATAAATCCATCTGGTTTTGTCCGATTCATAACCTATTTAAGGTTGACATTGATAGAGTGATTTTCCAACACTGTCGAATCTACATTTCAATCAACATGGCTAGTTAGATACAGCTTATCAGCTAAAACACTGCTTCCAACTAATAATATTCACAATTAAAGTTTAATTAATCTCTAAAATTTTAAGTAATCTAATAAAAAGTTTAACTGTGAGAGAGTTTCACTGTTATGGACGTAACATCATGTATATAAGACAAGAAAATGTACCGTTGATTTGTTGATATATATTCCTTCTTTATTAGTGCGGGACAAAATTAGAATTAGAATAGTACATATTCCGATCTCAAATTGACAATATTGAATGTAACAAAACAAAAAAGCATTTTGGAAAGAAAAGAAAGTGGTCATATAGAAATGACTAATTTGTTTATATAAGGACCATTTTGATAGAAAAATAAGTTACACGGGACAAACAACTTATGCACTATTTTTTTTCTTCTAAAAAATCGGTCGGAGTGGGAATGAAGAACAAATTTGTCTTCGTGGATGGCTCAATTGTTCGTCCCACGGCGTCAGATCCGAAATTTGCTCTATGGAAGCGTTGCAACATGTTAACCCTATCGTGGATCAATCACTCTGTTTCGACGTAAATTTCATCAAGCATTCTCTGGATTACAAAAGTCTACGCTGTCTAGAAGGAACTTCGCAACTGTTTTTCGCAAGGTGACAACACTCGCATTTCTCATCTTCATCACGAAATTTTTTCGTTGAAGCAAGCCGATTCTTCTATCACCTCTTATTTCACCAAGATGCACATTCTTTGGGATGAATTGTGCAATTTTGATCCCATTCCTACATGCCTTGCTTCTCCTGGCACTTGTTGTTGCAACGTCTCGAAGATCGTCCAAGGTTATCGTGACCGTGACATCGTGATTAGGTTTCTTTAGGGATTGAACGACAATTACGCTGCGATACGTTCTCAAATCCTTCTTATGGAGCCACTTCCTCCATTATCTAGGGTTTACTCAATGATAGTTCAACAAGAAAGGCAAATTGGAGCTCCAATTTTGCCAGAACCCTCTATTGCCAATGTGCAAACCTCTACCGTGCCTAATGCTGGTTGTGGTCGAGGAAATCCATTCCAACAGCGTGGCAATCACTTATGTACATTTTGTAATCGTGCTAATCATACTGTTGAAACGTGTTTTATGAAACACAGATATCCCCCTGGCTTCAAGAACACCAAGAAATCTGTCATTAATGTTGTTATTGAAGATGCTGGTTCCTCCCCTTCCAATGCTGATGCTCCAGTTAGTGTTACTGTTGAACAACTTCAGAGCCTTCTCTCTTGGTTGCCTGCCACTCCTGCTACTGCTACAGCTTTTACAAATATGGTAACTGTGAATAGTGTTGTATCAACACCTTCAGGTGTCTTTCTTGTCACTTGGCTTGTTGATGCTGGTGCTACAGATCATGTTTCATCCTCACTTGATTATTTTCACTCATTCTTTGCAATTGAACCTATTCTTATAACATTACCTACTGGAGACACAAGATATTCTTGCTACAAAAAGGAACTATCATCCTTACCCCTACAATTACCTTATATGATGTGTATTATGTTCCTGAGTTTAATTCCAACATTAGCTCTGTTGGTCAGCTTGCTGATACTATAAATTGCCAGACTGTCTTTAATGGTGATTGTGCTGTGTTACGGGATATCCCCTCCAAGAGAGTGATTGGCCATGCTAAGCGGGATGGGAAACTATACACAATGAAGATCTCACCTATAGCTCCTTCAGCTAAGTCTAGTGCTATATATTCATTGTATTAATATTGTTACTATTAATACTGTTAACATATATATTTGGCACAACCATTTAGGACACCCCTCCCCTACATGTTATCATCTCATTCAAAAACTTCACTGTAATATGCCAAACATTTCTAATACAAATTGTGATGCATGTCATTTTGCAAAACAAAAGAAACTTGCATTTCCTACTCACACTCCCTCTTCACAACACATTTTTGATATCATTGATATTGACATTTGGGGTCCTTTTGGGACACCTTCAATAAATGGTAACAAATATTTTTTAACCATAGTTGATGATAAGTCTAGATTCACTTAGATCAAACTCATGAGAACTAAAACTGAAGCTAAAAAACACCTCACTCAATTTGTAGCCTTTGCACACACCCAATTTGGCCACCGCATCAAAGTGATCCGTTCTGATAATGGGGCTGAATTTACTATGCCAGAACTTTATCTCTCAAAAGGTATAATTCACCAAAAGACTTGTGTTGAGACACCTCAACAGAATGAGATTGTTGAACGTAAGCATCAACACATACATTCTTAATGTTGCTCGTTCTCTTATGTTTCAATCTCATCTTCCCATTCAATTCTGGGATTTCTCCATTTGTCATGCCATACACATCATTAACCAGCTTCCCTCCCCCACCCTTGATTCTAAATCCCCATATTTTCTTCTATATGACCAATCCCCTGACCTATCTACTCTTAGAGTCTTTGGCTCCTTATGCTATGCCACCACCTTAGCAGCCCATAGAACCAAGTTTCTCCCTAGAGCTAGAAAATGTGTTCACATTGGTCACTCACAAGGTGTCAAAGGTTACCTTCTCTTTGACCTACACTCCCACGAGATTTTTCTCTCTAGGAATGTTTCCTTCTATGAAAACATTTCCCCTACCTTCCTACCTCCCCTAATATTCATGCTTCAGCCAATCCACCATCTCTAATCCCCTCTAGGGTTGCCCTTACTGACTTCTTTCCCTCTCCTGACTCCACTCCTAGCCACTCTGTCCCACCATCTCCCACTACCCTACCTACTATCTCACTAGGTCCCTCTCTATCTCCTACACCTATGTCTAACCCTTCTGATGACCTTATCCATGACCCTCCCCCCTGTTCCCATAAGAACTTCCACCAGAATCAAAACTAAACCCTCTTATTTGCAAGATTATCATTGTGCTATGGTTTCTATTCCTCCTGCTGGTACTTCACCCTCAGGTATTCTGTATCCTCTATCTCACTATATATCTTATGATCATCTTTCCCCCGCCCATAGAACTTTTATTGCAGCTGTTAGCGCTCTCACTGAACCCAAGACCTATGCTCAAGCTTCCAAACATTAATGCTGTCTTGATGATATGGAACAAGAAATCAAGGCTCTTGATATGAATTCTACTTGGACCATCACTGATTTACCCCAGGGAAACAGCCACTACAAGAAAAATTGGACTTTTCGGCGGGCAAAATCCGCCGTAAAAGCCAAAAATCCATCGAAAATGTGGAATTTCAGACAGATTTGTGGCGCCGGTAGCCTGCTCGCAGGAAACGGTTTCCGGCGTAATCCGCCGGAAAATCCAAAAAAAAATTCGTATGAATTTATCCGCGAGAAAGTCCACAAATCCGCCGGAAAAACCGTTTTATTTAAAAAAGTAATTATTTTTAAAAAATAAAAAATATTTTTTTATATTTAAAAAGTTAATATTATCAAATGCAAAGCTGCTGGTCTGACTCATCACCCTGATAATAGGTATCATCAGATGCAAGAAAATCACTAATCGAATCGATAATATTAAGATCGATGTGGGGCTGCTGGGGTGACTGTCGCTGGGGGTGCTGGTTTGGCTGGTGGGGTGACTGCTGCTGGGGCTGCTGGTATGGCTTAGATCGAAGAAATTTGCCAAAGAGAGGAAGAGATTTAGTAGAGAGAGGAAGAGAGGAATTTCAAGAAGAGATTTAGTAGAGAGAATGAGAGTATTGGCAGAGGTGTGAAGAAGAAGTGGAGAATGGAGAAGGGATTATATAGAAGAACCGAAGTCCAACGGTCAAAAGGAGAATCCGCCGGAAATGTCACTTACCGGCGGATTTAGGGGGTTTCCGGCGGATTTTCAAAAATCAAATTCCCCTATCTTTTCAAAAAATCCGCCGAAAATGACGTTTCCGGCGGATTTTAGTCGGTTCGTCATTTCCGGCGGATTTTTAGGTATTTCTGGGGGATTTTTAGGTATTTCCGATGGATGTTTTCGTAGACCCAAATCCGCCTGAAATACCTACAAATCTGCCGGAAATGACGTTTCCGGCGGATTTAGGGGGTTTCAGGCGGATTTACCCCGCGCTTTTTTCAAAAAAAATCGCCGAAAAATACCTTACCGGCGGATTTTTTTAAAATTTTTTTTTCGTAGACCTCAAATCCGCCGGAAATACCTAAAATTCTGCCGGAAATGTTTCGGAGGAAAAAAATCCGCCGGAAAAACCAACAAATCCGCCGGTAATGTTTCGACGGATAAAATCCGCCGGTAATGTTTCGGCGGATAAAATCCGCCGGTAAGTCCTAAAATCCGCCGGAAAATCCTTGCCGGTAAAAACAGTTTTTCTTGTAGTGAACCAATTGGTTGCAAGTGGGTCTACAAAATCAAACTCAAGGCTGATGGCTCCATTGAAAGGTATCAGGCTCGTTTAGTAGCCAAGTGTTTCACACAACTTGAGGGTGTGGACTACTCAGAAATTTTTTCCCCTGTTGTCAAAATGACCATTGTCAGGTTGGTCTCTGCCTTAGCTTCCACCAATAACTGGCATGTGCAACAATTAGATGTAAATAATTCTTTTCTTCATGGTGATCTTCAAGAGGAAGTTTACATGAAAGTGCCACCAGGTTTCCATGTTTCCTCCCCTAATCAAGTTTGTAAGCTTCAAAAATCTTTGTATGGTTTGAAACAAGCCAACAGACAATGGAACTCAAAACTCATCTCATTTCTGCTCACTTTGGGTTATATTCAATCCAAACATGATTACTCTCTTTAAGTCAAGAGTTCAGGCTCCACCATCACCATTTTGCTCATCTATGTTGATGATATTGTCATCACAGGTGACAACTTGGATGAAATTCAGAGGGTTAAGAGTCTTCTTGATGATCAATTTAAAATCAAAGATTTAGGGGTCTTGAAATATTTCCTAGGAATTGTGGTAGCTAGATCTCCTATTGGTATTATTTTGTCCCAAGGAAATATGCTCTTGAGCTCATTGAAGAGGCACGTCTGCTTGCATGTAAACCAGCATCCACTCCTATGATCCCTAGAATCCACTCCTATGATCCCTGGTCTCAAACTTAGCTCTGAAAATGCCACTCCTCTGGCTGATCCTACTCCATACAGGCGCCTCCTTGGTAGATTGATATATTTGACCAACACACGCCCTGATATATGCTATGCAGTGAATAAACTTAGTCAGTTTATCTCTAACCCCCTCACTCCTCACATGGAAGTTGCTTTGCACATTCTTAAATACTTAAAAGCATGTCCTGGACGTGGTTTGTTCTTGGCCGCAGATTCTGCTCACACTGTCATTGCCTTTAGTGATGCAGATTGGGCTGCTTGTCTTGATAGCAGGCGCACAACTATTGGTTTTTGTGTTTTTTATGACTCATCTTTGATTAGTTGGAAGTCCAAGAAGCAAGGTACTGTCTCCAGATCATCCTCTGAGGCAGAATACCGTGCCCTTGCTCTCACCACCTCAGAAATACAATGATTGTTGTACATTCTGCAGGATCTCAAACAGCAATTCACTGATCCCGTCTCCTTATTTTGTGAGAATAAATCAGCTATTCACATTGCTCAGAATCCAATTTTTCATGAACGCACCAAACATATTGAGCTAGATTGTCACTTGATTCGTGACAAGGTCCAAGCTGGAGCTATTCATTTAATGCCTATTTCATCTGGTGCTCAATTTGCAGACATTTATACCAAGCCTCTCCATCCTACACAGTTTCATCACTTGTTGTCCAAGCTTCACATGAAGGACATCCATGTTCAGCTTGAGGGGGGCTGTTAGATGATAAATTAAATGTAATTTTAATTCATTTTTGGTTTAGTTAGCAGTTGGTTACATTTCTGTTAGGCTATTCTTTTTTCTGTTTGTGCAGTTAACTTGTTACTGCTTGTACAGTTAGTGTTAGAGTTATTCAGTTTCACTTCTATCACTTTGTATAAATTCTATTATTCAATATCATTAAAGTTAGAAGTTTCATTTCCAATATTATAACAATGTCTACACAATACTTACTCGTGTTTTATTATTAGGTTGTGCTTCGAAGATAATTATTAAAGTGTTTATGTTAGGAATTAAATCTTAAGAAAGGCCGATACCAAGTAGAAGCATAACATCGGTTCTTGCAAGAATAGATATCAAACACCTTGTGTGCACCAGAACACAATGAACACTATAAAGAAAGAATGAAAAAAACACAAGATAAAATGCAGAGTTTGGTCACTAGGTTTGAAATCACCCACTTGATTCCTACATTTGGGAGATTTGGCATAGACCAAATCCACTTTCATAGACTTGAATATGTGTCTGACACAAGAATTCTTGAATTGGGGTTTTGTCGAATTCACATTCTATCAAATCTCACTCTTTCTCTATAAAACTCATATTACTCTTGTTGATGAGAATCCACCTTCTATTTTATCGTGTTCATTGTATACACAAGGTGTTGGATCTTAATGTTATGTTTACCTTTATGAAAGAAGTACGTAACAATTGATACTCAATTTTGATGTATGCCTAATACATTATTGTGATTTATTGTTAAACGTTGCTACTGCTTAAATTTAACACATCAAATTGTAAATCACAACTAAGATAGATTTTTTCAACGATTTTATCTCCGTGCATTTTGCAAGGATTCTCAATACTAGTACAGTAAAATGATAACCAGTTAATACATATGCATATATTTGGTCTTTGAACTGTAAGACACGGTGAAACACCATTTTGTAGGATAACATATGTATGTTCCAGAAACACATACCATTCCATGCAGGATAGATTTTCAGGAGTTATATTAAAAAAACCAAACAAAAATAGAAATAAAAAATGGCAATCAGTAACACAGTCAGTGACCTAATTAATTATGTCAATTTGGTTGTCATATCTCATATGCACCGCGTAGAAATGATCCAAGAATACAAAACAGATGTCAACATAATACCACTATGCACTCCCACCGAACATTTGCATTGCTTCATTCATCTCATCAACCAAAGCAATAGGTAGCAGGAAAAGACCCTTGCTTTCAAGTAGCTGATTGGCTGCTCCTGAATGTTCTTCAAGCAGTTTCCCCATTATCTCTTCAAGTGGTTCATTCAGCATCTGTTGGTCTATATAATGCCCGTAACCCTGCAAGTTTACATAGCAGACTCTGCAGTCAGCAAATTTGACACTGATACGAAAAACCATTTGCTTAGAGCACAATTAGGGTAAGCACAGATGAATAATGAAATCACAGTGATGTTATGCACAATGTATGTACTGAAATTAAATAAAGATATATGTGTACCTCGTGAAAAACAAGTGGTATAGCATTTGAGTGAGCTTGCAATCTACTTCCGCTTAGTTCCTGCAAGGAGCAATTTCCATGATTAACTTACTGAACTAATGCTTCTGAATCAGGAACAAATCATTGTGAATCAGGAGCTAAATCAAAAATAAATCCTTGTGAATTAGGATTTAATCTATCTCTGCAGTTATATATATTTATTAACTTTCCAAATTTAGGCTAGACAAATCAGAAATTGATTTGATCTCCATTAATTGTATTTGTAATCCTTATAATATATAGAAGCAATAACAAAGAAACAAGGCACCAAGCCAATTTTCCTGACAATGTAATTTATGAGCATATTGTAGAATGTCTATTTATCCCTTCTGTCATCATTTAATGCCCATGTAATTTATGAGCATAGGAATAATAATTAGAAGTAATTTTCTGACCAAGTGTGTCTACAATTTATGAAAACATTGGGGGTTAAAAGGTACCTTTACTTGAAGCTGCAAGTATTTGATATAGTCAATGATATCATCTAGTATGTATGCTTGACCACCCTGCAAATTAAAATTCAGTATATGTAAATGACATTGTCTTGACTTTTAAAATAGATCCGAGACCAAGATTAGGTCCAAGACATCAAGATTTTTTTATGTTTATGCGACTGCAAGTGCAAGTGAGGTTGCATCAGCAGCATTTAACTGTGACTCTGCCTAATATCAAGGATCGTGCAATTTAAAACCCTGGTCTAGAGTAGCTAGATAGACATATTCATACACTTGAAAAAGAATTGATTGCTAGATGATGATGTGTAAATTGACTACTTACTTGAAATACACCTTTGTAGACAAATTTTCAATAATAATTAAAAACAGATTACCTCTTGATCAGGATTTGGTAGCAACTCGTGTAAGGCTTTGAAGTTATCAGAGATACGTTGCCTCCGTTGCTATATTCAAAGAGTATATGGTAAGTGAGGAAGGAAGCTAAATTGTATTAAAGAAATGGAATAAGATTGTTACTTGACAAGTTTTACTTACACGGTCAGTGGCACGCGTTGTTTCACCCTTGTGTTTTGAGGAGCTGCTTCCTGGTTTGAGAGCAGCCTTTACCATTGTATTATTAAGTCGTGAAGGATTGTGCTTATCTCCAAGTCCAACTGATGAATCTGCTTTCCATTCAGCATTACTCTATCACAAAATTAATTAAGGCAACAAAAGAAATCATTACTATCAATAGTTTCAGAATAATGAAGAATCTTGAAAAATATGTTGTGCTGCCTAGTCATTATTTAACTAACCTCAGCATAGAGACGATTTTCACTAGTTTCGGTTTCAACTTTAATTGCTTCCTCTCCTTCTTCATTAGGTCTCCAAAACCCCACCCTCTGAAACACACATAACAAAATATTCAATTTCCAAAGCTCACACTAATTTCACTTCATTTTTCTGTTAAATGAGCTTACCTTCCTACTGTCATACTCGGTATTACTTGAAGAAGCAATAGGTTTAAAGGGAAAAGATTTTCCTGCTTCATTGTAAAAGAAGTTTCTGCTATTACTACCACTGATGCTACCAAAGGGTAAATAACTGCTCCCAATCAAATACTCATTTGTTGTTGAAGTGTTTGAGAGATAAGTTGAGGATTCTGAAAGATATTCAACATAGTTATGAAATGGTTTTGGGAGGCAAGTAGTCAACTGGTCTCCACTTCTTCCATATGCTGTAATTACAGATTTTGGGTTTGAAATCTCAGCTGAAACATAATCGTTGTTGTTGGTTCCTCCGTCGTCAAAAGACACTTGCTTTGCGGTGTTCTCTTTGTTACTTTGTCCTTCCATTTCTACTATCACAAGTTAAGAAAAAGGAGAAATTAAAAATAAATAAAATCTAATTTATCAAGCAAATCATATATTACAAAACAATAAACTACTTACTCTCAATCAAGTAAAGGAAGGAACTTTCTCACTACCAAGTAAAGGTTTTTAGCAGTGTTTTGATTTTATGAGAATAAAGGGGGAAATGTTGGAGAAATGGTGGGGTAGAAAATGAAGAGGAGGAAGAGGGAGAGTGAGTAACCGTTGTTAGAGAGAAAATGGAAATGTTGGCGTGCTCTGTTTGTGTTTGTTTCTCATATGCTTTTTGTTGCTGCCTACGTACATCCAATGCAACAACCTACACAGTGTGTGTGCATTGTGCACAGTGGCAGAGCAGTGCTACCGCTGCCTACTGTACTGTGATTCTCCATTTCAAATGCCGATTTTGCCCATGAAATAAATTTAAACATTTCTTCATATATGACATTTTTTTAATTGTGTGAATTGCTAATGATTTGGAGAAAATACTCCAAGAGACAAGAAGGGCGAGGAATAATAAAGTTATTTTTTTATGATGAATAAAGTTACACATAAAATAAATAACTTTATTATGCTTTTTAAATAAAGTTATTTTTATGATGAAAAAAATTATTTATTTTGGTTTAGTTGCATTTATTCAACCGACGTGGGAGTAGGATGCCAGCAGAAATGAATTCTCGGCAAAGACATCTTTCTACAATGAAATCTAAATCATTCATTGAATAAGTCAAAACATTTGAGAAAAATATTAAAAAAAATAATAAGAAAGGAGATTGAATGGCGAAGATTTATCACATAACAATATACAGTAAAAAAATGTTCAATGAAGAGAATCCTTTCCTAATGGAAGTTCCATCCCTCAAAAATATTTATAATATTTTCTATTATTTGTTCTTAATCATGAGTTATGTTCGGTACCGTATCTCCTGCTACGTATCCGACCTGGGATAGGTAGACCGGTCCGAGATAGTTGGTACGTGTGTCCTTGGTTGTCCGAGTTGGTGCTCCGGTCCGAGGTGGGGTGGTACCTGCAATGACACTCCGACGCTCAAGTCAGTGAGTGAGTCAATTACAAGTGAGAGTAGGTGAGAGATGAATACCATTAATGTGAGCATTCAATGCTTATTTATAGGTATCTGGAATGGAGGAGGGCCGTTGGATCTAGGTCTGCAATCTCCACCGTTGGATGAATTGGACCCTTTGGTGTTGGGCCTTTTGGGTGGATTGGCCATTGAGGCCCAATCCGTAACAGTAGCCCCCCAAGTCGGGTCGCTTTAAGGCGAGCTAGACTTGTCGTTTAGAGATTTCACCGGGCCTGATACACTTTACGACATACCGGGCCGATCTGAGGGACTCAGGTCGCGCCGAGTAACTCGAGGCTGACCGCTTTGAGAGATTCCGGGCACGGCGGGGTCAAGAGACCGGGGCGAGTCAACGGAAACGGAGCGATCCGGTCATAGCTGTGCCTTAATTTCTGTGCCAGCTGGCAACGTCATTGATGGGACGCGTCGTTCGAGGAAGATTGGGGTAATGATGGCGCTTGGAACGACGCGCCTGTCTAGGGGCTAGTCTTGGGAAACGTAGCCTAGGCCCAGGCCCATTTGTGGCCTTCTTAATGTTCTATAAATAGGAGGGGGGATCCCCCTTACTTGGATTGTTTTTCTGCGAATTGCTCTGCTTCCGATCTTAAAGTCGTTCCGGAGCTTCTTTCATTCTTCCGAGTTGTGCTGAGTCTCGGTGACGCCTTTGCTGTTCGCGACCTGCCTCCATTGTTCGACGAGCTTCGATTTTCATAAGGTTAGTTTCCTCTTCTCTTTGTTGCTTTTTCCTTTAGATCACGACCGGGTTCTTTCTGGACCCGCATTTGTAGATACAGAGTGGGGGTCGTCAGGTCGGGTTCCGACTTGGTTGTGGACCCACTGTTTACGTATCAACCTGACTCGTCAAGCCCCCATTTCTGCAGGACCGATCTGGCGAGGACGAAACAAACCCGTCGGGTTGCTGACACAGATCGCCCTCATTTCGCGCAAACAATGGCTTCCGGACTTGGAGAGTCTATGGAAATTCGTGCTAGTCCCCCGGGGTCAGCTATTCCCGAGGTTCAAGACGACTTGGGTTCCGCTCCTACTCAAGCTGAAGACCGGTCTCCCGGGGTTCCCAGCAACGAGCCGGTAGATGAAGACAACACAGAGGTGGTGGTTCTTGAATCGGATGATTCTGATGCCGAGCCCGACCGTGAGGAACAAGGCAGTACTAGTTGGAGTTCGGAGGAGAGTGAGGAGGAGGTGGCTGAGAGCCGAAACAATGAAGAGGGTCTTGGGCATTGCGGGGAGCCCGCATATGAAGAAGGTGATTCCGAACAATATCCCCGAGCCGGAGTAGGGCCGGTCAATGTTCCCGTGTCCCTCCCTCTCACTGTTCCCCGGGAGTATTCCTGGGTGTCGGAGGCGTTGAGGGGGATTCCGTCCCTTTATAGGACCGGGGACGACATGAGTTTCTTCGTAAACCGCCTTTCCCGGAAGGATCAGATCTGGAATGTGGAGGGAATGGCTGAAGACCAGCATGTGGCCGTCTGGCCGAAAGCTCTTAAATTCGTTATGTACGGGGTAACAATCCTTGATATGCACGTTAGCCCCCCGTTCACCGCTTTTCAACAAGAGGCTTTGGAGATCTTGAACCTCGCCCCTTCCCAACTTCATCCCATCTCATGGGCGTTCCTCCGGGCTTTTGAGTTGATGTGCATTCATCTGGAGAGACCGATCTCCTGCGACCTCTTCTTCCACCTTTTCGAGGTTAACCGTAGGCATGAGGATGGAACTAAAGATCGGTGGGAACATGTGAGCTTCCGGGCTAAGAGAGGGTTAAAGATTTTCATGCCTTATTCCGACTCTCTTAAGAACTGGAAAAATAAGTATTTCTTTGTGGAGCCCGTGAATGAGGAGGCAGTGAGGCACGTCGGCCAATATTCTGCGGATGGGAAATCATTGGAGTTCACAAAGTTTCAACTGGGATGGTCTCTCTCACATTTTAACCGGAGGCCTCATTCTTACACCGTCGGCTTAGGGCGGCTATCCCAGGTGGACCAGGAATCGTTGGCGATCTTGACGAACTTTGCCGACCTGATCGTCTACCGTGATCCCAAGAAATTTGGGATTGACGTAGCCCGATTGGTCGGGGCTGGGTCGAAATCTCAAGTAGTCGCCGTTCTTGGTAGGTTTCTTGGTAGATAACTCCGCCCATTCATAATTTTTTGACTGCCGTTTCTTTTAACATTGTGTATTCTCCTTTCTTTGCAGATAGCATGGGGCCGGACAAGTTCTCTCGCCTGACGGCTCTTGCAGAAAGGAAGGCTGGGGTGCAAAAGGAAAGACCCGTTGCTGCCATACCGATTAGCACCGTCTTGGAGGCAGTCTCGGCTGGAGTAGAGGATCGGGCTGCGGATCTCTCGCACCGAAAAAGGGAGCGCCCCCTAACTCAAGCAGACCCTGCTTCTACCTCCAATGCCCCGGCTGCTCGGGCTTCAAAAAAAGGGCGTCATGGAAAGCACCGGACTTCTAGGTCTTCTGGTCTTTCTATTGACGCCGACTTCCTGCAGAAGCATTTGGAGGATTCCCGGGTCGACCCGGTTGAGGCGTCTCTCAAGTTATTCCGGCATCTTGTTGACGTGACGAAGCTTCAGAAGGTCGAGGCTGAGAATCAGGCAAAAGGTGACCCCAAGTTCCGAGGTTCACTCTTTGACTTTCTTTCTTGGTCATCTCTGTTGTTGACTTCCTTGTTTCTATTATTACAGGGGCCCTGGTGGAGAGGGACAACGAAAGGAAAGCCCGGGAAGAGTTGCAAAAGAAATACGAGGCTCTGGAGAGGGATCAGACCGAGCTTAAAGCGGCTTCGGAGAAATTTGAGAAGGAGAGGGACTCTGCCCTCAACTTGTGCATGGAACACGAGGTTCGAATCCAAGATCTCGAGAGTCAAGATAGGCAGTCTGCCGAGGTTATTTCTTCCCTGAAGGCTCGAATTCAGGAACTCGAGGCCGATCTGGCGAAGGCGAGGCAGGCCCAGGTCGGATCTAGCGTTGATTCTTTACCTCGGATTGCTGAATTAGAAAGGGAGCTTCAAGAAGTACGTGCCAAAGCAGAAATTTTGGAGGACGGGGTGGTGGAGGCGGCTCAACTGGCTCTGGAAGTGGCCGAGGAGAGCTTTGAAAAAGCCCTTTCTCAAGTTGCTGTCATCCATCCATCCCTTCCTCTGGAACGGGGATTTATTCGCTTGAACCATACCGTAGCTGATGGGCGTCTTGTCCGGCCCTATCGTGACTCTGATGCATTCGATATCATTTACCCTCCCCCTTCCATGTCGTGATTGCTGCTGATGGGAAGGTTCTGAATTTGCTGTTTCTTCTTTTTTGGGTTCCGGGTGGAACCGGTGGGGAAATAAAGCCCCGGGTTCCGGGCGGAACCGGAATTTTGTAATATGCCATTACCTTTTTGAACTAGAGGACCCGGCCGCATCCGGGATAATTTGTAACGAAAATGTAATTTAATGTGCTTCCGGTTTCATTTACCTCGGTTTTTAGTTTTTATACTGTTGTTTTTCGTTGGTGCACTTGCGTTTGATTCGCTCAAGTGGTAAACGTCGCCTCAAGGACAGTTTACCGGGACTCGGCCCAGATCGAACTCGTCCCTTAGGGTTGTGGCAACCTCGGCCAAATAATCGTAAAATGAACGCCTTCGGGGTAGTTTACCGGGACTCGGCCCAGATCGAACTCACCCCTTAGGATAGCGACAAACCTCGGTCAGCTAAAGGAAAATAGAATAGGCGATAAGATCGGTAGACACCGCAATCATATAGGATAACATCGGTATACACCGTTCATTAGATAAGATGAGTTACAACATCGGTATACACCGCAAACATAATTGATAACATCGGTATACACCGTTCTCCAGATAAGATAAGAATAACGTCGGTATACACCGCTCTTTAGGTGAGATGAGAGTCAGCTGTAGTATTTTCTCAGTTTAGTTGCGTTCCATGTTCTTGGGATCGCCTTGCCGGACAAGGTCTCCAATTCATAGGCACCTCTGCCGGTTTTAGATAAAACTCGGTAAGGTCCTTCCCAGTTGGGGGCGAGCTTGCCCTGTGCGGCGTTCTTCAAACCGACATCGGCTCTCCGTAAAACTAAATCACCGATTTCCAGGTCTCTGGGGATCACTTTCGAGTTATATCGTACTGCTACCCTCTGCTTTATTATTGCTTCTTTAAGGAAAGCTTGACCTCGGACCTCGTCGACGAGGTCGAGGTTTTCCTTCAACGCCTGACTATTGTCCCCCGGAGGTTTCGGGTGGAGTGTCCTCCAGCTCAGCTCCCCGATCTCCACCGGGATCACGGCCTCTGTCCCGTACGAAAGTCGGAAAGGGGTTTCCCCCGTTGAGCTCTGTGGAGTAGTTCTGTAGGCCCACAGCACGTAAGGTAGCTCTTCAACCCAGTTTCCCTTTGCTTCGTCAAGTCGTTTCCTCAGTCCATTGAGAAGGACTTTGTTGGCGGCCTCGGCCTGACCGTTTGTCTGAGGGTGCTCTACCGAGGTAAATCGGTGTTTGATCTTAAGGTCTGACATGAGTTTCCTGAAACCTTTGTCGGCGAACTGTGTTCCGTTGTCCGTGACTACAACCTCGGGGATCCCGAATCTAGTCATTATATTTTTCTTGAAGAATTTGATGCAATTCTTAGCGCTGATGATGGCCAGGGGCTCAACTTCAATCCATTTGGTGGAGTAATCAACCGCTACTATGAGGTATTTGACCTGGCCGGGGGCAGTTGGGAATGGCCCTAAGAGATCTATTCCCCACCAAGCGAATGGCCATGGCGAGCTTAAGCTGGTGAGCTCCGTAGGGGGTGCTATGTGGACCTTGGCGTGGATCTGACACTTACTGCACCTCTTTACGTAATTTCTTGCATCGGTCTCCATGGTTGGCCAGAAGTATCCCGCCCTTAATGCCTTTCGAGCCAGGGATCGACCTCCAAGGTGTTGGCCGCATATTCCCTCATGGATCTCGGCCAGGACGTAGTCCGCTTCTCCTCCCTCAATGCACTTCAACAGTGGTGCCGACAGGCTTCTTCTGTAGAGGCTTCCATCGATTATGGAAAAAGAGGAGGCCTTCCTCCGGAGGATCTTGGCTTTACTCGGGTCCGGAGGCTCGTTCCCCGTTCGGATATAGTCTATTAGTGGCGCGATCCAGCCCTGGCTTTCTTCTACTACATTAATAGAAAGACTTGCTTCCGAGTTCAAGATTACGCTCGGCTTGCTCAGTGTTTCCTGGATTATTGACCGGTGATTTCCCGGAACTTTTGTGCTGGCAAGCTTGGAAAGGATGTCAGCCCGGATATTCTCCGATCTTGGAACGTGCTTCACTTCCGTGAATGTAAAAAGGGAGAGCAGCTCCTGCACTTGGGTTAGGTACCTTTGCAAGATCGGATCTTTAGCCTCGTACTGTTTCCCGATTTGGGATACCACCAATAATGAGTCGGTATTTAGGGAAAGTCGGGAGATCTTGAGGTCGATCGCAAGCCGGAGTCCAGCTATGCACGCCTCATATTCCGCCTGGTTGTTTGAGGTAGGGAAACCGAATGTGAGTGATACTTCGATTATGATGCCCGTCGGGCTTTCAAGCATTAACCCTGCACCACTTCCTTTTGGATTTGAGGACCCGTCTACGTGAAGCGTCCATACCCCGTCATCCGGATCGGCGGGCGCCATCTCTGTGATAAAGTCGGCAAGTACCTGGGCTTTCATAGCCGGTCTTGTTTCGTATTTGATTCCGAACTCGGAGAGTTCTACCGCCCATTTGATCATTCGACCTGCTAAGTCGGGTCGGTGCAAGATCTGCCGAATTGGATAATTAGTCCGCACCACGATTTGATGGGCGACGAAATAAGGTCGGAGGCGGCGTGCCGAGATGAGTAGAGCAAAAGCGATCTTCTCTATTTTCTGATACCTCACCTCCGGTCCATGCAGAGCTTTACTCACGAAGTATACCGGGCTTTGACCAGCTCCGGTCTCCCTGACAAGTACGGCTCCGATGGCCTCATCTGATATGGCTAGATACAAAAATAAATCTTCCCCTGGGCTCGGCCGACTTAGTATGGGAGGTTCGGATAGGACCTTTTTGAGCCGGGAGAGTGCCTCGTCCCGCTCTGGAGTCCATTCGAAAGTTGCTTCTTTCTTAAGCAGTTTGAACAATGGGAGTGATTTGAAGGCGGCGTTGGAAATGAAGCGAGATAATGCAGCTATCATGCCGTTGAGTTTCTGGAGCTCTTTCTTAGTGGACGGGGTCCGCATTTCTGTTACCGCTCGGCACTTATCCGGGTTGGCTTCAATGCCCCTTTCCGTGAGATAGAAACCCAGGAATTTTCCAGCCCGGACCCCGAAAGTGCATTTTTCCGGGTTCAGCCTCATGTTATTTTTTCGGATTTCCGCAAAAATCTCTTCCAGATCGGATATATGGAGGTCTTCCCTTTCGCTTTTTGCAATCATGTCGTCGAGGTAGATTTCTACGTTACGACCGATCTGATCTCGGAATACTTTGTTCATCATCCTTTGATAAGTGGCCCCCGCATTTTTTAAACCGAATGGCATGACCCGGTAGCAGAAATTACCGCGGTCAGTCATAAAGGCCGTCTTCTCTTGGTCCGGGGGAACATCGGAATTTGATTGTATCCGGAGTAAGCATACATGAACGACAGTAAGCGAAAACCTGAAGCATTATCGACGAGCCGATCAATGCTAGGAACAGGGAAGGCGTCCTTAGGACAGGCCTTATTAAGATCGGTATAGTCAACGCACATACGCCACTTTCCATTGCTTTTCTTAACAAGTACAGGGTTTGAGAGCCAAGTTGTGTACTTGACCTCTTTTACAAAATCAGCCTTAATTAACTCTTCAACGACCTTAGCCGTAGCAGCTGCCTTTTCCTGGCTTTGAGCTCTTTTGCGTTGGGCGACCCATTTTGCCCCGGGGTTCACCGCTAGCTGGTGACAGGCGACCTCGGGGGGAATCCCGGGCATGTCCTTTGCCGACCACGCGAAGAGATCGGCGTGGGATTTGAGGCAGAGGGTGAGCTTTGCTTTTACTTCGTCGGGGAGATCGGATCCGATCTGGACAGTTTGAGTTGGGTTCTCTCCCAACTGGATTTGCATGAACTGTCCATCAGGTTGAGGTCGCCTAATTTTCTTCTTTAGCTCTCGTGCCAACTCGTCGTCGCTTTCCTCCTCAGAGCTGTCCGGGTCATATCTTGCGTCGAGGTCCGTGACGTTGACCTCGGCCGCTGGACCGGCTCTTTTCTTCTTTGGGATTCTCTGAGTCCTAGCCGCTATGGGGGGAACCCCCTCTTCTGCTACCTGTCTGTCCGCCTTGACATGAAGATAGAAGCGTCTTTGGGCGGACTCTAAGTCGGCATCAAGAGTGATAACTTCGTCACTCAATGAGTAGAACTTCATCTTGAGGTGAACCGTTGAAGTTACGGCTCCCAGCCTTCCAAGGGTGGGCCTCCCGATGATACAATTGTACACCGAGGGGCATGGCAAAACTAAGAACTTGGTCTTGATCGTCCTTTCTAGTGGCTCCTCTCCATAGGTGACCATCATTTCCAAGTAGCCAAGAGGTTTGGTCCGAGACCCGTTGAAGCCCGAGAGATCCGATCCCCGGTTAGGGGTGAAGTCTTCCTCTGAGATCTGCAGTTTCCTTACTAGGTCGATGAAGATGATATCAGCGGAGCTCCCCTGGTCGACCAGGATCCTTCTTATCTCGTGGTTTGCCATGACCGCCCTGATAATGAGGGGTATGTGCTTATTTGGCTTGCCATCCAACAAGTCTCGGTCGCTGAAGGCCAAGGGTGGGCGTTCCGGGCCTGAGCTGATTGCAGAGGTGGAAGCGGCACACATGACTTCCTTCCATTTCCTTTTCATTGTTTTGCCCGATGCCTCGTCGGGATAGCCCCCAGATATCATCATCATCACAGGTCGGCCCTTTGATTTCCGATAGTCGCGCTCGTCCTCTGAGCTCTCTTCTCTTTTCTGTGGGGCCTTACCCTTTCGTTTCGGATCAGCTTCTTCTTCCTTAACCTCGCCCTCGTGCCTGGGTGCTTTAGCCACGTACTGGCTTAATTTCCCTTTCTTAATCAGGTCTTCGATGTCATCCTTCAAAGCATTGCATCGATTGGTATCGTGCCCTTTGCTCCGGTGATACCGGCAGTATTTGTTGGATCTCTGTCCCGGCCTGTGTGGGAGCGGATCAGGGAACTTGACTTCTTTGAACTCAGCGTTCATACATTCCGCCAGGATCCTGGCCCTTGTTTCATTCAGATCGGAGTATTGTTGGTGTCGGTTTCGAGGTCGGAGCCTATTGTCGTTCCGGGGTTCCCTTTCATAGCGGGCCTCTGCTGCCTGACGCACCGGAGCCTCCTTTTCATACCGAGGCTTACTCGTTCCGGGGTCGGCTTCTGTCTTTCTTGCAACAGCGCCTTCTTCATGGTCAATGTATTTTTGAGATCGCTGGAGGAACTCGGCAAGCGACTCAGTTTGGTTGATTCCGACATCGATCTGAAACAGACTTCCTTCTCGCAGACCGGCCTCCATGAAAAATAGTCGGAATGAATCGTCTAAGTTCCGGACCTGAGCCGCCTCTTTGTTGAACCTTTCAATGTAATCTCGGAGAGACTCGTTCTCTCCTTGTCGGATGGCTTGTAAGACTTTCCGAGACTTAGGCTTCATTTTGGAGTGGGCGAACTGGGCCGAGAACAGCTTTGCGAGCTGGTCCCAGGATGATATTGAGTTCGGCTTGAGGGCTCTGAACCAGTCCAAAGCCAATTTCTCCAGCGTAAGAGGGAATATCCGGCATTTGATCTCCTCCGGGACATTCCTGTATTGCATCATCGTGTCAAAGTAATCTAGGTGTCGATCAGGATCGCCCGTCCCGTCATGCATCTTTAAACCCTCCGGGGGCTTCTCCAAGTGCTTGGGTACCGGGAAATAGTCGATTTCCGCTGTAAAGGGTCCCTTCCTAGTCGCGGACCTCTCCCTCGGGGGAGGCCTCCTGGTTGGGCGTCGGACGGGGGATCTGGGAGACAGAGGACGCCGACGTTCAGGCCTCGGGGGACTTCCCCGGCTTATAGAACGTCGCCTTGGGGACGACGACGCTAATGATGAGCTTTGGTGAGTTGACTCGCCAGGGTAGTAGGTCTCGTCATAAGTCTCGGTTGGGGGAGTTCCAAAGTCTTGTCTCCCTCTTCGGCGTGGTGGCGAACGATGGTGGTGTCTCCTCCAAGCAGGGGACCGATGGCGTCTTTTGCTGGAGGTCCTTCTGCTAGGAGAGTAAGTTTGAGGGGAGGTACGATCTGGGATATCTCTGGCCCGGACTTCGGCCATCTCGGCCTCCAGCTGGGAGTAACGCTGACTTCTTTCATCAGCCTCGGCCTGCCTCGTTAGCAGTTGGATGAGCTGTTGGACAGCATCGATTGGTACCGGGACAGTCGGGGCTGGAGGTTGAAACTGGTTTCTAGCAGAGCTTATAGGGACCATCGCCCTGGATGAGTTCCGGCCATGGGCCGAGCTGCGAGGAAGAGTAATCGCTACCCCCTCCGGGGTTTCCTGTTGCTGGTCGGGTCTGACCACTACGCTGGAGACGTTTCTCCGTCGTAATTCCGGAGCCATCTATGATCAAGGAGGTTGGGGGAAAGGCTAGAGTATAAGGCTCTCCCACTGTGGTCGCCAATGTTCGGTACCGTATCTCCTGCTACGTATCCGACCTGGGATAGGTAGACCGGTCCGAGATAGTTGGTACGTGTGTCCTTGGTTGTCCGAGTTGGTGCTCCGGTCCGAGGTGGGGTGGTACCTGCAATGACACTCCGACGCTCAAGTCAGTGAGTGAGTCAATTACAAGTGAGAGTAGGTGAGAGATGAATACCATTAATGTGAGCATTCAATGCTTATTTATAGGTATCTGGAATGGAGGAGGGCCGTTGGATCTAGGTCTGCAATCTCCACCGTTGGATGAATTGGACCCTTTGGTGTTGGGCCTTTTGGGTGGATTGGCCATTGAGGCCCAATCCGTAACAAGTTAGATAATTAAATTTCACTTTGGTAAAATTAGGGGTATGAATAGGTTGGGCCGAGCTGGGCTTCGCAAGAGCTACTTTTTTTATTTATAATAAACGGGGGCAAAGGCCAGAAGGAGAGAACAAACTAACTAGAAATATTAGGCTTGAGTCTGGTCTGTTGTTTGTGAAATGCCCATTTTTAATGCCTGATCTGACCTTTTTGAAAGTCGGAGAAGGCCCGAAAGCCTATTTAGAACTCTAATTCACTATATTTTTATGAAAGCTTACACCACTCAAATGGTCATTGGTATAAGCTTTTTTAAAAAGACTAACAAACTAGTAAATGAGATTAAGATCAATTTTCAGATCTGTTTAAATTCTTTTATAATAATATTTTTAAAATATCAAAAATTAATTTATGATAATATGTTTTTTATCAGCTATGACAATATGTTTAAATTACAGAAAAAGTTAGCATATTTATGATTTAACACAAAGTACACAATTTAACATAATAATAATAATCGTTATAAAATTATTATTTATATTTATTTAAGTATGTCAACATGATAGGTATAAAAGACTTTTTCGATGGCATGTAGACTCACTTCAAAAAACTTCTTAAAAAGGCCACTGTCAATCGGCTAGACCATTTTCCACTCCTAGGTTAAATGTAGCGGATAATGGATATGTTAACTAACGTTTGAACTAACTTATAAATATGACATATAAATATCTATAATTAATGTTTAATAAAAGAGGAAATATTAATTAATGAAACATAAATGAAGAGTTCAGTTAAAATAATAAGAGTAAAAATGAGAGAAAAAACTAAACGCTAAAAGCTACAAGTTCAAATGCCACATCAAGTAGCATTTGAAAAAACACTACTAAAAAGTAAAAGTTACTATAAACTAATAGTAACAAATACTTACTACGAGTTTATCTACTATAAACTAGCGAACCGGTCTTGCCAAAGATAGCCAGAATTTGAGGCTAAACAAGTTTAACCAAAAGATAGACATTGTTGCTTTAGTGTTCATCCAATGAGGGTTTAATGGCCAAATTTCCACCTTACTCTTATTATCTTCACAATAATGCATACCCATCTTTTCTAAAATGCGCTCCTTACCTCTCTTCCATTGCAAAATGGTGTTTGGCTACCATTAAATCACAACAAGGGTCTAATTTTCGAACTTTACCAATACACTTCCTAATGTACCTTTTCCAACTGTTTTTATTTTATTGGTTGAAATTCACGTAACTATCTTTAAATCATATGAGCCTAATTTTAAAAATCCTATAACTCATTGTTTGAAAAGTTGGCTTATTTCTCCTAAAAAAACAAAACTTTCTTTTTTTTGAAAAAGTGGGAGGTGGGCTTTCCAAAGCCTACCTCTCACTGTAATGTTTCATTTTTTTGTTTTAATATTGAAAAGTTGACCTTCTCATTGACGATTTTTCACTCATGTTTTTTCACTTCAACTTTCTTTTTATGGTAAAATTTAATTGATTAATTTAGTTAATTAAGTATGTCATCTATACATTAATTAAAAATACAAATTTTACTAAATGGGTGACAATGGATTCATATAATCATCCTCTACAAAAACTCCAAGGTTATGATATTCATGTTTTAAGGCCGAGTTTGATCAAGTATTTTTTGGGGTAGTATAATTTTTAGGGAGAATTGAAATATTTTAGTTTAAAATTTTGGACTAAAGTATTTCAATTCCCCCAAAAAGTTAATGTACTTTTAAAAAATTACTTTTAAAAAATTACTTCATCCAAAAACACATTTAATGTGTAGGAAATTATGACTTTACGGGAGATCGAGGAGGAAGATAAAAGTAAAAAAAATTAAAGGAGTATTTTAGTACTTTTACGCAAAAGGAGGGTACCCTTCAAATGGTAGGGGGTGTCTTTAAGAACAGCTAGAGAGACGAGAGAGGTGGAGTAGGCCCGGCCGAAGAACACCGTCATCTCTCAGCTAATCCCAGCTCGACCAAAAAAAAAAGGCAGATAATCCCATAAACAAAAGAATATTCCACCACGGTTCCTATCCTTTCCTTTATTAAAAAAAAAAACAAGAAAACTCTAATATATTATCTGCAACAAGGGTTTGCATTTGCATTCGTGATTCTGAGTTGTACCAAATCCCAATCCATTTCTTTTCCATCTTCTCATATAGATCCGGTTCCTTAGATCTGCTTGCTGCTACCACCATCAACTACTCATCATGGTTCTTCACAGAGAACTCGACCTTCTCCTTTCTTCCCGTTTGATAGACCTTCCCAGAGGTTCTCCTTTTCATTTCATTTTTTTTGTTGAAAAATATATATTTCAGCTATTATTTTCAAATTCGCATCCTTCTGAAGTTGGTCTTCATGTTTTGAGTTTTGATAAATTTTGTTGAAAAAAAAATGATCAGGAGATGGCGCGAAATCCGGTGGGATGTCAATTGAAAAGAAGATTGAGTTCCTTGAGAGCTTGACTGGAAAGGTATTTATATTCCATTTACAATCATACTTATTTCTTGAATTCCTGTACATGTTCTGTTATGGAAAAGCAATTTGTGTCTGTTTTAGTTTTTCGGCCTAGTTTTAATCCGGTGACAGAAGTGAGGTAATGCAGTATTTAATTATTTATGAGTAGCATGGTGTTTATGAGTATTTATGATTTAGTGCCTTTTTTAAAGTATTGAATGAAACAAGTCATTTCGGATTGGTTAATCTAACAAGTAATGTTGCTTTGAATCTTATTGATTTTAACTAATTTTGTAGTTGTTTCATATTCAAACCCTTTTCATAGTGAACTTACCTAAACTTAATGAAGGGATTACTAGTAGAAATTATACTCTGTATGTCACTCTTGTATTTTAAGGAGAAGATGGGGGGGGGGGGGGATAAAGGAAGCATTGTCTAACTGCAGTAGAGCAATTGCGTTGTAGGAATTTAATGTTCGCCTTTCGGTGGATCTAGTCTATGAACCGAATTTATGGATGTCAAACATATAATGCAAGGATATGCAGTCACTTTTTTTGGGTTTAATTATATGGCTTTTCCTATTGGGCCAATCTTTACTATTTATTTATGAGTTTCATAAACCTGCTTATATGAATTGACTCAGTTGTAATTTTTTCTGAGTGGTAATAATTGAAGAAAATGAGTTGTCTGATTTTATTATTTGGTTTTGATTTATCTTGAGCTAATATTACCTATTTCAGGTCACAAATCGAAGATCTCGTAGGTGGTTAAATGATCGTCTCTTGATGGAGCTAGTACCTCGCTTAAATGCACAGGAAATTAGAGGCTTATTTGCTCCACCACCTTGGGGTAATTATCCGAGTCATCTTTTGTGCGTGTTATTCATTGATATCTCATGATAGATATTTCTACCGTTGCTTTTTTCCCTCTGGCTGAGACTACAATTTCATTTGGGCAACAAGTATTGGATTCTTCCATGCATGAGAGAGTATTGAAAGTTCTTTGGTTTTTTTTTAACGTGTGTACATGCTTTGTTATGGTTTAATTGTATGGTAACAAAAGGGATTGCATTCAAAATTTACATCAAATCTGTAGGATACTTTAAAAGGGAACGGGCTTCAAACTTCCAGTTTTATTTATCATAATTACATTGCCATTTTCTAATCTATTATTTTTTTCCTTTTTTCTTAGTATACAATGGTCACAATGAGGTTTGAACCTATGACCTCATGCAAACTAATCAAGCCTCTCACCACTAGCCCAATCCTGATGGCTTCTATTTCTTTCTTTCCTTTTCCAATGTATTAGCCGATGTTCCCTTTTTACGTTGATAATGATTGTGTTCATAAAACAGGTGATGAAGTTCCACCTTCAACATTTTCCATGACTAATGTGGAGGAGTGGGACAGATTCAGGAATATAGACATGGATAAAGAGGTTATATTTCCTTCTCTTTTGTAAATACAGTCTACAAAACTTTTTACTGCTTATGAAAGCAATTTGATGCACCTGCAATTGGATTCAACAAATATCCATATTATAATTTTGACGTTTGACTTGTCAAAGCAATCTCGTGGCATACCATAAAAATTCCCCACTTTCCCTCAGCAGTTATTTTGGATGGGTTGGGTCGTGGTGTCATTAATGGCGTTACTTGAGTTTACATTGTTATCGTGCTTAGGTGCCTTTAGTGAAATCATGCGTGACATGTATATATGTAGTAGTTTTGTAGTACGGGGTATCATGTTCATGTGAAGCTATGTTTTCATGTTGCATGAGAAATGAGTTAAGGTTAGATCAAGGCGAAAATATAATCTCTGCTGATTGGTGACTTGCTTAGCATACGAAATTGCATTTTGATTATACCTTCATGTGGTCTGGTGACAACTAACAACTTTTTCTGTTATATTTGTTGGGTAGGTTAATATAATTAATGCCCTAGAAAATTCTTTAGAAAAGAGGAAAGGTCACATTGATGCTGACAAGATGGCAGTGTTAAATGGTTGGCGTAGAGTTGATTGTAAAACAAGAGAGGCACTTCGCCGCAGCTCTCTTTTTGAACTCATAGAGGGTTATGAGGTATTTATCAGTGCTTGTTATATTCTTTCCAGTTGCTATAGTTATAACCATGTTTCATGCATTTAAAGTGAAACTTTGTTTACTCTTAGGAATGTGTACGGGCCTTCATAACAGAAAGCACAGATGGAGATGTCCTGGAACTACAAGTTAAGGATCCTTTTCATAGATTGTTGCTGCATGGAGTCTGTGAGGTAATATCAAATATACTGCTCCCTCCGTTAATGGTGAAAATTTGATGCTCCCTCTGTTAAGAGTTGAGACTTGAGAAGTTTTCCTTAGAGAATAAAAAAATAGCTTTCTGAAAAATATTCAGTCTATGAAATTTTCCCAGGAAATACTTTCAGGTGAAAACATTTTGTTCAGGAATTCTCTATCAATGTGTTCTGTCCTGAAAAATATTTTTCTTTTGAATATTACCCCAAGCATCAAAAAATGCTTTTGGTTTTGCACTGGACAACAGAAAATGCTTTACATACCCAACATTGGAAAGCATTCATCAAGATAGTTTTGCACCTGAAAGTATTTCCTGAGAGAGGCTACTTAGTTTAGATGGTAACATCCAATAAATTTCCAATGAGCGACGTCAACACTCAAAGTATTGTTACTGTTCATTTATTTGAGTATATAATATTAGTTTTGTTGTGATATTCCGTAAACAGTTCTACAATCTGGCGTCAGATACTGTAGCAGATTTAAATGGCATGGAGTTGCCAAAGATGACAAAGATAAAGAAAAAGAAACGGGGTTCTCCTATGCTCCCAAATATCACTCTGGCCCATTTTCTGAGAATGTCCAAGGAAGGAAGTTGGTAGTTTCTTCGGGGCAGACCTGTTGTTCATTGTCCATACAATAAAAAGGCCCCTGCCTTTGTACCAGGATGAACAATGTACAAAATCTAGTTTTTATTAAAGAATGTTACTGTACATTAATTTGCCTGCCTATATTTTTAATTGGTTGATACCGTCAGTCAACATAAATTGTTGATTGTTGGTTTGCAATGTTGTAGCTGATTTAATCATATTTAATTGTTGATTGTAGCTGATTTAAACATGAATATTATGACAAGGCTCAATTGTCAGAGATATATGTAACATGTGGTTTGTATATCTTAAGCATGAGGGTTAATTAATAGGGTTTTTTTTGGGTACCCCCCATTATACCCCATACCCCCAAATTGACAAAACGAATGATATTGCCCCTGACTTCATAACTTTTTTTCGGAATTATGTCCATAGGTATAAATCCGAAACTCAATTTATTGGGATTTTCGAAAATACCCTAAAATGAGATAAATCCGGAAGAATTTTTTTTTGGATTTCCGGAATTACCTCATTTTAGTGTAACTAGACGGGTGCCCGTGCTCTGCACGGGGTGGTTTCTTTAAAAAAATGAATAGACTGCATTAAGGTAACAACTAAAATGGACCATAAAAACAATATAAGTAACATGAATTAAAACATGGAGCGACACAACACATTACAACTCAAAGATAACAAAGAATTATTACCAAAAAGGAGCAAAGATAATGAAGATTGGTATATAATAAATGGAAAGGCAATCCATAGATGAGCTACCAGAAGACGATGATGAGACGACATCTGATAGAAATTCTACCACATGATCTTGTAAAAATAAGAAGCTGCTTTTAAAGTTTGTAATGGTGTGTTTAGAAATGTTACTTTGAAAAACCTATGGTACTTTGTGATAAAATTGTGTGGTTGTTTTAAATGTCAGGAAACATGAGGATGAACATTTCAATATTTGAATTTTGAGCCCGTGCTACGCACGAGTTGTGTTTATGTGGATTGAAATTTTTATGTGTATGGGACATTGTAAGGGAGTGCAAGAATTGAGGTGAAAATGGGGTTGATAGGCATAGGACAATAGTTTAATAAAAAAAGATGGTGCTCTATGAATTTGAGATGAAGATGAAATAATAATAAAAAAAGACTAAAATGCAATTAGTATGATCATGTGTTTTTGAATAGTATTTCTTTCTAACATGACACTCTTGATGATGCAAGACTTTTGCATGACACTCTTGATGATGAATTACTCACTTATGATTATATAGTTAAAGATAATACTATTCAAAAGAAGGATAAATAAATAAAATAATAATACTTGTTTTGGAAAAAAATTATTAGGGAGTGAAGTCTTGCCCTATAACACCTAGATCTTTAAATAAGTTTAAGAAAATAAGCCCACGCACAACTAAATGGTAAGGAGTTTAAGAAAACAACGTTACTATTTGGTACGATAAGAATCGTACGAAAGTTACTTTGTTAACCTCGGGCCTGAATCACACAACACCAGTCGGGCTTGTCATTTAACGTTTCTAACATTTTGTCTTCGTACTTTTAAGTATCATCCTTGAGAAAACATCGCTACTATTTGGTACGATAAGAATCGTACGAAAGTTACTTTATTAACCTCGGGCCTGAATCACACAACACCAGTCGGGGTTGTAACGCCCCAAAAATTTAATTAATTATTTAATTGAATTGTTTGCGAATTTAATTGGTAGAAAAATAATGGAATAACTATATGTTAGTGTATGTGGACCTATTATTAGTGTTAGGATTAGTAAAGGAGAGGTGTTAGGGAAAAAGCCCATGATTAAGTCGCATAAGCTAAGGGAAAGCCCATGAAGTTAAATGAGTTGACAAAAAGTAGGAAACTAGGTTAGGGTTTCATTATTAGAAAAACAAAAGTTTGAGAGTGAGAGAGAGCTAGAGGGCGCGACGGCCAAGAGGAGAGAAGAGGGAGAGAGCAACGCCAAGAGGAGAGAGGAGGCTAGGGTTTCGTGATCTTCTAAGGCTAGGGCTCGTGATCTTCTAAGGCTAAGGTAAGGGTGGGATTCAAGCCTTATAATGGGATATATGAATTACTTTATGTGGGGGTTAGGGTTGGATGATTTGTCATATGTATGATCATATATGTATTGGATGCCTTGTTGAATAATTATGTTTGTGTGATTGATATTCCTATGCCCTAGAATTGTTGATTGTATTTCGCCATGATCATGAGAAATTGAACTGGGTGCTGAAAGTGGCGCCCTAGGCGCCCTGTCACTGTTTTCTGTTTTTGTTGTTGCTGAAACTGGCGCCCTTGGCGCCTTGTGCATGTTCCTGCATTTGTGTTGCCGAAAACGGCGCCCTAGGCGCCCTGGTGCTGAAATTGGCGCCCTAGGCGCCCAGTCCCTGTTGTTGTTGCTGAAACTGGCGCCCTAGGCGCCCTGTGCTTGGCGTTTTGTTGCTTGCGGATGATGGCGCCCTATCCCTAGGCGCCATGCTCTATTTTATTGCTGCTGGTGTTGGCGCCCTGTCCCTAGGCGCCACACCCTATTTCTGTGTTGCTGGTGTTGGCGCCCTGTCCCTAGGCGCCACACCCAATTTCTGTGTTGCTGGTGTTGGCACCCTGTCCCTAGGCGCCACACCCTATTTCTGTGTTGCTGGTGTTGGCGCCCTGTCCCTAGGCGCCACACCCTATTTCTGTGTTGCAGGTGTTGGCGCCCTGTCCCTAGGCGCCACACCCTATTTCTGTGTTGCTGGTGTTGACGCCCTGTCCCTAGGCGCCACACCCTAGTTTTGTGCTGCTGTTGCTGTGTTGCTGTTGCTGTGCTGTTGTTGCTGTGCTGTTGTTGCTGTGTTGCTGTGTTGCTGTTTCTGTTACTGTTGCTGTGCTGCTGTTGCTGTGTTGCTGTTGCTGTGCTGCTGTTGCTGTTGGTGTTGTTGCTGCTGCTGTTGTTGTGTTGCTGTTGCTGTGTTGCTGTTGTTGTGCTGCTGTTGCTGTGCTGCTGTTGCTGTGTTGCTGTTGCTGTGCTGCTGTTGCTGTGCTGCTGTTGCTGTGTTGCTGTTGGCGTTGTTGCTGTTGCTGTTGCAGTGTTGCTGTTGCTGTGGCCGTTGTTGCTATGGTTGCTGTTGCCGTTGTTGCTATTGTTGCTGTTGTTGCTGTGTTGCTGTTCCTGTTTGTTGTTGTTGCATGTTGGCACCTTAGCGCCTATGGTTATTGTTGTTGCTTGTTGGCACCTTAGCGCCCATTGTTGTGGCTGAATTGTTGGTTCAGATGTTGTAAGTTGATGATGTTACACCAAGTTGAATTGCCTCTATTTATTGGCAGGTGGTATGTTGTAGGCCTATGGCCAACGATGATTTCCGATGTTGTTTCGTTGCTATGTAATCGTTGTTTATTGGTTGTGCATTTACCTAGCGTCGCATACATAGCATATTTTTACGATGGAGCTATGCTTGAAACACGATGGCCTGGACTGGCAAATTACGATGAAATGATGTTACGATGTTGATGCCTCTATTTATTGGCTGGATTATGGTACCACATGCATTATAGGGAGGTGGCCCTGAGTCGAGTTGCATTCCGCATTCATGTTGTATATTTATGCGATTGAAAGGATTTTGACTGTTGTGACGTAATGACTTGACCGTTGTGATATGTTGATATTGACTGCTGTGAAATGATGATTTGATGCCCTGACCTGATATATATTGTCTTTCATATGATTCATTATATAGTTTGATATCTCACCCCTTCTGTTTGAATGTTACCCCGATATTGGTAACGTGCAGGTAACCTCGAATGAATGACGTTGTACCTTCATTAGTTCGGGTCGGTGTCGTCGCTTTGATACGTAGCACTCGGGGGGATGAACGTTTATTTATGTTATTTAAGTTGTTTACTGTTGGATTTTGAGTTATGAATCTTGCATAGTTGCCACGATTATTTAGTTGAACCATTTGAATTTCCGCTGCGTAGTTAAAAGAAGTTTGACTTGTTTTGAAATGTTGTTTTGTCGGTTCATCCGAGTTAGGGTGTTATGCATCCGATTTTTCAGAAAAGACTTATTTATGTCTGTTTATGGTTTTTAAGTTGATAAATGTAGCATCCGTTTGTCTGTGAAAACTCTGATTTTACTTATATTTTTACCGGGTAGAAATGGGTGTTACATTAGTGGTATCAGAGCAGTTTCGGTCTGTCCGGCCAAGTTGTCAAGTTATTGTGTCATTGACGATCAAGTATTGTCAGTTGGTTCTAACTGTCGTTTATGTTGTAGTGATTAGTGGAGATGGCTAGAAGGAACGATGCTGCTATCGCTGCTGCTTTGGCTGCTATGGCTCAGGCCGTGGAAGGTCAGCAAAACATTGGTGAAAATGCTGGGTCTCGTAGTTTGGCAACCTTTCAAAGGGAGAATCCGCCTACTTTCAAAGGCAAGTATAATCCTGATGGAGCGTTGGCTTGGCTGAAGGAGATGGAGAGGATTTTCCGTGTGATGGGCTGCACTCCAGCGCAGAAGGTTCGTTATGGTACTCACATGTTGGCAGAAGAAGCTAATGACTGGTGGTTAGAGACTAGTCAAAGGTTGGTAGCTGCAGGTGAAGAGGTCACCTGGGTTGTGTTCCGTAGGGAATTTATGAGGAAGTACTATCCGGAGGATGTTCGGGGTAAGAAGGAAATTGAGTTCCTTGAGCTGAAGCAAGGAAATCTGTCGGTTACTGAGTATGCTGCTAAGTTTGTGGAGTTGGCTAAGTTTTATCCGCACTACAGTGAAGCAACTGCTGAATTTTTGAAGTGCATCAAGTTTGAGAACGGGTTGCGGCCAGAGATCAAGAAGGCCATTGGATATCAGAAGATCTGTGTCTTTGCTGATTTGGTTGATAGCTGTAGAATCTATGAAGAGGACAACAATGCGCATTATAAGATTATTAATGAGAAGAGAAGAAAGCCTCAGAATCGTGGTAAGCCGTATGATGCTCCTGCCGGTAAGGGTAAGTCGAGAGTTGCTGATGGCAAGAGGACTAGTGGGGGAGATGCTCCTGCTGGTATTGTGTGCTTCAAATGTGGCAAAGCTGGTCATAAGGGTAATGCGTACAACGCTGAGCCGAAGAGGTGTTTCCGTTGCGGTAAGATTGGGCATGAGGTGTCCGGGTGTGAGCATAAGCAGGTGGTTTGTTTCAACTGTGGCGAAGGAGGACACATCAGTAGTCAGTGTCAGAAATCGAAGAAGGAGCGGGCTAGTGGAAAAGTGTTCTCTTTGGCAGGGACAGAGACTTCCGAAGAAGATGGACTTATTAGAGGTACATGCTTCATTAATAATACTCCTCTATCTTCTATTGTTGATACCGGTGCTACTCATTGTTTTATTGCTGCTGATTGTGTTGAAAGATTGGGTCTTGCGTTGTCTTCTATGAATGGAAAGATGGTCGTCGACACTCCAGCTAAGGGGTCGATGACTACTTCTCTTGTATGCTCTCAATGTCCTTTGTCGACTTTCGACAGAGACTTTGTTGTTGACCTAATTTGTTTGTCGTTAAGTGGATTTGATGTGATCTTAGGTATGAACTGGTTAGAGCATAACCATGTGCATATTAACTGTCGTAGTAAGTCTGTGAGTTTCTCCACTCCTGAAGGGGAGGAAGCGGGTTTGTTGTCTGCTGGTCAGTTGCGGAAGTTGATGCGGGAGGAAGTCCAGTTATTCTCGCTGATGGCGTCAATGTCTGTCGAGATTCGAGCCGTGATTGAAGAGCTGCGGGTAGTAGGTGAATTTCCTGAAGTTTTCCCTGATGAGATTCCAGATGTGCCGCCAGAGAGAGAAGTGGAATTCACTATTGATCTTGTACCTGGTACCAGACCTGTTTCTATGGCACCATACAGGATGTCGGCATCTGAATTGTCCGAATTGAAGAAGCAGCTAGAGGATTTGCTCGATAAGAAGTTTGTGAGGCCAAGTGTGTCGCCGTGGGGAGCTCCTGTGTTGCTAGTGAAGAAGAAAGATGGAAGTATGAGGCTCTGTGTTGATTATAGACAGTTGAATAAGGTAATGGTTAAGAACAAGTATCCACTTCCAAGGATAGATGATTTGATGGATCAGCTGGTGGGTGCTCAAGTGTTTAGTAAGATTGATTTGCGGTCGGGCTATCATCAGATTAAAGTGAAAGATGAGGATATTCAGAAGACGGCTTTTAGAACGCGTTATGGGCATTATGAGTATTCGGTGATGCCTTTTGGTGTTACCAACGCGCCGAGGGTATTTATGGAATACATGAACCGTATTTTCCATACTTACTTGGATCAGTTTGTGGTGGTATTCATCGATGATATTCTGGTCTACTCTAAGTCGGAAGAAGAGCATGCAGGGCATTTGAGATTAGTATTGGAAGTCCTGAAAGAGAAGAAGTTATATGCAAAGCTGTCTAAATGTGAATTCTGGTTGAAGGAAGTGAGTTTCCTTGGTCACGTCATTTCAGGTAGTGGCATTGCGGTGGATCCGTCTAAGGTAGATGCCGTGTTGCAGTGGGAAGCCTCGAAGTCGGCTACCGAGATTAGAAGCGTTTTTGGGGTTAGCTGGTTATTATAAGAGATTCATCGAAGGATTTTCTAAGGTAGCACTTCCGCTAACTCACCTGACTTGCAAGGGTAAAGCTTTTGTGTGGGACGCTCGTTGTGAAGAGAGTTTCGCCGAATTGAAGAAGAGATTGACGACGTCTCCTATCTTGACATTGCCCAATCCGGGAGAGTCCTTCGTGGTGTATTGTGATGCTTCCAAGATGGGTTTAGGGGGGTGTGCTTATGCAGAATGGAAAGGTAGTTGCTTATGCGTCGAGGCAGTTGAGGACTCATGAAAAGAATTATCCTACGCATGACTTAGAGCTCGCTGCAGTTGTTTTTGTGCTGAAAATTTGGAGGCATTATCTTTATGGTTCTAGATTTGAAGTATTTAGTGACCATAAGAGCTTGAAGTATTTGTTTGATCAGAAGGAATTGAATATGAGGCAACGGCGGTGGTTGGAGTTATTGAAGGATTATGATTTCGGGTTGAATTATCACCCAGGAAAAGCTAATGTCGTGGCTGATGCGTTAAGTCGAAAGACCTTACACATGTCAGCAATGATGGTTAAGGAGTTGGAATTAATTGAGCAGTTCAGGGATATGAGTTTGGTCTGTGAAGTGACACCACAGAGTGTCAGGTTGGGAATGTTAAAGATTAATAATGACTTTTTGGACAGTATCAGAGAAGCTCAGAAATTGGATGTTAAACTGGTGGATTCGATGGTTAGGATCGATCAGTCGGAGAATAGTGATTTCAAGCTGGATGCGCAAGGTGTGTTGAGGTTCCGTAATAGGATTTGTATTCCTGATAATGCAGAGATGAGGAAAGCGATTCTTGAAGAGAGTCATCGGAGTAAGTTGAGTATCCATCCGGGAGCTACTAAGATGTATCAGGACTTGAAGAAGTTGTTTTGGTGGCAGGGGATGAAGCGTGATGTAGCGCAGTTTGTGTATGCGTGTTTAACTTGTCAGAAGTCGAAAGTTGAACATTAGAAGCCTGCAGGGTTGATGCAACCGTTAGAGGTTCCAGAATGGAAATGGGATAGTATTTCAATGGACTTTGTGACGGGATTGCCTAATACCGCAAGAGGTCATGATGCGATTTGGGTGATTGTTGATAGGCTAACGAAGTCGGCTCATTTTGTTCCTATTAACATCACATATCCAGTATCGAAGTTGGCAGAGATTTATATCCGAGAGATTGTGAAGCTGCATGGTGTTCCTATGTGTATCGTTTCGGATAGAGATCCGAGGTTCACTTCTGATTTTTGGAAGAGCTTGCAAGAAAAGTTGGGTTCTAAGTTGAGGTTGAGTTCGGCGTATCACCCTCAGACGGATGGTCAGTCGGAGAGGACAATTCAGTCGTTGGAGGATTTGTTGAGAGCGTGTGTTCTAGAGCAAGGAGGTTCGTGGGATTCCTATCTCCCATTGATAGAGTTCACTTATAACAATAGTCACCATTCTAGTATTGGGATGGCACCTTTTGAAGCGTTGTATGGTCGGAAGTGTAGAACTCCTTTGTGTTGGTATGAATCCGGAGAGAGTGTAGTACTTGGGCCGGAAATTGTTCGAGAGACTACTGAGAAGGTGAGATTGATTCGGGAGAAGATGAAAGCTTCGCAAAGTAGACAGAAGAGTTACCATGATAAGCGGAGAAAGAATTTAGAATTTCAAGCAGGTGAGCGTGTGTTTTTGAGAGTCACTCCGGTGACCGGTGTGGGACGCGCTTTGAAGTCTAAGAAGCTCACGCCTCGTTTTATTGGTCCGTATCAGATTTCGGAAAGAGTTGGAAATGTTGCTTAAAGGGTGGCCTTACCGCCTAATCTTTCGAATTTGCATGATGTGTTTCATGTGTCGCAACTTCGGAAGTATATTTCAGATCCGTCTCACGTGATTCATATGGATGATGTGCAAGTGCGGGATAATCTCACTGTGGAGACGATGCCGGTGCGTATCGAGGATCATGAGGTGAAGACTCTAAGAGGCAAGAAGATCGTTTTGGTGAAAGTAGTATGGTTGGGAGCTGCCTGAGAAAGCATGACGTGGGAGCTGGAAAGCAAGATGCGGGAGTCCTATCCAGAGTTGTTCGAATCAGGTAAATTTTCGAGGACGAAAATATTCTAAGTGGGGGAGAGTTGTAACGCCCCAAAAATTTAATTAATTATTTAATTGAATTGTTTGGGAATTTAATTGGTAGAAAAATAATGGAATAACAATATGTTAGTGTATGTGGACCTATTATTAGTGTTAGGATTAGTAAAAGAGAGGTGTTAGGGAAAAAGCCCATGATTAAGTCGCATAAGCTAAGGGAAAGCCCATGAAGTTAAATGAGTTGACAAAAAGTAGGAAACTAGGTTAGGGTTTCATTATTAGAAAAACAAAAGTTTGAGAGTGAGAGAGAGCTAGAGGGCGCGACGGCCAAGTGGAGAGAAGAGGGAG
Organism: Astragalus membranaceus; assembly: GCA_039519185.1. Taxonomy (NCBI): domain Eukaryota; kingdom Viridiplantae; phylum Streptophyta; class Magnoliopsida; order Fabales; family Fabaceae; genus Astragalus; species Astragalus membranaceus. The sequence continues at coordinate 79,616,433 of CM076847.1, forward strand.
AGAGCGACGCCAAGAGGAGAGAGGAGTGTAACACCCAAAATAATTTAATTAATTATTTGATTAAATTATTTAGGTATTACATTTATATAATTTTATTAAATTATTAATATAGTGATTTATTTAAAGGAAGGGAGTAGTATCCGGTAATTACGGAGCGGTAAGATTGGCCCAAGATCCCAAGCCCATTGACTTAGGCTCCTAGGCGCATGAGGGAGTGTTAGTGAGGGAGTGCATTTCGCATAGGGAGAGGAAAAAGAAAGGAAGATTTGCGAAGAAGAGAGAAAAGAGAGAAGTCGCGAAAATAGAGAGAGGAGAGGAGAAGAGGTTAGCGCACAACCAAGGGGAGAGGAGAAGAGGGGTTCGCATATTCGAAGGGAGAGAAGAGAAGCTCGGTTGCTGTGGTTTCTTGGCGTTCCCGTAGAGAGATCATCATCTTCGGAAAACCTAAGGTAAGGGTGGGTCTTACCTTATAATAGGGTTTATAATGGGATGTATGTGGGGTTTAGGACTATGTCGCTATTCTTACGATTTTTGATGATGTTTGCAATGTATGATTGTATGGATGAATATTTGATGCTCAATAGGTGTTGTTGAAAAGTATATAATTTGTTTGATGTGTGTGAAGATTGAAATGCACGCTAAATGTTCGATAAAACTTGTGTTTGACGATGTTAGAACGTATATGTGATAATTGAAGTTTTTGATTGATAGTGGTGTGTTGAAATTGGGTGTTTTGATGATGATTATAAAAGAAATTGGTGATTTGATGTTGTCATGGATGCGTATGAGGTATTGGGAAATTTAGTGATGTTGATGTTCAAGTCCTAGGCGCCTTAGGCGCCATTGTTGTTGCCATTGTCACACATTGTTGTTGCTGTCTGGGCCCCATGGGCGCCTGTTGCCTGTCTTGTCGCGTTTCAGTGTTGCTGTCTTGGCGCAGGGGCGCCTAATTTTGGCTGCCCGTGTTGCGTTCCTAAGTTGTGTTTCTGGGTAGTTATGTTACTTGGAGGTCATTGGTGCTGAATTTTGGTTGCTAGGTTGCGTATTCTGAAATGTCACTAGGATCCCCTCCCCTGGGCGCCAAGGGCGCATGTTGCCTGCTGTGTTGCTGTTTGTGTCTGTGCTGGGCGCCAGGTTCCCTGTGCCTGGGCGCCAAGGGCGCCAGGATCCCTCTGCGCCAGTTTTCTGTGTCTGGGCGCCAGGATCCCTCCTGCGCCAGTTTTCTGTGTTTGGGCGCCAGGATCCCTGCTTGCGCCAGTTTTGATGTTGCGCCAGGATGTTGGCGCAGAGGGGCGCCTGGGCGCCAGTGTTGCTGCCCAGCGCCAGTTTTGTGTGCTGCTGTTCCCTGCTAGGCGCCTAGTGCCTGGGCGCCATTTTCAGCATGCGTCTCTGTTTTGTTCCTATTTTGCTTTTGACATATCTTTTCACTCGGGTGTCCGTTTTAAGTGCTTCAAAGTGCGTTGCGAAGCTTATTCAGTCCTCTATCTGTATATGCTACTTTAAGGTGAAAAATGATTATTTTTATGATAGTTTCTGGACGCCAATCTTGTGTTGCCATGTTGATATTATTGATGATGGGTCTATTGACCAAATATTATTGATGTTGTTAAATGACGATGGGTCTATTGACCAAATTATACTGATGATGTTAATGACGATGGGTCTAATGACCAAATGATAATGATGTGGTTATTGACGATGGGTCTAATGACCAAAATGACGATGATGATATGGATGACGTTGTTGTTGTGATGATTATGTTTTGTTGGTTGTTCATGAAGTCACATGCATACATGTGCATATATTGACGATGTAAGGCTGCGGTCTCGAGCTAGTGACGATAAATAAGGCTCAAAAAGTGACGATGTGCCCAATTGGCAAAATTAGTGACGATGATGGTACCACATGCATACTTGCACTTCATACATTCATTCTCATCATTGACAATTATTATTATGGTCGGTGTGCAATATATTTGTGTGGCAAATATAAATGTTGACGTGGTTGTGTAGTGAGCGCTGTATATATACATAGATATATATATATATATATATATATATATATATATATATGTATATATATTATTATAGTTGTTATAAATATATTAAAAAGTTGTTATATATATATATATATATATATATTGGGGTGACTGCTGCTTATAAATGTATTACTATAGTTGTTACATATATATATAAATTGTAAAAAATTGTTATATATATATATATATGTATTGCTGTGATTGGTATAGTTCTGTACTCTGGCATACTGCTTATTATAAGCTTTATTATACGGTTAGACTCACCCCTTATGTTGATTATTACTACAGGTAACCGTGAGTGAAGGCTTTTAACCCTTCATCCCTCGAGTCGGTCATGCTCTGATACGTAGCACATGGGGGGCGAATAAATGTTATTTTTGGTTTTATTTTATGTGACACTGATGGATGTGTATTGATGTTATTACAACTATGTTTGGAAACTACTTCTTTTAACCCGCTGCGTGTTGATGAACTATTTGTTGTAGACTTTTGAGTACTTGAGGGTTCGCCCAATTTATTGAGGAGCTACGTATTATGTTTTTCTTTGAAATGATGAATTTTATTATCAATTGTGTATACTGGAATTGAAGTAAATGTAGCATCCCGTTTGGATGAATTGAAAAATAATTTTTAAACTCTGATATTTTTAATTTTAAATTGCCGGGTAGAAATGGGGTGTTACAAGGAGGCTAGGGTTTCGTGATCTTCTAAGGCTAGGGTTCGTGATCTTCTAAGGCTAAGGTAAGGGTGGGATTCAAGCCTTATAATGGGATATATGAATTACTTTATGTGGGGGTTAGGGTTTGATGATTTGTCATATGTATGATCATATATGTATTGGATGCCTTGTTGAATAATTATGTTTGTGTGATTGATATTCCTATGCCCTAGAATTGTTGATTGTATTTCGCCATGATCATGAGAAATTGAATTGGGTGCTGAAAGTGGCGCCCTAGGCGCCCTGTCACTGTTTTCTGTTTTTGTTGTTGCTGAAACTGGCGCCCTTGGCGCCTTGTGCATGTTCCTGCGTTTGTGTTGCCGAAAACGGCGCCCTAGGCGCCCTGTTGCCGAAACTGGCGCCCTAGGCGCCCAGTCCCTGTTGATGTTGCTGAAACTGGCGCCCTAGGCGCCCTGTGCCTGACGGTGTGTTGCTTGCTGAAACTGGCGCCCTAGGCGCCCTGTGCTTGGCGTTTTGTTGCTTGCGGATGATGGCGCCCTATCCCTAGGCGCCATGCTCTATTTTATTGCTGCTGGTGTTGCCGCCCTGTCCCTAGGCGCCACACCCTATTTCTGTGTTGCTGGTGTTGGCGCCCTGTCCCTAGGCGCCACACCCTATTTCTGTGTTGCTGGTGTTGGCGCACTGTCCCTAGGCGCCACACCCTAGTTCTGTGCTGCTTTTGCTGTGTTGTTGTTGCTGTGCTGCTGTTGCTGTGTTGCTGTTGCTGTGCTGCTGTTGCTGTGCTGCTGTTGCTGTGTTGCTGTTGGTGTTGTTGTTGCTGATGTTGCTGTGTTGCTGTTGCTGTGTTGCTGTTGCTGTGCTCCTGTTGCTATGCTGTTGTTTCTGTGTTGCTGTTGCAGTGCTGCTGTTGCTGTGTTGCTGTTGGCGTTGTTACTGCTGTTGCAGTGTTGCTGTTGCTGTGGCCGTTGTTGCCATGGTTGCTGTTGCCGTTGTTGCTATTGTTGCTGTGTTGGTGTTCCTGTTTGTTGTTGTTGCATGTTGGCACCTTAGCGCCTATGGTTGTTGTTGTTGCTTGTTGGCGCCTTAGCACCCATTGTTGTGGCTGAATTGTTGGTTCTGATGTTGTTAGTTGATGATGTTACACCAAGTTGAATTGCCTCTATTTATTGGCAGGTGGTATGTTGTAGGCCTATGGCCAACGATGATTTTCGATGTTGTTTCGTTGCTATGTAATCGTTGTTTATTGGTTGTGCATTTACATAGCGTCGCATACATAGCATATTTTTACAATGGAGCTATGCTCGAAACACGATGGCCTGGACTGGCAAATTACGATGAATTTATGTTACAATGTTGATGCCTCTATTTATTGGCTGGATTATGGTACCACATGCATTATAGGGCGGTGACCCTGAGTCGAGTTGCATTCCGCATTCATGTTGCATATTTATGCGATTGAAAGGATTTTGACTGTTGTGACGTAATGACTTGACCGTTGTGATATGTTGATATTGATTGCTGTGAAATGATGATTTGATGCCCTGACCTGATATATATTGTCTTTCATATGAGTCATTATATAGTTTGATATCTCACCACTTCTGTTTGAATGTTACCCCGATGTTGGTAACGTGCAGGTAACCTCGAATGAATGACGTTGCACCTTCATTAGTTCGGGTCGGTGTCGTCGCTCTGATACGTAGCACTCGGGGGGATGAACGTTTATTTATGTTATTTAAGTTGTTTACTGTTGGATTTTGAGTTATGAATCTTGCATAGTTGCCACGATTGTTTAGTTGAACCATTTGAATTTCCGCTGCGTAGTTAAAAGAAGTTTGACTTGTTTTGAAATGTTGTTTTGTCGGTTCATCCGAGTTAGGGTGTTATGTATCCGATTTTTCAGAAAAGACTTATTTATGTCTGTTTATGGTTTTTAAGTTGATAAATGTAGCATCCGGTTGTCTGTGAAAACTCTGATTTTACTTATATTTTTACCGGGTAGAAATGGGTGTTACAGGGGTAAATCTCAAACATGAGCAACGACTGGGCATAAAAAAATTGATACGATAAGAATCGAACGAAAATTACTTTGTTAACCTCAGGCCTAAATCACACAACACCAATCGGGCTTGTCATCTAACGTTTCTGCATTTCATCTTCGTACTTTTAAGTATCGTCCTTCAGAAAACAGCGCTACTATTTGATACGATAAGAATCATGCGAAAGGTACTTTGGTAACCTCAGGCCTGAACCACACAACACCGGTCGGGTTGTCATTTAACGTTTCTGCATTTCGTATTCGTAATTTTAAGTATCATCCTTAAGAAAACAGCGCTATTATTTTGTACGATAAGAATCATTACGAAAATTACTTTGTTAACCTCGGGACTAAATCACACAACACTAGTCGGACTTGTCATCTAATCTTTCAGACATTAGTTCTTCATACTTTTAAAAGAAGGATAAATAAATTAATAAATTAATAAATAATAAAATAATATTACTACTTTTGGAAAAAAATTATCTGGGAGCGAAGCCCTGCCCTATAACACATATATCTTTAAATAAGCCCATGCACAACTAAATGTAAAGAGTTTAAGAAAACAACGCTACTATTTGGTACGATAAGAATCATACGAAAGTTACTTTGTTAACCTCAGGCCTGAATCACAAAACAACAATCGGGCTTGTCATTTAAAGTTTCTGCTATTTTGTCTTTGTACTTTTAAGTATCATCCTTAAGAAAACAAAACTACTATTTGGTACGATAAGAATCGTACAAAAATTACTTTATTAACCTAGGGCCTAAATCACACAACACCAGTCGGGGTTGTCATTTAATGTTTCTGCATTTCTTCTTCGTACTTTTAAGTATCATCCTTAAGAAAATAACATTACTATTTGGTACGATAAGAATCGTGCGAAAGTTACTTTATTAACCTCGGGCCTGAATCACACAACACCAGGTGGGGTTGTCATTTAACATTTCTGCATTTCGTCTTCGTACTTTTAAGTATAATTCTTAAGAAAACATCGCTACTATTTGGTACAATAAGAATCGTTACAAAAATTATTTTGTTAACCTCGGGCCTAAATCAGACAACACCAGTCGGACTTGTCATCTAATCTTTCAGACATTAGTTCTTCATACTTTTAAAAGAAGGATAAATAAATTAATAAATTAATAAATTAATAAAATAATAATACTACTTTTGAAAAAAAATTATCAGGGAGCGAGTCTTTGCCCTATAACACCTATATCTTTAAATAAGTCCATGCACAACTAAATGTAAAAGTTTAAGAAAACAACGCTACTATTTGGTACGATAAGAATCATGCGAAATTACTTGTTAAATTCAGGCGTGAATCACACAACACCAATCGGGCTTGTCATTTAAAGTTTCTGATACTTTGTCTTTGTACTTTTAAGTATCATCCTTAAGAAAACACTACTATTTTGTACGATAATAATCGTACGAAAGTTACTTTATTAACCTCGGGCCTGAATCGCACAACATCAGTCGGGGTTGTCATTTAACGTTTCTGCATTTCGTCTCCGTACTTTTAGGTATGATCCTTAAGAAAACAGGGCTACTATTTGGTACGATAAGAATCGTGCGAAAGTTACTTTATTTGTTTGGTGAGTCATGATAATATCATTTATTATATTTCTATTATTTTTATTTTTATTATAATTTAATATTTGTACGTGTGGCTATGGATTTAAAACGCGGCCATTATTTGCATCTCTCAAAACACAAATTGCCACCACTCTAGCTTTATACATCACTAACTATTCTTTTAAAAAGAAGATTTTCCAATTTACCCCAATATTCAAAAGTCAGACTCTCATGTTCTTCTTCTTCTTCTTTGCCCTTTCATTTCTTTATTGAGTGGGGGTGGGATTCATTAAATTTTGGCATTTAATAGTTCTATTATTAATATTATTATTATTATTATTATTATTATTATTATTATTATTATTCTTATTACATTTGTGTGGCTGGTTGTTGCTTTTAAACGTGGCCAACCAATGCTTTTTGTTGTTGTCCTTCTTGTTTCTCCTTTCGTTTCTTTATATCGGGTGTGATGCATATAATTTTTGCTTTAAATTTTGGGTGGGAAGATTTAATAGCTGACATTTAATAAGTAATTGGCAAAACATGTAAGAAGAAGATAAAATATAGCCCTCCACATTTAGAGCTAACTTGAAATTTTTTTACGACAAAAAAATATATATTTATTTATCAGTGGTAAAATACAATGATGGACTCGAAAAGAAATTAATTGAAAAGGAGATGGTTGTGGGTGGGATGCTTTTAATTTTAGCATTTGGCCAGTGGTGTGTTGAAAAATAAGTAGTTACCAATTTACCATGTATGCGACTGTAGCGCACTACAGCAGCCGGAAACAGTGGTGTTGGAACTTTTGTGAGAGCAAAATATGACGTCGCTATAATTTTTATAGTTGGAGGGAAATTATGAGGAGTTGGTAGGTGGATCAAGTGGTGCGGAGGAATTCTGGAGAGTCTATCAAACGTGGCTATAATTAGGGCTGGACAAACGGTCGGTTCCGTCGGATTCGGGTAGCAAACCTTCAATCCAAGCAAAACCGTGAGGAGTAAAAGGCCACCCATTACCGACCAACTACATGCACGGTTTGATCAAATTGGGTTTCAAGGGTTGGCGGGTTGGTCACTTGGGTTGTTGCGGGTTTCGTGTTTTAGTAGAACTGCAAGATTTGGAGATATAATAATTTAAGCAAAGTAAAAGAGAAAAATAAAGAAGTGTCTGAAAGTGGAAAACACTAGAAAGAACAGGAAGAAGAAGATAAGCTGAAAAGGGAACAAGAGCCACTGTTAATGGCGTTGGACGGCATTGGATCGATGGAGTTTAGAGTATGAAACATAGCGGCCATAAAAGCGGCGAAGGACCTAGTCTTGTCCTTCTTTGCTTCTCACTTTGTTTTTAATATTTTTCTAGTGTTTACTTTTTTAGACTCAGTTGAGCTGAGTATTAGAGAAGGGAATTGTGAGGTGATGATATGACATTGTGGCTTGGCTACGGTTGCACTCTTCACTACCAAAGGAGTATAAAAGTTTTAATTTTATTGTCTCTCTCTCTCTTGAGTTTACTTGCTTTTGTCTCATTGAGCAGTGTGCTTGATTGGGAATTCTGCCACGTTTGGTTTAAGGCTGCTATAACTATAAGTACTACTGTATATTTGACTATTGAGCAGAGATAAAAGAAGGCATTTTCGGTCGATCATAGATAACTGTCTAGACTCTACTTTTACATTTTTGAACCCGAGGACTGATCCGACCCGCCCGCATCACCCAAGTTACTGGCGGTTTAAACGGGTTTTGGTCGGTTGTAAGATTTTGTCCAGCCCGAGCTATAATTTTTATAGTTGGAGGGATAATTAATTGATGTCATCATTATCCATCACTAACTAATGTAATAATTTTTATTTATTTATTTATTTATATTTGAAGGAAGGAATGGTCCACACAACAGGCTGCACAAAAAGTCGTGTCACCATCTTGGTTTGTTGGCAAATATTTCTTTTTGTAAGATAGATGCAATATTTTTTCCCTTTTCCTTTTTAACCATCATATCATCAATTAATTCTGTTGACTTTTGGCCACCATCATACAAAGAGTGTTTCCCAAATGTGTTCTTTTCCTCCATCTAGCCTATCCACGTTTCCATTAAATTTGCCTATGTGTATATTATCCTCCAATTTTCATTTCTTGCCACCACCATAGCTTCATATACCACTGTAACTCTTCTTTTAAAACGAAGATTTTCCAATCTACCCCACTACTCAAAAGTCAGACTTTCCTGTTGTTGTTCTTCTTCTTTGCCCTGTCATTTCTTTATTGGGTGGAGGTGGGATGCATTATGTAGCGACCGAAAAATTCAGGTGAGGGATTCTTCGAAGTTCTTGAAATGAAGCCGCCACCAAAGTTTAGTTTAAGGGCAAACATTGGAAAATCCCTATTGAGTGGATAAGGGGGTTTTGCAGACCAGGTTTAGGCTTGGGAGTCGTTTATGCGTAGGGAAGGTATTAGCACCCTACGACATCCTTCCTAAGGAAGGTTACCTTTTAACTAAATGTGCAAACATTTATAAATTCAAAAAATAATGTTTTTACCCTTATAATAATAATAAAAAGACTCACTAAACGGTTAGTTATTTTTTGTACTTTTTGAGAAATAGGAGAGAAATGGATTAAATGGAAAAAAGGTTTTTTATTACTGCAATTGACAGAGGTCGGCCGCCCTCGGCTCCTACGTATCTCCTGGTAGAGAATCAAATCACACGTAGTTCTTGATAGAAAAAGTTTGTGGGTTTGGTGTTTTTTATTCGTTTTTGAAATTGGGAGATGTATTCGTAATGACCAAACAAGTAAAACTCAGAGTGGTCATCACTCATAGCTCGTTTGAAAACTATAGTTGTTATTAACGATCAAACAAGTTAAACTCAGAGTGACCATTAATAATAACCGATTTGTGATTGAGCGCTTCAAAATGTTTGCTTGAAAACATGACTTTAAAAAAAAGATGAGGTTGTGTGAAAATGAGTTGAGCTCATTGATTTGTAACATCGTGTGAAGATGAGTTGGACTCATTGGTTCGTAAAATGTGAGAGGATGAGTTGGACTCGTGACTAGTGAAAAGGAAGAAAATATTATATATTCCAAAGAGATAATGAAAGTGAGAATGTGAGAATATAGGAAATAAATGATGTAAATAACAAATATTCATTAGTAAGAAAAAAATAAGAAAGAAATAAAGGATCAAACATATGAAGAAAGGGCATCGCCAGCAGCTAACAATTAAGAAGGTAGATTAAAATGAAAAGGACTAAAAGTACATATAATAATGTAAAGAAACAACCATGAGAGTTTAAAAGAAAGAGGAAAATTGAGAGTTAGTATATAAGATAAGATGAAATAAATAAGTAAATAAATAAATAAGTAAATAAATAAAGGGAAAGGGGCTGTAACAGTAAAATGAGGGTACAATTAACAGGGAGAGGGGCTGTATTATGAACATGGGGGGTGCAGTTAGCGGAGTCCAGCTCATTTTTCTTGTTTTTGGAAAGGCTGACCAGTGAGTGGGCCTTTGTAGTGCTGACTACGAATTTGGGCTTAAACAGGGGGCTGTGTTCATTAAAAATGAGGGTGCAACTATAAATCTGACTTTAAAATTGAAATTAAAATAAAACCCTAAATAGAAGAAATATAAGGGAACGAAAAAATGGCAACCCTAATTCTTCACTCTCTACTCCCCATCGTCGTTTCCTTCCAACACAGAGAGAGAGGGAGGGAACGAAACTTCAGGAGAGAGAAAAAAACGAATTTCGGTGAGAGAAAGAAAGAAGAAGAACGAAGAAGAAGGAGGGAAGAAGAAGGAGAGGACGCGAAGGACATGGGGAGCCTCGTGGGAGGAGACCGCGTGGGACGATGACCGGTGGGGGTACACCAATCGCCGACGTGTGGGTGGTTTGAGTTTTCGGTGGTGGTCGTTTTATGGAGGTGGTGCGAAGATGGAGAGAGGGTGTGGTTCACAGTGGTTGGCGTTCTTGCTGCGGTCATATGGTGTCCTCGGCGGTGGTCATTTTTTGGAGGTGGTTTGCGAACGGTGGAGATAGCGGCTGTTTGGTGGTGTTTGGAGGTGGTTGCGGTGTTGGGTGGTTGTTGTGGTGGGAGAGGAGAAACTGTGGAGGCGAGAGAGAGTAGGGGAGGCTGAGAGAGATGATGATGATGTATGGTGGAGATGATGGTTGTAGGGGGTGATTTACGTGGTGGTTCTGATGGTGGTGTTGGGAGGTACGGTGGTGCTCCGGTGGTGGTGGTTGTCGTCCTCTCCCTCAGTTCTCAGCTTCCCCTCTTTGATTTTTTGTTTCTGCCTCTTTCCTAATTTTTTTCTAATTCTCTTCTCTGTTCTGTTTATGATTGTCTCTGTGACTGTCTTTTTTTCACTGTTGTTGCTGAATTGTATTTATAGGCAGGTTTTGTGAGGAATCCAAGGACATCAATTAGAGAAAGGACCAAGGACAGCAGCTGGCTGGTCAATGACAGCAGCTGGGCGAAGGCGATTAGGCTGCTGGGAAGGACAATCAAAGGAAAGGACGAGGAAGGCAATGGGGAAAGGACAGCCAAAGGAAAGGACGAGGAAGGACAATAGCAATATCTGCGCCCCTTTCCTCTCTTACTTTGAATTTTATTTTAATTTTTAGTACTATTTGCCTTTTTTGGTCTTTCTTCATATGTGTAAAATATATATATTTTAATTATTATATTTTTTTGTAATTAAAGGACAGTTTTGACTATTCAAACTAGACTCTTTGTTTTGGTTCGTTTTTGGTTAAGAGAGAAAGAAAACCATTATTATTAATAATCAACAATAAAAAACGAGCGGCGAGAAGGGAACACGCATTCGCGACTAAAATAAAAAACGTATCTGATTAGAAATACGCGCCCACAATGAGGGGTGACACGCATGCACAACGAGAATAAAACTGTTTTGGATTTTTTGATAAATTAGACAGACAAAATTAAGGTATGACACATTAAATTAGGGACCAGATTTGATAAGAATTTCTTTAATTGTGGGAAATTATTTACTTTTTATATAATGGAACACGTAATTTATTAATTTCAATAACTAATTAAAACAACAAAATCACTTATTTTTTAATCGTATACCTTTAGTGGTCAAATCCTAAAAATCGTTATGAATTGCCGATATAAGTAGAAGTTTATGGCCCTCCGTATTCGGATGACACGATCCCCAACTTGATTAGAACAATGAAAAATTGATCTGGTCAAAGTTTGGACACTCATATTGGCTTTTATTGTTTTTGATCGAACCGATACTGATAAGATGAGTGTGAGGCTTGTGCAAAAGTGGGTGACCATTGAAAGTATGAAGTTCACTTGAGGGGGGAGGAGATTTGTTCTCTCCTAAACTGATCCAAGGATTTGTTCTCTCCTTAATGGTTGGTGACCGTAAAATTGGAAGAAACAGTGAACGTGACTAACTTTTCTTAGAACGTGGGTTAGGCCCCCACGAAGCCAGCTTGTAGAGTGAGGGTTGTCTCCTACTTATAAACTCTTTTGAGATCATATCTCTGGTCAATGTGGGACTTGGGCTTTTCCCATAACTTTAACTTTGTCAACTTAAAATCTTTAATTTAATGATTAATTTGTTTTGTTTCTTGTGACTTCTTTAAAAAAAATTTAAGACTATAAAGTTCGTTTTTTCATTAACAAGTGCAGTGATAATAGACGTTCGAGGCGGCTTAGGGGGTTTGTTTGACTGGTATTGCAAGGGAAGTGGCACCAACGCCTGTTCTAATGTCAATGGCAAAGAAACCTGTGAAATACTATGTGGTATGTTTCTTTCGTTGTTTGTCTGTGAACTGTGTTTGTATTGTTACTTATTAATATCATTATTATGAATTATGAATTAGCTGTAGACTGAGTGAATCTGATCCATCCAGGTGGACGCGTTCACCGATTCAGCATTCAAAGGGAATCCAGCAGCAGTATGCTTGTTAGAACAAGAGAGAGAAGAATCTTGGTTGCAATCATTGGCTGCTGAGTTCAATATCTCAGAAACCTGTTATTTGACTCCAATTCATGAAACAACCTCCAAATCCAATCCCCCACGTTTTCATCTCAGATGGTTTACTCCTCTTCGTGAAGTTAACCTTTGTGGCCACGCCACATTAGCAGCTGCACACACGTTGTTTTCATCTGGTTTAGTCAACACCAATATCATTCAATTTCTCACATTATCTGGTGTCTTAACTGCTACAAAAATCACTAAATTGCCAAATAGTGAAGCTCTTGAGGTTGAGGATAATGGATTTTATGTTGAATTGGATTTTCCTGCTGACCCTATTATTGAATATAACCCTGTTGATAGTTCTCTCATTTCTCGAGCATTGAACGGTGCTTACATAACTGATATCAAGAGGACACAGTTTGGAGATAATTTACTTGTATGTAATTCCTAATCTCCTCTTTTCCTTATTTATTATTATTTGGAATAAATATCAATGACATCTTATTCTTAGTTAAGCCTTTTGAGCAATTTTTGCACATATGAACCTTATTATTATTATTATTGTTATTACTAGGTTGTTGTCGCGTCTGGTATAAACGTGACAGAAATAAAGCCAGAACTTGATGTAATAGTTAAGTGTCCTGGAAATGGGATAATTGTTTCCGGGATTGCTCCTCCTGGCTCCGGATTTGACTTCTATAGCCGATACTTCGCCCCAAAATTTGGAATCGATGAGGTAAGCTGTTTAGAACTATGACTAAAGTAATCCTCCAACAGCATTGTTAATGTCTCCTTGAATTAAGAGTTGAATACAGAAAGTTGAAGTATGGTTAGGTTCTGATTTAGATTTCGAACTCAACCTTATTACATATGCAGTTTTTGAACTGCATAACTCCCTAAAATGCTAGTTCTCTTCTCTCCTTTTCTTTCACCCTACAGCTTTCGGTTTTGCTAGAACATCTAAGAATCAATTCACCCATTTTTACAAGGTTCTGTGTTTGGAAGAATATGAAGGAAATTATAGAGACCAAGTCCACTCTTGAGTCTTGACTACACTATTTCACATCAACACGTGGAATTAGAATAAATGAGATAATGTTAGTAACTCAAATTTCCTTTTTCAGGATCCTGTTTGTGGGAGTGCACATTGTGCCTTGGCATCCTATTGGAGCAAGACGCTGGGGAAGTGTGATTTTAATGCTTATCAGGTATTACTATCCTTCGCCTCATTCGAATTGATTATATTCATCTTTCTGGAACTAACATGTAGATTACATTATTTGTGCAGGCATCAGCGAGAGGGGGAGCTCTTAATATTCATATTGATGAGGAGAAACAAAGAGTGTTTCTGCGTGGGAAGGCTGTTACTGTGATGGAAGGATCTGTTCTGGTTTAGTTATGTTCTGATATAGGTGATATATATCAGATGACAAAAATTGTTTTTGGAGCCCTTAGCTCTTATGATGCTTTATCACATAAGAATAAAAGGAAGACCCTCTGAGGAGCATTGTGTATTTGATATACACAAACCTTGGTGTGCAGTGTGGTAGGTTTGACTTGAATAAATTAGTGTGGTCTGAGACATCAGTTAAAGGAGGAGATGTTCATACTTCATCTTCATCAGATTTCTATTCCTAAATTATGATTCAAGCTGATGACTTATATAAATCAATACTTTATGTTATTTTCTGTATTTGATATGAATAATGTGTCTAGTTCCCTGTTGTACACATTTAGATGCGTGTGAACATCCATTTGCAATTGCATAGAAGAAAAACAAACATGCCCAACTAGGTGGGTTATAGTGGATTTGAAAGAAGTTACATGATCCTGGTAAAACTCTCCCAAGAGCTTTTTTATATGCTGTTGTGTTAGCTGTTTTGGGGTAGTTTTTTCCTCTTTTGATGGGAATCGGAGCTATTGAAGTTAACCGTGGTTTATGGACCAATGGTTACCTCTCGGAAGCTGATTTAATGATTCGAGGTGTTTGGTTAAGGAGCTGGATTCAAGCTGCATCTGCTGTATCAAATATGGGAATGTTTGTGGCTGAGATGAGCAGTGATTCTTTTCAACTTTTGGGTATGGCTGAAAGAGGAATGCTTCCTGAATTCTTTGCTAAAAGGTCAAAATATGGGACACCTCTTATTGGTATTATGTTTTCTGCTTCTGGTGTTGTTTTGCTTTCATGGTTGAGCTTTCAAGAAATTGTTGCTGCTGAAATTTTTTTGTACTGTTTTGGTATGCTTATGGAGTTTGTGGCATTTGTTAAGTTGAGGCTCAAATTTTCATCTCATTCTAGGCCTTATAAAATACCTGTTGGGAAAATTGGAGCAATATTGATGTGTGTGGTTCCATCAATACTGATATTTGTGGTTTTAGCAACCAGTTTGTAGCGACCGAAGAATTCGGAGGAGGGATCCTTCGTTGCTTTTGAACAATGGAGCCGCCATCAATATTTATTTTTAGGAAAACATTGAAAAAACCTTTGTTTTTGGGTTCGGGGGTCGATTAAGTGCGGGGAAGGTACAAGCACCCCGCAACATCCTAAAAAGGTTACCTTTTAATTTAATGTGTAGAAAAAGTAGCTTAAAGAAAACACTTTAATTTACCCTTTTTTGTTATTTGCAAAAAAAACGGAAAAGAAGACTTAATAAAAATTTTAGTTTTTGCGCTCGACGGGAGTGGGCCCCCGCTCCTACGTATCTCCGGGTGCGATGGAGAAATCAAAGCTACGTAGTTCTTGGGTAGAAAATATTTGTGTGTTGGTATTTTTTATTTTTTTTTGAAAAGTTTGGGAAAACTAGAGACCGTTCATGGTGACCAAACAGATAAATCCAGAGTGGTCGTCATTAATGGCTTATTCGGAAAAGAAGGTATTTATAGCGTTCAAACAAGCCAGGCCCAGAGTGACCGCTATAGACAACCTATTTTTTGCGCGAATTCGATTTTTCGAAAGAAGAAAAAAAAAGAACGGTTCGGAAGCATCACGTTGTAAAAAAAGCGGAGTAAGTGATAAAAGGGGGGTGCAAATAATAAAGGAGTTGTATTAAAAAGGGAGGTGTGAATAGCGTTTTGACGCTAGAAAAAAAAGTGTCACCGGGGGTGCAAATAGCGTTTTGACGCTAAAAGAAAATGGTTGCCGGGGGTGTAAATAGCGTTTTGACGCTAAAAAAAACGATTGGCGGGTCTATTACCTTTTTTACTATTCTACCCTAGAGCACGTGGTTCTTGAAACGCTTTTCCTCAAAAAAAAACCTAGACTAAACAAGTGGTATTTTGAAAGCGGATTATGGAGAAAAATTCTTTTGTTGTTTTTTTTTTGTTGTCATAGTTATTATCTAAATAAAAGGGGGCCTTTTTACTTTTTTTTTGAAAAAGATTTTTGTTATTATGTTATTTTTTTTAGAAAAGAGTAGTGACACTAGTAACCATTTATTTTTAAAAAAAATATTTTTTAGTATTTGAAAAAAAGCTTTATTTAAATCCGAAAATAAAAAAGGAACACATTTTTTTATCACTTTTTTTTTATCCGAAAAATAGTAATTGTTAAAAAAAAACAACATATCTTTTTTTATCATTTTTTAAAATCCGAAAATTAGAATAATTTATTTAAAAAAAGCACAACATTTTTTATTTATTTTTTTTTTAGACCGAAAATATTAGTACCTAAATAAAAAGGAACACACATTTTTTTTGGTTTATTTTAAATCCGAAAATAGTAACCATTTTTTAAAAAACAACATATTTTTTTTTAGCACTTTTTTAGTCCGAAACTTAGTAACCATTTTTTAAAAAAACAACATATTTTTTTTTAGCACTTTTTTAGTCCGAAAATTGCAACATAAAAAAAACAATAATAACAACATATATATATCTATAAAAACAGCAACTAAACTAAAAAAAAAGCAATAATATGTTCAAGGAAGAAAAAGAAAAAACAACCAATATTTATAAAAACAGTATCTAATATTTATAAGAAAGACAATAACTAATGTTTATAAAAAAAACAGCAACTAATATAAACATGACAACAACAAAAATAAAAACAGTAACTAATATTTTTTTTTTTTAAAAAAAACGAAAAAAACGTGAACAACACTAATTAAAATACAATGGCAATGACAATATGAACAAAATTACAATAACTAAAAATAAAAAAAGCAACAATACTACAAATTATTACATTTTTGTACCTTGAACAAATCCAAGCTTTCTTCTTCGGATCTCTTCAATACAACAAAATTTTAAACTAAAAAATCTAGGAAGGAAGAAAAGAAGGGGAAGAAAATTTTTCTAAAAGAAACTCTAAAAAATTTCTTTCTTTCTTCGAAACCCTAGTTTTTTCAGAAAACTTTCCCCTTTTTTTCTAAGAGTGAAAACCGTCCCCTCTCCTCTAAGTGGGGAACCCTATTTATACAAGAGAAAAAAAAAACAAGCTTCTTCCATCTTCTGCTCCACTTCAACCACTCTTGGATAGTGATGATGATCTTTTTTGATATGATGGAGGTTTGGGGGGAGTTGTTGAAATAAAAAAAGAAGACATGTGAGATGTGGGGGAGGTGATGGCCGAATTTGTGTGAGGGGGAAGTGCCAAGTGTGAGTGGGGGAGTGATGAGGAAGATGAAGTGTGATGATGATTTTTTTGATATGATGGAGGTTTGGGGGGAGTTGTTGAAGGGGAAAAAAGAAAAAGAATTTGTGAGAGGAGGGGAGAGGAGAGAGCCGTAGGTATGTGGTGAGGAGAGGAAAGTTGAGTGTTGTGTTGTTTTAGGGTTGAGTGTGAGGGGAAGAAAGAGAGAAAGGAAGGTTGAGTGTGAGAGAGAGAGAGAGTGGGGTCGAATGGGGGAAGGGGTAAGGAGAGACGGAGGAGGCGTAGGGAGTGAGAGAAAAGAGAGAGGGAGTGATGGGAAGGGTGGAGTGTATGGGGAAGTGGATGTGGGGAAGTGGGATTGAGAGTTCCAAGGAGGGAAAGAGAGGGGGTAGGTCGAATATGGGGGGGAAAAAGAGGAGTGTATGTGGCTTGATTTTGGGGTTAGGGGGGATGGTTAAAAAAGAAAAATTATTTTTATTTTTTTTATTTTTTAAAAAGGTGGCCGAATTTGAGGGTTTTGGGGGGAGAAAAATTAGGGTTTTGGTGAGTTGGGTTGAGTCATGGGTTGGATATGGGTCATGGGTTGGGTGGAGGAGTGTGAGGGTGAATTGGGCTAGGGTTTAGGAATTGGGTTGGGTTTTAGATGGCCCAATCCAATTGCACCTCCATTCTTTTTTTTTTTACAAACCCCCCTTATTTCCTCCTTGGCTTATTTTTTGTTTCTTTACTTCTAAAAAAATATTTTCTTGTGTTAAAAAAAAACTTGTGACAAAAAAAATAATGACATAAAAAAATATTATTTTTATCAAAAGTAAATAAAATTTTCTCATTTTGGTTAGGACAAAATTAGGGTATTACAGCTGCCCCTCTTTATTTATATTTTGCTAGGAAATCGGAGGGATTCCGAATTTCTCGAGAAAAATAGAAATAAAGATAGAAAGACGCTAATTTTGGCCAGACTGAGGTATTTTGTTTTTTTTTTTTTTTTTGAAAAAATTATGAAAACTGGGCTGATTTAGACAGAAAGTAAATAGGGAGCACCGGGGCTCTGGGGGGATCGCTGGGGATCTGAAGGATCGCTGGGGATCTGAAGGAGCACTGGGGCTCTGAAGGTCTAGTTCAGAATCAATGCTTGGCGCATCGACTTGCGTTCGACTGAGGGACCGTCGGGGTCTGAGGGGCATGCCTAAGCCTGAAGGACCAATGGGTCTGAAGGAGCGCTTCTAGCTATGGTACTAGAGATACGGTCTGGGGGTGGCCTTTTTCGAGCGGCCATTAGGGTTAATCAGGTCCGGAACTGATATAACCACGAAGGACGTGCACTGTGTTTTTTAGGCGGTCACAACTAGTCTGAAGGGCCTGGGGCCGGATGATCCGTCGGTTGCTCGATTGACGCGACGTGCGATCTGGATTGAAGGACCATTGTTGGTCTGAAGGAGCGCCTGGGCTCTGAAGGACCGCTGGGGGTCTGAAGAATTGGTGCTAACGACACAAAATAAAATTATCTTAACAGACACTTGCAATGGATGATGCATGCGTGCATGTAGTTAAGTAATTGATGACATGATGGATGAAATGTGGAATGATTTTGTTTTTGGCTTTTGCTCTTGGCTTTTTCTTTCTTTCATTTTTCTTTTCTTGCTCTTTTGCTCTTTTTGCTCTTTAGCTCTTTATTGACTTTGCTGGCATCATCAAACTCGCATGACTCTTGACGTGGGATACGGGGGTTGCCTCAAGCAGTGGTGCCAAAGTGCGGGTTATTTAAGATTTGCTGACGTGATTATGCGTTTGTCCTTTTTGCAAATTTGTGAGAGATCATCTCTTTTTTTTTGTGATTTTTTAGAAATTTCGCAATGAATATAATGCTTGTGATCATGCACATGTTTCACAATTCAGTATTGTTTACCATGAACGTTATTTTTGCGATAATAGGGAAATGAGAGAATAAAGGAAGTGTTTAATATTCAAATGAAAACAACTGCGCAGAAAATCGCACTGTCGGAAAATTACAATGGGAGTTTAAACTACAAAAAGAAAGAGAAGAAAAAGATACAAGGAAAGCAGATCTTTTGATTGTGTGTCTTTGAAGTAATAACGCCAATCGCCCATTACCACAACTTTGAGCCTTCATCGTCCAACTTTTGGAGTTGTTGATTGCCTTTGTAGCTTAAAGTCCAACTTCTGACCCTAATTTTTTCCTGGACCGCTCTTTAGAGTTTTCAGTCCACCGGGTCGCTCTAACTTTTGCCTAGGTCGCCCTTTCGGGTTTTCAACCTAGCGAGCTTATTTTTGCTTGGCTCATCTTTCTCTTTTTCCATATATTTCTTTAGGCATAGTACTTCTTGACTGCGTCCGAGTTCACTGGGAGTGGGAGGTCTTCACCGTCCATTTTTGTGAGAATCAATGCTCCTCCAGAGAATGCCTTCTTTACCACATAAGGCCCTTCGTAATTTGGGGTCCATTTTCCACGGGAATCCTTTTGGATAGGCAAAATTTTCTTGAGCACGAGGTCTCCTTCTTGAAAATGGCGGGGGCGCACTTTTTTATCATAAGCCCTTTTCATTCTTTGTTGGTACAACTGCCCATGACACAAAGCAACTACCCTCTTTTCTTCTATGAGGTTCAACTGATCCAGACGAGCTTGAACCCATTCTGCTTCCTCCAATTTTGTTTCCATTAGCACTCGCAGGGAGGGTATTTCCACCTCGATGGGGAGAACTGCTTCCATCCCGTATACTAGTGAGAATGGTGTTGCCCCTGTTGACGTGCGGATAGAGGTCCGATACCCGTGCAAAGCGAAGGGCAACATTTCATGCCAGTCCTTGAAGGTCACTACCATCTTTTGCACGATCTTCTTTATGTTCTTATTTGCAGCTTCGACTGCCCCATTCATCTTTGGACGGTACGGGGAGGAATTATGATGTTGGATTTTGAAGTCGTCACACAACTCTTTCATCATCTTATTGTTCAGGTTGGTCCCATTGTCCGTGATGATCTTATTCGGAAGACCGTAGCGGCAATTCAAATCTCTCTTTATGAACCTGACAACCACTGACTTTGTTACACTGGCGTAAGAAGCGGCTTCGACCCATTTGGTGAAATAATCAATAGCGACAAGAATGAAACGATGTCCGTTTGATGCCTTGGGTTCGATGGGACCGATGACATCCATTCCCCACATTGAGAATGGCCATGGTGCTGTTAGGACATTCAGAGAGGCGGGCGGTACATGGATATTGTCGGCATAGATTTGACATTTGTGGCATTTTCTGACGTAGTTGAAGCAGTCAGTCTCCATTGACAACCAGTAGTAGCCAGCCCTTAAGATTTTCCTTGCCATGGTGTGCCCATTAGAATGGGTGCCGAACGAGCCTTCATGGACATCTTTCATAATTCTTTCTGCTTCTTCTTCTGCTACACATCTGAGGAGTACCATATCGTGATTTCTCTTGTAAAGTACTTCCCCATTTAAGAAGAAACCCATTGACAGCCTCCTAAGTGTCCTCTTATCATTCTCGGTGGCACCAGGAGGATATTCTCTGTTTGTGATATAGTGCTTGATATCGTAATACCAAGGTTTACTGTCAGGCTCTTCTTCGATTGCCACACAATGATGTGCCGGTAGGTCTCGATGTTGGATTCGGATGAATGTCAGACTCTGTCGTTATTGATGTTGAACATTGATGACAAAGTCGCCAAAGCATCGGCCAACTGATTTTCTTCGCGAGGGAGATGATGGAAAGTGATCTCTTCAAATTGTTCAACCATCTTTTGGATGTGATCATGATAAGGAATTAATTTGGAATCCCTGGTTTCCCAGTCACCTTTTGTCTGGTGGATGACTAAAGCTGAGTCCCCATATACATCGAGTCTTTTGACTTTCCATTCAAGGGCTGCTTTGATGCCTAGGACGCACGCTTCATATTCTGCAATGTTGTTGGTGCAGTAGAAACTCAGTCTAGCGGTAAACGGTATGAAGCGGTTATCAGGAGAGATCAGTACAGCTCCGACCCCGTGCCCGTATAAATTAGAAGCGCCGTCGAATAACATTCTCCACCTTTCGTTGTCCGGAGGATTCCCTTCTACGAATAGAGCCATTATATCTTCGTCTGGGAAATCGCACTGCATTGATTGGTAATCTTCGATGGGCTGGTGTGCCAAGTACTCAGCCAATGCACTACCCTTGATTGCTTTTTGGGTGACATATAAAAGGTCGTATTCAGATAGCAGCATTTGCCAGCGAGCGATCCTCCCTGTGAGAGCGGGCTTTTCAAAAATATACTTGACTGGGTCCATTTTAGATACCAACCAAGTCGTGTGGCTCAGCATATACTGCCTCAAACGACGTGCAGCCCAGGCCAGAGCACAACACGTTCTTTCCAACAATGAGTATCTTGTCTCGCACTCGGTGAATTTCTTGCTTAGATAGTAGATGGCATGTTCCTTCTTTCCGGATTCATCATGTTGCCCCAGTACACAACCCATTGATTTGTCTAGTACTGTTAGATATAGGATGAGAGGTCTACCCTGCACAGGCGGTATTAGAATCGGTGGATTTTGGAGGTACCTCTTGATCTTTTCAAAGGCTTCTTGGCAATTATCATTCCACTTGGTTTCTTGGTTTTTGCACAAAAGCTTGAAGATGGGCTCGCATGTAGATGTTAGCTGCGATATGAACCTAGAGATGTAGTTCAATCTTCCCAGGAAACCACGAACTTCTTTTTCAGTACTCGGTGCCGGCATTTCTAGTATTGCTCGTACTTTGGCTGGATCTACTTCTATTCCCCTCTGACTGACTATGAAACCCAACAGCTTTCCCGATCTTACACCGAAAGTGCATTTGGCAGGGTTTAATCTGAGTTTGAACTTTCTGAGACGTTCGAAGAGTTTTTGCAGATTGACGATATGCTCTTCTTCAGTCTTGGATTTTGCAATCATGTCATCCACGTAAACCTCTATTTCCTTATGCATCATATCATGGAATAATGCGACCATTGCCCTTTGGTACGTTGCACCAGCATTCTTTAGTCCGAATGGCATTACTTTGTAACAGAAGGTTCCCCAGAGAGTGATGAAGGTGGTTTTCTCCATGTCTTCGGGGGGCCATCTTAATTTGGTTGTATCCGGAATATCCATCCATGAAGGAGAACAGAGAGTGTTGTGCTGTGCTATCTACCAGGACATCAATGTGAGGCAAAGGGAAGTCATCTTTGGGGCTGGCTCTGTTCAAATCTCGATAATCGACGCACATCCGAACCTTACCGTCTTTCTTTGGGACCGGTACAATATTGGCTACCCATTGAGGGTATTTTGCTACTGCTAAAAACCCAGCATCGAACTGCTTCTTAACCTCATCTCGGATTTTCAATGACATCTCTGGTTTCATCCTTCTTAACTTTTGTTTTACCGGCGGGCATTCTGGTTTTACCGGTAACTTATGCTCGACTATGTTGGGGTCCAGTCCAGGCATGTCTTGGTATGTCCATGCGAAGACGTCAACATAGTCAAACAACAACTTAACCAATTTCTCTCGCTCGCTGTCTTTCAATGTGGTGCCAATGTTAACTTCTTTTTTGTCTTCCTCCGTGCCTAAGTTGATTGTTTCAGTTGATTCCTCGTGGGGTTCGATTATTTTTTCCTCTTGTTCCATCATTCTCATTAACTCTGGAGGGGTTTCCCAATTATCCTCAACATCTTCCTCAGTTTGATTGATAGGGTGATCAAAGTTACAATATGGATTATTGGCGTTGTTATTTTCAAAGACATTTTTTTCGGATCTGCATTAGCGTAAATTAACGGAATAAAAACGAAAGAAAGAAAATAAGAAGCGAATGTAACAAGGAAAGAAAAACGAGAGTTTATTGGGAACTGAAATAACGTTGTATTGATATTAATACTGAAAGGGAAACATGCGTGCCCGAATGAAATATCCTAAGGCCTTGGGCAGAGCCAGAGGATTACATTATAGAAACATTACTTTGAACTAAAAACCACAGGAAAATCAATGATCTCCCAATTCTTGAGTCTTTTGTTTGCAGGACAAGGGCGTACAAGACTGACGATGCCTTCTTCAGTGCTTAGATCGTCCTCAACTGCGGCGATCTGATTGGGGTTCAACATTCCCGCACTCCGAAAGCTTTCCTTGATGTCACAGATGGTGATTCTCTTCGTATTTGGTACCCTATCCTCAAGCCTGGCCTAACCTCCGCTCCTTCTTTTCCTGCGGCAATCCTTCCTTTGTCAGTACGACTAGGCCGGTATCCTATCCCATGTCTATCTTTGTTCTCCTCTGGCTGTATTGGCGTCAGGATCCCCTGTCCGGTTTTTCCCAAGCCTCCTCCAGCTTGGTAGCCTTTTCCTAACATGAACTTAGCAACCATCACGGCCGTTTTGGATAGCTTGGGTTCTAACATAGCAGATGTATTGGCGATTTCCAATGCTTGGAAGGCAGTCTCGAGAGACTCTTCAGCAGCCTCAATGTAGCGAGTGGGAGCGGACTTATTTATCAGCATTTCTTCCTCACCGAAAATAACCACCAGCTTATTGTTGACTATGAACTTGAGCTTTTGGTGTAGAGAAGAGGGCACAGCCCCTGCCGAATGGATCCATGGTCTTCCCAGAAGACAACTGTAAGACGGATTGATGTCCATCACTTGGAAACTCACTATGAAGACCTCTGGACCTACCTGTACAGGTAACTCCATCTCTCCGATAACCTCTCTTTTAGACCCATCGAATGCCCTGATCAGTGTAGAACTGGGTTTCATGTATGAACAGTCTACGTCTAGTTTGTTCATGGTTGATTTGGGTAGTACATTCAGGGACGATCCGTTGTCGATGAGTACTCGAGCTAGAGAGTACTCTCCACATTTCACGGAGATATGCAAAGCCTTGTTGTGCCCTCTTCCCTCGACGGGGATCTCGTCATCTGTGAAGGTGAGGTAATTGTTTGCAACGATATTTCCGACGATCCCGTCAAACTGACCAACTGAGATGTCTTGAGCGACATGGGCCTCATTCAATACTTTTGTCAATGCTGCACGATGGGCATCAGAACTGAGCAATAATGACAACAGAGATATCTTTGCGGGAGTTTGGTTCAGTTGATCAACCACCTTATACTCGCTTTGTCTCATAAGCTTCAGAAATTCACTGGCTTCTTGCTCGGATAACGTCTTTTTTCCTGCATTCTTATCGACAGGTTCCTGCTCTGTGCTTTTGCCCTTACGGGCTCTTTCCTCCCCTTCTTTTGTTCGGTCCTCACTAGGCCCTCCAGGGGCATAGAAGCGCCCACTTCGAGTCATACCACCGGTCCCTGAGATGTTAATGACATCTGGGTTGGTCTGAACCTTCATATCGTAACTCCACGGGACTGCATTGGTGCTTTTAAAGGGAAACGGAACTGGCACTTGAATGGTGATTGGTCTAGGCACAGTGGGAGCTGGCTGTGTGTTCTTCTTGTAATGGATTTCCAGTGGTTTCCTGATATTCTTGCTTTGGTCAATGCTTGACTGGAGCGTTGACACGTCTTCCTCTTTCTTTTGAAGACCTATTTGTATTATGTGTCGGTCTAACAAGTCTTGCAGGATTGGCTTGAATGCTTCACAGGCCCCGACACAAAGGGGATCAACACACGAACCCTTTCCGGTACATCCTTTCGTAATGACTCCGAAGTGACACAAATCAGCATGGATGAGGTCCAGGGGTGTGACAATGTCCTCCACCTTTCTGACCAATAATTGCCCCTCAACATTCTCAATGGCATTGACGGAGGGTTTCCCGTGCCCCGGCAGAGGGTTAGTGGCAACGTTCGGACCATCTTCTGCGAAAGTTAACCATTTAGATTCAATTAAATCTTGTACTACATATTTCAATGCCTTGCAATTTTCTGTTGAATGGCCAACTGCCCCAGCGTGGAATCCACAGCTAGCCTCTGGGTCATAGCTCCTAGGGAAAGGAGGTTGAAGGGGTCTCATTGGACGGGGAGTGATCAAGTTGTGACTGATGAGGTGATTGAATAGGTCGGTGTATGACATGGGTATTGGGTTGAAATTGGCGGGCTTTCTTTCTTGGTAGTTTTGTGGTCTATAGCCTGGGTTGACTTGGTGAGGTGGGGCTTGTGGTGTTTGAGTAGGTATTTGTAAAGTCTGTCGGGGGTTGTTGTAGGGAGGCTTTCCGGATCCAGAGATGGTATTAGCTTCGCCCTCCTTTTTTTTAGGAAAACCCGAGAAGGGCCTTTTCTGGTTGCTGGTTCCAGCGGAGCTATATGCAATTTTCCCGTTTCTCCATCCATTCTCTAGTCTTTCTCCGATGACGATCATATCTGAAAAGTTTGAAGACACGCTCCCAATCAACCTGTCGTAGAAAGGTGATTGAAGAGTATCCATGAACATTGATACCATCTCTTTTTCTAACAACGGTGGTACCACCTGTGCAGCCAAACCTCTCCAGCGTTGGGCATATTCTTTGAAGGACTCATTGTCTCTCTTCGTCATGCTCTGCAGCTGTGTTCTATCGGGAGCCATGTCAATGTTATATTTGTATTGCCTTAAAAATGCATCGGCTAGGTCTTTCCAGCATCTGATATGGGCACGTTCTAATTGCATGTACCAGCTCGAAGCTGCCCCGGACAGACTATCTTGGAAGTAGTGGATGAGCAATTTGTCGTCGTGAGCAAACGCCGCCATTCTCCTGCAGTACATGGTTAAGTGGCTTACAGGGCAAGTCGACCCTCTGTATTTGTCAAAGTCTGGCACCTTAAATTTTGGAGGGATGACTACGTTAGGGACGAGGCACAAGTCATAAGCATCTCTCGCACCAACATTGGATCCCTCCACTGCTCTCAACCTTTCTTCAAGCATTTGTAGTTTGTCTTGGGCTTGAGGGTTCTCCATAGAGCGATTGTGAGGGAGCCCACTCATACCATAGTAAGGATGGATTATCGGAACTATGGCTGGGTTCACATTTGGGGTATGTGAATGAGTGGGATTCCTGAGGTTGGAACCTTGAGCTTGAGCGTCAACTATCGGCGGTGGAGGGCAGCCAAGTGGGAGTGTTTGTGGTATGACGACGGGGGTCGGGTTTTGAACTTGTGGTGCCCCCGGATTACCATTGTAACCCGTTGGTGTAAGCTGTTGTTGGCCCGCGACTCCTGAGGGACCGTCTTCTGGACTAGCATTGACTGTCGGAGGTGTGTAACCTTGTGGAAGTCCGTAAGGAGGCCATATGTAACCCTGGTCATTAGTCCCAGTGGGGGGCACTGCATGCGGGATCCCGAGTCCATTGGGAGGAGGAGGGTTGGTAACTTGATTTTCCGTATTCCCAGCGGAGACATCTTCACTTGTGTCTTTGTCCCTCAGAGTTTGTAAGACCTTTGAGATTTCAGCCATCTGTTCTTTCATCCCATCTATTTCTGCCCTAAGCTCTTGATTGCCTAGGTCTTGGGGTGGATTGCCTTGATCCGGGATATCTTGAGGTGGATTGTCCTGGTTTTCTTCCATGTTTCTGGCCTGAGAACGAGTCCAGTAGCGATGTTGACGCACCAGCTTGTCTTTTACTCTCTGTTGGTGGGACACATGTTATGAGTATATGTATGAGTATATGGATGGATGAAAATGCGAATGATGCATGTGTGCATGAGTCTTATTGTTTTAGGTCGGGAATTGCAAGCGCATCCTGATTTGTCATAAGTACACAAATTAAAGTTCCACAATATTTTCAAGATAAAGGATCAGCATGTGAGACAAACAAACTTCATTGACGGAGGAAAGTACAACATTTTGGAAATAAAACTTCGAAAAGAAAAGTACAATGTTCTTTAAATTTCACTCAAATACATATGGCTTTCATTTTTCCACTCCTCCCTCTTTTTCTACTAGTAGCGCTGCCAGCCTTCTCCCGGAGTTCGGCAATCAGAACCTCGCAAAACTCCATGAATTCGGAAACTTGGACCGGGGTGTTGAACGGGTGCATTGCCGCGTTAGCCTCCTTCAGACGTTTGGGGATTCCTATGATGGCTTGATCGGCCAGCCATGCCAGCTTTGAGAATCTGTCTTTCCAGTATAAGCTTTCGTTCTTCAACTCTATGAAGACTTCATGGTTTTCTATCTTGCGGACCAACTCCACAAAGCGGTTCTCCCAATAGATGCTTTCTGTCTTCAGCTGGTGGTAGACCTCCTCTTGATATCTGATATGGTCGTTCAGCTCATCAGATTTTTCATGCTCCCTTCTTAAGGCTTGCTGGTATTCTAGGAGTATCTCTTCAATGGTATCTTTATCCTGCTTGATACTTTTCACTTGCTCTTCAAACTCGGCTGCCATCATCCGGGACTCTCTCTTTGATACCATTAGCAGGCTCTGTGCGGTCTTTTCAGCCATCATTGATTCTTCCCATAACTTTCTCCACTTGTATGTATCATCGATGGCTTGGTCCATTTTCAGGTTGCAACGTTTTATTTCCTCTTTCGCTCCTCTTAGGTACTTTTGAACCTCTAGTTTGTTCTTTTGTTCGATCTTGAGCTGCTTGTGGCTGTCTTCAATGGCCACTGACTTACTTGCGTTCTCTTCCTCCAACTTCTGGTTCTTTAGGAGCACTTTCTCTAACTCTGCCTGCAAGCCCTTCTTTTCTTCCTCGGCTTTTGACAATGCCATTTTAAGCTTATCTAAATCTTCAACAGTGGGAAGGGTAGGTTCAGGTATTTCTTCCTCAACCCATAGTGCACTTTGGTAAGGCAATCGGGTGTCTTGGATCCTCTTTTGGAGCCATTGGCGAAAGGTGGTTTCCTTATCGCCACTCTTCTTAGTAAGCTCTTGTCCCTTGCGGACGACCATATCCCACGCTTGAGAAATCTTCCGGAGCATGTCAACCTCTTTTGGGCTTCCTTCATGGAGGTAAAAAGGGATTAACATGTCTTCGGTGGGCGGATTTCGCATGGGGTACCCCAGCTGTCTTAGAGTTAGAGAAGGATTGTAATTTATGCATCCTCTTGTCCCCATGAGCGGGACGTTTTGAAAGCTTCCACATTGAAAAAGTACTGTGGGCCTCTCTTTCCACCATGATGGGTGCCAACGAACCTTATATTCATGAAGGCCCCCCAGCACTTGCAACCATTCACCAGTGTTCATTGTCTTCACATCACACCCTCTGGCGTCTTCAATTGGGCCTTCTACTCTGACTTTGTTAACGAAAGCATGGGTGAGAAGCCAAACATACAAGGCGTGCAGGCAGCAGGATATCCTCTTTCCCTTTAGCTCACTATAATGAGTGAAAGTACAGTAAGTGTCTGCAAGCATGGCTGGAATCGGATCCTTGAAGGATAAGAAGACGCCAATAGCTGTTGTGTCCACATATCTTTCAAGGCGTGGAAATAGGACAATGCCGAAGATAGTCAAAGCTAACACCTGCTTAAAAGGACCCCAATTTCTAGCGTCGGCGAAGAATTTCATTTGGTCTTCCAGATACTCTTGTGGGAATCCTGCAATGCCATTTCGATTTTTCTTCCGGAGCTTCAAGTTCTCTTTGCTGGTTTGTAACATTGAGGCGAGCTTCTCATCTGTGTAGTATTGTCCCTGATACTGGTAGGGTCCCTTGTATTGTTGAGGAAAGCCGAAGATCTGTGTATATTCTTCCAGGGTAGGTGCCATCTGGAAATTTTTGAAAGTGAAGCATCTTAATGAAGAGTCGTAGAACTGGCTCAAGGCGGCAATGGCATCCGTTTGTACGTCCAATTGTAGTAACATAATAATCTTCCCATACACCCTATCAAAAGACCTGCGCTCGATGGGCGGCAATCGACCAGCACATTCCCTTAGACTTGTCAGATTAGGCTGCTTCACTATAGGGTAGTTCAGAGTTTGGGTTGCTTCACAGTTTGATCCCATATTGCCTTGCTTATGACAAAACTTTCGAACCTCTTACAATTCCCGGCAAACCTAAATGAGATGAATAACATGCAATGTGAGGATTTTTTTGTATTTTTTTGTGAAATAATGATGATGTATGATGAATTAACGAAAGACGTTACATGCGTTAATAAAAGCATATTTTGGTGATTCGAATTTTGAGAAACATTAACCATGTCACATAAAATATATGTAAAGGAAAAAAGAATAAATGGTGTTCATTATTTGATTTTTTTTGAAAGATAAAAAGTTTTTGCGATGATGCAACAGGTAGGTGAATTGCTTTTGTGTCCTAAACAGGTTATGTCTTACATATAGGTCACGGTCTAGGGTCACTTATGTGATCAACCTCTCAGGTAGTTCTATTTACTTCCTCACAAAGGTTTCCAGAGCTAAAATCCCTTTCACGATATGACCCACAACGATAGCGAGCTACCTGGTGTGGGATGCCGCGAAAGAGCATACTCTGGTTGAGATTTTCATGAGAGTCAGACAGATAAATCCAGAATGACTGTCACTAATCATCTCCGCTCGTCCTAAGTTATTTTTCAGACCCGGGTATAGGGCCCCACTCAGAAGTGTGTGAATAAATAGGTGTAGGTGATGTGTGTGATATAAGCAACCTAAACTACCCAAACTGCAAAAGAGCAAACAGATAGCAATATAAAAGTCTTCTACCCTAAGGTTTGCAAGAAAACAAATAGCAGAATAAAAGTCTTCTACCCTAAGATTCAATATGCGAATATAAAAACTAAGGGTAAATAAAGTACTAAACTAATAATTTACACATTTAATTAAATTAGGCTTGACCCTCTAAAAAAAAGTCCCCAGCGGAGTCGCCAGCTGTAGCGACCGAAGAATCCGGAGGAGGGATCCTTCGTTGCTTTTGAACAATGGAGCCGCCATCAATATTTATTTTTAGGAAAACATTGAAAAAACCTTTGTTTTTGGGTTCGGGGGTCGATTAAGTGCGGGGAAGGTACAAGCACCCCGCAACATCCTAAAAAGGTTACCTTTTAATTTAATGTGTAGAAAAAGTAGCTTAAAGAAAACACTTTAATTTACCCTTTTTTGTTATTTGCAAAAAAAACGGAAAAGAAGACTTAATAAAAATTTTAGTTTTTGCGCTCGACGGGAGTGGGCCCCCGCTCCTACGTATCTCCGGGTGCGATGGAGAAATCAAAGCTACGTAGTTCTTGGGTAGAAAATATTTGTGTGTTGGTATTTTTTATTTTTTTTTGAAAAGTTTGGGAAAACTAGAGACCGTTCATGGTGACCAAACAGATAAATCCAGAGTGGTCGTCATTAATGGCTTATTCGGAAAAGAATGTATTTATAGCGTTCAAACAAGCCAGGCCCAGAGTGACCGCTATAGACAACCTATTTTTTGCGCGAATTCGATTTTTCGAAAGAAGAAAAAAAAAGAACGGTTCGGAAGCATCACGTTGTGAAAAAAAGCGGAGTAAGTGATAAAAGGGGGGTGCAAATAATAAAGTAGTTGTATTAAAAAGGGAGGTGTGAATAGCGTTTTGACGCTAGAAAAAAAAGTGTCACCGGGGGTGCAAATAGCGTTTTGACGCTAAAAGAAAATGGTTGCCGGGGGTGTAAATAGCGTTTTGACGCTAAAAAAAACGATTGGCGGGTCTATTACCTTTTTTACTATTCTACCCTAGAGCACGTGGTTCTTGAAACGCTTTTCCTCAAAAAAAAACCTAGACTAAACAAGTGGTATTTTGAAAGCGGATTATGGAGAAAAATTCTTTTGTTGTTTTTTTTTTGTTGTCATAGTTATTATCTAAATAAAAGGGGGCCTTTTTACTTTTTTTTTGAAAAAGATTTTTGTTATTATGTTATTTTTTTTAGAAAAGAGTAGTGACACTAGTAACCATTTATTTTTAAAAAAAATATTTTTTAGTATTTGAAAAAAAGCTTTATTTAAATCCGAAAATAAAAAAGGAACACATTTTTTTATCACTTTTTTTTTATCCGAAAAATAGTAATTGTTAAAAAAAAACAACATATCTTTTTTTATCATTTTTTAAAATCCAAAAATTAGAATAATTTATTTAAAAAAAGCACAACATTTTTTATTTATTTTTTTTTTAGACCGAAAATATTAGTACCTAAATAAAAAGGAACACACATTTTTTTGGTTTATTTTAAATCCGAAAATAGTAACCATTTTTTAAAAAACAACATATTTTTTTTTAGCACTTTTTTAGTCCGAAACTTAGTAACCATTTTTTAAAAAAACAACATATTTTTTTTAGCACTTTTTTAGTCCGAAAATTGCAACATAAAAAAAACAATAATAACAACATATATATCTATAAAAACAGCAACTAAACTAAAAAAAAGCAATAATATGTTCAAGGAAGAAAAAGAAAAAACAACCAATATTTATAAAAACAGTATCTAATATTTATAAGAAAGACAATAACTAATGTTTATAAAAAAAACAGCAACTAATATAAACATGACAACAACAAAAATAAAAACAGTAACTAATATTTTTTTTTTAAAAAAAACGAAAAAAACGTGAACAACACTAATTAAAATACAATGGCAATGACAATATGAACAAAATTACAATAACTAAAAATAAAAAAAAGCAACAATACTACAAATTATTACATTTTTGTACCTTGAACAAATCCAAGCTTTCTTCTTCGGATCTCTTCAATACAACAAAATTTTAAACTAAAAAATCTAGGAAGGAAGAAAAGAAGGGGAAGAAAATTTTTCTAAAAGAAACTCTAAAAAATTTCTTTCTTTCTTCGAAACCCTAGTTTTTTCAGAAAACTTTCCCCTTTTTTTCTAAGAGTGAAAACCGTCCCCTCTCCTCTAAGTGGGGAACCCTATTTATACAAGAGAAAAAAAAACAAGCTTCTTCCATCTTCTGCTCCACTTCAACCACTCTTGGATAGTGATGATGATCTTTTTTGATATGATGGAGGTTTGGGGGGAGTTGTTGAAATAAAAAAAGAAGACATGTGAGATGTGGGGGAGGTGATGGCCGAATTTGTGTGAGGGGGAAGTGCCAAGTGTGAGTGGGGGAGTGATGAGGAAGATGAAGTGTGATGATGATTTTTTTGATATGATGGAGGTTTGGGGGGAGTTGTTGAAGGGGAAAAAAGAAAAAGAATTTGTGAGAGGAGGGGAG
Organism: Astragalus membranaceus; assembly: GCA_039519185.1. Lineage (NCBI taxonomy): Eukaryota > Viridiplantae > Streptophyta > Magnoliopsida > Fabales > Fabaceae > Astragalus > Astragalus membranaceus. The sequence continues at coordinate 79,648,385 of CM076847.1, forward strand.
AGGAGAGAGCCGTAGGTATGTGGTGAGGAGAGGAAAGTTGAGTGTTGTGTTGTTTTAGGGTTGAGTGTGAGGGGAAGAAAGAGAGAAAGGAAGGTTGAGTGTGAGAGAGAGAGAGTGGGGTCGAATGGGGGAAGGGGTAAGGAGAGAGGGAGGAGGCGTATGGAGTGAGAGAAAAGAGAGAGGGAGTGATGGGAAGGGTGGAGTGTATGGGGAAGTGGATGTGGGGAAGTGGGATTGAGAGTTCCAAGGAGGGAAAGAGAGGGGGTAGGTCGAATATGGGGGGGAAAAAGAGGAGTGTATGTGGCTTGATTTTGGGGTTAGGGGGGGATGGTTAAAAAAGAAAAATTATTTTTATTTTTTTTATTTTTTAAAAAGGTGGCCGAATTTGAGGGTTTTGGGGGGAGAAAAATTAGGGTTTTGGTGAGTTGGGTTGAGTCATGGGTTGGATATGGGTCATGGGTTGGGTGGAGGAGTGTGAGGGTGAATTGGGCTAGGGTTTAGGAATTGGGTTGGGTTTTAGATGGCCCAATCCAATTGCACCTCCATTCTTTTTTTTTACAAACCCCCCTTATTTCCTCTTTGGCTTATTTTTTGTTTCTTTACTTCTAAAAAAATATTTTCTTGTGTTAAAAAAAAACTTGTGACAAAAAAAATAATGACATAAAAAAAATATTATTTTTATCAAAAGTAAATAAAATTTTCTCATTTTGGTTAGGACAAAATTAGGGTATTACACCGTTCATTAAATTGATCTATATTTGTAAAACAGTTGCATTACCTTATTATAGCAACCAGAAATTAATGTTTGATTTTCATTCAATAGACAATTTAAAATAACTTTTTAAGAGAAACACCAACAAGAGAGAGAAGATTCTTGGTTACACTCATTAGCCACTGAGTTCAACATCTCCATGACATGCTATTTAATTCCGATTCATGATTCCAATCCCCCGCGTTTTCATCTCAGATGGTTTACTCGTCTTCTTGCTTTGTGGCCACCCCACATTAGCAGCTGCACACTACACATGGTTTAGTCAACACCAATATCATTCAATTTCTCACATTATCTGGTGTTTTAACTGCTACAAAAATCACAAACTTGCAAAACAGTGAAGCTCTTGAGGAGGAGAATGGATTTTATATTGAATTGGATCTCCCTGCTGACCTTATTATTCAATTAAACTCTCATGATGATACATCACTCATTTCTGGAGCATTGAAGGGTGCTTCCATAATTGATATCAAGACGACTCGAGATAACTTACTTGTATGTAATTAATTCCTAATCTCCACTCTTCCTTGTTTATTATTTAGATTTAGATTAGAATAAACATGAATGACATCTTATTCTTTCTTAGTTGAGTCTTTTGAGCAATTTATGCATGCACATTTGAAGCTTATTATTATTATTATTATTATTATTATTATTATTATTATTATTATTATTATTATTATTATTATTATTATTATTATTATTATTATTATTATTTCTCCTAGGTTGTTGTCACGTCTGAAAAAAATGTGACAGACATAGAGCCACAACTTAATGTAATAGTTAAGTGTCCTAGAAATGGGTTAAGTGTTTCGGGGATTGCTCCTCCTGACTCAGGATTTGACTTCTACAGCCGATACTTCTGCCCAAAATTTGGAGTCAATGAGGTAAGTGGCTGTAAACTATGACTAAACTGTTCCTCGGATTGCATTGTTAATGTCTCCTTATTTAAGAGTTGAATACAGAAAGTTTAAGCATGGTTAGGTTCAGATTTAGATTAGGTTTTCTACAAAGAAAAGGAGTACATCTTGTAAGAGACAATTAGAGTGGCAATTTTGAATTCAAAAGAGCAAGATGTTGCAAGAATGATTATACATTTAGCCTCTTGGGTTTGTGGATGATCTCCTCCTCAATCGAGGTAGACTTTGTTTTAGCAACGACAGGGGGCGGACTTCTTCAACTATACACCTTGATCTTCTTTTGAAGACCGGAGGCTCTCCGTCTTCCTCTTCATCACTCAAAGTAACGACTTGTACCATTTGAGCAGTGTCATAAGAAAGGGACTTGTTTGCTTCAATATCATATTGGAAAAAAGGTGAAAGACCCGAGTTACTTAGTCGAGTGGGATACTCACCGGGAGGAGACACAGTTTCGGTGTTTGCCTTCACCCGAGCTAGGGACCTTTGGCCTCTTTGCTTGGTTTCCTTTTGGGGAACCTTCTTGGTAGTCGAGTCAGTGGCATGAAGAACATTGGCTGCGCTCGATGCTTGAGGTAGAGCACGAATAGCCAATTGATACCGCTGGCTAGTGTATTGGGCTGCATAAGTGTCTAAAGCTTGAGGAAAGACAAACTCTTTAATTTTCGTGTATTGGTCCGTTTTGGTCCCTCATCTTTCATTTTCGTTTCATTTTGGTCCCTCACGTTAGTTTTGACTAAAATTAATATTATTTAATTCAATTAAAACATTAAAACAATTAATTCAATTAAAATAATTAAAAAAATAAAACATAACCCCCCCCCACCGTCCACCACCACCCACCACCGTCAACCACCACCTCCCAAACCCAGATCTGCGCAGAGGAGAGAGAGAGAACGAAATCTTCGTTTGGGGAGAGAAAGGAAGAGAACGAAAACGGGAATGAAGGAAGAGGAAGAAGTGAACGCGGTGGCGTGAGGAGAGAGAGAGAGAGAGAGAGAGAGAGAGAGAGAGAGAGAGAGAGAGAGAGAGAGAGAGAGAGAGAGAGAGAACGAAATCTTTGTTTGGGGAGACGATCGGTGAGGGGGGACGATCGGTGAGAGGGAGGGGTTCACGGTGGGGGGGAGGAAGAAAGAAGGGGGAGGATCGGTGAGGGGGGGTTCACGGTGGGGGGAGGAAGAAAGAAGGGGGAGGATCGGTGAGGGGGGGTTCACGGTGGGGGGGAGGAAGAAAGAAGGGGGAGGATCTGTGAGGGGGAGGAAGAAAGAAGGGGGAGGATCGGTTAGGGGGGGTTCACGGTGAGGGGGAGGGGGGGACGATCGGTGAGGGGGGGTTCACGGTGAGGGGGAGGGGGGACGATCGGTGAGGGGGGTTCACGGTGGGGGGAGGGGTGGTGGTTGTTGGTGGCTCACGGTGGGGGGGGGGGGGAGGGGTTCACGGTGGGGGACCAAAATATTGTTTTAATTGTTTTAAAATAATTTTGTTTTAATTGTTTTAATGTTTTAATTGAATTAAATAATAACGTGGGGGACCAAAATGAAACGAAAATGAAACATAAAGGACCAAAACGGACAAAAAAAAAGATAAAGGACCAAAGTGAAACGAAAATGAAAGATAAAGGACCAAAACGGACCAAAAAAAAGATAAAGGACCAAAGTGAAATCTGGAGCAAAGATAAAGGACCAAAAGTACTATTTAGCCTATCTTTTAATGCTTTTAAGCAAGCATTCATAAAAGAAAAACAAACATATACATTAACTTGTACGAGTATCTAACACTGCAACCAGAAATTAATGTTTAATCATCATTCAATAAACAATTTAAAATAACTTTTTAAGAGAAACACAAACAAGATACTCTATCACACTCTTTGTAGTAGTTTATATGGTTCCCTTTTGCACACATGATGATTTAGTGAGATTCACTCAAATTTCAATGAATGTATCGAAAAACATGCATGCGAGTGTGTACCTCTTAGGTTCCACATAAACGAAAGTAGAAAAACCACATAACAATGAAGGAGAAGAGAATTGAATCACATCTCGACAAAATTACAAAAAGCCACAGCCCACAGAGCTATGCTCAATTTTCGATATATAGGTTTACAAGATTGCTCAATCCTCCCTATATAGCCCTCTAATCTAACTCACCTACTACCTATCCCCAATTAGGTAGCTCAGTTTGTGTGCTAAGGAATACCCCGAAGGAGTGAACCAAAGGAAGCTGGATGAGTTCAAACTCGGAAAACTATCATTCCTCCACTAACATTGCCTATAAAAACAAAAAACTCTCCTACAACCTAACCGAAACTGTTATGACCTGTTCCCCAACCCAACGACTAACAGAAACAGTTATTTAAGTGAAACAAATATGGACACTACTGATGATACAGTTTCGTCGTGTGTAGACACGTCAGACGCATTCACGACGACAGAGGTATAGGTAGTTAATTTTTTTACGAATGTTGAAAGTAGTATTTATTATAATTAATTAAAAATGATCTATTTTGTAGATATTTTCCACACGTGACGATCTTGTATGTTGGGTTAGAGAGTTTGGAAAAGCCAATGGAGTAGTTTTCATCATGAGATCAGATACAACAACCGGTAAAAGATGCAGGAGAAATAAAGTAATTTTTGGTTGCGAAAAGAGTATAAATTACACTCAAGGAGAGACTGATTGTTGAAGTGTGAGTTCTTCAAAGAAGGGTAATTGTTCTTTCAAGCTGAGAGCTACAATTTTGTCAACTTCCCCTAACAGTCCAGGAGCAGATACCAACCCCAAACTTAAATATTTGCTTTTCCTCAAGCAAACTTAATGCAAAACAAGGGTTGGAATAAGATTACTAGATGTGACTCCAGTGTCCACAATCATAACTAGCTCAAAATCAATTAACTTTTCAGTGTTGTCAATGAGTGACCTAACATGCTTTTTTGTATCCTAAAACCAGCAATTCAAACTCCCCAATTTAGAATCTCAAGCAACACATCATACAATCATCAATTGTGCTCATTTTCACTCAAGTTCCTCACACGAGTGTTTCTCTCTCACACAAGTGTTTGTAGGGTAATACACTCAATCACATCACAAGCAACACACTACCATAGGCTTGACATAATTCTACAACAAGCAATCACACACAAATACCACACACATCATGAGGACTTATTTAAGGCTGTAATGGGGCTTGGGTAAGGAAGAATAAATTTTGGAATCTAAGCTTTCTTGATTGGAATTGAAAGATGTCATTTTCACTTACGAACCTTTCCTACTGTTACCAACTTCACCAAAGAGTTTCCCACACAACAAAATTGAGCTTGTTATTTTTTTTCTATATGGTTTGATTTGATTTGATTTTGATTTTTTTTCTTTTTTTTTTCTTTCCTCTTTTTTTTCTTTTTTTTGAAAGCAAATAATATACTACTTTTGGTATACCACCCCAAACTTGAACAATTGCTTGTCCTCAAGCAACCCGAAACTTAATTTTGAGCTTCAAGTTCAATTGTGACTGTGGGACACTTGGTTTTTCAGATAATGACTTGTAATGAGGGTAATACTCCAGAAAAAAATGGTCTAAGGCTCAAATGGGCTATGCAAAGGTCATAATAAAGGGTAGGCATTATCTGAAAAACCAAGTGAGTATAGAGTTAGATGTGACACTCTTCAGAACTTGACTTAGTTCTTTGACACTTAACAAGAACCTTAAAGAAATCTAAAAGAAAGAGATAGAGTTAGAAATTTTCCTGTTTTCCCTATATTGTAACTAGCTCATTGATACCATGTTGGATTTTCTAACATTTAAATTGATTTTACTATATAGGCTGCAAAATCAATGTTCAGGGGGTGCAAGTATCACAACATCCAGCTACTGGCCCAGCCCACCACTTGACTTACCTGCTTTACAAACAAACAATATGGAAGCGGGTTATTGCGCGCCCGAACCCGTTTTCTCTGGAGCAGCACGCGGATCCCTCTTGACCCGCTCCACAGCCCGTCTTATAAAATGGCAAACCCTAGCACTGTTGCCAGAAAATCAAGACTCCCGCTCTCGCTTCTTCCACATCGTTTCCTCTTCTTCTTTAACCTAGCTTCTCTCTGCTAGGGTTCCTTCTTTTTTCACTGATTTACACGAATTGAAGGACGATTCTTCTTCAAATCTTCCACACGAAGGCTCAGGCAAAGGTAAGGATCGAAACCCCTCTATTTTCGCTTTCAATTTCTTTCTGTTTTAATCTTCTCTTCTTCACCAAAACACTGATTCAGTGTTCTTCGTTGTTGTTGTATGTACGAAACTCACAACACGATGAACGATTCACACAAACTCCTACACGCGAAGGTATACTTTCCTCAGGCCCTTTGTGTATTTGCTGTTTTGTGTTGATTTCCTCTATCAAAACCCTAATCTGTGAATCTGGCTGTTTCTCTTCTGGTTTCCTGCTTTGTATGTACCAAGGTGATGATGAAGTGCTGAGAGAAGACTCAACCAGAAGGCGAATGTTGAACGAACTCTTCAGTGAACACAACAAAAGGTACAGATTCACCACTTGTGACTTTGTTTGCTTGCTTTCGATTCTGTTTCTGAATTTAATTCCTGTTGTTTGTTGATTCCATGAACTGTGATGGTGTTCTTGATGAACACACGCGACACCACTCAGCTATGGGTCTTCTCTCAATACCACACAAGGTAAATCCTTCTTCTTATACTGGTTTTCCTTTTGCTTCTCTGTTTCAGTCACAGAAACAAACAGTATGCTAATCCTTTTCTTTTTCTTGTTGTGAGGTCTCCAACCACCTGTTGAAGATGAACTCAACAACCCAGAAACTCAAAGGAGGATAACTGTGTTGAGAGCAAGACTTGAAGAACAGAAGTATATGAAAAACTAAAATGCAATGTAAAACTTTATTTCTCTGTGTGTTAATTCAGTGTATGTACATGTATATTTATAGCATTCTCTGGGAATAAAACTAGCTGTTAGCTTAGAGTTTGTTGTAGCTTAACAAACTCAGTTTGACAAACTAGTTAGTTAGAAAATAACTTTGATACAGCTGTAAAGAAACAAACTGTAACCAGGACCTTATTTACACAACTTCCAACGGCTATTTTCTGTTTGAAAAATAGCTGTTAGAGTTTTTAGAGTTTTTACTTAAAAAAGCCAATACCCTTCCTTAATCTAAACCCTAAAAACTAGAACCCTTCCTTAAGCATAGTAAGGAGTTAGGCTTAGAGACAGATTCTAATACCAGGACAACCCCTTGTTAGGCATTAATCAATGATGATCTGGGACAAGCCCCCAGATGTTAGCTTTCAACCTAGCTGTCTCCTAAGCTTAGTTAAAACTTTACCTTTTAGGGCCTTTAGTAAAAAATCAGCCACCTGCTCTTTAGTTGAGCAGTGGTTCAGTGCTTCTAGCCAAGCTGCTTGAGTGGCAGTTTTGAAACTCGGAGAGCATTCTGCAATGTTGCTGGCAGAACTGCCATCTGCCTTGTCAATCCTTGCTAGGACTCCCTTTGCACATTTTAGTTGTTGTAGAGTAGAGCTTTTAGGTGTCCTTAAGAAATCTAGTCCATAGACATCACATAGAGTCCCTAAGTCTTCATCAATGGAGTTTAACTCCTCAATTGTAGCCCTTCTCAGCCCTTCTAGGGTTTCATAGTAGTCAAATGCTTCTGAATCTGTCAGCCTTTGTCCCTTAGTCAGTACTTGACCAATAGGTTCTGAAATTTGCTTGACAGATTCCTTATAGTGAGAAATTCCATCTGCTTGCTGTTGTACAGCTTCCTCAGTGTCAAGTTTCCTCATCATAAGGTCTTTAGTGCTCCTTTACTCCTTAGGACAGCCTCCTTGTCTTTCAGTCATTTCCTGAAACAGTTTAAAACACACCAAAGTTTCTCCTTTGGTTTTGATTAGATAGACCCATAGTTTTGAGTACTCATCTACACACGTTAGAACATAACTAATACCACATAATATCAACACATTAAATGGTCTACACATAGATGAATATGCAGCATACAATCTGTTATTCAATTCAGATTTCAGCCTTTCCAAAGGCTGTTTTCCTAGCACACAAATAGTGCCAGGTCCCATAGGTCTTTCAATTTTAGTAGCCACAGAAACTTCCTTAGTTTCCGTCTTAGGTTCAGTCACAGAACTCACAAGTTCTAAATTTACACATTTAGAAATCACAATTTCTGAAATCACAGTTTCAGAGTTCACAGAAACTACTTTAGTTTCTGTTTCAGCTTTAGAACACACAAAAACTACCTTAGTTTCAGTTTCTGGTTCAGTTTTAGCCACAGAAACTTCCTTAGTTTCTGTTTCTTCTAATTCACCAATGATCTCAGAAACTTCCTTAGTTTCTATCTCCACTAGTTCATCAATAATCATGCTAAAAGCTACAGGATCAGATTCTGAATCTGAATCTTCTTTAGCCACATTGGCTTCAGATTCAGCTTCTTTGGACTTAAAGTCCTTTCTAGTAAGGCATTCAGTAGCATAGTGCCCATACTTATCGCATCTGTAGCATTGCACTTTAGACTTATCTTTGCCTTTAGATGCATTGCTATTTCCCTTATTGAAATCAGATTTAGGGTTAGATTTACCTGCCTTACCTTTAGACCAATTAGGCTTACCTGATTGGCTGCTGTCTGTGGCTCCTTTCTTACCCTTAGCTTTGGTGAATAATGCTTGGTCATCTTCTTCTTCACCTTCTAGCAGATTGATCCTTAGCTCATTTGCTTCAAGCTTTGCTTGAAGCTCCTCCACTTTAAAGTCATCTGGTAAAGTTGTATCTTCAATACTGTTGACTACCCAGCCAAACTTCTTAGTCAAGGACCTTTGGACTTTCTTACAGATCACCTTTTCTGTAAGAGTTTCCCCATACATTGTCATAGTATTAGTGATCTTCTTTAACCTTATAAAGAAGCCAGAAATACACTCCCCTTCCTTCATCCTTAGTGTTTCATATTGAGCTCTTAGAGCCTGCAACTTCTCTTCTTTGATAGAATCAGCCCCTGTGTAGTATTGTTCTAAGGCTTCCCAGGTAGCCTTAGAAGTCTCTAGATTCCTTATCCTATCAAAGTTGGTTTCATCACATCCTTGATGAATGAGATACATAGCTTTGAAATCCTTTTGCTCATTTTCATTGAAGGTGTTGGTTTGGGAAGGAGTAGGATTTTCAGGCAATGGCTCAAAGCCATCTTTGACTATTCTCAAGACCCCATGACAGCCAAGAACTGTCTTCATCTGAATGCACAATCTGTCATAGTTTTTCCCATCCAATTTAGGGACTTGTGTGTTTAAACCCGTACTTGTCTTCTTACAAACTGAAACTTTAAACACTAAAACAATTAGTCACTGCTGCTGCACAGTTTCACACTGTGCAGGCTTAAAATAGGAAAGATTTAAAGAAAAAAACTCACACAGCCACTTGCTGTTTTACAGAAATTTTTCTTTGACACTTAACAAGAACCTTAAAGAAATCTAAAAGAAAGAGATAGAATTAGAAATTTTCCTGTTTTCCCTGGATTGTAACTAGCTCATTGATACCATGTTGGATTTTCTAACATTTAAATTGATTTTACTCTGCAGGCTGCAAAATCAATGTTCAGGGGGTGCAAGTATCACAATATCCAGCTATTGGCCCAGCCCACCACTTGACTTACCTGCTTTACAAACAAACAATACGGAAGCGGGTTTTTGCGCGCCCGAACCCGTTTTCTCTAGAGCAGCACGCGGATCCCTCTTGACCCGCTCCACAACCCGTCTTATAAAATGGCAAACCCTAGCACTGTTGCCAGAAAATCAAGACTCACGCTCTCTCTTCTTTCACGCCGTTTCCTCTTTTTCTTTAACCTAGCTTCTCTCTTCTAGGGTTCCTTCTTTCTTCACTGATTTACACGAACTGAAGGACGATTCTTCTTCACATCTTCCACACGAAGGCTCAGGCAAAGGTAAGGATCGAAACCCCTCTATTTTCGCTTTCAATTTCTTTCTGTTTTAATCTTCTCTTCTTCACCAAAACACTGATTCAATGTTCTTCTTTGATGTTGTATGTACGAAACTCACAACACGATGAACGATTCACACAAACTCCTACACGCGAAGGTATACTTTCTCAGGCCCTTTGTGTATTTGCTGTTTGGTGTTGATTTCCTCTATCAAAACCCTAATCTGTGAATCTGGCTGTTTCTCTTCTGGTTTCCTGCTTTGTATGTACCAAGGTTATGATGAATTGCTGAGAGAAGACTCAACCAGAAGGCGAATGTTGAACGAACTCTTCAGTGAACACAAGAAAGGCACAGATTCACCACTTGTAACTTTGTTTGCTTTCTTTCGATTCTGTTTCTGAATTTAATTCCTGTTGTTTGTTGATTGCATGAACTGTGATGGTGTTCTTGATGAACACACGCGACACCACTCAGCTATGGGTCTTCTCTCAAGACCACACAAGGTAAATCCTTCTTCTTATACTGGTTTTCCTTTTGCTTCTCTGTTTCAGTCACAGAAACAAACAGTATGCTAATCCTTTTCTTTTTCTTGTTGTGAGGTCTCCAACCACCTGTTGAAGATGAACTCAACAACCCAGAAACTCAAAGGAGGATAACTGTGTTGAGAGCAAGACTTGAAGAACAGAAGTATATGAAAAACTAAAATGCAATGTAAAACTTTATTTCTCTGTGTGTTAATTCAGTGTATGTACATGTATATTTATAGCATTCTCTGGGAATAAAACTAGCTGTTAGCTTAGAGTTTGTTGTAGCTTAACAAACTCAGTTTGACAAACTAGTTAGTTAGAAAATAACTTTGATACAGCTGTAAAGAAACAAACTGTAACCAGGACCTTATTTACACAACTTCCAACGGCTATTTTCTGTTTGAAAAATAGCTGTTAGAGTTTTTAGAGTTTTTACTTAAAAAAGCCAATACCCTTCCTTAATCTAAACCCTAAAAACTAGAACCCTTCCTTAAGCATAGTAAGGAGTTAGGCTTAGAGACAGATTCTAATACCAGGACAACCCCTTGTTAGGCATTAATCAATGATGATCTGGGACAAGCCCCCAGATGTTAGCTTTCAACCTAGCTGTCTCCTAAGCTTAGTTAAAACTTTACCTTTTAGGGCCTTTAGTAAAAAACAGCCACCTGCTCTTTAGTTGAGCAGTGGTTCAGTGCTTCTAGCCAAGCTGCTTGAGTGGCAGTTTTGAAACTCGGAGAGCATTCTGCAATGTTGCTGGCAGAACTGCCATCTGCCTTGTCAATCCTTGCTAGGACTCCCTTTGCACATTTTAGTTGTTGTAGAGTAGAGCTTTTAGGTGTCCTTAAGAACTCTAGTCCATAGACATCACATAGAGTCCCTAAGTCTTCATCAATGGAGTTTAACTCCTCAATTGTAGCCCTTCTCAGCCCTTCTAGGGTTTCATAGTAGTCAAATGCTTCTGAATCTGTCAGCCTTTGTCCCTTAGCCAGTACTTGACCAATAGGTTGTGGTTAAAGAAAAAATTGTGCATTGAGTTTGAGGTTGCGAACAATAGTTATAAAAAACTAGACATTTTATTTAAAACAAATGAAATGATTTAAATTACAAAAATTAAATATGATTAAATAAAAGTTGGATAAGTTGTTGGACTCAAAGTGGTGGGGTTCTTAAGAGCTTCATATTTTACTATAATTTTTTCTTTTGCTTAAAAATTTTACATCACATTACACAATTCTCAATTTTTGTTTCCACTACAAAATTTTACTTGACATTCAATTCTCAATTTTTATGAATCATTTTTATTCTTTTACTTTCAAATATAAAAAATAATTTTTGCCATCAAACTAATTATTATATTTACCCGTGCATATGTTTTGTTTTGTATTTAAGGTTGAGCGGCAACAAGGGTGGCAACGGGGAGCAGCAACTAGAGCGGCAACAGGAGAGGAAATGGGGAGCGGCAATGTGAGCAGCAACGAGAGTGGCAACGGAAGCGACAACAGGAGCGGCAACGAGGGCGACAACGAGGCCAACGATAACAGCGGTTGCAACGTGGGTAGGTTCACTTAATTAAGTAATGTCATGCAGTTATCCTGCAGTCGGTACTTCCCGCGCACTTCAGCTCTTTTTTCTTTTTCATATCTTCAAAAACCGGTTAGGTGACAAAAAAAAGATATAATTTCATGCCAAAATACCTAAAGTAAGATCTAAGCAATGTGTTTTGGTGTACTTTATGACTATAAAAATTTAACGGTTCAAATACGCAAAGTTTGTTCCTTAATAACCTTTTGATGAAAAATAATAATAATTTCGTGACAAAATACGTAAAATTTGATAAATTGGTGTTTAGAATGATAATTAGTATTTCTGCCATGTGAAAAAAGTAATATATCATTGTTATGTATTAAGTAGGACCACAAATAAAGATATATAAACTCTTTCATTTAAATTGATATTGTCTACTTCTCACACACTCGAATCCTCTTGAAAAAAGGAAAAAAAACCTCTTGAATATAATACCCTCTTTTTTTTGACAACAGAATATAATACCCTCTAGAATTCATTAGTGCCTTTCATTTGTTTTAAATTTCGTATTTTCATTACCGGCTCTTATTTTTATTAATTTTTGTTACTATAGTAGTATAAAAAAAATAAGTAATAGGTTGTCCATACAACGAAAAGATAAATAGTAACGACTGGTCATATCTAACTATAACTTATTTCCACCGTTTGGTATGCATGTTTGCAACGACAAATTTGACACCTATGATTCATTAAAATATCCATTCGACAACCGTATCCCATACAGGTTTTGTTGTTGCATACTAACCTACAACTTTATAAAAATAAAAAAAGTCAAAATCTCTTACATTAATCTTTGTACTTTCATAAGTTTATTGAATGTCAATCTAATTTCGCTACCTTGTATTTTTTCATTTAATTTATCTATCAAGATAATTATCTTATCATTTAGTCTATCCCGTGCAATGCACAGGACTTTAGACTAGTTTAATATGAATATGAATATAACAATACCCTAGTCGTTCTCTCTTTTTTCTCTAATCTACTCTTCCCTTCTTCTTCATATGATTGAGAGGGGTGGTTTTTGGTCATACTTTTGGCCTAGAATCACCTCTCTCTTTTATTTTTCCTCTCTTTTTATTTAAATAGGTGGGTTTCCACACAGATCTAACTTTTCAACACAGAGAGCAACAATAACCCATATTCTTCAACACAAAAACAAACCCATTTTCTTCAACACAACAACAGTAACCCATGTTCGAGCTAGATCCGTGACATGCAAAAACAGAAGCAGCAAGATGCTAAGAGGTGAGAGGCGGTACGAGAATGGGGAAAAATAAACAATACAGAAGAGGTGAGAGGAAGATGAATCTGTCACCGCGAGAGAAAGAGGGTGCGGTGGGAGGTTGGGTGGAGGCGGTGGGAGGTTTGATGGAGGCGGTGGTAAAAGGAACAAGGTGAGGGTGGGTTTTGTTTCGGAGAAGAATGTTGAGGGAATGAGAAAGAAAAGAGAAAAAAGAGGGAGAATGAGAAATAATAATTTAATGAGAAGGTGATGTGATGATGAATGAATGGTCTAGGACTCGAGGGTGAGTTTCAAAGTTTTTGTTTTAGAAAGGGTGAGTTTCAAAGTTGAAAAGTCAAGAAATTATTTTTTTATTTGATATTGAGAATAAGTAGTAACTATCCCTTGATTGAGAGGTTGTGGTTAAAGAAAAAATTGTGCATTGAGTTTGAGGTTGCGAACAATAGTTATAAAAAAGGCAAAAGTGCTTTCGGGGTCCCTTATCTTTATTTAAAGTAACGAATTAGTCCTTTATGGTTTTTTTGTCCCAAATAAGTCATTTATCTTTCAAATTTTTGACACATAAATTCTTTTCCGTTAACAGTGCTGATTTATGTGTCAAAAAAAGGGATTTATGTGTTAAAAAGTTGAAACATAAATGACTGATTTGGGACAGAACAGGATTTATGTGTCAAAAATTTAAAACATAAAGGACTGATTTGGGACAAAAAAAAGATAAAGGACCAAATCGCTACTTTAAATAAAGATAAGAGAACCCGGGAGCACTTTAGCCTATAAAAAATTAGACATTTTATTTAAAACAAATGAAATGATTTAAATTACAAAAATTAAATATGATTAAATAAAAGTTGGATAAGTTGTTGGACTCAAAGTGGTGGGTTCTTAAGAGCTTCATATTTTACTATAATTTTTTCTTTTGCTTAAAAATTTTACATCACATTACACAATTCTCAATTTTTGTTTCCACTAAAAAATTTTACTTGACATTAAATTCTCAATTTTTATGAATCCTTTTTTATTCTTTTACTTTCAAATATAAAAAATAATTTTTGCCATCAAACTAATTATTATATTTACCCGTGCATATGTTTTGTTTTGTATTTAAGGTTGAGCGGCAGCGAAGAGCGACAACAAGGGTGGCAACGGAGAGCGGCAATAGGGAGCAGCAACTAGAGCGGCAACAGGAGAGGAAATGGGGAGCGGCAATGTGAGCAGCAACAAGAGTGGCAACGGAAGCGACAACAGGAGCGGCAACGAGGGCGACAACGAGGCCAACGATGACGGTGGTTGCAACGTGGGTAGGTTCACTTAAGTAATGTCATGCAGTTATTCTGCAGTCGGTACTTCCCGCGCACTTCAGCTTTTTTTCTTTTTCATATCTTCAAAAACCGGTTAGGTGACAAAAAAAGATATAATTTCATGCCAAAATACCTAAAGTAAGATCTAAGCAATGTGTTTTGGTGTACTTTATGACTAAAAAAATTTAACGGTTCAAATACGCAAAGTTTGTTCCTTAATAACCTTTTGATGAAAAATAATAATAATTTCGTGACAAAATACGTAAAATGTGATAAATTGGTGTTTAGAATGAAATGGGGGTTGACTGGGTTCACCCTGAACGCTAAGTATGATAATTAGTATTTCTGCCATGTGAAAAAAGTAATATATCATTATGTATTAAGTAGGACTACAAATAAAGATATATAAACTCTTTCGTTTAAATTGATATTGTCTACTTCTCACACACTCGATCCTCTTGAAAAAAGGAAAAAAAAACCTCTTGAATATAATACCCTCTAGAATTCATTAGTGCCTTTCATTTGTTTTAAATTTCGTATTTTCATTACCGGCTCTTATTTTTATTAATTTTTGTTACTATAGTAGTATAAAAAAAATAAGTAATAGGTTGTCCATACAACGAAAAGATAAATAGCAACGACCGGTCATATCTAACTATAACTTATTTCCACCGTTTGGTAATTACCAGTTCTATGCATGTTTGCAACGACAAATTTGACACCTATGATTCATTAAAATATCCATTCGACAACCGTATCCCATACAGGTTTTGTTGTTGCATACTAACCTACAATTTTATAAAAATAAAAAAAGTCAAAATCTCTTACATTAATCTTTGTACTTGCATAAGTTTATTGAATGTCAATCTAATTTCGTTACCTTGTATTTTTTCATTTAATTTATCTATCCAGATAATTATCTTATCATTTAGTCTATCCCGTGCAATGCACAGGACTTTAGACTAGTTTAATATGAATATGAATATAACAATACCCTTGTCGTTCTCTCTTTTTTCTCTAATCTACTCTTCTCTTCTTCTTCATATGATTGAGAGGGGTGGTTTTTGGTCATACTTTTGGCCTAGAATCACCTCTCTCTTTTATTTTTCCTCTCTTTTTATTTAAATAGGTGGGTTTCCACACAGATCTAACTTTTCGTGTGTTTTTCCTTGATTTTACCGTTTAAGTGCAACGTTGTTGTGTTCGTCGTCTTGGTGCGGTGCTGTTTGGTTTCCTGTTTTGTTACGGTATTCGTTTGATTCAGATTGACAGATAAAATTCAACCATTACAACTCAATCAATGACTTGGACATCAACATTGCAGATCCGGAGGCGTGGGTATTCAGTATTCCAATGACTTTAATTTTGTAAAAATTGTAGGCATTTTGTCGTTTTATGCTTTTAATCTGGGTGTTGTGAGTTTGTTCGCAGATTCATCATTTATGGTTTGGTTTTAGCAATTTTGAATTTGTGTTGTTATCGATGTCTCCTATCATTTTAAATGAATGAATATCTTTTTTTTGGGAAAAAATTCAATACAAACTTAGCTTTTTAATTTTCTCCTCGGTGGTACTACTGTGCTCCAAACAAGAGAACTATGGTATCTCTTCACTTTTCGATGTCACTTCTTTCTCCAATATTTCACGCTTAACAATCATATTGAGGTTGTATTCTAATTATAGTTGATCATGCTTAGATATTTCATAATGCATGCCATAAAATCAAGAATTTATGACATGAATAAATAGGGGGATTATCCATCCTCTACATATAACGCAGCTCTCCTTATTCTCTCACATGCTCAACGTACATACGTGTCCTCCTCGAATATACTCAAATGGACCGCTCCACTGTTCCTCTTCCAAAGGTACAAATTTTCACCACTCACCAATTTGTAATTGTGTTAAGCCTCTAATTAAATAGCTTTATATATGTTTATCTTTCTCTAATTTCAAATGAGTTATAATATTCCGTTGCAGATTTATACCTTCAAATCAACCTGTAAGAAATGTCAAATTATGTTGGGGGAGAAGTTATCGAAACTGGAACCTAGCACGGGTGATTAATTATTTCTCCCTTAATTATCCTTAAGCTAGCTAATTTTAATTAAAGCTTTTGTTAATTTTCTACGTAATTTTGTAGCTGTTTACACCCTCGAGGTTGTGGGTGAAGCAGGAAAATTGACTATAAAGAGCGAAATAAATCGTGAAAAAGTAGTCGAGACCACTGGACAAGAACAACTTTCATGCGAAGACCACAACACACCAACAAATGAGAAAGTGGAAACACCACCACAAATTGAAAAAGAAAATAATAATAATGCTAATGATAATGATAATAACCAAGAGCAAGTTTGCCAGAGAGTGTTCAAAGGTTTTGAAGGAATAGAGCTACACGAACTGGCTAAAACTAAAGGGTTGACACGATTGGAGTTGACTCAAAATTTGAAGATGACTTTTAGTGATAAAAAAAATGTTGATTCTGAAAAGGAGTGTGATAATAAAGAAGTCCCATCAGTACAAGGTGACCAAAATTGTTCTGGAACTAATAATGCTAATTCCCTACATGAATCAAAGGCCAAAGATGTCAACAAATCTGGGGACGATGCTGCGTCAAAAACTTGCAGAATGATGTGAGCTCATAGCTTATCCCCTAGCTAGCAATAAGTGGATGATCCTCTTCAGATTCAACTTTGTTTTACTTTTATTTGTTCTATATGTTACGGTTATTTTATGTTCTCCTTGTGCACCTGGTTTAGATACTGATCATGCCAAAATTGCATGATGTGGCGAAATAAATTGGTTTCAATAAAACAGATTTAATTTATACACATATGTATGAATGTTTTATATCATCTCATATCACTAAAAAAAAAATAGTCTACTCATAAATTTCTTATAGATCACTCCTATCATGACGCGATTAGAAAAGATCATAAGCCAATTGCTCCTACATTCTAGAGATACAACCTAAAGGGCTCACACACCATTTAAAGAACAAGTAATGTCTTGAATTGGCCCAAGCCAATTAAGAGTCACTTTCAAGAGAAGTGCTTATATTGCAAAGAAAGTCTCTAAGAGATCTAGGGCTTTTCAGATAAGATAATCTCATTGCAAGTTTTCCAGATTTCCCAAAGGACTGCATGCCAAATCATGATCAAGCTCTTCCTGTTCCAAATAGGAAGATCACCACTAAAATAGATCGAGAAGAGAGTAGGAAGATTTGGAGTGAGAACTATCACTAGACCTAGCCATTTAAACACCATATACCATAGACAAATGGAAGATTCACATCCTAGAGATACAGGTGACTCTCCGACTCCTGGTGTGAAGTACAAAACACAGGTGGTTGCATTTAAATCGGTTTATAACCCCCCCCCTCCGGAATAAGTTGTCCCGAAATGGGACCCTATTTAGGAGAAGGCGCCAAGTGAAGGCAAACCGCCTTAGACAGGGCAACACTTTTTCCACTGCTTTTCTAGTACATAACTCCCAAGTGGCAACCCCGAAGTAATTGGAAGGGAGAGTTGGGTCAGTGCAAAGCATATTTCGATTTAATCGAATAGAGACGCCCTCCTTTGATCCCGCCCAAACCCATCCTATACACAATAGAGACGGGTTGTTAATAAACTCTCCTCGATCTCAAACAAAGAAATCCCTCCTCCAAAAGAATCTCCACTCCCATGACTGTGTCTCCACTCCCTTAGGTCAGAAACTTTACCCTCCTTAAGGTTTAATATGGAAAAGAGACATGGGAAAACTTTCTTAAGTGGGCAGTAAACAAAAAAAAATCGATGCTCCATTGGCAATACTTTTTGTGACTGCATCAACAAATAAACCTCTGGTTATCTAGACCCGCAGCCCCTAACCTACAAATATCCTTCCACCATCTCATTGAGGTTTAGATTTCCCATAAGAACCCCACCCCCTACTTGGCCTTAGCTTTAAGAACTTGCATTCACAGGGAACCCATTTCATAAGCAGTCTCTAGCGCCACTTACTAATTAGGCTAAGGTTGAAATGGCAAAGATCCTTCACGCCCGGAATGCCCCTCCCCCAGACTTAGATTTATAGACTACAGACCACTTTTATGTGAATTGAGAGTGAAGCTAATTAATTTACGATGAACCTATATATAGTCACCTATTGAAATTGGGAAGTGTAGTGACTAGTGGGTTTGTTAGCACTAAATCAATTATTTTCTTTATTAAGTGGGTCTCAAGATTACACAACCGGATAACAAACAAAACCCTTTTACATATGTTATGGTGATTACATTGTTTTCTATTTACACCCCCTCTCAAAAAAGCCCAATTAGTAAGAAGCCCAATCATATTGAGAGAGTCCAATCTTCAATGGCCAAGATCAGCCCACAAGATCGGACGGCCCTAAAACGCCAACACAATCACATTCAAACTCTATAAATACCCCATTCAATGCTCATTAATGGTAAGCACTTTTTCTAACAAACACTCATTCACTCAAATACTGACTTGAGCGTCGGAGTATCATTGCAGGTACAACCTCGCCCCTCAAGATCGAACACCTCAAGATCGAACACCTCAAGATCGAACATCTCAACATCGCCTCTCAAGATCGAACCTCTCCAGGTCGAACGAAATCTTCCTCTCAAGCCCGAAGACGGAGACAGAATCAATGACAAAATATCTACTAACTGCGTAATACCGATCTCTAAGATCGGAAGCACAGTACAGAACATTGGCGACCACAGTGGGAGAAATCAATACCCTATTTTTTCCACCTTGGAACTTATTAAAATGGCACCAACGCGCCGTTCAACACCGACTAGTCTCATGGCCGAACCTGAGCTCGGCCCTCAGCAAACCCCTGAAGGCCACGTTCAGGAACTTACGAATTCGTCGCAAACACGAAGCCGACTTCCCAACACGGGACCGTCCCGAGCACATTCGGGCGCATATGAAACGAGCCTACCATCTCCTCCTCAATTACTTCCGGCCTTGACAGGCGCGGTCCAACAGCTCGTTCAGCTATTGGCTCGGCAAGAAGCGGTAAATGAAGAAAGAAACAACCGCTTCGCTAACCTCGAATCCGAAGTAGCGAGACTACAAGGTCGAAACTTTCAGGACCAGCAATCATTCGGGCAGAGCTCCCTGGAGGAACGACGCCCAACTCAAAGAAGACTTTTCCATCGATCACCCCCTCGGAGAAAGCTCAATCACCGTTCCCCCGCACGCCGTCAACGAGGAAGTGGTTCCCGTTCTCCTCTGGCTCGACAACATAATAGTCCCAACGATCTTCGCCTTTCCCCATACCCTCACCAAGGGAATGATTACCGCTCTCCATCAGCTCGACAATATGACGATCTTGATGATCCTCATTCTCCTCCACGCCGCCACCGAGGGAATGGTTCCCGTTCTCCTTTGGCACGCCAATTTGACGATCTTGAAAACTCGACCTCGTCAAGAAGACGATCAAGGAGCCGTGACAACATTCAAAACAATCAAACGCGACGATACGGACATCCTGAACCTCGTCACAGACACCAACCACCGTCACGGGCGAATCAACCTGGGCGAAAAGGTCCTTTCACAAAATCGATCGACAACTTCCGGGTTCCCCGGTACCTAGAGAAACCACCTGGAGGACTGAAGACTTATGACGGGACGGGCAACCCCGACAGGCATCTAGACCAATTCGATACAACCATGCAGTATCGAAACGTACCCATGGAAATGAAATGCCGAATATTCCATTTAACCCTGGACAAAATGGCTTCCGAATGGTTTCGGACGTTAAGGTCGAATACCATCTCCTCGTGGGACCAGTTAGCGAAACACTTCTCGGTGCACTTTGCCCATTCCAAAAGCAAACCCAAAAACAAAAATGTTTTAGCATCTATTGTCCAGAGGGGAAATGAGCCCCTGAGAGAATATATAGAGCGATTCAACATCGAGGCTCTTCAGGTTCGGCAGTTAGACGACGCTTTCCGAATCTTCTTCATGGCCCAAGGTCTGCTCCCTGGAAGCTCGTTCCGAAAGCACATCAACACCTGGGAACCTAACACCCTTCAAGAATTCCTCGAGCTATCCCAGTGCTTTATTAATGAAGAAGAAAATTCCAAAGTCGACAAAACATCGTCACATACGGAACCGTCGAAACGCCACATCGAGATCGACCCTCGTAAAAATTCGTGGAACACCGGTAAAAAGAATCGCCACCAGGTATATACCGAACTCAACGTCTCCAACGCCCAGTTACTAGGGGAATGTTGGAACGTCGAGTTCAGGGACGTCAAGCCTCCCAGGTCTTTACCTGTCCGGCCTGGGCAGAAAGCCAACAAATACTGCCGATACCACAAAAGCAATGGCCATGACACAAACCATTGCAACTCCCTAAAAGACGACATTGAAGATTTAATAAAACGGGGAAAGCTATCTTCCTATGTCAAAAGGGAGGGAGAACGACCTCACAATGTCGGAAGAGAAAGAAATGAAAATCCCAGGGAAAAAGGAAAAGAAGTAATCGACCCAGACCACGAAGAACTGGATAAAAAACGTTCGATTATCATGATGATAACCGGAGGGTTCGATCATGAAGGATCGGGAAAATCAAACGAAAAGAAAAGTAAAGAAAAGTCAAAAATAGACTAACCTCGGAACTATGTCGCAAGTTGATTATATCTGGAAATACACGGTTGTCGATCCACAGAAACCGACCTTAAAAGTACTTCGAAAAAACTCTTCAAACTCGTTCACTTTAAAGAAGCTCGGGAGCTCTCGAAGATCGGGAAATCAAAAACAAATGAACAGCAAGCAACAAATGAGGAGGTGAGACCCTTTATTTATAGCAAGGCAGATCTAATGGGCCTGGGCCGGGAAGTCGAAACGTCACATCCAACCCATAGTCCAGTAAAATCCGCACGCTGAAGAAAAAACGTCACCATCATGCGCCGCCACTACGAAGAGACACCTTGTCAGAAACAGTAAAGATGGCACTGATTCCAAGATTACACTGATTCAAAAGCAGCACTGAGTTCAAAAAACCATCTACCTCGCTCGAAAGCTCGACGGACAGTTAACATCGCTCAAGAACCCTAGTCTCGATGTAAGCTCGAGACCAAAGAAATCTCCACTCAACAAAAACAAGAGTATAAGGCAACGTCGCCCATCAAAGTCAAGATCGCTCCTCATAGCGACCAGACTTGGGGGGCAACTGTTATGGTGATTACATTGTTTTCTATTTACACCCCCTCTCCAAAAAGCCCAATTAGTAAGAAGCCCAATCATATTGAGAGAGTCCAATCTTCAATGGCCAAGATCAGCCCACAAGATCGGACGGCCCTAAAACGCCAACACAAACACATTCAAACTCTATAAATACCCCATTCAATGCTCATTAATGGTAAGCACTTTTTCTAACAAACACTCATTCACTCAAATACTGACTTGAGCGTCGGAGTATCATTGCAGGTACAACCTCGCCCCTCAAGATCGAACACCTCAAGATCGAACATCTCAACATCGCCTCTCAAGATCGAACCTCTCCAGGTCGAACGAAATCTTCCTCTCAAGCCCGAAGACGGAGACAGAATCAAGGACAAAATATCTACTAACTGCGTAATACCGATCTCTAAGATCGGAAGCACAGTACAGAACAACATAGAAACACTTGAGGGTTTGTTATCCGGTTGTAAAAGGGTTTGTTATCCACTAGTCAAGATTATTGAGACCCACTATACAAGTCTTGATAATTGACTAGTGGGTTTGCTAGCATATGTTTACATAGAAACACTTGATAATTGATGATTTTTTTTGGTTCTTGATAATTGATAATAGGAGTGCAAAAAAAATCATCAATTATCAAGATTATTGGTTCACAAGATTATTTTGACATTTCCTTTCCAAGCTCATAAAAGTGGTTTCTACTTTCTATATAATCAAAACATATGCTAGCATATTTACATTTTTAGACATTACCAAATTTTGACATTTGTCACAATTTAGGGGCAAAATAGACAATTCACCACATAAAGAAAAAATGCTACAGTATCACTACAGTGCGCTACAGTGACGTTTCTGACGTGCTACAGTATCGCTTATGTCACTCTACAATACGCTACAGTATCGCTTAAATTCAATTTTTTTCAAAAAAACTGATTTTTTTTTAAAAAAATTTATACAAATTTTTTTAATTTTTTTTTTAAAAAACGGTTGTCAATACTTTTAAAAAACAATTAGTCACTATAAATCAATTAGCCAATATCCATTGTCAAAAACAGAATTGTAAAAAAACTTTAACCCCTACCAAAAATTACAAAATAACTACTAAAATTAATCAATTTAACTACTTTTGTTAAAATCCATCAATTTAACCATTACAAAAAATTACCAAATAACTATTTTATAATTACTAAAAAAGTGTAAAATACCAACGGGAGTGGCAACGAGAGCGCCAATGGGAGTGGCAACGAGAGCGCCAACAGGAGAGGCCACGGGAGTGGCAACGACAGAGGGACAAAAAAGTGAGGGACAAAAAACTGATTGAAAACTGCAATCAGAAGCTGCAACTAACGCAGCAAAAGGACAAACAACAAATTTTAAAACCAACTATTTTTTCAATTTTTTTCCAATTTTTTTTCCAGTTTTTCTTTCCATAAAAAATCACTTTTTTGTCAGTTTTTTTTACTAAAAACATAATTTTTTTAACTATTTCAATAATTTAATCAAACTACTAAAATTAATCAATTTGACTACTGCCAATTGTCAAAAAAAACCATACCTCTATCAATAGTTTCAAAACTATTTATTCCAAGAAAATAAATTATTAAGTTAATATCACACTCAATAATTAAATAATTTAAAATTTACTATTTACTATAATCTCTCTATTAAAACTACTAAAATCAATCAATTTTTTATGTAATAAATAAAATCAATCAATTTAACCACTAACAATTGTAATATTAAATCATATAGAAAATATGAGAAAACATGTGGCAACGGGACTGACAACGAAAGACTGACAACGAGATCGGCAACGCGAGCGGCAACGGAAGTGCCAACAAGAGAGGGATCGAGAGCGCCAACGAGAGTGCCAATGGGAGTGCCAACAAGAGAGGGAACGAGAGCGACGGGGCTGCATATTTTACCTTTTACTCCATTATTAATATTATAAGAAGATACCGATTTTGTTTTAACTTTTTGCAACACAACAAGAGCGGCAATGCGAGACTGGCAATGAAATCAACAACGAGAGCGACAACGGGAACATGAGTGGGAACAAGAGAGGCAAGGAAAGCGGCAACGTGGATGCATATTTTACTACTTGTCAATTTGCAAAAATACCCAAAACATTTTCACACTTTGCATTTCATCACTTGTGTGACACATTCTTATGTTTGCACATTAATACTTGCATACTTTCATATGCTTACATGTTCATGCATTCATATATGCTTATGCCTCTTGCATTCTCATACTCTCTTACATGTTCATGCATCCATTAATATCATGTCTTGCATTCATTATCATATGATCATGCATTCATTAACATGATATCTTGCATTCATTTTCACATGTTCATTCACCTAACCTAGAATACTCTATGCCTATGATTAATTGTATTTCTTTGTTCTTGATGCCATTTGAATGTCTTGACTTAATTGTGCACAAACCCTTTTACACAATCATGTGCCCTTATAAGACTACCAACATGTGTAGCATAGAGGTATATGTGCCCCTCTTGAGATTGCTCCCAACTTGTGTAGCAATTCCCCTTCACACACAAACACAATTGTTTTGAGAACTTTGTCTCGCATCTTTGACAATTAAATCTCTTGATTATATCGGCATGCTTAATCTTAGTTGATGGTCAACATGTTCATGATTGCTTGATTAGTTGAATATGTTTGAACTTCATTCATTCATTTTGCATTTGGTTTTGGACATAGAATTCGATTAAAAATGATTTATTTATTTTCTAAAAAAACTCTTTTCCAAACCCATTAATTTTCGAAGCATTTTCAATAAACAAAAATAAGCAAGTAGTGGAGGTCACCCATAACCTTTGTTAGTTTGATCTCTATGAACGGTCTTCAATTTCGCATGAGTACTTAGCGATGATTACCCATAACCTTAGTTAGTTTAATCATTCGCTAATGCTCGTCCTACTTCGAAAACCTTTTCAAAACCAAAGAGCTAGAACTACGTCGCTTTGATTCCCATTTGGGATACGTAGGAGCGAGTCACGTCCTCGTCAAGCACAACAAACCAAAATTAATTCGATTGCGAAAGCCTTTTTTGATCATCTAAAATAAAAACCGATTATCATTAATGATCACTCGCGCCGTTGCCGTTTGGTTGTTAATGATAATTTCATTTTCAAAAGAGTTAGTAGCGCGGCCACTCTAAACCGTTGTTGTTTGGTCGTCGCGAACACCCGAATCAAAAGCAAAACCGATTATCGTTAATGATCACTCGCGCCGTTGCCGTTTGGTTGTTAATGATAATTTCATTTTCAAAAGAGTTAGTAGCGCGGCCACTCTAAACCGTTGTTGTTTGGTCATCGCGAATCCTCACTCCTACTGCGAAAACTCATCTAAACAGACTAAAAAACAAAAACCTTTTTAGGACAACCAAGAACTACGTAGCTTTGAATTCTCCATCGCACCAGGGGATACGTAAGAGCGAGAGGCCAACTCTCGTCAAGCGCCCAAAATAAAAATTTTCATTAAGTCTTCTCACTCCCTTTTCAATAAAGAGGCAAAATAAAAGCATTTTCAAATCAACACTTCAAACCACACATTTAATTAAAGGTTCCCTTTCGGTAGAAAGGAGGCGTGGGGTGCTAAAACCTTCCCTATGCCTAACCGACCCCCGAACCCATATCTCTAGTTTTCGAAAGACCATCCGCCTTGTCTAAAAGACCTTTTTTCAATGTTTTGGTCTTAAAATTAAAATATTGGTGGCGGCTCCATACCTTTTCCGCGTTGTACAATGAGAAGTCCGAAGCGGATTTTTTGGGGTGCAACAGCTGGCGACTCCACTGGGGACCTTTTTTTTTAAAAAAATGAGGGTCAAGCCTAACTAATTAAGATGTGTGGTTTAATGTATTTTTGATTTGACCGATACCTTGTTTGCCTTCATTCTTTTTCCTTTCTTTCTTATCATTAATTGTAGGCATACGCATTTGTCTTCTTCTATGTTTGTTCCCTATCTCCTTTTCTTTTATTGCTTATGCTCATGCATTTCTCCCCAATTCTATCCGGATCCCCCCTTCTTGGCTCCCTTTCTTGAGGTAAGCAATGTACCTGATTGTTGTTGAAACCCCAGGCTAGCTTATTTGATATTGAACCCTAGTGTAGACGACATGTTGTTACCTTGCTTTTTCTGGACTGTTCTGGCGTCTCACTTGCAGGTGGGGTAATATGTGTCGGGTAGTTTTAAGTGGTACGCCTTTACCACACACACTCACACCCTTATGATTATGTGCTTTGAGAGAGGCCTAAAACCCAAGGTCTGACAAGACTTAGGGGAGTGGAAACGAGTAGTGACTGGCAATTGGACTGTTGTCCTTCTGACTCTCACGAAAGTTTCAGCCAGAGTATGCTCTTTCATGATGCCTCACACCAGATGGCGTTCCATCGTTGTGGGTGCTACTGTGAAAGAGAATTAGCTTTGGTAACCTGGTGAGGAAGTGACTAGAACCCACATGGGAGGAACATTTGAGTTGTCCTAGAACTTAGGTCCCCACCTTCGTAGGACACAAGGGGCATACCAAATTGTGTGTTGAATCGTAATATAGACATGTTTTCAAAAAAGAGCAGGAGGTTTTTCAAATAAAAAAGTAGAGAAAGAGCTGTCGTTGTAGCCTTTCTTCTGCCGGTCCGTACGAAGTGACATATGGCCCACTCTTTTCAAAAAAAAGAGAGAACGAGCTGCCGTTGTAGCCTTTCTCTTACTAGGGCCATATGAAACCACGTATAGCCCGCATTTTTCAAAAAAAAAACAAAAAGAAGTATCTTGCATCCTGCATCATTGCATCATTACATCATTGCGTCATTTGCATTAAATAAAGTTCCCATTTTGAAAAGAATCATTCATCTTGCATTCCCTTTCATTACATAAAGATAAAACAAAAAACAATTATCATCTGCATAGCATAAGCATTTCATTTATAATCATGCAAAAAATCTTCGTCAAGTTCATCCAAGACGAGGCATTCATACATAAGCATTATTTCAAAAAAGACACGGTAGAACTACGTACGCTTTGATTCCTCATCACAGTGAGGATACGTAGGAGCGGGTCCGCCCCGTCAAACATAACAAATGAAAAAAGCCATTTTAAAAAAGCATCATTCTTGCATTCAAAAATGCATTGAAATTTTGTATTTCATCTTGCACAAAAAAAAAACAATTTTTTTTATTTTAAGTACACTTCTCAAGTGGTCATTTTTCCATGCATTTGCATATCATGATCTGTACAATAAAGGTTTTGATGAGAGACGAGACGGTTTTGCAAAATAGTCATTCCCCAAAAAAAAAAAAAAAAACTCAAGGTGTTCCAAAGTACCCAGTTCTCGAGTCAGCAGCTCATTCACATAACTTCAAAATTTTTGCATCTCATCCATCCCATGATAAAAGATTAAAATTGTTCATAATTTTTTTTCTATCATGTGAAGCATTCTTCTAGGCATGCATGCCATGTGCAGTCACCCCTGTCCGTGTCCGTCAGTTTCCCTGCTTTATCATCATTCTCCGTCCTAGTCTAGCCCCGCCCGTAAAGCCTAAAGTGTCGCATGCATTTGTTCAGTCATTCGTTCTTGCGCTTATGTTGTGTGCCCTGTTATCTCTAGAAAGAGGCCAACTGGTTTGCCGATATCCGCTTTAGACTCAAGATTCATGGCGACCAATCAAGGAAACCTAGTGATTGAGAATCCCGGCAATTCAGGTCTAGATAATCCGATTATGGAAGTCCTCAAGCAGCTAGTCCAAGGGAATCAGGCACTAGTCCAAGAGAATCAGGCGTTAAATAATAAAGTCGGGGTGATAGAAATGCAGATGGATGCGATAAGAATGCAGATGACTGAAATGATGGGCACCCTCCAAGCTTTGAAAAACGGGACCACTACCGAAGATACTGCTGTTGTAAACCCAGGTGGGGCCGCAACCATCCTTCCTACCTCGGGACCCGCTGAAGCTGTGACTGCTATTCCCCATCCGGGATCTGGGGTTAATTATCCTGCTCACGCCCTGGGAGGTGCTGATCCACATGAGGTTTCTCTTTTCAATATGGATAGTGATCCTCAAGGTCGCCTATTTGAGAACTCTCAACCCAGAGATCAGTTGCATGAGTTGGAAAAGCGTTTAAAAGCCATAGAGGATTCAAAGACCAAAGCTAAAGACGCCCGTGATCTATGTCTTGTTCCAGACTTGGTTATTCCCCCAAAGATGAAGGTGCCAGTCTTTGACCAATATTGTGGTACCAGCTGCCCAAATAGGCATGTAACCATGTACGCCCGAAGGATGACCGCATACAATCACGACGACAAACTGCTCATCCACTACTTCCAGTACAGCCTAACTGGGGCATCTCTGGATTGGTACATGCAGTTGCAGCCTTCCGACATCCACAGTTGGAAGGACCTTTCTGAAGCTTTCTTAAAGGAGTACGAATACAACAAAGACGTGGCTCCAGATCGGACTCAGCTGCAGTATATGAGCAAGAAAGATCATGAGTCCTTTAAGGAATATGCTCAAAGATGGAGGAGCATAGCCGCTCAGGTGAAGCCACCATTGACTGAAAAGGAGATGGTGTACATGTTTATGGAGACTCTCCCAGCTGTTTTCTATGAACGTCTGGTTGGAAGTGGGTCCTCAAGCTTCTCAGATGTGATCAAAGTAGGGGCAAGACTTGAAGTCGGGATGAAGAGAGGAAGAATCCCCTGCAATCCTACTGGCGCCGACAATGCTAGTGATTTGCCTGCAAGGAGAAATGAAGAAATCAATGCTATAGTGGGACAAGGAAAGTCACGTCAGTACGACCCCATTCCTGTGTCGTACACTGATTTGTGCAGCTATCTAATCAACCATAGGTTGATCTCTCCTCGTGGGATGAAGCCAGTCCAACCTCCATTCCCAAGAAGGTATAATGCAAAGGCTACCTGTGAATTCCATTCCGGGGCAATTGGTCACTCTACTGAGAATTGTCATCCTTTGAAGCAGTCGGTTCAGGATCTTATTGATACAAAACAGTTGACCTTTGATGAGGGAGGTGAAGGACTAAACCCTTTGAGATCAGGGCTGTCAGGCCGGGATGGCAGTAGTTGAAGAGGATCGAGGTGTTGATCGTCAAGCATTTGTGTCTTCGTCATGCATTTTCACGTAGTTTTCAGTTCAAAGCAAATTTTATGTAATGCAATCCTCTGGCTCTGCCCAAGGCCTTAGGATATTTCAATAAGGGCACATGTTTCCTTGTCAGCATCATCATCTATAAAAGTTACCCTTTTCAGTCACTTTTGTTCAAGATCGTCATTGCCCTGTTTTATCATAAGTCCATCAGTGCATATTTGACTTTTAGTTCAGTCTAACGCTTTAAGTCCTCCATGCTGGGGCAAGACTGTGATCACTAATTTTCCTTGTTAATATCATATTCCTACAGTGCAAGTCTCTCAAAAAAAAAATAATAATATAATAAACAAGAAAACAAGCTCGCTAGGTTGAAAACCCGCAAAGGGCGGCCTAGGCAAAAAAGAGCGCCCGGTGGACTGAAAACTCGTAAAGAGCGGTCCAGGCAAAATTAGGGCACAAAAAGGAAAAAAAGAGCAAACACATGAAGATAGATAAATTATGGTTCTAAAGTTAAGTCTTATAGAAATAAGCAATCGGGATTTGAAATGAAGTTTGGCCATCTCCTCAAAAACCCCAAAATCCCAGAAAGTCCCTTTCCTACCCACCTTGAGCCAAGAAAAACCAAAATCCAAAAGTCACCCTAGACAAGGATCACCCCAAATAAAAAAACAGTGCATCACTTTTTATCAGCTCACCCGAGTCAAAGAAGGAAAAGAATCATAAAACAAAAAAAAAAGGGGAAAAAGAGAAAATCAAAAAAAGAGGGATTCAAAAGTGAAAATCCCAAAACAAAAGAAAATACAAAAGAAATGTAAGTGGTGAGCTGGTACATGTTACCACAAAATACAAGAGATCCTTGTCTAAATAAACCTTCAAACACTTCATCATTCCAACACCTGATTCCATAAACCTTCAAACACTTCCTTTGGCCTCAACATCAAACCCTTTAGTCATTCTACCATGAGACACGAATTTGCTTTAACAGAGCCCAAACAAGCCCAATAACCATCTTCCTCATAGACCATTAACCGTCAATCAGCGCCGAACAAAACTCATCCTCCCATTAGCCTCAAACACTTCATTAAGCCTAACCCTCCTTCCTCCACAAAACACCACAATCCCGAAAAGTCCATTCCGATCAATGACCATTTGCTTTTGTTCTCTCAGATTCTAATCTTAGGACGAACAAGCCTATCTATGTACAATGTGTTTGCTCAAAAGAAAAAACAAACGATCAGAAAAAAGAAAGCTGATCAAGAAAGAATAAACCCTCAGAAAAAAAGAGAACTGAGGAAACAAAAACGAACAGTCAGAAAAAAGAAAGCTGACAAAAAAAAAAAAAGAGGGACTTGCACTCCAAAACACACTCAAGTTGCATTAAAACAAGGTTTAGTGATCACCAAGTAAGGTTTCTTTCATGCCAAAAGTTGAGACATTCACAGAGAACCAAAGATTTGCACTGAGAACACCACTCAGATCTAAAAGTTGGGGTATTCTCTTCACCGCCTGCCCACCCTAGTCCGGGGAGAGTCTGTTCAGTGTCCATCCATGGCCATTCATCCTTTCACCCGGTGTCAGCCATGGCACTAGTTCCTGCGTATTTGCTCTTTCACTCCGCTTCCTTTCACACTCCGGACAGGGGCAAGTCATTCATTCACAGTCACCGAAGGCCCGAATTGGGGGCAGTCTGGCATTCATCCTAAACACTCACCTGGCGTCTGCATGTTCATGTGTGTTCACTTGGCAATGTTTCATAGAGAAAGCACAAGATTGTTATTGAAGGTTCAGTTATCATGGAATGGAGGAAAACATAAATGGGTTTGCTTGTAAATAATAACCTTGAGAACACCGCGGTTTAAATCAAAACTAGTTTTTCCAAAGAAAAAGGATGATCAAATTCACCCCCACTTTTGCATCCAAAGTCTCGCGTCTCATCATTATGAAAGTATTCACAAAAAAAGTATTTGAATACCCCAAAAAA
Organism: Astragalus membranaceus; assembly: GCA_039519185.1. NCBI lineage: Eukaryota > Viridiplantae > Streptophyta > Magnoliopsida > Fabales > Fabaceae > Astragalus > Astragalus membranaceus. The sequence goes on from CM076847.1 coordinate 79,678,988, forward strand.
TTTTGTCATATCATGCATCAAAATACTGCATTTGCATCCTCACATAGCAAAAAGACAAATAGGAAAAATTCTTTAACCAGCTATCTCAGCACATGAGGGGGTCGCCTAAAGTTGGCCGCTTGTAGGGCTTCAGTGCTCGCCTGGATCCTTAGGGATTAGGTTGTTATCTTGTAGGGCTTCAGTGCTCGCCTGGATCCTTAGGGATTAGGTTGTTATCTTGTAGGGCTTCGGTGCTCGCCTGGACCCTTAGGGATTAGGTTGTTATCTTGTAGGGTTTTAGGGCTCACCTTAATCCTTGGGGATTAGGATGTTTACCTTGTAGGCACTTGAAGTGTTGATCCTTAACCAAAATAAAAAGGAAGAAAATCAAAAATAGCATCTCATAGCATCCATCATTCCATTGAAATCATCACATCACATACACTTTGCATAACATACATTCACACTCCATTTACATAGATATCTGCATTCCATAGAAAAAAAGAGCAAATAAGAAAGGAGAGAAGAAAATCACAGAAGACGGAACATAAAAGAACACAACATTTTCATGTCATTCATCATTCCCATATCATCCATACCAGTCATCACTCCATGGCATCAAACAGTACATTACGCCTTCAAATTCACATCTCAGAAGAGCGAAAGAATAACAAAAGGAAAAGAAGAGAAAAATCAAACAGAAAAGGCATCCCACCAAAGTCAATCATTGCATTCATGTGCACCCCAAACATCCAAGTGCACGCATTTCATGCACCATCCAAGAGAAAAGTTACTTCGGACCAGAGAATCCCAAAAATCTCATTTTTAGAAAATCATCAACCCCGAGTTAGTAAACTCCATCAACCCTGAGTTAGTAAACTCCCTCAACACAGAGTTAGTGAACTCCCACAGAGTTAGTGAACTCCCACCGAGTTAGTGAACTCCTTCCACAGATCACAACATTGTGTACGAGCACGCAATGGATCCATCAGACTTCGTCAAGTCCTTCGGATTAGTTGTGTCAGCCTAAGGCATAGCGTAAATCCATTGATCAAATCAGTTCCGGACCTGATGTTGATCGGTCGCTCGAAAAGGCCACCCCCCCAGAGCTCGGACTCGACAAGAGTCCGTTAAAAGGTTTTAGGCAGCCTCCGAATTCCCAATTTACCGCTTTCTGCACGCCAAGTGCCCGTTTTACTTTTCTGTCTGCACGCCAAGTGCCCGTTTTACTTTTCTGTATGCACGCAAGTGCCCATTTTACCTTTTCTGTCAGCACGTTAGTGTTCATTTACTGTTTTCGCATCGACACGAAAGTGTCTATCTTTCCAAAAAAGAGGGAGAAAATTCGGGTTTCTCCAAATGGACAAAATTGGTATAATTTCCGAATTCTTTATTTCTACTTTACCTTCGAAATATGTCTCGCGCAATTCATATTTCTTGGTAAAATCCAAATAAAGAGGGGCAGCTGTCATACCCCAATTTTGTCCAGCTTAGATCAAAACCCTAATTTTCCACAAAAATAAATAAGTTGAGGAGTGAGAAGCATCATGCATTGCATTTTGAGTCCTAAAAGTCATTCCAAAGTTTCTAAAATCATTTTTAGAGTTGAAATGCACTTTTTGGGTAAACCAGGTTTTTTTGAGTCCAAAAGGGTATTTTGGTCATTTCACAATAAAAATGATAATTCCTCATGAAGGTCATTGAGCATGCATTCTAAGATTCTAGAGGTCATTTCTAGGGTTATAGATTCATTTTTGAAGTGGAAACGCATTTTTCGGGCAAATTAGGGTTTTAGCGTCAAAAAGGGTATTTTGGTCAATTGTAACGGTTTTTTTCAAAAAGGCTCAAAAAATATATATAATTAAAAATATGAAATCTGAAATCAAAAATGAAAAATGAATAATAAAATAATATTGGATGTTTATTGTATTTTTAGAATTAGGGCTAATTCCTTTTAGGTGCTTTTTGCTTTTATCCATTTTTGGCCAAAGTAAGCACCAATTTCACAAGCAAACCATCTCCCTCACTCCACCCTCAAGCTCCACGCCTCCCATCACCTTCAGCCCACATCAAGTTCACATCAAGCCTTTCATCAAGCACACCTTTGAATACACAACATGTTTTTACCTTCCTTCTCTCTACACCACAAAATACACACTAATTCCTTTACTTCCCTCTCACAACCCTTAACCCAAGGGAGCTTGAGGCTACTCTGATTTTTTGACTCTAGCACACAATACTCTCCTCTCCTCTCTCTCAAAAAACCGAAACCCTCTCCTCCATCTTCTCTACACAATTTCTTCAACCATAAAATACCAAAGCTTGATAATCCTTCATCGATTCAATAACTCTCCTTCCAAGCTTCCATAATCATCCAAGTTTCATCAAAATCCACCCAAGGAAGAGGATTTGCGTGAGGATCTAGATTGTTGGAGGTGTTCTTCAAGTGTTCTTGCTCCTATTTTACATCTTTATTCCTTTTCTAGTTATTTCTTGAGGTAAGCCTATTATCTCTTGCATTTTAATTATTAACATGTAAATCTTTCTTCTACTCCTCTTTCCTTTCTCAAAAGGCTTAGAGGACTTGTTTCCAACATTATGACAAGGACATTGGGAGCCTTGGGTGTTGGCAATGAGTCCTTGGCCTTGAGGGGAATTTTCTTGTGTTTTAACCATGTAGTTTGTATTTTCACACTCATTTTCTCACTTTTCCATAAATAGAGGGCTTTCACATATTATATGCATCTTCTTGTTCATATCATAACTTGCAAGTTGAATTTTGGCTTGATTTATGGGTGTAGGGGTTTCGGTTTTGAGCCTTAGAATTTAGGGTTTTTGTTGCTTTCTTTTCACTCCTTGATTTATGTAAATAAAATGCATGATGTGCTTGATTTGCATGATTTGTTCTATGTGTTGATTATGAGTTTTGGCATGAAAAATTTGGTGTTTATGCTCATATAGGGGTTCGGCCATGGAGCCCATTTTGTGCATATTTTAGTGCTCAAAATGTGTTGTTTGATCTTGTGTAGATAAGTGTAATTGTGTTAGTGCGTTTTTGACTTTTAACCACCTTTTTACATTTTTACTTTACAATTTCATTAAGTAATTACCATTTACCTTTTTTTACATTTTTACTTTACCATTTCATTAAGTAATTACCATTTACTTTTTTTACATTTTTACTTTACAATTTCATTAAGTAATTACCATTTACTTTTTTTTACATTTTTACTTTACCCTTTCATTAAGTAAATACCATTTGCCTCATGCATTTTTACTTTACCATTCACTAACTTTTTACTAAAAGTTTTACTACTTGTCAATTTGCAAAAATACCCAAAACATTTTCACACTTTGCATTTCATCACTTGTGTGACACATTCTTATGTTTGCACATTAATACTTGCATACTTTCATATGCTTACATGTTCATGCATTCATATATGCTTATGCCTCTTGCATTCTCATACTCTCTTACATGTTCATGCATCCATTAATATCATGTCTTGCATTCATTATCATATGATCATGCATTCATTAACATGATATCTTGCATTCATTTTCACATGTTCATTCACCTAACCTAGAATACTCTATGCCTATGATTAATTGTATTTCTTTGTTCTTGATGCCATTTGAATGTCTTGACTTAATTGTGCACAAACCCTTTTACACAATCATGTGCCCTTATAAGACTACCAACATGTGTAGCATAGAGGTATATGTGCCCCTCTTGAGATTGCTCCCAACTTGTGTAGCAATTCCCCTTCACACACAAACACAATTGTTTTGAGAACTTTGTCTCGCATCTTTGACAATTAAATCTCTTGATTATATCGGCATGCTTAATCTTAGTTGATGGTCAACATGTTCATGATTGCTTGATTAGTTGAATATGTTTGAACTTCATTCATTCATTTTGCATTTGGTTTTGGACATAGAATTCGATTAAAAATGATTTATTTATTTTCTAAAAAAACTCTTTTCCAAACCCATTAATTTTCGAAGCATTTTCAATAAACAAAAATAAGCAAGTAGTGGAGGTCACCCATAACCTTTGTTAGTTTGATCTCTATGAACGGTCTTCAATTTCGCATGAGTACTTAGCGATGATTACCCATAACCTTAGTTAGTTTAATCATTCGCTAATGCTCGTCCTACTTCGGAAACCTTTTCAAAACCAAAGAGCTAGAACTACGTCGCTTTGATTCCCATTTGGGATACGTAGGAGCGAGTCACGTCCTCGTCAAGCACAACAAACCAAAATTAATTCGATTGCGAAAGCCTTTTTTGATCATCTAAAATAAAAACCGATTATCATTAATGATCACTCGCGCCGTTGCCGTTTGGTTGTTAATGATAATTTCATTTTCAAAAGAGTTAGTAGCGCGGCCACTCTAAACCGTTGTTGTTTGGTCGTCGCGAACACCCGAATCAAAAGCAAAACCGATTATCGTTAATGATCACTCGCGCCGTTGCCGTTTGGTTGTTAATGATAATTTCATTTTCAAAAGAGTTAGTAGCGCGGCCACTCTAAACCGTTGTTGTTTGGTCATCGCGAATCCTCACTCCTACTGCGAAAACTCATCTAAACAGACTAAAAAACAAAAACCTTTTTAGGACAACCAAGAACTACGTAGCTTTGAATTCTCCATCGCACCAGGAGATACGTAAGAGCGAGAGGCCAACTCTCGTCAAGCGCCCAAAATAAAAATTTTCATTAAGTCTTCTCACTCCCTTTTCAATAAAGAGGCAAAATAAAAGCATTTTCAAATCAACACTTCAAACCACACATTTAATTAAAGGTTCCCTTTCGGTAGAAAGGAGGCGTGGGGTGCTAAAACCTTCCCTATGCCTAACCGACCCCCGAACCCATATCTCTAGTTTTCGAAAGACCATCCGCCTTGTCTAAAAGACCTTTTTTCAATGTTTTGGTCTTAAAATTAAAATATTGGTGGCGGCTCCATACCTTTTCCACGTTGTACAATGAGAAGTCTGAACCGGATTTTTTGGGGTGCAACAACATGCAGAATTAAAAAATATTCATAAAGCTCGTAATCTGGAAACATCGTACATATCCACCTCGAGTCCCTCAGGTGCGAAACGACATACATGACATGCAGAATTAAAAAAAAGCATTCATAAAGCTCGTAACGAGGTCCAAAATTTCAAGATCGGCATCAGCTCAGGACTAAAGGAACATCTACTCAAAGAGCCAAAAACGCAAGGCTGCATCATCTTATCAAGTCAAGATCGCTCCTCAAGCGACCAAACTTGGGGGGCCACTGTTATGGTAACTAGAATTTCTGCTATTTACACCTCCTGTAAGACCCAATTGCTTAGAGGCCCATTAGATAAAGACAGGGTCCATTCATCAATGGCCAAGATCACTCTGCAAGATCGGACGACCCAAAACCACCAAGACAAAACACCACTAAAACTCTATAAATACATCATTTCAATGCTCATCAATGGTAAGCAATATTTACAACTTAGACTCATTCACTCAAATACTGACTTGAGCGTCGGAGTGTTATTGCAGGTACAACCCCTCAAGACCGATCAAGACCGATCAAGATCGACCTCCTCAAGATCGACCACCTCAAGACCGATCAAGATCGACCTCCTCAAGATCGACCACCTCAAGGCTGAACAAGGTCGACCTCCTCAAGATCGACCACCTCAAGGCCGAACAAGGTCGACCTCCTCAAGATCGACCATCTCAAGACCGAAAGACATAAACAGAATCAAAGATAAAATATCTACTAACTGCGTAATACCAATCACTAAGATCGAAAGCATACGACTGAACGATGCTTATACACGCCTCTTTAATTTAAGTAATACAGAAATACATGCAATTATTTGTTTACAAAAAGGATAAGATAAAGATCAAGAGATGTCTCAAAGTCATCACCAAAAATCAAATCGAAGATCGCATACTCTTTCTAGATAAATCTCGTAAATACAACCTTGAAACCAGCTATGTTTCCGCTTTTTTTGATCAAGCTATGTTTCCGCTTGATTCTTACTACGTAAACTCAAGAAAAAAAAAATAAAAACAATTAAAAAAACTCTTATGATAATGGTTCAAGTTTGACCAAAAAATTGATCCAGAAAATACAGACAACATACCGTGTCGTGTTTGTATACAACAAAAACGTGGCAATCATATTTGACAATGTTAAGTTGTTAACATCCAAAGCTGTCTTTGACTTACCGCACACCATTTTTTTTACAATAATGCTATTCAGCCAAAAATGGTAGCCAAAATACAGCCAAAAATACAAAATACGTATGATACAATGGAAATACAGTTGTGGGACCAGCTGATTTAATTGGAAAAAAAAAACAGAAGCCCCCTCACTCCCTCGCACTCCCTCATCTCTCGCTCTCACTCCCTCGCACTCCCTCCTCTGTCGCTGTCACTCCGTCGCACTCCCTTCTCCCTCGCGGTCTCTCCTCCTTCGCCTTGCTCTCCCGTTCAAGCGCTCATCGCCCTCCGCCGCCATTCAAGAAGGTAGCGTGTGTGTCTCCCTCCAATCGCGCGTCTCCTCTGCTCCATTCCTCTCCGTTTTTATCTCCGCCGTGACTCCGCCGTTTAATCGCTTCTCCACCTCTTCTCCACTTCAACCTTCTTCCACTCAGGTAATGGATACTGATTTATTCCTTAATTTGTCCCTAATTTGACTGATTGCAAAAACCCCAATTTAATTTGAAAGGAAACCCTATTGTTTCTTCATCTTCGTACCAGATCGTTCTCTTCTTCAACATGATGGTAGATTAATTGATGGTACATTGTTTGTTTGCTTCTTTCAATTAACACGATGATAGGGTTTCTCCAAGTATATTTTGTAATTGTGTTTGACTCAGGTAAATGTGTTTGTGCTATTAAGGACATTTGACTTTGTGTTTGTATTCTGGTTACTGGTTAGAAAGAAAACACTTTGAAAAATCAGCTTGGTTTATGACATCCAAAAGTTGGTTAATTGTAGTTGTAATGTGGCTCTTTGGTTCAAGTTGAGCATGTACATGTCAGAGTAGAAACCTTTTAGTTATAGTTACATTAATTGTCCTATTTAGCACTTAAATAGAGTCCTCATGTTGTTCATAGTGAGTAGGGAAGAATAGCATGTGAAAAACCAAGTTTGGGTTACATTGAGCCCTCTTGTCCTTTACAGTTAGATTGAAAGAAATAAATGTGAAATACCAGATTGGTTTATGGCTTTGAAAAGTTGGTTAATTGGGGCATTAATGTGGCTATCTGGTTCAAATGGATTTTCTACATGTCATACCACAAACAATTGAGTTATACTTAAGAAATTGGGGTTGAAAAGTTGGTTAATTGGGGTTGTTTAGCTGATATGTTAAGATGTTTATTTGATGACCACAAAATGTGGCACTGAAGAAACCTTTTGACTTGAGTTGTTGTTACATAAATATGAGTGACATATCTATTTCATTATAATGTATTGCTGAGAATAAAATGTGACAACAGCCTTGGTGTAAGACCTTTTAAACTTTGTTTTCTACTTATATTGGTATGATAAATTTAGAGTTAAGATAAGAAACTTCCTATTATTTCCTATTATTGGTATTCTGCATATTATGGCATACACATTTCGGTTTACATCTACACACTATATTAATTTTGATATAAGCTATACATAATTGGATTTTATTGTGCAGTACTGATGTGACGCCACCGACATCTAAAAGTTCATGGAGGGTGGTGATACATTCGTTGAGGGTGATAGTGCTGAGGCTGAAGGTATAACAGTCGACAACCCCAACAATGATGATACATGTTGGGAGCCAACAATCGGGATGTGTTTTGCTTCATTAGATGAGGGGATATCATATTATGGTGAGTATGCTTTAAAAAAAGGATTTGGATGGAAAATTAGAACATCAGTAAAGGGAAAGGATGGGGCAATCAACTACAGAATTCTGTCATGCTCGAGAGAGGGGTCTAGCGCGCAAATGTCAAAAATTCCATGTTCATTGAAGACACTTCCGACTAGGGTGAGCAATTGTCCTGCCAAGATATGTTTCAAGTTAGAAACAGATGGAGTATGGTATATCAAAAATTTGTAGATGAGCATTGTCACCAGTTGAGCCCCACAAAGTCAAGGTTGTTTAGGGCAAACAAGAAAATAAATCTGCATGTGAAGAGAACAATCCAAATCAACGATGAAGCGGGCGTGAGGATCAACAAAACTTTCCAATCTCTTGTCACGGATGCAGGAGGGCATGAAAATATACTATTTTGTGAAAAGGACGTAAGGAATTTTGTCAACAAGGAAAGGCGTTCAATTGGTAAAGGCGGTGATGGGAAGGCGTTGATTAGTTACTTTTATGAAATGAGGGAACAAAATTCAAATTTCTTCTATGATCTTGATTTGGATGATGGTTTTCATGTCAAGAATGTCTTTTGGGTCGATGCGAGAAGTAGAGCTGCTTATGAATATTTTGGAGATGTGGTGACATTTGATACAACATATCTCACCAATAAATATGAGATGCCTTTTGCTGCGTTTGTAGGTGTCAATCACCATGGTCAATCAACATTACTTGGGTGTGGCCTAGTTTCCGGTGAAGACGAAGAGTCATTTTTGTGGGTTTTTCAATCATGGCTTTCTTGCATGCTAGGAAAGGCCCCCTTGGGTATTGTCACCGACAAATGCAAGGCTATGAAAAATGCCATTGAGACAGTCTTTCCTACTACTCGCCATAGGTGGTGTTTATGGCATATCATGAAAAAAATTCCCGAAAAACTTAGTGGCTATGGTGAATATTACAAGATAAAGGCGGCAATGAAAGAAGCAGTTTATGATACTTACACAAGACTTGATTTTGAAGATAAATGGCGTTCCTTCATAGACAAATTTCAGCTTCAAGAGAATGACTGGTTAAGTGGGTTGTATAAGGAGCGACATAGATGGGCACCGACATTGTTAAGGAAATTTTTATGGGCGGGGATGTCAACAACACAACGCAGTGAGAGCATACATGCTTTCTTTGATGGATATATCAATTCAACAACAAGTCTTGGTCAATTTGTAAAACAAATAATGTGATTATTAACAGGTAGGAGGTGACATTCCATTCATGGAACTTTTGGCAAACATGGAAACAGACTTCACGGGATTGTCACAATTGACTACAAATCCCTGACTTTAGCTTGAAGGATACTCCCTGCATATTAATGGTCATGAGTATTTTTTGTTGTAATTAAAGATATATGTATATTAATGCTCATGACAAATTTTTGTTGTAATTAGACATATATGTATCTTTTGATTAGTATTGATGTAAATGTTGTAAATGACATCGGGTTCATGTCCCAACCCACTGATTTAGTAACCTCTTAATGTCCCATGGTCAATTTCAAAAGAAATGATGGTTATTATATGTTGGTCATTTGTATTCAAAACTTGGTTATTTCTGTGTGGAACTTGGTGATTTGATTATAACTGATAAACTATATGCCATTTGAAGGATCCATCATGCTGTGCTTACATATATGCGTCTAAACCCACTGATTCAGTACCCTCTTGTAGTCTCATGGTAAATTTCACAAAGAAATGATGATTATTAAAGGTTGGTCATTTGTATTAAAAACTTGGTTATTTTTATGGGGAACATGGTGATTTGATTAGAACTGACAAACTATATGCCATTTGAACGATCCATCACGTTGTGCTTACATATATGTGTTCCAACCCACTGTTTTCGTGCCCTCTTGTAGTCTCATGGTCAATTTCACAAAAATGATGACTATTATAGATTGGTCATTTGTATTAAAAACTTGGTTATTTCTATGGGGAACATGGTGATTTGATTAGAACTGACAAACTATATGCCATTTGAACGATCCATCACGTCGTGCTTACATATATGTGTTCCAGCCCACTGATTTCGTGCCCTCTTGTAGTCTCATGGTCAATTTCACAAAAAAGATGATTATTATAGATTGGTCATTTGTATTAAAAACTTGGTTATTTCTAAGAGTCCTATGGCACTCATATAGTGCCCTCATGTTGTTTCGTATAGTGCTCTCATTTGCATTTAGTTTCAAAGAAAACCTTGTGAAAGGAATTCACCAACTTTTTTAACAACATAACCAACCCACGTTTGTCCAAAACAATTAGGGAATATCACTGTGTGTTCACATGGGGCATCAAATAAGGGTACTCTGAACCTGGATATATCAGATATTGGCATAGGGGTTCGGTCATGTCCTTTCATTTGAGTAGCCAAGACGTATGACCAACACAGCAAAGCAATTCACCAACTTTTTTAACAAGATAACCAACCCACGTTTGTTCAAAACTATTAGGGAATATCACTGTGTGTTCACATGGGGCACCAAATAATGGTACTCTGAACCTGGATATATCAAATATTCGCATAGGGGTTAGGTCATCTCATTTCATTTGAGTAGCCAAGACCAATGACCAAGGTATCCAACCAATTCACCAACTTTTTTAACACAATAGCCAACCCACCTTTGTTCAAAACCATTATGACATATGAATGTGTGGATACATGGGACACCAAATAAGGGTACTATGAACCTTGATATGTCAGATATTCGCATAGGGGTTAGGTCATGTCATTTCATTTGAGTAGCCAAGACCAATGACCAAGATAGCCAAGCAATTCACCAACTTTTTTAACACAATAGCCAACCCACCTTAGTCCAAAACCATTATGACATATGGCTATTGTGTTAAAAAAGTTGGTGAATTGCTTGGATACCTTGGTCATTGGTCATGGCTACTCAAATGAAAGGAGATGACCTAACCCCTATGCGAATATATGACATATCAAGGTTCAGAGTACCCTTATTTGGTGTCCCATGTGAACACACAGTCATATGTCATAATGGTTTTGTAGTAATGTGGGTTGGCTATTGCATTAAAAAAGTTGGGGAATTGCTTGGCTACCTTGGTCATTGGTCATGGCTACTCAAATGAAAGGAAATGACCTAACCCCTATGCGAGTATATGACATATCAAGGTTCAGAGTACCCTTATTTGGTGTCCCATGTGAACACATAGTCATATGTCATAATGGTTTTGCACTAAGGTGGGTTGGCTATTGTGTTAAAAAGGTTGGTGAATTGCTTGGATACCTTGGTCATTGGTCTTGGCTACTCAAATGAAAGGAGATCACCTAACCCCTATGCGAATATATGACATATCAAGGTTCAGAGTACCCTTATTTGGTGTCCCATGTGAACACACAGTCATATGTCATAATGGTTTTGGACTAAGGTGGGTTGGCTATTGTGTTAAAAAAGTTGGTGAATTGCTTGGATACCTTGGTCATTGGTCTTGGCTACTCAAATGAAAGGAGATGACCTAACCCCTATGCAAATATCTGACACAGTTAATAAAATCTCATCATTCAATATGAAATTTACCAAAACATTCAAAATCTATTGATACCGATGGAGCATTTGATACATAATCATTGAGAAAATATCAATTACAGTTAAGAAATGTACAGCTATAGCCACTCCAAAATAACAATTAATAAATGTACAGCTAAAGACGCAGTGACCATCAGGCTTTATTTCACAAACAGTCAAACCAATAGGCTTCAACTTCTTTCCGAGTTTCTCATTTTCAACCATACGATCACTTATAATGTCGTTCTGCTCTACTTGAATTCTTTGTTCCCTGTCGATTTCTTATTGAGCTTATTTGTCGCGCCTCTGAAACGATCGTCACAACATTGTTAACAACTTCCCCTTGAACAATGATACTCAGTAACTCTTCAAAAAGGGTGCACTAAAAAATCACAATTATTTAAATTGTCAATTTATTTGAAAGGCTTGAAAAGTGTTAAATGAAAAACCTGAAAATCAAAAAGTGTTATCGTAACACAATACCATTGCCAAATCAAGCAAAAACCAATTCTCATTCCTTTCGTGTTCCAATGAGTCCAACACATACATATTCTTTTCGTGTTTCTTTAGCACGTAGCACACCCAATGCCCATTAAACACGGCTGGTGCAAAAATCAAAAACATGTATACAAGTTAATTAGGTAATTTTCATAATTTGAACATGTACAACAATGGGACCCAAAGAACTCCAAATACACGCTTACCAAATTGGAAGACCGTAAGAGATAAATGGGTTTTCCCGGGAACTTATGAAATTCCAAATAATCTTTCAAAGTCCAACGCTTTTGGGTCCCATTTTGGAACATTGGTAATTCACGAATAACTTTGTCCTACATTATAAATCACTACGGTCAGTCAAACTGTATTAACAAAATGTTCCCTAAATGAAATGGCTTCAATAAAAGAGTTTTAGATTTCCTCGCCGCGGTTCCTCTCCATTGAGAGTGGTTTCTAGGGAACCTTGAGGAAATCAAACATTAATAATAGCTTAACATAATTCTCAAGTTAGATAAAGTGGGAAACATGAAGACTTCGTTATGTCAACGGGTTTCCAAGCCGAAGTTAACAACTTCCATAGTTAAAGACACCTAAATAAGAGACCAAGGGAGCTGAGTATATAAAAAACAAATGAAATCAATAGAACATATCACACATGTGTCGTAACCTCATGTTGCTGGTTTTATTCAGTCCACTAATTACCCATAACACAAAGCATACAGAATTCTTTGATTTCTGATAGAGAATGGATTGCAAAACTCTAGTTTCATTTTTAGTATTTGTGCCTTATTGATATGATATCTACATGTGCACACAACTCAAAGATATATCTAACTCACTACATCAAAATTTCAAAGGTATAATCCAAATAAAAAATACATGGACGCACCTAGTTAGCAATAGTAATTTGTGGAAGTTGTAACTCTTTTCCAAGCTCTACAACCTTACCATTCAACACATTTATATCATTGATATTTAGAATTATATCTATTGCTTATTTGCTTTACAGAACTGTGGTTGTTAACCAATGAAGCACAATAGGTCGTGCAGTATCACAAATATTTACCATAGAGCTAAAACTTTTTGTTTGCATTTTGCACTATGCAGAGTTTTATGCTAACTGGTTCTGTCATTATGTAAACCTCGAGGTTTCAAGTTCCAATCACCACAATCTAAAAATTAGGTACGAGAAAACAAAGACAAAATTTGGTGTACCTGGGAACATAAACAGTTTTGAGTGTCAACTGTCAAGCAATGCCATGACCATAAAAAATCTCACTGTAAAGGGTAATTTTCACAGCAACAACAAGTAAACTTTCATGCCCTTATCTGGTCCATAACTTTGTGTTAGTGTTAGTAGCAAGCTGCAATTATAACATCAAAAAATTGTGAAAGTTTCATTATTTTGACATCAAGTATAAGTTTCATTACACCTGGGAAGCAAACACATATATTTCACGACCAAAGGAAGAAAACACACTTAAAGGTGGTGATGCACAACAAAGCACTCAAGTATAAGTTTGATCCAGCTTATCTGTCTAGTCCGTTTCTCTATCGCCGCTGTCGTGTCGATCTTATCTGACCTGTGAATTATTAGACCAGAAGATTAATATCAAGATTTTCATAGCAAAATCAATATATAAAGTCAATATGTCATATTGCAATCGCATAGTCAAAATTAGATTCTAGTAATTAAAATATATATAAAGTATTGTTTTCCATCACAATAGCCTGAAGACAAATAACACTTCTCCTGTATATTCCCATCATCACAACTTGAGGTTAAGTATGTTCTAATAGAAACTCACTCACTCTATTACAAACAACAAAAAGCATTTTATTTGTCAAAACTTTTGGCTTTAGTGTTTTGCTCATTTTGCTATCACTATAAATATCAAAGATAAGAAAGTTAAACCAAATCATAGAAAGGAAATCCATCTTTGACCATCCTCTTGAAATATACGTACATGGTGGTGCAAATCCATCTAAACCTACATTTTATCAAACACGTGGTGTGCAATTTGGTAGAGGTTGTACCTCACCCGAAGTTCTTTGCACGATGGTGTTGTTGTTGTTGTTGTTCTCTTCTCTGTTTTGTGATTGACAACATTGTGGTTGTTCAAATTTTCTTCTCAGTTTTTCAAGTTGAGATGACTACAATCTGCAAAATTTAGAAAACAAAAAACAAAATGAAATCAATAGAAGGAAGTGAAATCCAGAAGAAACGGGGAAAACAAAAAATGAAAATCAAACTGAAAAGGTGAGATCGAGAGAGAATGTTTTAGGAAAATGAAAATCAAACTCTAGATCTCCAACGAGAGAAAAAGCGTGGACGAAGAATTCGAGAACGAGAAGTTATTCTTGGATGGTTTCTGAAAGGGAGAGCAATGCGAGGGAGGAGAGAGTGCGAGGGACTGATGATTTTTGCTATAAACCTAAACATTTGTTTTATTTTTCAATGAAATGATAGGTGATCCCACCACCGTATTTCTGGAGGTATTTTTGGCTAAATTTGGCTGGAATTTTTGGCTGAATAGCATTATTGCTTTATGTAACAACAACTCAAGTCAAAAGGTTTCTTCAGTGCCACATTTTGTGGTCATCAAATAAACATCTTAACATATCAGCTAAACAACCCCAATTAACCAACTTTTCAACCCCAATTTCTTAAGTATAACTCAATTGTTTGTGGTATGACATGTAGAAAATCCATTTGAACCAGATAGCCACATTAATGCGCCAATTAACCAACTTTTCAAAGCCATAAACCAATCTGGTATTTCACATTTATTTCTTTCAATCTAACTGTAAAGGACAAGAGGGCTCAATGTAACCCAAACTTGGTTTTTCACATGCTATTCTTCCCTACTCACTATGAACAACATGAGGACTCTATTTAAGTGCTAAATAGGACAATTAATGTAACTATAACTAAAAGGTTTCTACTCTGACATGTACATGCTCAACTTGAACCAAAGAGCCACATTACAACTACAATTAACCAACTTTTGGATGTCATAAACCAAGCTGATTTTTCAAAGTGTTTTCTTTCTAACCAGTAACCAGAATACAAACACAAAGTCAAATGTCCTTAATAGCACAAACACATTTACCTGAGTCAAACACAATTACAAAATATACTTGGAGAAACCCTATCATCGTGTTAATTGAAAGAAGCAAACAAACAATGTACCATCAATTAATCTACCATCATGTTGAAGAAGAGAACGATCTGGTACGAAGATGAAGAAACAATAGGGTTTCCTTTCAAATTAAATTGGGGTTTTTGCAATCAGTCAAATTAGGGACAAATTAAGGAATAAATCAGTATCCATTACCTGAGTGGAAGAAGGTTGCAGTGGAGAAGAGGTGGAGAAGCGATTAAACGGCGGAGTCACGGCGGAGATAAAAACGGAGAGGAATGGAGCAGAGGAGACGCGCGATTGGAGGGAGACACACACGCTACCTTCTTGAATGGCGGCGGAGGGCGATGAGCGCTTGAACGGGAGAGCAAGGCGAAGGAGGAGAGACCGCGAGGGAGAAGGGAGTGCGACGGAGTGACAGCGACAGAGGAGGGAGTGCGAGGGAGTGAGAGCGAGAGATGAGGGAGTGCGAGGGAGTGAGGGGGCTTCTGTTTTTTTTTCCAATTAAATCAGCTGGTCCCACAACTGTATTTCCATTGTATCATACGTATTTTGTATTTTTGGCTGTATTTTGGCTACCATTTTTGGCTGAATAGCATTATTGTTTTTTTTACAACAAAGAACATTAAAAGTAGCGTGTCCTATCTACTATAAATAGAAGCGCCTCTGCACAATATTATCAACACATTCAGCCATGGATAAATCAAACTTTCAACACCTCACTACTATCCTCTTCCTATTCTTCTCCATTTCATCCTCTTTAGCTCAACAATCTTTCAGGCCCAAAGCTCTTGTTCTCCCAGTAACAAAAGATGGCTCAACACTTCAATACGTAGCTAAAATTAACCAAAGAACACCACTTGTACCAGTCAACCTCGTCATGGATCTCGGTGGCCAGTTTCTCTGGGTAGATTGTGAAAACAACTACACCTCCTCCACTTACCGCCCTGCACGGTGTCGCTCCGCCCAATGCTCTCTCGCCAAAGCTAACGGTTGCGGCGATTGCTTCTCAGCACCAAAACCTGGTTGCAACAACAACACTTGCGGTGTCATAGCAGATAACACCGTCACACACACCGCTTCCAGCGGCGAGCTCGCCGAAGATGTTGTCTCTGTTGCTTCCACAAACGGCTTCAACCCGGGACGAAACGTCGCCGTTTCGCGGTTCCTTTTCTCATGTGCACCAACTTCTTTATTACAAGGACTGGCTAGTGGAGTCTCCGGTATGGCTGGTCTAGGAAGAACTAGAATCGCTTTTCCATCTCAATTTGCTTCTGCTTTTAGCTTCCATAGAAAGTTTGCTATTTGTTTTTCATCTTCAAACGGCGTCGTTTTCTTTGGAGATGGGCCTTACGTTTTTCTCCCTAACGTGGATGCTTCTCAGTCACTTACTTTCACACCACTTTTGATTAACCCAGTTAGTACAGCTTCGGCTTTCACACAAGGAGAGCCTTCATCTGAGTATTTCATTGGTGTGAAATCTATAAGAATAGATGAGAAGGTGGTTTCTGTTAACACTAGTTTGTTATCTATAGATAATAATGGTGTTGGTGGAACTAAGATTAGTACTGTGAATCCTTACACGGTTCTGGAAGCTTCTATTTACAAAGCTGTTACTGAAGCTTTTATTACTGCTTCTGCTGCTAGAAATATTACCAGGGTGGCTTCGGTTGCACCCTTTGAAGTGTGTTTTAGTAGTGAGAGTGTGGGTAGCACGCGGTTAGGTGCGGCGGTGCCTACTATTGATCTTGTTTTGCAAAACAGTGAGATTTGGAGGATTTTTGGTGCGAATTCAATGGTGAATATAAATGATGATGTGTTGTGTCTTGGCTTTGTCAATGGTGGGGAGAAGAATTCAAGGACTTCGATAGTTATTGGAGGGTATCAGCTTGAGAACAATCTTCTGCAGTTCGATTTGGCTACTTCCAGATTGGGATTCAGTTCCTTGCTCTTTGGAAGACAAACTACGTGTGCAAACTTCAACTTCACATCTACTGCATAGAAGTACTTTGCCAACTCAGCATTTTTGGCTACTTAAGATTAATACGAATTAAAGTTTGAATAATTTGTGGTTTGTGATATTTTTGTTCATAATAATGGCAATGAAATTCATGTATGCACTGTAAACTATTTTCTCCCTTGATTATACACACATGCTTTATGTATCTTCTTTAATTTTGAATAGTTTGTCTATCAACAAGCATTTGATTAACTTTTCATGAATTGAAATGGTA
Organism: Astragalus membranaceus; assembly: GCA_039519185.1. NCBI lineage: Eukaryota > Viridiplantae > Streptophyta > Magnoliopsida > Fabales > Fabaceae > Astragalus > Astragalus membranaceus. The sequence continues at coordinate 79,696,261 of CM076847.1, forward strand.
TGTATTTTGCACGTATCATATACTTTGAGGAAAGGGAAAGAAGGCTACTTAAAACATTCTGATGTCAAATTCTCTGAGTAAAAATATCTAAAAGAAAAAAAAAACACTCTCTGTTTAAATGAAAATAGAAAAAGTACAAAATTCAAAGCAAAGGGAAACTAAATCAATACTCTTGACAAAAATTATCATCGAAATCGGTAATAAGATAGACCTAACCTATTATCGTTAAAATCTTCTAAAACAAAACTAGGTGGAATGTCCCACTAAGTGAAACAAAGACTAGTTATGCAAAAATTGCTAAATTATTTGCAAAGAGATTTCTTCTCAATGAATATGAGAAATTGGGAAATACATACTTTTGGTTAGAAAAATAAAAAAATTCAATCTATTTTTAAGTCTCCAAAGGAATCAAACTAACAGACTTATAAGCTGCCACTACTAGAGGAAAGTCGCATTCCAACCAAAGATTGGACTTGTCCTTTTGATAAGCAATGTCAATCAACTTCATGGCAACAAAAACGATCGCTTCAAAAGAGGCAACAGCTCCCACATAATCCAAGAAACAACCCGTAATATTGCTCCACTTGAGTATGAAAAATTCCTTTGTAAGTAGTGGGGCTAGGATTACCACACAAAGCTCCATCAAAATTTCACTTTATCACATACTTATGTGCGCCATGTGACTGGGTTAATAAAAGCAGGAGCCTACAAAGGCTGGCTCATGATCGAGACGTATTTCAGAAATTGAAACTCTTCAATCACTACTAGAAAAATCTGTAATAGCAAAGAAAATTAGAGGCGGATTGGTCTCCAAAATTAGTGTTACTAACACTTAGAGAGGAAATTAGAGACAGATTTCACCATTTTCCGTTCTTTGAATTTTGTCGCTATTTCATCTTTTTCTAGTAGCAAATGGATTAGAATTTTTTTTTTTTGAATATAATAGGGGCTCAAAGGTCCGAAACGAAAACCACGAGCTACACGGAAACTAATCTAGGAGTAGAAACTCCAATACAATCATTAATCAAAAATTGTAAAATGCGCTCCGGAGGATGCTCCCAATAGTGCATGCGTTCCCCACCTTCACACGCAATAGATGCCACACCATCCGCCACCATGTTGGCCTCCCGATGAATATGCAGGATCTTGACTTGCCACTGACGCTGCAACATCTGCTGGAGGCGATGAACCAGCCCCCTACCCATCATTGTCTCGGAACCATTGCCGGTCAATTGAGAAACCACCACCTTAGAATCCAATTGAAGCTCAACGTGCCTGTATCCTTTGGTCCAAGCCAACAACAACCCTTCTAAGGCCCCCCAAAGCTCCGCAATATAGGCGTGAGTCTCTCCTATGAACCGCGTGAAACCCCCAAGCCACCTACCATGATGATCTCGCACAAGCCCTCCACAACCGCTAATACCACCACCCGCCTTTGAAGCACCATCTGTGTTAACAGTAACCCAGCCATCAACTGCAGGCTTCCAAGACACTAATACCGTCTCCTTAACTCCCCCCTGAGCAGGATTTAACTGATTCTTCCCCACCTGATACTCATGAACATATCTCTGAACCACCGTTGCAGGAAAGGCCGGTCTAGAGAAGCTAGGATCATGCATTGTTCTATTACGCCACCCCCACAGAAAGAAACAAGTTGTTGCCCACACATTCCTCCATCCCAAGCCATCCATTACCCTTACGTTAAACTGGACCCAAGCCTCAAAATCATACCCAAAGAAATTGGATCTCATATCTTGCAACACCAACAACTTCCAAACAGCTATAGCAAGAGGAGCGTCCCGCAAAACATGGATAATAGTCTCATCCACCCCCAACACAATAATAACAACCTGAAGTATCCCCACTCCACCTACTACAATACACTCTTGTAGGAAGTTTACCATGCATTATCTGCCACGCAAAGCTTCTAACTCTCTCCGGAACATCAAGCTTCCAAATAGTTTTCCGATTGACCTCATTGCCCAAACTCGTAGCATTCCGAAGGTAAACATACGCACTAGAAACGGTAAAGTTACCAGCTCTCTCTTTCGGCCAAAAGAGCAAATCCGACCCCATAGAAGGAGCAGGTGATGGCATGGATAACAGCTTGTTATACATCCGACCTGGTAAAATATGATGAAGCACATCCAACTTCCAGTTATTAAGCTCATCAACCAAATCCACCACCCTCCAGTCATGCGTGGAAGCAGGAACCTCAGTCACCAACTCACACAAGGGTTGATTACTATCAAGCCACTTATCAAACCAGAAGCTAACGGTAGTGCCGTCTCCAATAGACCAGGCGCCTTCACTCTTGATATCCTCCAAACAATCAGCGATGGCCCTCCACAATTGGGAGTCGGTTACTTTGCATTGCACCTCACCCCGCTCCCAATTGTTTCTCCCATACTTCCCTATTAGCACTTGGCTCCACAACTTATTACTTTCGGCCTTGAGGTTCCACGCTAACTTCATGATGCAAGCTTTATTCATATCAGTTAAACGTCTCAGCCCTAGACCACCATTGACCTTAGGGAGAGTGAGAGTATCCCACTTGATCATATGAAAACGACGCCCTTCATTGCTATCCCCCCAAATAAAGCTTCTTTGAATTTTTTCAGTCTCTCTTAAGCACACCTTTGGTTTGGGATTTGTCATCATAGTATACGTAGGCATAGCCTGAATAACGGACCGAGCAAGAGTTACACGCCCAGCAAAGGATAAATGAGTTGCTTTCCACCCGGAGAGCTTGTGATTCACCTTCTCAATTAAGTAATGAAAATCCTGCCTCTTAGGGGCCCGCCCCAATAATGGAATACCCAAATACTTCCCCATAGCTTGTGTAGTATTAAACCCAGACATGCGCTCCAACCTTCTACGAGTCACCACATCAACATTCTTAGAAAAAAAATAAGCTAGTTTTCTCCTGACTCACCATTTGACCAGACATCCCACAAAACTTGTTAAGCGCATTTAAAACGCTAGTCATAGTTGCATCTGTTGCTTTACCAAATAAGAGCAAATCATCCTAACTCACTCAAAACGAAATTAATAAAATACCAATCTTCAGGATGAGACAAAAAAACCATTCTTCTCAATGAATATGAGAAATTGGGAAATACATACTTTTGGTTAGAGAAATAAAAAAATTCAATCTATTTTTAAGTCTCCAAAGGAATCAAACTAACAGACTTATAAGCTGCCACTACTAGAGGAAAGTCGCATTCCAACCAAAGATTGGACTTGTCCTTTTGATAAGCAATGTCAATCAACTTCATGGCAACAAAAACCGTCGCTTCAAAAGAGGCAACAGCGCCCACATAATCCAAGAAACAACCCGTAATATTGCTCCACACTTGAGTATGAAAAATTCCTTTGTAAGTAGTGGGGCTAGGATTACCACACAAAGCTCCATCAAAATTTCACTTTATCACATACTTATGTGCGCCATGTGACTGGATTAATAAAAGCAGGAGCCTACAAAGGCTGGCTCATGATCGAGGCGTATTTCAGAAATTGAAACTCTTCAATCACTACTAGAAAAATCTGTAATAGCAAAGAAAATTAGAGGCGGATTGGTCTCCAAAATTAGTGTTACTAACACTTAGAGAGGAAATTAGAGACAGATTTCACCATTTTCCGTTCTTTGAATTTTGTCGCTATTTCATCTTTTTCTAGTAGCAAATGGATTAGAATTTTTTTTGTTTGAATATAATAGGGGCTCAAAGGTCCGAAACGAAAACCACGAGCTAAACGGAAACTAATCTAGGAGTAGAAACTCCAATACAATCATCATGCAAAAATTGTAAAATGCGCTCCGGAGGATGCTCCCAATAGTGCATGCGTTCCCCACCTTCACACGCAATAGATGCCACACCATCCGCCACCATGTTGGCCTCCCGATAAATATGCAGGATCTTGACTTGCCACTGACGCTGCAACATCTGCTGGAGGCGATGAACCAGCCCCCTACCCATCATTGTCCCGGAACCATTGCCGGTCAATTGAGAAACCACCACCTTAGAATCCAATTGAAGCTCAACGTGCCTGTATCCTTTGGTCCAAGCCAACAGCAACCCTTCTAAGGCCTCCCAAAGCTCCGCAATATAGGCGTGAGTCTCTCCTATGAACCGCGTGAAACCCCCAAGCCACCTACCATGATGATCTCGCACAAGCCCTCCACAACCGCTAATACCACCACCCGCCTTTGAAGCACCATCTGTGTTAACAGTAACCCAGCCATGAACCGCAGGCTTCCAAGACACTAATACCGTCTCCTTAACTCCCCCCTGAGCAGGATTTAACTGATTCTTCCCCACCTGATACTCATGAACATATCTCTGAACCACCGTTGCAGGAAAGGCCGGTCTAGAGAAGCTAGGATCATGCATTGTTCTATTACGCCATCCCCACAGAAAGAAACAATTTGTTGCCCACACATTCCTCCATCCCGAGCCATCCATTACCCCTACGTTAAACTAGACCCAAGCCTCAAAATCATACCCCAAGAAATTGGATCTCATATCTTGCGACACCAACAACTTCCAAACAGCTATAGCAAGAGGTCAGTCCCGCAAAACATGGATAATAGTCTCATCCACCCCAACACAATAATAACAACCTGAAGTATCCCCACTCCACCTACTACAATACACTCTTGTAGGAAGTTTACCATGCATTATCTGCCACGCAAAGCTTCTAACTCTCTCCGGAACATCAAGCTTCCAAATATTTTTCCAATTGACCTCATTGCCCAAACTCGTAGCATTCCGAAGGTAAACATACGCACTAGAAACGGTAAAGTTACCAGCTCTCTTTTTCTGCCAAAAGAGCAAATCCGACCCCATAGAAGGAGCAGGCGCTGGCATGGATAACAGCTTGTTATACATCCGACCTGGTAAAATATGATGAAGCACATCCAACTTCCAGTTATTATGCTCATCAACCAAATCCACCACCCTCCATTCATGCGTGGAAGCAGGAACCTCAGTCACCAACTCACACAAGGGTTGATTACTGTCAAGCCACTTATCGAACCAGAAGCTAACGGCAGTGCCGTCTCCAATAGACCAGGCGCCTTCACTCTTGATATCCTCCAAACAATCAGCAATGGCCCTCCACAATTGGGAGTCAGTTACTTTGCATTGCACCTCACCCCGCTCCCAATTGTTTCTCCCATACTTCCCTATTAGCACTTGGCTCCACAACTTATTCCTTTCGGCCTTGAGGTTCCACGCCAACTTCATGATGCAAGCTTTATTCATATCAGTTAAACGTCTCAGCCCTAGACCACCTTTGACCTTAGGGAGAGTGAAAGTATCCCACTTGATCATATGCAAACGACGCCCTTCATTGCTATCCCCCAAATAAAGCTTCTTTGAATTTTTTCAATCTCTCTTAAGCACACCTTTGGTATGGGATTTGTCATCATAGTATACGTAGGCATAGCCTGAATAACGGACCGAGCAAGAGTTACACGCCCAGCAAAGGATAAATGAGTTGCTTTCCACCCGGAGAGCTTGTGATTCACCTTCTCAATTAAGTAATGAAAATACTGCCTCTTAGGGGCCCGCCCCAATAACGGAATACCCAAATACTTCCCCATAGCTTGTGTAGTATTAAACCCAGACATGCGCTCCAACCTTCTACGAGTCACCACATCAACATTCTTAGAAAAAAATAAACTAGTTTTCTCCTGACTCACCATTTGACCAGACATCCCACAAAACTTGTTAAGCGCATTTAAAACGCTAGTCATAGTTGCATTTGTCGCTTTACCAAATAAGAGCAATTCGTTCGCGAACATTAAATGAGAGACCTAAGGCCCACTCCGCCCCGCCCGAATTGGCATTCACCGACTAGCTTCAACCTCCTCCTCTATCAAATGAGTGAGCTTGTCCATACACATAACAAAGAGATAAGGGGACATAGGATCACTTTGCCGAATACCCCGTTGTGGAGTAAAGCTCTCAGATCTTCTACCATTCCATAACACATTGGTATTTACCGTAGAGACACACTCCATAATAAGATTGCGTATACTAGGAGGCATTCCTAACTCACTCAAAACCAAATTAATAAAAGACCAACGTACCTTATCATATGCTTTGGCAAGGTCCACTTTAATAGCAAAAAAACCATTCTTCCCTCGCATCTTCCCCATCGAGTGAAGAAGCTCCTGGGCAACAACAATATTCTCATGAATGCTTCGAGTGGGAATAAAGCCAGTCTGGTAAGGGGAAATAATCCTCGGCATGATAGGCTTCAGCCTATTGACAATAATCTTTGTAATGATTTTATAAGTCACATTACAAAGGGATATTGGCCTGAACTGATTAATAAACTCCGGCCTAGCAATCTTCGGGATGAGACAAATATCAGTATCATTTACTGCAGCCACACTTGTTGGGCAGCTCCACGCTTTCTTCACAAAGTCGCAACAATCCTTCCAAATTAGCTCCCAATTTGTTTGATAGAAACCAGCTTGGAAGCCATCCGGACCAGGGGCCTTCCAAGGCTTCATACTCACGACGGCCTGAGTAATCTCGTCATCCGTCACCATAGCATCTAGCTTACGCACAACCCCATCATCCAGCGCCTTAAATCGGTACCTCATCGTAGGAAAGGAATTTGTGGCTTCATTGTCAGTAAACAACTCCATAAAAAAATTTGTTACATGATCTTTGATCTCAGCCCCATTCTCCATCCACCGCCTCTCACTATTTCTAAGCATAAGGATCCGATTTCTCTTTTTCCGGTTAACCGCTTTGAGCTGATAATAACGAGTATTGCGATCCCCGTCATGTAGCCATTGCGTTCTACTCCTTTGGAACCACATAAGCTCTTCTTGATGCAGAACATTATGTAATTCGGTTTGGAGCTCCTTTTCAAGATTATAGAGAAAACAATTCATGTTACCAAGGCTAGTCTGTCTTTGGATACCATCAAGCCGAGCTAACAATTGTCTTTTCTTCTTCTTAACCGAACCAAAAACATTATGACTCCACCCTCTAAGATGATCCTTCATACTAACCAACTTGTCCTCCAGCCCCCCATTAGGATGCCAAGTCTCTTTCATCATTCTTGCAAAATCTAAATGTGTCACCCACGCACTTTCAAACCGAAACGGCCTAGTCTCCTTACCTCCATCTCTCCCATGCAAATTAATAAGAATCGGATGATGATCCGAGAAGTCCACTCTAGTAAGAACTTTAACAAAAGCATTTGGAAAGGCTAATCTCCACAAGGCGTTGCACATACCCCTATCCAAACGAGCAAACATCCGGTCATAAGTACCATATGTTTGGCCCTTCCAAGTAAATTTAGAGCCAATTGAACCCAAATCCATTAAACCACACTGCTGGATTCGATTTTGAAAAAGTTGGCACTTCCTCACGTTGAGCGGAGCACCCCCTTTCTTTTCATTACTATCACAAATATCATTAAAATCTCCAGCTAACATCCAGTTGCCTTGCATAGTATTTGCCATTGTAGCTAACGTCCCCCACAATTCTGCGCGCATTTCTTCAACCGGACTAGCATACACAATAGAAAAAAACCAACTCCTATGGTCATGCATAACGACATTAAAATGCTGAAACTGAAAGTCATTTCTATTTTCAACCATCAGCACTAAATCAGTCTTCCAACCAACCGCAATACCCCAACATAGCCCCTATTTTCAGAGAAACTGAACCCATCGTACCCAAGCCGGCGAAAAGTATTTTGAGTACGCAAGGGATTACACCGAGTCTCAATGACAGCGAAAACCTCTGGGCAATGCACATCCACAAACTGCTTACAATTCCGGAAAAGGTCCGGACTAGCCGCCCACGGCAATTCCAAATTAAAATTTTGTTTAAATTCATAAACAAAATATTAAAAGGAGCAACCAACCACGCTAAGCAACATGAAGACCAGTGGTCTCCATAACCATATCCTCGTCATAATCTTCAGTACCCACTGAGCTACCCATCTCTTGTGCATCCATGTATTCTTCGAAATCACCACGCTCCTCATTGTTACTGGGAGCATTTGGAAAAGGGGGTGTGGGGTGGCGTATATCTGGTGGGCGAGGGGGGTGTTGAAGCCCAATCTCCATGTGATCAATGGGTCTTGGTAGCATTAATTCTGAGCCCACTTTACTTTGTATTCGGCCATTCAAGTGCTGACCCAACACTCCGACAACACTTGTGTTACTAGTGTCGCCATTTTGCCTTTGACTGGGCCCCACTGACACCAAATTATTAGCTTGCCTACGCATATCCTCATTATTCCTTGAAGATCTCTCTCTCTGCGCATGTGGGACCACAAGAGTTGATTGGTCATGAATTTCCACATTTGTCTCATTAATTGCTTGATTGGATTTCCCCCTATTTTTCTTAGTCACATACGTAAATGGTGGCCTCTCCTCATTAATTCTTGCATGATCCACGCCCTTTCCATGCACATCCTCATTATTATTCCCCACGTTTTCCGCACTATCTCCAAGAATTCCAAATCGTGATCCCGAATTAACTGTTGTATCATTAATGGTCGCAGGTAAAACCCTACCCGTCGACGGCACCGTCGGCCCTCCGCCCCTATCTTTCCCGCGCCTTGGCCATCTCTGCTTCTGAACTACCTGCCATGGCCCATCCTCTTTCACGACTTCACCTCTAGGCTCAACATTGCCTGTTGCGCGCCCCTCCTCTCCATTGTTAGCTCCCCCATCCTCCGTAACCTTGTCCGGGTCTTTATGGTGGCCAAATCTCCCACACACCATACACAACATGTGTAGCCCTTCGTATTCGATCTTGTAAAAGTGGTTCTTGAGTTCAAACATAGCCAAAAGTGGCTGTCTAAATCAATCTCCACACAAAGCCTTGCATACTTCCCCCTAGCCAATTGCTCTGTTGTCTTGTCTACTTTGACCGTCTAGCCAATCCGATTACCCAAGAAGACTAGGAAATCCGGATCATAATACTCAATCGGAAGCTCCGGGAGCCGCACCCACACATTAACTCTGTTAATCTCTTCTTCGTCTGGCCGGAAGTTTGGTTTCCACTCCCTCACAGTGAGGTAATGATCATAAATCAACCATGGACCATTTTTCAAGGCCTTGTCATGGTCGTCTGGACTCGAGAGATAAACCAAGAAAAATTCACCTCCAAGATCAATAATGTTCATGACACCTTTTCGAACCCACATTTGGTTTAGTCGATTTTCTAGAGCCTTGAATCCAATCCGTCTGCCAAGAAGTTTAACAATCAAGCCTTGTTTCCATGGCCTACACAATCGCACCTCTGCTTTTGGTGGAATAACTATCTCCGGGCACTCATAGCCACCATGAGTTTTTTCAACGATTTGCAAGTCCATACACCCCATAGTATACTCTCCATCATCCTGAACCTTCCCCATATGTCCTCCTTCCTCATCCCCTGTATCATCATCCTCCTTTTCCCCGGCATGAAGCCCCATAACCGTCTCCTTGTATGATCGCTTGCCTTGAACATCCTCCATGAGTGGATCGCCAATATCAGCATAGCTCACTGAACCCGTGGAGGTTGTTGCAAACGTGTGCTCCCCCCTTTCACCTTCTCCGTACTGCGCTCCTGGAGGTCCTCCTCCTCCTGAGAGACGTCCCGGTCGCCAACCACCGGTTGTGCGCTCATCGCGGCCGCCAAGAACAAAACTAAGGCAAACCCCAATTTAATTTCAATTCATTTTTTAGCAAATGGATTAGAATTTACCTATGTGAAAATGTGACCAAAAAAAGAAATAGTAGCAAAAACAAGCAGTAAATCTCGGCCAAAAGAGAGAAAGATATTATTGAAACAAGACTGATTTCTAACATCCTAAACAATGGCAGAAAGGGCCATATCATCAATATAAGAGCTTTGATTATTGTTACAGATGCCAAGCATAGTGTGAATGCTTCTCGATTCGATGTATAATAGATGAAGAAAATCACTAACCAAATCCAATTTGAAGCAAAATAATAATGTAATAAAAGATGATAAGCAATATCACTAGTTTTCCCGCACATGCTAGAAATAGATACAATGTGCAACCTTAGGGTATGTTTTGATGGAGGGTTTAGGAGGGGAGGGGAGGGGAGGGGAAGAGGAAGAAGAGGAAGAAGAAGAAGAAGAGGAAGGGAGGGGAAGAGGAAGAGGAAGAGGAAGAAGAAGAAGAAGAAGAAGAAGAAGAAGAAGAAGAAGAAGAAGAAGAAGAAGAAGAAGAAGAAGAAGAAGAAGAAGAAGAAGAAGAAGAAGAAGAAGAAGAAGAAGAAGAAGAAGAAGAAGAAGAAGAAGAAGAAGAAGAAGAAGAAGAAGAAGAAGAAGAAGAAGAAGAAGAAGAAGAAGAAGAAGAAGAAGAAGAAGAAGAAGAAGAAGAAGAAGAAGAAGAAGAAGAAGAAGAAGAAGAAGAAGAAGAAGAAGAAGAAGAAGAAGAAGAAGAAGAAGAAGAAGAAGAAGAAGAAGAAGAAGAAGAAGAAGAAGAAGAAGAAGAAGAAGAAGCCGCCATAACACAGCTATAATTTACAAGAAACTGTTAACACAGCCAGAATTCCTACCCAACACAGACAGAATTTAAAACCATAAACCTGTTAACATAGACAGAATTTACAATTACAAATTGGAACCATAAACCATAACAGAAGCAGCACAAATATTGGAACCATAACAAAGTATTTCTGCCCAACACAAACCATGGAACTATTGTATCTAAAACAAAATATTTCTAAAAAGACATTAAACTAGTAAATCTAAAAGAGTGTATCCTTTTGTTTTGTACGAATCTTCATAAAGAATTCCGCCCAAAGCTGACGAATCTCCAAAAGTTTCTCTTCGGTGTATGCCTTTGGGTCATTAAATACCTACAAGTTTAAAACTACTCAAACAAATTATATCCAATCAACAGTAATACACCCAATCAGATATCCAAACAAAATTATACCTTCTCCCAATTATCAACAACACCGACACTCAAAATGGTCAGCATAAACTTCATCACATAATAGCCACAATGAAAACTATTCCGTTGTATTGGCATCTACACAATTGAATTAACAAAATTAAAGAGAATATTATATATATATATATATATATATATATATATCATATATTAATTCACTCTAAATTAAATCAACACATATTTTAAATTACTTACTGTAGGGTACAACCACTTGGTGGTCGATGTAGGATCCCCTTTGACAGCTCTAATAACATAATATAAAATTAGTTATAAAATTTCAACCCAAAGTTCAAATACTACAATCTAAACCATGATAAAAAAATTAAAAACATACTTGCTAAACATGTCTTTGATTTGTTTGTTTGGTTGGCGGCATAAGGAACACATCCAGACCACGGTATTTTCATTTGGGAGTAAGACAACCAGTTGCCAATGATTGCTGCAACATTGATAAACTTAAAATTAAGCCACACACAAACAAAGGAAAATGAATTACCAATTCGTTGAAATATGCAATCACGTACCCATGGCAAAATGGAGCCATATATATGAACTTATTGGTGGTCAATTTCACTTGAATATTTTGAAGAACAGTATTCATGTGCATATTCTTCAAGTTAAGCTTATGTAGACACACAAATCCATGTATTTCACCCGTACCTCTTTCAACACATAGACGATACAGATATCTAGTGTCACGTAATAAAAACTATCAAATTTATTAATATATGTAAAAATGCGAGAAATTGACATAATGAAATAAACTTTACTACTTACGTGCACCATATGCTCAAATGGCTTAACTCAAGCCACTCTTTGTAACGCCCCGAAAATTAATTAATTATTTAATTGAATTGTTTGAGAATTTAATTAGAAGAAAAATAATAAAATAATAATAATGCTAGCATATGTGGGCCTATTGTTAGGGTTGGGAGTAGTAAAATGAGAAGTGTTAGGGAAGCCCAAGATGCAATTCGAATTAGCTAAGGAAAAATCCCATAAAATTAACTAAAGTATAAATAGGCATTATTTAGGGTTTTGCTCATTTAGAAGGAACAAAAAATAAGAACTAGAGAGAGGAGAAGAGAGGGGACGGCGCGAAGAAGAAGAGGGAGCTAGGGCAAGCCAAAGACTTCGAATTCTTCAAGGCTAAGGTAAGGGTGGGGTTCTATCTCTATAATTGGGTGTATGAATGGCTCTATGTAGGAAGGTTATGGAACCCTAGGTGTGCTAAGTCTAGAAAACCCTAGTTGTAGGAATTGAACTTTAAACGATGATGTTAACTTCGATTGATGATGATTGTTGCCATTTGACGATGTGTGATCATGCTTGTTGATGTTTTGGAACCAAAATTCTGTGCATGGGCGCCATGGGCGCCGTTTTTGATCCTGCCGCAGGGCGCCAGGGGCGCCGTCTTGTGTTTGTGTTGCTGGGCACCTTCCTGGGCGCCATTTTGTGTGTGTTGTGTTCTGGCGCAGGGGCGCCATGGGCGCCAGAATCTGGCTGCCCAGTTGCTGTCTGGTGTGTTGTTCTGGCGCATGGGCGCCAAGGGCGCCAATGTTGTGGCTGCCCAGTTGCTGTTTGGCGTGTTGTTCTGGCGCATGGGCGCCAAGGGCGCCAATGTTGTGGCCGCCCAATTGCTGTTTGGTATGTTGTTCTGGCGCATGGGCGCCAAGGTTGTGACTGCCCTGTCGCTATGGCTGTGTTATCCTGGCGCATGGGCGCCAAGGGCGCCAAGATTGGCTGCCCAATTTCTGTTGTTGCTTGATGTGTCAAAATCTGGCTGCCTGTTGCTGTGTCTGGCGCAGGGGCGCCATGGGCGCCAAAATCTGGCTGCCTGTCGCTGTGTCTGGCGCAGGGGCGCCATGGGCGCCAGAATCTGGCTGCCTTGTTGCTGTGTTGTGTTCTGGCGCTGTGGGCGCCAAGGGCGCCAGTGTGGCTGCCAGTGTTGCGTGTTGTGCTGCGTGCTGTGTTGCTGGGCGCCGTGGGCGCCAAGGGCGCCAGTTTGGCTGCCCAAATGTGAATTTCACATTGGATGCTTGGGATGATGTGTTGATGTTGAATATGTAATTAGGCCCAAAGTTGCCAAAATGTTGGAAGTTGCTAAATTGTTGATGTGTTGCCAAAAATGCTGAAAACTGCTAAGTTGTTGATGTGTTGCCAAAAATGTTGAGAACTGCTAAGTTGTTGATGTGTTGACAAGAATGTTGAAAATGGCTAAGTTGCTACTTATTGTTGATGATGGTGTACCGAGCTGAATTGCCTCTATTTATTGGCAGGTGGTATGTTGTAGGCCTATGGCCAACGATGATTTCTGATGTTGTTGCGTTGCTATGTAATCGTTGTTTATTGGTTGTGCATTTACATAGCGTCGCATACATAGCATATTTTTACGATGGAGCTATGCTCAAAACACGACGGCCTGGACTGGGAAATTACGACGAAATGATGTTACGATGTTAATGCCTCTATTTATTGGCTGGATTATGGTACCACATGCATTATAGGGCGGTGGCCCTGAGTTGAGTCCCATTCCGCATCCATGTTGCATATCTATATGATTGAGATGATGTTGACTGTTGTTGAATGATGAATTGATGCTATGACCTGAATTACATATTGTCTTTCATATGTCTGATTATATAGTGTGATATCTCACCCCTTCTGTTTGAATGTTACCCTGATGTTGGTAACGTGCAGGTAATCACGAATGAAGGCTGCTCACCTTCGTTTGATCGAGTCGGTGTCGTCGCTCTGATATGTAACACTCGGGGGGAATGAACACACGTTTTAATATTGTTGCCTTGTTATTTCGTTGTTTTTGAGCTGTTTTGAATTGTTAAGATGCTATGTTTATTTGAGTTGACTTGTTATGAATCCGCTGCGTAGTAATTAAAGAGGAATTATTTTGAGAGGCTAAAAGGTTGTTTTATCGGTTCAACCGAAAACGCTGTGTATCTGTTTTCAAAAAGCGAATTAACCCGTCTATTGTTTAACGAAGTAAATGTAGCACTCCATCGTTTGTTGAAAAATATTTTTATGAACTCTGATTTTGCATTATTTTACCGGGTAGAAATGGGGTGTTACACTCTTCACCGGAAATCATGTCCATGATCTCTTTGAAGGAGACAAAGCACTCATGATCTTCATGCTCCAACCTTATCCTAGCATGTCTCTTATCAGCATACCCCCTCATAAGGATCTCTTTCAGCCAATCGATTTGGACCTCCTCCTCCTCCACATGAGATGGTGTGCAGCTAGCCTTAGATCCAACCGTGGTCATGGGAGAGGGAACCTGGACAGCCGCATTATGAACTCCTCCACATGAAATGTTGTGCTGAATAATTAAAACATACATATAAATTAAACTAGAATTTATGAATTGATTCAAATAATACAACAGATCTAGTAATATAAACTTATACCTCTGCCAACGCCTCGCGAACTCGGTCTTGCACCATCACTTCCACGCCCTCCATAAGTTCTTTCATCATCCTCGCTTTATCAAATTGTGAGCTGCTCGAGGCAGAACGTGCTACACTTCCAAAGTATCTCTTCAGCCCGACACCTTTTCCAGCTCCCCGAAGACGCCCGGGATGCTCAGGTGTTCCAATGGCAGCAGTCAAAATATCATTCTTTCCTTCCGGAATGAAAGATCCTTGGCTACTCATAACCGTAAGTTCATCCTACAACAAAAACATGTTCACGTGTTACAATTGAATTACTTAAACAAAGCATACTTTTATTCAACTTAGATCCACACAAAATTTTACTTACAAAAGAAGAAATCCGTCATATACAATAGAAACAAACAGTCAATATTGTCATTAGCTCACCAGTACAATTTCATAGGAACATACAATAGAAACATACAAAAGAAGAAATCTGTCACATACAATAGAAACAAAAAGTCATTGTCACCAATACAATAGAAACATACAAAACAAGAAATCTGTCACATACAATAGAAACAAACAGTTATTGTCATTAAGTTCACCAGTTAAAAAAAAAGAACAAATCTAAACTCCTTCGTATAAAATTCCTTCATTATGATCATTGCGAGTGGCATGTTCATCGTCAACTTCATTGTCATCAACTGAAGTAGGCACCTGTGTTAACAAACAAGGTGTTTCGGAAATTGCAAGACTTGAATCTTCATTTTCATCACTGCCTATTTTTCCTTGTAGGACCACTGACCACTTTTTGTTACAAGGATCTTTGACATAGAATACTTGTTTTGCTTGGTCGGCCATGATGAAAGGTTCATCATTATAACTTACCTTGTCAAGGTCCACTAGTGTAAATCCCATTTCGTCGGTACGTACACCACTGTTGCTGTTAACCCACTTACATTTAAAAAGGGGCACTTTAAATTTACAGTAATCAAGCACCCAAATCTCTTCGATGACACCAAAGTAAGCAATGGATGCGAGTACAGGATTAGTGTCCTTTGAACTAGAGAAGTTCATTGAGGAAGCCATGACCATAACTCCACTATTTTGCATGGTACTTTTGTCATCTTTCGATTTTGTGTAAAAGGAAAACTTATTTATGTCGTACCCGCTCCAACACACGACGTTAAAGCTAGGGTCATGTGCTAACCATCCCAAAGTCTCAGAGGCACTCGCATCTTTCTTAATCTCTAATTTAAACCAATCTATGAATGTGTTGTTATGCTCGTTCAATAACAATATTTCTTTCATTCAAGGGTTTTTGGCCTTTACTATCTCTTTATGGAGAGACAAGTAAGGTAATACCTCATCTGTGTTATTCAAAACATACAAATGTGGTTGAAGCACTTCAGCTCGACCCATGCTCTTAGTGGTTATACCATGTGTACCTTTACCTTGACATCTCCCTGCATAGCAAGACTTTGGTAGTCCCACAGATTTCGCTTCTGACAAGTAGTCTGAACAAAACTCAATAGCTTCTTCTGTGACATACCTTTCGATAATGGATGCTTCAGGACGATATTGGTTCTTCACATACCCTTTCAAGATCTTCATGTATCGCTCGACTGGGTACATCCACCTTAAATAAACAGGGCCGCATAATATAATCTCCCTAACTAGATGAACAATTAAATGAACCATGATATCAAAGAACGAGGGAGGAACAAACATCTCCAACTGACACAAGATAATAGCAGCTTCATTTTCCAACTCGTCCAATTTTTTAGGGTCGATGATTTTAGCACATATACTATTGAAGAATAGGCACAATCTAGTTATGGTATGTCGGACATCTTTCGGCAAGATGCCACGAATCGCCACAGGTAGTAGTTGTTGCATCAAGACGTGGCAGTCATGCGACTTCAAGCCAACTAATTTGAGATCTTTCATTGAAACTAGTCGCTTTACATTTGAAGAGTAACCATGTGGCACTTTGTTTCCCCGTAGACACTCGCAAAAGCTCGTTTTCTCTTTTTTTGACAAGGTATAACATGCTGGAGGCAAATATGTCCCTTTACCTGTTTCCACTGGATGTAACTGTTCTCTTATACCCATCTCACACAAATCTAGACGAGAATTTATACCATCCTTTGTCCCTTGAATGTTGAGAAGCGTCCCGATGACACTATCACAAACGTTTTTCTCGACGTGCATGACATCAATACAATGTCTTACATCAAGATTGGACCAATATGGAAGATCAAAGAACACCGACCTCTTCTTCCACTTGCTTTTCTCCTTGGACTGCTTCTACTTTTTGCCGAATACAACTTTGATGTCCTTAACCACTTGATAGACTTCTTCTCCGGTCAAGGCATTTGGAGCAATGTCATTTTCCTTGCACCCATTAAAAGCTTTTTTCAACTTACGATATCTATGATTAGGTTTGAGAAATTTTCGATGCCCAAGGTAGACTGTCTTCCTTCCATGTTTGAGTTGATGGTGGCACGTGCCTTCTGCACAAATAGGACAACCTTTATGCCCCTTGACACTATACACTGACAAGTTTCCGTATGCTGGAAAGTCATTGATTGTGCAAAATAACATGGCTCGCAGCTTGAAAGTTTCACTACAATACCCGTCAAACACATCCACGCCTTCATCCCAAATTTTTCTCAAGTCTTCAATCAATGGACTAAGGTAAACATCTATGTCATTACCTGGTTATCTCGGACCAGAAATCATCATGGATAACATCACATATTTGCACTTCATGCACAACCATGGAGATAGGTTGTAAATTACAAGGAGAACAGGCCACGGGCTATGATTCGTACTTAAGTTGCCATATGGATTCATCCCATCTAAAGCAAGTGCGAGCCTAAGATTTCTTGACTCAACGCCAAAATCCGGATACAAATTATCAACTTTCTTCCATTGCAAAGAATCGGCCGGATGGCGAAGCTGTCCGTCACATTTCCTCTCATCTGCATGCCACCTAATGCTCTTCGCGTCATTTGCATTAGCAAACAAGCGTATGAACCTGGGTATTATTGAAAGATACCATAAAACCTTGGCAGGGGAACCCTTTGTGCTGTTGTCGTCACAACTAGATTCACCCAACTTCACTTTGTAGCGCGACCAATTACACGTAGGGCACTTGTGCAACTTCTCAAAGTCTTTCCAATACAATATGCAATCATTTGGACATGCATGTATTTTCTGATACTCCACACCCATCGGACACAATATCTTCTTCGCATCATATGTACGTTTTGGCAATGTGTTACCTATGGGAAGCATGTCTACCAACAGCTCAAGCAATTCAGTGAAACCCTTATCAGTCCACCCATTTATCGCCGATCAGATTGATCAATTTTAACGTCGCAGACAGCCGTGTGTATTTTGTGCAACCCATATACAGAGGTTCTTCTTTGTCTTTGCACAAAGTCGCTTAAAAGATTCAAGACCAATGTCACGTATCATATCCTCCATTCGATCATCCATATCTTCATCGACTTTCTCTCCTTTGGACACACTTGGGTTGTCGGTTGAATCACCATGCCATATCCATGTGGTATAATTGGGATAGACCCCATAAACAAAGAGATGGTATCGTATTACATTTGGTGGTTGTGGGGCTCGATTCACACAAAAACAACAAGGGCAGGAAAAAGTTTTGGGAACATCAGTTTTGGGAACACCAATTTTGGGAACATCAGTTTTGGCAAAATGTGCTTGAGCAAAATTTAGAAACTCTTCGACTCCGTTCGCATACTCATCACTCAGACGATTACTTTGCATCCAACTACGATCCATGGCTACACTCCAAAATAATAGACCAAGTATTGTCAAAACAAAATCAAACTATCACATCAAACCAACGCCAACAGTTAACAGTTAGTTATACAAGCATATCATAACTAAGTTGAACACAACAGAACTGGAAAAATTCTCCCTCTCAACACTAGATTCCAGAGAAGAACGACCAACAATTTGGCCAATGTTTTTACACCCCAAATCAAGAAAACAATCATTTTCCTCCAAAAGTCATATACTATTGCTATTGCTAACACACTTCCATCACACAGTAAGTTGCAAATAATGAATCAGGAAATTTGCAAATAATGAGTAAACAATGAATCAATGAACATAAAGATAGAACACACAGCAACCAAGAGAGAGAGACTCACAAGTTCAGTAGGTGAATAGGTGATGAGGGTGAACTTTTTATCACTGTGATAGACTCTGTTCAACACAAAAATGACAAATCAGAAAAATTAAAATTAGAGTTTCAGAACAAAATAGAAGCAATTAATCAAACCAGAGAAGAATACGAACCAGGTGCGACGACGGAGAGGCTGTCCTTAAGAGGAGGTCGTTTTGAAAACTTAGGGTTTCGAATATCCTTGCACTAAAACGAGGGCGAGGAAGGCTACAGTGAGCAAGGCGACGGTGAGAGCGTCGTGTTCGTCGAGTTCAGAGTGAGAGTGTCGTATTGTTGACGGTGAAGAAGAGTGGGAGCACCGTCTTCGATTTCAAGTCCCAAAATAGGAGTGATGGCGAAGAAGGCGACGACGAGAGCAACGGTGACGACGACAGCAATGTCGACAACGAGGAAGATGGAGGTTCAGAGAGAGAGCGAGAGATCCTTGAGAGTGACACAGTTCAGAGAGTGAGCGTGAGAATGCGAAGACTAGTGTGTATGCGATGGAAGAAGTGAAAAAAAATAAAACATGGCCTATAGCGTCGGGTGTTTAAACACCCGATGCTAAATGTATTTGCTTTAGACATTTAGCATCGGGTGTTTAAACAACCGATGCTAAATTTCTAAAGAAAATACATTTAGCGTCGGATGTCTGGCGCAAGGCGCCCCATGGCTACAAATCGTCCATACAAGGAACAAAGCGCCCAAGGGGGCGCCTCCCCCCTTCTCACCAAAACAGCGCCCAAGGCGCCCACAGGGGGCACCATCAACGAAAAGGAAGCGAAAAACTTACCAAGGCGTTTCGGTGTCAGAGCAAGAGGATCCGATCGTCTGTCTTCTCTCCAAACCAGTGCTTCGAGGAATAGATTTTCCTCTCCAAGCTGGCGCCCCCAAAGAGATTTTTTTTTCTTCACCACGCAGCAAAGTTTCTACATACCTATTTATTAGGTTAAGTCCATGAAGAAGGAGACCTCGAAATAGGCATGGCAACGGGGCGGGTCGGGGGCGGGTTTGGCATTCCCCGTCCCCGCCCCTACCTCTATCGGGGTCGGGTTTTGCATCCCCCAACCCCGTCCCAAACGGGGACGGGTTCCCCGCGGGTACCCGTTTCCGCCACAATTTATAGGAAAAATACAAAAAATATATTTATAATAATTAATAAAATAAAATAATAATATTGCCATGCCCGAACCCAACCCCGTCCCCAGTCAAAGCGGGTTTTCCCCGTCAAACTCGGGGCGGGGTCGGGTGGGTACCCGCAGGTTCGGGTTATATTGCCATGCCTACCTCGAAACGCAGTCATCACTGAGGCCGCGTACCTCGCCACATCACAAATCCAACAAGCCGACGAAACTCCGTCAAGCCAAGACCATCCACCAGAATAATCTCGGCTTGGGGGGCGACTGTTCTGGAGTGGACCAAGGGGTCCTATTAGCAAAACCAGGAAGTGCGCTTAGCAAGTAATATGGATCAGCCCAACCGATTCAGCCCATATCCACCTCATGCGAGCCCAACATGCTTGGACGGTCAAGATCGACTCTACCCATCCAACGATCCACGAGAGGGCACGATTTCCTATAAATACAGGCAAACTTTGCCCTAAAAAAGGTTCAATCTCTAATCCTTAGTACCTTCACTCATATATTCGATATACTGACTTGAGCGTCGGGGTGGCTTGCAGGTACCCCCCCCCCCCTCGGGCACTCACTGACCTCCTGCCAGGACAGCAAGAGACCTACCAACAGCAGTCGACCAAAAAGCTGCTCGGGACAGAACATTGTGGCTTGCAGGT
Source organism: Astragalus membranaceus (assembly GCA_039519185.1). Lineage (NCBI taxonomy): Eukaryota > Viridiplantae > Streptophyta > Magnoliopsida > Fabales > Fabaceae > Astragalus > Astragalus membranaceus. The sequence goes on from CM076847.1 coordinate 79,716,608, forward strand.
ACCCCCCCCGGGCGCTCACTGACCTCCTGCCAGGACAGCAAGAGACCTACCAACAGCAGCCGACCAAAAAGCTGCTCGGTACAGAACACTATGTTTCCGCTTGATTCTTACTACGTAAACTCAAGAAAAAAATTAAAAACAATTAAAAAAACTCTTATGATAATGGTTCAAGTTTGACCAAAAAATTGATCTAGAAAATACAGACAACATACCGTGTCGTGTTTGTATACAACAAAAACGTGGCAATCATATTTGACAATGTTAAGTTGTTAACATCCAAAGCTGTCTTTGACTTACCCGATTGAGATAGTCTCTACTTTACATGCACATGATACCTTATACAAAAAAAAGTTAAAAAACACCGAAGTCGCTAGCACCTCATTACAAGTTTTCCAGATTTCCCAAAGGACTGCATGCCAAATCATGATCAAGCTCTTCCTGTTCCAAGTAGGAAGATCACCACTAAAATAGATCGAGAAGAGAGTAGGAAGATCTGGAGTGAGAACTATCACTAGACCTAGCCATTTAAACACCATATACCATAGACAAATGGAAGATTCACATCCTAGAGATACAGATGACTCTCTGACTCCTAGAGATACATGTGCATTTACGATGAACCTATATATATATATATATATATATATATATATATATATATATATATATATATATATATATAGTCACCTATTGAAATTGGGAAGTGTAGTGACTAGTGGGTTTGTTAGCACTAAATCAATTATTTTCTTTATTAATTGGGTCTCAAGATTACACAACCGGATAACAAACAAAATAAAAAGGCCATACACAATCAAGTGTTTTCTAAGAGTTAGTAAAAGAGCATTTTCTAAGCTTTGTAGAATTTTACAAGAGAAAGGGGGGTTAGTGAGAACAAGAAATGTCCCTACAACTGAGGCCATGGTGATGTTTTTGCATATCCTTGCTCACAACCTAAAGTATAGAGTTGTGGAGTTTAGTTATTGCAGATCTAAAAAAACAATAAGTAGGCAATTCAATAATGTCCTACGAGCTGTTATGAAAATGAGCAAGGAATATTTGAAGTTTCATGATTATACGCTAGAGGACTCAGGCATATAAATGGAGATGGTTTGAGGTAATTTTGTCATTTGTTTAAGTAATTATAAGACATTCGAAGTAACTATAGCTTTTGTAATTTGGTATAATTTTGGAATGTTTTTAGAATTCAGTTGGAGCACTGGATGGGACACATATTCCTATAACAGTTGCTGCGGAAGATAGGCCTAGATATCGTAATAGAAAGGGTGATATCACTATGAATGTGTTAGAAGTTTGTGGTCCAGATTTAAGGTACATTTATGTGTTACCTGGATGGGAAGGGTCTGCAGGAGATTCTCGAGTATTGCGAGACGCTTTACGTCGTCAAAACTGCCTTCAAGTTCCAAATGGTAATATCATGAAAATGGTGATACTTTATTTGTTTAGTGCATAGAATACAACTATATGATTTTTGTTCTTTGCTCTGGGAAAACCATTGTAGGTAAATACTTTCTTGTGGATGCGGGGTATACAAATGGCCCGGGGTTTTTGGTACCTTATCGAGTGACTAGATATCATCTCAATGAATGGATTGGAAACACCCCTCAAAATTACAAGGAGTTGTTCAATCTTCGCCATGCAATTGCAAGGAATGTAATTGAAAGATCATTTGGGGTATTGAAAAAAAGATGGAGTATACTAAGAACTCCTTCATTTTTTGATATAAAAACACAAATAAGAATTATTAATGCTTGTTTCATATTGCAAAATTTTATAATAGATGAAAAAAAGAGTGACCGAATTTTAGAGGTTGAAGACTTGCAGCTTCTATCCGCTACCGATGGAGAGTTAGCCAATCATCAAAGGGAAGGGGTAATAACCGGTGTTGTAGATGTGGTTACAACTGTTCAAGTGTCCGAGGAATGGACACACAATTTCGCGAAACTTTGGCAATGAACATGTTTGTTGATTATCAAGCTAGAAGAAACATTACTTAGGGGGGAGTCCTTCATGTTTGTAGACATGTACACTATTCTAAGCCGCTACCGGGTGACAAGAAAGATTATATCTTGGCCTTCATAGATTCTACCATTTGAGGTAATTCTACTATTCTAAGCATGAAAATTGATTCAATGATTTTATTGAACTGATTAGGGAATAGGGAATCCAGTTCCAAACTAGATTTACTTTCTGCTCTAAATTTTGTGTATTTACTGCAACATATTCTGCATATTGAAATCATAAGAACAGAATATTACAGCAGAAAGTAAAGAACCGAATGTTCTGCTAGATTGTGTTGGTATCAGTTATGGCTCTTATCTCTTTGGTGCCTCATTTTCTTTTACCACAAGAAGCTTCATTTATGAGTATTTTAGGATTTTAGGATGAGTTTGTGTGAATTTTGGATAGTTGTCTCTTCATTGTTGTTTACTTTTTGCAAAGGAAAGTGAGTACAGGAATGCGTTCTTATTGCAAGGATTATGATTTAGCATTTTGTCATAGTTCAGGAATCATTGTGAACAGGCTATTTTTCCTTGACTCTGCATTTCTACCGTAGGAATATTGTTTTGTCTCTATTTTTCCTTGAAACATGCTATTTTTATCACAGTAGCATCAGCTGCAGCTGCTGTTGCAGCAACAACTGCAATGATGTTTGTTCTGCTTTTTCTCATTTTGATGCTTGTGTGCCATTAGGTATGATGAAACTCATAGGTTGTGATCATTGTTGTTGCAGACACTGATATTGAAGCCCATCTTGTTGGCAAGCAAAGCATGAGGAAACTAAGAGTTGGACCATGCAACTATATTGTTCCGGACATATTTCTTGTGAAAGATTACATAGTAGATATATAGTTTATATTTGTGTAAATGATATTCTCCTTATGAAGGATTAATGTTTGTCAAAAAAATATGAAAGGATTAATAGATATACAGTTTATATTTGTGTATATGACATTTTCAACGGGAATCATATTTTTTGTATATGACATCCTTTGTAGAAAACAATATAGAATTTATACGTACATGGTTTATATTTGTATATTGTAATTATTTTAATATTAATTTTAGTTTTACTATAATTATTTTGTTTAAACATTTTTTGCTCTTTGTACTTAAAAATAAATAAATTTATGTTAATTTATATAATTTTTATTATGATAATTTTTTTTTGTATTTATATATTTTATTATGTATTATAGATCGTCATAATTAATTTAAAATGCAATTTAAAGTAAAATAAATTACAAATGATTCAATTTAGTAACTCTATCCAAACAATGTATTTTACAAATGGTGCAATTCAATAACTTGATCCAAACAATAAAATTTACAAATGAATGGAATTTAATTGAAGCAATTGGATTTCCTAGAATTTCAATTTCCCTAGAATTTTAAATTGCTCCATCCAAACGCACTCTGAGAGATTGGTTCTTGCTGATAAATTAAAATGAATCACTACAAAAAAACATGAATTAGCGACGGATTTTAGCGACGGATTGGAAATCCGTCGCTAAAATCAAAATTAGTGACGGAAATGCACAAAATTAGCGACGGATTGAAAACAAGGTATTTAGCGACGGAAATTGGTTAAATTAGCGACGGATTTAACATGGCGCGAAAATTGAAAAAAAAATTTGAATTAGCGACGGAAATCCGTCGCTAAATCCGTCGCTAATATTTGGAAAATTGTGCCACTGACCGTTGCAGTTGATTTGACACGTGACCAGAGTTAGCGAGGGAAATCCGTCGCTAAATCCGTCGCTAACTGTTAATTTTTTTTTATAAACCCGAATTCTTTCTTTCCTCTTTCATTTCTTCCTCTTCCTCTTTCATTTCTTCCTCTTCTCCGTTTTTTTCCTCTTCCTCTTTCATTTCTTCTTACCACCACCACCATCATCTTCTCCCTTCAACACCACACACCACCACCACCACCACACCATCCTCTTTCATTTCTTTCTCTTCCTCTTTCATTTCTTTTCCTTCTCCATTTTCCTCTTCCTCTTTCATTTCTTCTTACCACCACCATCATGATCTTTTCCCTTCAACACCACACCACCACCACCACCACCACCACACCATCCTCTTTCATTTCTTCCTCTTCCTCTTTCATTTCTTTTCCTTCTCCCTTCAACACCACACCACCACCATCACCACCACGCCATCCTCTTTCATTTCTTTTCCTTCTCCATTTTCCTCTTCCTCTTTCATTTTTTCTTACCACCACCACCACCACCACCATTATCTTCTCCCTTCAACACCACACCACCACCACACCATTTTTTTCTTCCCTTATCTCCCCAACCCCTAATCTCTCTCTCTCTCTCTCTCTCTCTCTCTCTCTCTCTCTCTCTCTCTCTCTCTCTCTCTCTCTATCTGAGAATAGTTTTTTTTAAAAAAAAAAATGAGGTTAGCGACGGATTTTAGCGACGGAAATCCGTCGCTAACTTTGGTCACTGTCAGTGTCAAATCAACTGCAACGGTCAGTGGCACAGTGTTTTTAGCGACGGATTTTCCGTCGCTAATTTTAGCGACGGATTTTATTCCCTCGCTAACCATTAGCGACCAGCTTTTTAGCGACGGAATTGGTCCGTCGCTAATTCCGTCGCTAACAGTCATTAGCGAGGAAAAAATAGGCATTAGCGAGGGAAAAATCCGTCGCTAATACGCTGTTTTTTTGTAGTGAATGCACATGAAATATTTTCATTAACGCGTAAAACTTGAGTGTTGGGACTTATTTATTTTATCAGAGGAATGAAATGATGGCAGATGACCCATATATAATTTTCTTTTTTTGAACAAACATCATATTTCTGTAACATTATATGACTTTTTTTGAACAAACATTATATTCCTCCAAAAGTCATATACTATTGCTATTGCTAACACACTTCCATCACACAGTAAGTTGCAAATAATGAATCAGGAAATTTGCAAATAATGAGTAAACAATGAATCAATGAACATAAAGATAGAACACACAGCAACCAAGAGAGAGAGACTCACAAGTTCAGTAGGTGAATAGGTGATGAGGGTGAACTTTTTATCACTGTGATAGACTCTGTTCAACACAAAAATGACAAATCAGAAAAATTAAAATTAGGGTTTCAGAACAAAATAGAAGCAATTAATCAAACCAGAGAAGAATACGAACCAGGTGCGACGACGGAGAGGCTGTCCTTAAGAGGAGGTCGTTTTGAAAACTTAGGGTTTCAAATATCCTTGCACTAAAACGAGGGCGAGGAAGGCTACAGTGAGCAAGGCGACGGTGAGAGCGTCGTGTTCCTCGAGTTCAAAGTGAGAGTGTCGTATTGTTGACGGCGAAGAAGAGTGGGAGCACCGTCTTCGATTTCAAGTCCCAAAATAGGAGTGATGGCGAAGAAGGCGACGACGAGAGCAACGGTGACGACGACAGCAATGTCGACAGCGAGGAAGATGGAGGTTCAGAGAGAGAGCGAGAGATCCTTGAGAGTGACACAGTTCAGAGAGTGAGCGTGAGAATGCGAAGACTAGTGTGTATGCGATGGAAGAAGTGAAAAAAAATAAAACATGGCCTATAGCGTCGGGTGTTTAAACACCCGATGCTAAATGTATTTGCTTTAGACATTTAGCATCGGGTGTTTAAACAACCGATGCTAAATTTCTAAAGCCAATACATTTAGCGTCGGATGTCTAGCGCAAGGCGCAAGCCAAGACCATCCACCAGAATAATCTCGGCTCGGGGGGCAACTGTTCTGGAGTGGACCAAGGGGTCCCATTAGCAAAACCAGGAAGTGCGCTTAGCAAGTAATATGGATCAGCCCAACCGATTCAGCCCATATCCACCTCATGCGAGCCCAACATCCTTGGGCGGTCAAGATCGACTCTACCCATCCAACGATCCACGAGAGGGCACGATTTCCTATAAATACAGGCAAACTTTGCCCTAAAAAAGGTTCAATCTCTAATCCTTAGTACCTTCACTCATATATTCGATATACTGACTTGAGCGTCGGAGTGGCTTGCAGGTACCCCCCGGCACTCACTGACCTCCTGCCAGGACAGCAATAGACCTACCAACAGCAGTCAACCAAAAAGCTGCTCGGGACAGAACATTGTGGCTTGCAGGTACTCCCCCGGGCGCTCACTGACCTCCTGCCAGGACAGCAAGAGACCTACCAACAGCAGCCAACCAAAAAGCTGCTCGGTACATAACACTATGTTTCCGCTTGATTCTTACTACGTAAACTCAAGAAAAAAATTAAAAACAATTAAAAAAACTCTTATGATAATGGTTCAAGTTTGACCAAAAAATTGATCTAGAAAATACAGACAACATACCGTGTCGTGTTTGTATACAACAAAAACGTGGCAATCATATTTGACAATGTTAAGTTGTTAACATCCAAAGCTGTCTTTGACTTACCCGATTGAGATAGTCTCTACTTTACATGCACATGATACCTTATACAAAAAGAAGTTAAAAAACACCGAAGTCGCTAGTACCTCATTACAAGTTTTCCAGATTTCCCAAAGGACTGCATGCCAAATCATGATCAAGCTCTTCCTGTTCCAAGTAGGAAGATCACCACTAAAATAGATCGAGAGGAGAGTAGGAAGATCTCGAGTGAGAACTATCACTAGGCCTAGCCATTTAAACACCATATACCATAGACAAATGGAAGATTCACATCCTAGAGATACAGGTGACTCTCTGACTCCTGGTTTGAAGTACAAAACACAAGTGGTTGCATTTAAATCGATTTATAACCCCCCCCCCCTCCGGAATAAGTTGTCCCGAAATGGGACCCTATTTAGGAGAAGACGCCAAGTGAAGGCAAACCGCCTTAGACAGGGCAACATTTTTTCCACTGCTTTTCTAGTACATAACTCCCAAGTGGCAACCCCGAAGTAATTGGAAGGGAGAGTTGGGTCAGTGCAAAGCATATTTCGACTTAATCGAATAGAGACACCCTCATTTGATCCCGCCCAAACCCCTCCTATACACAAGAGAGACGGGTTAATAAACTCTCCTCTCAAACAAAGAAATCCCTCCTCTAAAAGAATCTCCACTCCCATGACTGTGTCCCCACTCCCTTAGGTTAGAAACTTTACCCTCCTTAAGGTTTAATATGGAAAAGAGAGACATGGGAAAACTTTCTTAAGTGGGCAATAAACAAAAAAGAATCGATGCTCCATTGGCAATACTTTTTGTGACTGCATCAACAAATAAACCTCTGGTTATCCAGACCCGCAGCCCCTAACCTACAAATATCCTTCCACCAAGTGGAGGAGAAATATGGGTGCTTCATCTCATTAAGAACTTGCATTCACAGGGAACCCACAGAGGTATCTGTACTGTTGATTAACTGGACTAAATTTTCTGGATATGGGCTGGTTTGGTTATTGGGCCTTATAAGGGGTGTAAATATCAGTTTAGGCCTTATTGGGCCTTATACACGCCTCTTTAATTTAAGTAATACAGAAATACATGCAATTATTTGTTTACAAAAAGGATAAGATAAAGATCAAGAGATGTCTCAAAATCAACACCAAAAATCAAATCGAGTATATACGTTTGTCTTTAAAAAAACAACAAAAATCAAATCGAAGATCGCATACTCTGTAATATCAAATTCGTGATACTTCACGACCGTAATTTAAAACCTTGTAATATCTTTTCCATGAGGACAATGACCAATTTAAGACTAATATTTATTTCCATCCATGTGCAGGAAGATTCTTTCCAGATAAATCTCGTAAATACAACCTTGAAACCAGCTATGTTTCGGCTTTTTTTGATCAAGCTATGCTTCCGCTTGATTCTTACTACGTAAACTCAAGAAAAAAAATAAAAACAATTAAAAAAACTCTTATGATAATGGTTCAAGTTTGACCAAAAAATTGATCCAGAAAATACAGACAACATACCGTGTCATGTTTGTATACAACAAAAACGTGGCAATCATATTTGACAATGTTAAGTTGTTAACATCCAAAGCTGTCTTTGACTTACCGCACACCATTTTTTTTACAACAAAGAACATCAAAAGTAGCTTGTCCTATCTACTATAAATAGAAGCGCCTCTGCACAATATTATCAACACATTCAGCCATGGATAAATCAAACTTTCAACACCTCACTACTATCCTCTTCCTATTCTTCTCCATTTCATCCTCTTTAGCTCAACAATCTTTCAGGCCCAAGGCTCTTGTTCTCCCAGTAACAAAAGATGGCTCAACACTTCAATACGTAGCTAAAATTAACCAAAGAACACCACTTGTACCAGTCAACCTCGTCATGGATCTCGGTGGCCAGTTTCTCTGGGTAGATTGTGAAAACAACTACACCTCCTCCACTTACCGCCCTGCACGGTGTCGCTCCGCCCAATGCTCTCTTGCCAAAGCTAACGGTTGCGGCGATTGCTTCTCAGCACCAAAACCTGGTTGCAACAACAACACTTGCGGTGTCATAGCAGATAACACAGTTACACACACCGCTTCCAGCGGCGAGCTCGCCGAAGATGTTGTCTCTGTTGCTTCCACAAACGGCTTCAACCCGGGACGAAACGTCGCCGTTTTGCGGTTCCTTTTCTCATGTGCACCAACTTCTTTATTACAAGGACTGGCTAGTGGAGTCTCCGGTATGGCTGGTCTAGGAAGAACTAGAATCGCTTTTCCATCTCAATTTGCTTCTGCTTTTAGCTTCCATAGAAAGTTTGCTATTTGTTTTTCATCTTCAAACGGCGTCGTTTTCTTTGGAGATGGGCCTTACGTTTTTCTCCCTAACGTGGATGCTTCTCAGTCACTTACTTTCACACCACTTTTGATTAACCCAGTTAGTACAGCTTCGGCTTTCACACAAGGAGAGCCTTCATCTGAGTATTTCATTGGTGTGAAATCTATAAGAATAGATGAGAAGGTGGTTTCTGTTAACACTAGTTTGTTATCTATAGATAATAATGGTGTTGGTGGAACTAAGATTAGTACTGTGAATCCTTACACGGTTCTGGAAGCTTCTATTTACAAAGCTGTTACTGACGCTTTTATTACTGCTTCTGCTGCTAGAAATATTACCAGGGTGGCTTCGGTTGCACCCTTTGAAGTGTGTTTTAGTAGTGAGAGTGTGGGTAGCACGCGGTTAGGTGCGGCGGTGCCTACTATTGAGCTTGTTTTGCAAAACAGTGAGATTTGGAGGATTTTTGGTGCGAATTCAATGGTGAATATAAATGATGATGTGTTGTGTCTTGGCTTTGTCAATGGTGGGGAGAAGAATTCAAGGACTTCGATAGTTATTGGAGGGTATCAGCTTGAGAACAATCTTCTGCAGTTCGATTTGGCTACTTCCAGATTGGGATTCAGTTCCTTGCTCTTTGGAAGACAAACTACGTGTGCAAACTTCAACTTCACATCTACTGCATAGAAGTACTTTGCCAACTCAGCATTTTTGGCTACTTAAGATTAATACGAATTAAAGTTTGAATAATTTGTGGTTTGTGATATTTTTGTTCATAATAATGGCAATGAAATTCATGTATGCACTGTAAACTATTTTCTCCCTTGATTATACACACATGCTTTATGTATCTTCTTTAATTTTGAATAGTTTGTCTATCAACAAGCATTTGATTAACTTTTCATGAATTGAAATGGTATGTATTTTGCACGTATCATATACTTTGAGGAAAGGGAAAGAAGGCTACTTAAAACATTCTGATGTCAAATTCTCTGAGTAAAAATATCTAAAAGAAAAAAAAAACACTCTCTGTTTAAATGAAAATAGAAAAAGTACAAAATTCAAAGCAAAGGGAAACTAAATCAATACTCTTGACAAAAATTATCATCGAAATCGGTAATAGGATAGACCTAACCTATTATCGTTAAAATCTTCTAAAACAAAACTAGGTGGAATGTCTCACTAAGTGAAACAAAGACTAGTTATGCAAAAATTGCTAAATTATTTGCAAAGAGATTTCTTCTCTATGAATATGAGAGAAATAAAAAAATTCAATCTATTTTTAAGTCTCCAAAGGAATCTGTTCTGTACCGTATCTCTGACTAAGTGTCCGATCTTGGATACGAAGTCTGGTCCGAGATAGTTGGTATTGATGTTCTTGGTCAGTCCGAGTTGTTGCTCCGATCCGAGGTGGGGTGGTACCTGCAATGACACTCCGACGCTCAAGTCAGTGAGTGAGTCAATTACAAGTAAGAGTATTGGAAAGTGAGTACCATTAATGCTAGCATTGAATGCTTATTTATAGGTATTTGGAGTGAAGGAGAACCATTGGATCTAGGTCTGAGATCTCCACCTTTGGCTGAATTTGGCCATTTATTATTGGGCCTTTAGGTGGATTGGCCATAGAGGCCCAATCCGTAACAGTAGCCCCCCAAGTCGGGTCGCCTTAGGGCGGGCTAGACTTGTTGCTTTAGACTTCGTGTTCTGTCCCCAAACTCCGGAGTGAGAGACTCATATCATACCGAGGTTAGAAGACTGGGATGATCTGAGGGACTCAGGTCGCGTCGAGTGACTCGAGACGGTCCGTTTGTGAGAGACTCATGTCATGGCGGGGTCAGAAGACCGGGGCAAGCCGAGGGACTCGAGGCGTTCCGGTTATAGTTATGTCTTGATTTCCGCGCCTACTAGTGAGGTCATTGATGGGACGCGTCGTTCGAGGATGATTGGGGCAATGATGGCGCTTGAAACGACGCGCCTGCCTAGGGGCTAGCAATGGATCGCGTAGCCTAGGCCCAATGTTCATCAGAGGCCTTTTAGTTTCCTATAAATAGGAGAGGGGACCTCCCTCACTTTGTATTGTTTTTTGAGAATTGCTCCGCTCCCGATCTTAAACTCGTTCTTGAGTAAACTTCGTCTTTCAGTGTTCCGCGGTGAGTCTCGGTGAGACCGTTGCAGTTCGTGATCCGATTCAAGTGTTGACGAGCTTCCTGTTTCACAAGGTTAGTTCCCTTCTTTTATTTATTACTTCCTGCTTTAGTTCACAGTCGGGTTCTCTTGGAACCCGTATTTATTGATACAGAGTGGGGGTCGTCAGGTCGGGTTCCGACTTGGTTGTGGACCCATTGTTTAAGTATCAACCTGACTCGTCAAGCCCCTATTTCTGCAGGACCGATCTGGCGAGGACAAAACAGACTCGTCGGGTTGCCAACTTAGATCGCCCTATCCTCGCAAAAGCAATGGCTTCCAGTGGTAGAGACTCGGTGGAAGTTCGTACTAGTCACCCCGGGTCGGATGTTCCCGAGGTTCAAGATGATTTGAGCTCTGCTCCTTTGAGTTTTCATGCTGAAGACCGTTCTCCCGGGGTTCCCAGTAATGAGCTGGCGGATGAAGACAACGCCGAGATAGTGGTCCTTGACTCGGAGGGGTCCGACGTCGAGCCTGATTATGAAGAACATGGGAGTACTAGCTGTTAGACAATAGTATAACCTTAGAGGGGGTGGGGGAATAAGGTTATGTGTAATTCTTGGATTCTTTTCAAAATAAATGATAAGTTTGTTTAAATCAAATGCGGAAAAAGAGATTTGAACTTATCAGATATATGCAAGTAGGCAGATTAAGCACAATGAGATATTATTCTATATTCAATATTTACAATAAGGTTGTTTTATAAGTAATGTAATGATATTGAATATAGCAGATCTACAGTAGTGATAGAGAAGATGATAGATAAACAGATATGTAGTACAACGAGTATAACTATAACCAGATTAACAGATTCAGATCAGAGTAGGAATATAGTTATACAACCAGGTTAACAGATTCAGATCAGAGTAGTGATATCATAAACAGATATAAACAGTAAATAAAGTAAAGAGAGTAGGGATAGAGATACACCAGGAATTTTACGAGGTTCGGGATAAAAACCCTACGTCCTCGGCCTCCGGCTTTGCAACCTTTGGACTTTGCTGATAACCACTATATGAAGAACCAATGTTTTACAAACAATCAACTTCAAATAGCAAATCTCAATTCCCCTGAATTGAGAACCCGTGCTCCCCGCTAAGGATTTCAACCGCTTCAATCTCCTGATTGAACGACCCAAGAGCACCTCCCAGGATTTCACTACCGCTTCAATCTTCCCCGATTGAACGACCCAAGATCACCTCCCAGGATTTCAAACCAACTCAATCTCCTGATTGAGAGACCCAAGAAAACTTCCCAGGATTTCAAACCAACTCAATCTCCTGATTGAGAGACCCAAGAACAATTCCCAGGATTTCAGAGTGACCCCCACAATAGTAGATTACAATATAGAAGCTATGATCTAATCACCTCAGATAATATGACAATATAATAGCTGAGAGAGATGAGTGACTAGATCTATAAAAAATGATATGAAAGTTGAAGCTCTATTTTCTCTCTTTCTCAGATCTAGAAAAATGTATGTGAGAAGCAGAGAGGAGTTGTGAATTGTGGTGTGAGGTGTGAAATGAAAAGTGTGAAGCACCTCCCTATTTATAGGTTTAGGAAAACGTAGAAATGATTTATGATGCATAAGAATCGATTTATATGAGAAGGCAAATCATAGTATAATCGATTCTTTGCTTTTAGAAAACATTTAAAGAAATGATGAATCGATTGTTTGATGAAGTTAAAATGTTGATGAATCGATTCTTATCATTTTAGAGGACATAAGAATCGATTTTATGGCTAGTTAAAAAAGAGAGGAATCGATTCTTTACATATGGAGAACATAGGAATCGATTGTTTGTTTCTTTGGAAATAGGTGGGAATCGATTTTCAGGACATCCTGAATAGGGTAGGAATCGATTCTTACTTTGTTTAAAATGAGAAGGAATCGATTCATAGCCTATAGGATTGCTTGAAAATCGATTTCATAGTCTTTTGAAATAGAAGGAAATCGATTCTTACCTTTGGCTTATGATCGAATAGGTGTGAATCGATTCTTTGTTTCAAACATAGGATAAGGAAATCGATTTCAACCTTTAAAATAGGATTAGGAAATCGATTTCATGATTTAGAAAATGATAGAAATCGATTTCTAGCTTTCCACAAAATTATTTTTAGGTTTAGGGCTTTGCCATGCATGCATAAGATATTTTCCAAAGCTTGCCATGCATGCATAACATATTTTCAAAACCCTAATTTTGATGCATGATGCATGTTTTCAAAAGTCATCTCTCAGCTACTAAAATGTCATAGACCTTCAGTGATAGGACCTTACACAGTGTCCTAAAGAAAGCGGATAAACAAATAGGTCTTGATTCTTCTACGGCGGCTTCTTCTCCAAGCTGCTCCACTTTAATATTTCCTGCTTTTTGATTTTCGTCCTGTACTTCATTCAACTTGAACCATTAGTAGACAAGATGTAATTTGTTATCATTCAAAACAAAGAGTGTTTGTCCTTGGTTCAACAAACTCCCCCTTTTTTATGATAACAAATTACATTATGCATAGGGAGGCCATAATCATGAACCAATGGCAGAAGCTCCCCCTAAGCATATGCATAATAAGATAAACAGTACATCAGCAGGATAGCAGCAATTATTTTCTCCCCTCACATATACCATGCATATATTCTCTCCCACATATAACATGCATAATATTCTCTCCCCCTTTGTTTTCATCAAAAAGGAGGTGGGGTGAATACATACAACATAAGCACTTTATAAACTTGCATAATAAATAAGCAGCATTGCATATGATATGTCAAAAACAGTAGTTCATGCTATGCTCCCCCTTACTTGGTGATCCCCCTTATTAATATTAGAATGCAAAGCTTAGCCAAAGGAGGGCAGATCATCACAGTTTAAAAAAGATTTTTAAAGGAGAAATAGGATACCCAAGATAATATGCCATACTTGGTTCAACAATATAGGTATCATATTTAACTTAAAAATATGTTGCATCAAAGAACCAGCACAATCGAGAGAAGAAAAAAAACTTTGATGCACACAAAAAATTTATTTCAAATATGTCTCTAATACTTGTTGAGTTATATTTAATTTCTACTTTATAACACATTTTCAACAGAGGTCAATAAAACTTTACCAATCTAACATTCACCAGTGATTCTTCCTCTATTGTTGTTATCACGAGTCACATGACTGCTGTTTCTGAGTATTACGAATCTTTTTGTGTCTCCAGTCATGAACTTCGAGTCTCTGCTATCAAGGTATTGATCTGACCCCCATACCCTGTAGCACACCTGCACTAAGATCAAGTAGAAAATTTTGGTACCCAGTTCTCTTTGGGTCCTTTGGGGTTAGTCATCAAGGGGTTTGTTTTCACAATCCACCTTGATTTCTCACAAGCAGGTATAAGGGTACCAAGCTCACATAATTTACGGATAGGACATCTAGGTGAGCTATGGTTTCCCTTTTGACAGTAGGTGCATGAGAAAACAATGGGTTTATAACTTGAAGTAGATGCAACAAAAGTTAATTTCTTGTTTAAAATGGAGGAGGTGGAATTACCTTTGTACCCAATTCCTCTCCTATCAACATATTCATGTTGGGAGTGAAGCAACTGAGTCAAGGTCTTTTCACCAACCTCAAACTTTTTCAATGTTTATTTCAAAAGTTCATTTTCAACCTTGGCATTTTCAAAATTTTGTTTAAGCTCACAAAACTCAAGGTTGACAGATTTATACAGTTCACTCTTCAATCTATCTACTTCATTTTCAAGTGTCTCAATTTGAGTGAGCATGCTTTTGTTACTCTTTGCCAATTTCTTAGATTTTAACAAAAGAGTTTCATGTTCAAAATAAAGAGCTTCAAAAGCCTCACTCAAATCTTGACTACTATACATATCATCAAGTAAATCATCATGCATAGAGGAAATAGAAAGACTAGAAGAGTTAAGGCTTACCTTAGATGAGTCATTTGCCATATGACAAACACCATTTGCAATTTGCTCTTCTTCGTCTGTGTCGCTATCAGTGCCAAGACAATCCCATATAGTAGCCTTAGGTGTTTCACATGCCGTGAGACAAATGGCATTTGCAACCTCCTCTTCTTCACTGTCAGTATAGTTGTTCCATGTAGCCTTCTTAGCTTTCTTGGATTTCTTTGAGTTATTTCTCTTTTCAAGTTTGTTGAATCTCATGAATTCTTCAAATAATTCAGCCATGTCTTCATCATCAGATTCTTCATCAGACTCAACCTCTTTCCTTGCTACCTTAGGTGTTTTAGCAGCAAGAGCAAGAGATTTTCTTTCTTTTACCATTTCTGCTTCTTGATCTTTGTTAGCAGCCAATACAACCTCAAAGGCTAGAAGTGACCCAATCAAGTCTTCTTGGGGCAGAGTGCCAATATCTTTGGCTTCAGTGATTGCACAAGTTTTTGGAAAGAACTCACCAGTCAGAGATGCAAGAATTTTCCCATTTATATCTTTTGTAGAATACCTCTTTCCCAGTGCCCTTAAGTTGTTTATAATCAGATTCAGTCTCTGGTGCTTAGCTGCGACAGACTCACCTTCTTTCATTTTGAAGGCTTCATATTCAGAAGTGAGGATTCTGATTTTAGTATCCTTCACTTGGCTCGTACCTACATGAGTAGCTTGCAAGCAGTCCCAGATTTCCTTTGCTGATTGACATCCTTTGACTCTACCATATTCTTCTTCACATAAGGATAAGTGAAGAATATTCATTGCTCTGGCATTTTGAGATATCTTATCCAACTCTGACTTTCTCAGCTCTTTCAGGTCAATGGTGTAGATATCCTCAACTGGCACTTCTTCTTCTTTGCCGGTAGCTTTACTTTTGATTTTCATTGGGATCAGTGGTCCATCTGCAATGATCCTCCATAAGGTGAAATCTATAGCCTGCACATGACATTTCATTCGACTACTCCAATAGTCATAGTTAGTCCCATCAAACAGGGGTGGCCTAAATAAAGACATCCCCTCTTTCAAAAAAGAACCCATGATCACAGATAGATAAAAATTTAAATTGCGAGATGTAAAGCTCTATATGCAATTTCTAGCTACTGATACCACTTGTTAGACAATAGTATAACCTTAGAGGGGGGAATAAGGTTATGTGTAATTCTTGGATTCTTTTCAAAATAAATGATAAGTTTGTTTAAATCAAATGCGGAAAAAGAGATTTGAACTTATCAGATATATGCAAGTAGGCAGATTAAGCACAATGAGATATTATTCTATATTCAATATTTACAATAAGGTTGTTTTATAAGTAATGTAATGATATTGAATATAGCAGATCTACAGTAGTGATAGAGAAGATGATAGATAAACAGATATGTAGTACAACGAGTATAACTATAACCAGATTAACAGATTCAGATCAGAGTAGGAATATAGTTATACAACCAGATTAACAGATTCAGATCAGAGTAGTGATATCATAAACAGATATAAACAGTAAATAAAGTAAAGAGAGTAGGGATAGAGATACACCAGGAATTTTACGAGGTTCGGGATAAAAACCCTACGTCCTCGGCCTCCGGCTTTGCAACCTTTGGACTTTGCTGATAACCACTATATGAAGAACCAATGTTTTACAAACAATCAACTTCAAATAGCAAATCTCAATTCCCCTGAATTGAGAACCCGTGCTCCCCGCTAAGGATTTCAACCGCTTCAATCTCCTGATTGAACGACCCAAGAGCACCTCCCAGGATTTCACTACCGCTTCAATCTTCCCCGATTGAACGACCCAAGATCACCTCCCAGGATTTCAAACCAACTCAATCTCCTGATTGAGAGACCCAAGAAAACTTCCCAGGATTTCAAACCAACTCAATCTCCTGATTGAGAGACCCAAGAACAATTCCCAGGATTTCAGAGTGACCCCCACAATAGTAGATTACAATATAGAAGCTATGATCTAATCACCTCAGATAATATGACAATATAATAGCTGAGAGAGATGAGTGACTAGATCTATAAAAAATGATATGAAAGTTGAAGCTCTATTTTCTCTCTTTCTCAGATCTAGAAAAATGTATGTGAGAAGCAGAGAGGAGTTGTGAATTGTGGTGTGAGGTGTGAAATGAAAAGTGTGAAGCACCTCCCTATTTATAGGTTTAGGAAAACGTAGAAATGATTTATGATGCATAAGAATCGATTTATATGAGAAGGCAAATCATAGTATAATCGATTCTTTGCTTTTAGAAAACATTTAAAGAAATGATGAATCGATTGTTTGATGAAGTTAAAATGTTGATGAATCGATTCTTATCATTTTAGAGGACATAAGAATCGATTTTATGGCTAGTTAAAAAAGAGAGGAATCGATTCTTTACATATGGAGAACATAGGAATCGATTGTTTGTTTCTTTGGAAATAGGTGGGAATCGATTTTCAGGACATCCTGAATAGGGTAGGAATCGATTCTTACTTTGTTTAAAATGAGAAGGAATCGATTCATAGCCTATAGGATTGCTTGAAAATCGATTTCATAGTCTTTTGAAATAGAAGGAAATCGATTCTTACCTTTGGCTTATGATCGAATAGGTGTGAATCGATTCTTTGTTTCAAACATAGGATAAGGAAATCGATTTCAACCTTTAAAATAGGATTAGGAAATCGATTTCATGATTTAGAAAATGATAGAAATCGATTTCTAGCTTTCCACAAAATTATTTTTAGGTTTAGGGCTTTGCCATGCATGCATAAGATATTTTCCAAAGCTTGCCATGCATGCATAACATATTTTCAAAACCCTAATTTTGATGCATGATGCATGTTTTCAAAAGTCATCTCTCAGCTACTAAAATGTCATAGACCTTCAGTGATAGGACCTTACACAGTGTCCTAAAGAAAGCGGATAAACAAATAGGTCTTGATTCTTCTACGGCGGCTTCTTCTCCAAGCTGCTCCACTTTAATATTTCCTGCTTTTTTATTTTCGTCCTGTACTTCATTCAACTTGAACCATTAGTAGACAAGATGTAATTTGTTATCATTCAAAACAAAGAGTGTTTGTCCTTGGTTCAACACTAGCTGGAGTTCCGACGACAGTGAAGCGGAGGTTGCTGAAAGTCGCAACAATGAAGACGGGCTCGGATATCACGGGGATCCCGTGCATGAGGGAGGTGATTCCGATCAATACCCCCGCGCCGGAGTCGGGCAGGTTAATGTTCCCTTGTCCCAACCTCTAAATGTCCCTCGGGAGTACTCATGGGTGTCGGAGACGTTGAGGGGAATTCAGTCCGTCTACAGGACCGGGGATGACATGAGCTTCCTCGTCAAGCGCGTTTCCAGGAAGGATCAGGTCTGGAACGTGGAGGGGATGGCCGAAGGTCAACACGTAGCTGTCTGGCCAAGAGCTTTGAAATTTGTCATGTATGGAGTAACGATTCTTGACATGCATATTAGCCCCCCTTCACCGCTTTTCAGCAAGAGGCTCTGGGGATTCTGAACCTCGCTCCCTCTCAACTTCATCCCAACTCATGGGCGTTCCTCCGGGCTTTCGAGCTGATGTGCATTCACTTGGAGAGGCCAATCTCCTGTGATCTGTTCTTTTACCTTTTTGAGGTCAACCGGAGGCACGAGGATGGAACCAAGGATCGATGGGAACACGTGAGCTTTCGAGCTAGGAGGGGTATAAAGATTTTCATGCCCTATTCCGATTCCTTGAAAAACTGGAAGAACAAGTACTTTTTTGTTGAGTCCGTGAACGAGGAGGCAGTGAGGCACGTCGGTCAATATGTTGCGGATGGGGAATCACTGGAGTCCACTAAGTTTCAAATAGGGTGGTCTCTTTCTCATTTCAACCGGCGACCTCACTCCTACACTGTCAGTTTAAGCCGGCTATCCCAGGTTGATCAGGATTCGTTGGCGATCTTGACGAACTTCGCTGACCTGATTATCCACCGGGACCCCAAAAAATTCGGGGTTGATGTAGCCCGATTGGTCGGGGCTGGCTCTAAGTCTCAAGTGGCGGCCGTGTTTGGTAGGTTTTTGATAGCCAATCCCGCCCATAATTTTTCGACTGCCGTCTCTTTTAACATTGTTTCTTTTCCTTATTTTGCAGACAGCATGGGACCTGACAAATTCTCCCGCTTGAGGGATATTGCAGAAAGGAAAGCCGGGGTTCAGCAGGAAGAGCCCGTTCATGCCGTTCCGATCAATACTGTCACAGAGGTCAGCTTGGCCGTTGTTGAAGATCAGGCGGCTGATCTTTTACATCGGAAAAGGCAGCATCCTTTGCCGCAAGGAGATCCTGCCTCAACTTCCCATGCTCCGGAGCAGCAGGGGCAGCGTGGTCGAGCCGGTTCTCCCTGGGCTTCCAAGAAAAGTCGTCACGGGAAGCATAGAACTTCGAGATCTTCTGGTATCTCGATTGATGCCGAGTTCTTGAAGAAGGATTTGGAGGATTCCCGGGTTGACCCGGTTGAGGCCGCTGCCAGGTTGTTTCGGCATTTGGCCGGCGTATCCAAGCTTCCAAGGGCCGAAGCTGAGAATCAGGCGAAAGGTAACACCAAGTTCCGAGGGATTCTACTTGATTTTCTTTTTTGATTTTTCTTTTGGTTACTTCCGCTCCTGACTTTCTTGTTTCTGCTATTTCAGGGGCCCTGGCAGAGAGGGATAATGAACGAAAAATCCGGGTAGAGCTTCAGAAAAAGTATGAGTTGCTGTCCTCAACTCCTTTGAAGTCCCAGGAGGACCAGACCGCGCTTAAGGCGGTGGCGGATAAGCTTGAAAGGGAGAGGGACTCTGCCCTTAACCAGTGCATGGAGCATGAGGTCTGTATTTCCGATCTTGAGAGCCAAGGGAGGCAGTCTGAGGAGGTAATTTCCTCTTTGAAGGCCTGGATTTCTGAGCTCGAGGCCGAAATTCGGAAAGCAGGACAGGCCCAAGCCGGGACTAGTGTGGATTCCTCGCCTCGGATTGCCGAGTTGGAAAAGGAGCTCCAGGAGGCACGCGCCAAAGCTGAGGCTGCTGAGAAAGAGATGGTCGAGGTGGCCCAGATGGCAATGGATGTGGCTGGGGAGAGTTACGAGAAGGCGCTTGCTCAGGTCGCCGTTATTCATCCTTCTTTGCCTTTGGACCGGGAGATTCTTCGTGTGGAACATATAGTAGAAGGTGGGCGGATCGTCAAGCTCAGCCCCGACTCTAAAGAGTGTGAGGTCATTTACCCTCGCCCTTCCTTGTCGTGACTTGTGTTGATAAGATAGCTCTGGGTTAGTTGTTTGTTGGGTTCCGGGTGGAACCGGTGGGGGAGAAAGCCCCGGGTTCCGGGCCGAACCAGAATTTGTAACATTTTGCCATCTTTTTGAACTCGAGGACCCGGCCATATCCGGGGTAATTTGTAATAGAAATTTAATTTAATGTGCTTCCGGTTTCATCTACCTCGGTTGAGCTTTACTCTGTTGATTTAAATTCGTGCACTTGCGTTTTGATTCGCTCAAGTGGTAAGCGTAGCCTTAGGGGCAGTTTACCGGGACTCGCCCCAGATCGAACTCGCCCCTTAGGGTAGTGGCAACCTCGGCCAACTAGTTTGTTTGCGTAACGATGGCCGCCTTCGGGGCAGTTTACCGGGACTCGACCCAGATCGAACTCGCCCCTTAGGGTAGTGACAACTTCGGTCAGCTAGAAAGAGATAAAATAAGTGATAACATCGGTAGACACCGTTTCTTCAGATAAAATAATTGATAACATCGGTATACACCGTTCTTCAGATAAAATAATTGATAACATCGGTATACACCGTTCTTTAGATAAAATAATTGATAACATCGGTATACACCGTTCTTCAGATAAAATAATTGATAACATCGGCATACACCGTTCTTCAGATAAAATAATTGATAACATCGGTATACACCGTTCTTTAGATAAAATAATTGATAACATCGGTATACACCGTTCTTCAGATAAAATAATTGATAACATCGGTATACACCGTTCTTCAGATAAAATAATTGATAACATCGGTATACACCGTTCTTCGCAAAAATGGGAATCAACTGTAGTACTTCTTTAATTTAGTGGCGTTCCAAGTCCTTGGGATCGTCTTCCCGGCCAAGGTCTCCAACTCGTAGGCACCTTCACCAGTTTTAGATACAACTCGGTATGGTCCTTCCCAATTAGGGGCGAGCTTGCCTTGCGCGGCGTTCTTTAAACCGACGTCGGTTCTTCGTAAAACTAAATCACCGACTTCAAGGTCCCTGGGGATTACTTTCGAGTTATACCGTGCTGCTACCCTCTGCTTTATTATTGCTTCTTTAAGGGAAGCCTGGCCTCGGACCTCGTCGACGAAATCGAGGTTTTCTTTTAACGCCTGATTATTGTCCTCTGGAGACTTTGGGTGGAGGGTCCTCCAGCTCAGCTCTCCGATCTCTACCGGGAATACCGCCTCCGTCCCGTATGAAAGCCGGAAAGGGGTCTTGATAGGCCGCAAGTGCACGGTCTTGTCGCGTAATAAAAAGAGTTATCGATCCACAGGGAGCCTAGGTGATTACCAATTTAATTTTTCAAAGTTGATTAACTGAAAAGAAAGTGTTTTTAGAAAGAAGAAATGTTTTAGTAAAGTCTACTCACTCATTATCATTGTAGACAAAAGAGGAGAAAAGAAAATAAATGACTTGGAAAATAATGGGCAAGAAAGTAAATGACTTGGAAAAAAAAGGGCAAGAAAATAAATGACTTGGAAAATAAAGGGCAAGAAAGTAAATGACTTGAAAAATAAATGGCAAGAAAATAAATGACTTGGAAAATAAAGGGGCAAGAAAGTAAATAACTTGGAAAATAAAAGGGCAAGAAAGTAAATGTGCAAGAAAAATAAAAGACTTTAGAAAATAAATTGCAAGAATTTAAATAGCAAGAAAGTAAAAGAAGATGAAGAACATGAGGGAAAATATCTACCAACAAGTGGACAAGGCAAAGCCATCAACAAGTGGGCATAGCACTTGAGTGGAGGGGCAAAATAGTCAAAAAGAAGTAAAAAATCAAGTTGGCATGGTTAGCCACCAACAAGTGGCCGCAGCCACTTTTTGACTGCATTTTGGCGCCCATGGCCTTGTCCTGCGCCAGTTTTGGTTCTTGGCGCCCTTGGCGCCCTTGGAGAGTGCCTTAGTGCTTAAAAATTGTTCTTCCTCAAATATTTCCTTTGTTTCTTCATTTTAGCTCTTATTTTCTCTTTTGCTTCAAAATAAAACCTGAAAATAAAAAGTAAATATTTGTAGTAAAATAGCTCAAAAATATAATTAAAATACCAATAAAACTTAGTGAAAATAACTATTAAAAAGACTCTAAAAATAGACTTATCAAACTCCCCCACGCTTGAACCTTTGCTTGTCCTCAAGCCAAAGCAGTGTAAATCCTTAGGCCAATTCTGAAGGAAAATTATTTTCACATAGAAACATTAAGTTAACTGTGGGGTCTTTTTAATATTTTGGTTTGAGAACTACTATATGGGCTTCTTGTAGAATTGGGAGACAACTTTAATGTATCAATACTTTTAGAGAGGATATCAATGTCATCATAGAACCGGTTCCCCAACATTCTTAAGTTTGGGTCCTCCCTTTACTAAGACCGGGACTCAAAGGAGGGTCTTTATACGATGGGCATTCAAGCATTTTTCTTTTCTTTTTGATTTTATATGCTAACCATTCATTTTGACATTTAAAATGCACCAATTTTTGCATTTTGAAATGGTTTTGCATTTTTTTTGAAGATACCCCATCTCAGACGTTTTTCTCCAGTAACCGCGCATCCAGTGAATGTCACCAGGAGAACCAGGTTATAGGTTTCTTTTCAGTCCTTCTAATTGTATTAATAACTGAAAACAGTCTCAATAGTGTGTGTGTGTGTGTGTGTGTGTGAAAAAGCCCTAAGAGTAGAAATCGAACCATGATACAATTTTTGTTGTTCCCAACCAGCCCACCTAGATGATTGCTAATAAAAAATTGAAAAATTATTTTTTTCCAGAAAAGGCTTATCTAAAACATGTTTCAAAAACTCACAAGGATTTTCAGCAATGGGAGACGAACTTTATTTATTGAAATAAACTAGAAATCAAAAACAAGAAAATAGTAAAACAGGGCAAGATACCCCCCACGCTTGGACCAGACATTGTCCTCAATGTTTTAACAATTTAAACATGAAAGGGTAAAGGAAAGTTCACCTGATTTACTGCTGACTTGCAAAACAAACAC
The DNA here is from genome assembly GCA_039519185.1 of Astragalus membranaceus. Taxonomy (NCBI): domain Eukaryota; kingdom Viridiplantae; phylum Streptophyta; class Magnoliopsida; order Fabales; family Fabaceae; genus Astragalus; species Astragalus membranaceus. Next base: position 79,739,707 of record CM076847.1, read on the forward strand.
ACAGTTACTTCGTGGGTTGCCTCCCACGCAACGCTCTTTTAACGTCACTAGCTTGACGATCAAAATTTCAATTAGGATCATGCAGAACTAAACTAGTTTCTTTCTCAATTGGGTCACCAATTAAATAATTTTTCAACCTTTGACCATTGACTTTAAACGATCCGGTTTTCTCGCTCCAGATCTCTACAGATCCGAAGGGGTAAACCTTACGGATTTCAAAAGGACCGGACCATCTTGACTTTAATTTTCCCGAAAAATTTTTTAGGCTGGAATTAAACAATAACACCAGGTCACCCTCCTTGAATTCTCTGCGAATGATACGCTTATCATGCCAATTTTTTGTTCTTTCTTTGTAAAGTTTGGCATTCTCATAAGCATCCATTCTCAGTTCTTCCAATTCGTTTAGTTGGAGTTTTCTTTTTTCTCCGGCTAATTCCATGTTCAGGTTAAGGCGTTTAATTGCCCAGTAAGCTTTGTGCTCTAGTTCAACCGGAAGGTGGCGAGACTTCCCATAAATTAATTTGAAAGGAGTCATTCCTATGGGAGTTTTGTACGCAGTCCGATAAGCCCAGAGAGCATCATCAAGCTTTACCGACCAGTCTTTTCTTGAGGTCGAAACAATTTTTTCTAAAATACTTTTAATTTCTCTATTCGATACCTCAACCTGACCACTAGTTTGGGGATGGTAAGGCGTTGCAATTTTGTGCCTTACACCAAATTTTTGCAGTAACATTTCAAAATGTTTTGAGATGAAATGGGATCCTCCGTCGCTTATGACAACACGAGGGACCCCGAATCTTGGAAAAATTATTTTTTTGAAAAGTTTTATGACTACCTTTGCATCGTTCGTAGGAGAAGCAATGGCTTCGATCCATTTTGACACATAGTCAACAGCTACCAGAATATATTGGTTTCCAAAGGAAGATGGAAATGGTCCCATAAAATCGACACCCCAGACGTCAAAAATTTCAACCTCTAAGATATTATTTAAGGGCATTTCATTTCTTTTCGAAATATTTCCGGTGTGTTGACACTGGTCGCATTTAGAAACGAATTGATGCGTGTCTTTAAAAAGGGACGGCCAATAAAAACCAGATTGTAGAATTTTTGTAGCAGTTTTTGAAGAACTGGCATGGCCGCCATAGGAAGAAGAATGACAATGGTATAGAATGTTACTTACCTCTTCTTCCGGAATGCATCTTCTGAACACCCTGTCTGCTCCTCTTTTAAAAAGCAGTGGCTCGTCCCAGTAATACTGTTTAAGATCATGGAAGAACTTCTTATTCTGTTCATAATTTAAATCTGGGGGGAGTACTCCTGCTGCAAGGTAGTTTACAAAATCTGCATACGATGGTGCTTCAGTTTTGACCAATGAGAAGAGTTGATCATCCAAAAATGTATCATTAAGTGGCAACTCTTCTTCTTTTGTTCCTTGAAGACGGGACAAATGATCAGCCACAACATTTTCAACGCCTTTTTTATCTTTTATTTCAAGATCAAATTCTTGTAGGAGTAAAACCCATCGGATCAATCTCGGCTTGGCATCCTTTTTGTTTAACAAATATTTTTTGGCCGAGTGATCAGTATAAGTGATCATTTTTGAACCTACCAAATATGATCGAAACTTATCAACGGCAAAAACCACCGCTATTAATTCTTTTTCAGTTGTGGCGTAATTCATTTGTGCCTCGTCTAAGGTCCTGCTTGCATAGTATATGGCATGCAATTTCTTTTCCTTTCTTTGCCCCAGAACTGCCCCAACTGCATAGTCGCTTGCATCGCACATTATCTCGAACGAAAGATTCCAATCTGGTGGCTGTATGATTGGGGCAGTAACCAAAGCATTTTTCAACCTGTTAAAAGCTTCAAGACAAAGATCATTAAAAATAAATGCTGCATCCTTAAGGAGCAGACTTGTCATAGGTTTTGAAATTTTTGAGAAGTCTTTTATAAATCGGCGGTAGAAACCCGCATGGCCTAAAAAACTTCTCACCTCTTTTACTGAGGTGGGAGGTAGCATTTTTTTCAATCACCTCAATTTTTGCACGATCAACCTCAATACCTCTATTAGAAATTAAGTGTCCTAGGACAATTCCTTGATTAACCATGAAATGACACTTTTCCCAGTTTAGAACTAGATTCACCTTCTCACACCTTTCTAAGACTTTTTCCAGATTGGCTAAACAGTTTTCAAAATTTGACCCATGGACGGAAAAATCATCCATAAATACTTCCATTATGTTTTCAACAAAGTCTGAGAATATGGACATCATACACCTTTGAAAGGTAGCAGGAGCATTACATAGACCAAAGGGCATCCTTCTATAGGCATAAGTGCCAAAAGGACATGTGAAAGTTGTTTTTTCTTGGTCGCTAGGGTGGATGGGAATTTGGAAAAATCCCGAATAACCATCCAAATAGCAGAAATGTGAGTGCCGTGCTAACCTTTCTAGCATTTGATCAATGAACGGGAGAGGGAAGTGATCTTTTCGGGTAGCTTTGTTAAGCTTTCTGTAATTAATACACATTCTCCATCCCGTAATTGTCCTTGTGGAAATGCATTCATCCTTTTCATTTTTAATAACTGTTAAGCCTCCCTTCTTAGGTACTACTTGAACAGGACTAACCCACTTACTATCAGAAATAGGATATATTATCCCAGCATCAAGGAGTTTTAAAACTTCCTTTTTAACAACCTCTTTCATGTTTGGGTTTAGTCTTCTTTGATGCTCGATAGAAGGTTTATAGTCCTCTTCCAGTAGTATTCTGTGTATGCAGATTGATGGATTTATTCCTTTAATGTCCTCAATAGTATACCCTATGGCTTTGGGATACTTTTTAAGAACATTAAGCAATTTTTCAATCTCATTTTGTTTTAGATCTGCATTTACAATTACTGGAAAAGTAGAATTAGGGCCAAGAAACTCATACCTGAGAGATGATGGTAAGGGCTTCAGTTCTATTTTCGGTGTTTCTTTTGGGAGAGGTCGAGGCTTTCCCTCACCCAAAAATTCAGTACCCAATATTTGTGATAGTGGATTCTCATCTAAAAGTTTTATGTAAAATTGGGTTTCCTCTGCTGCATTTGTATCTGTGTTGCCTAAAAGGCAATCTTCCAGACTATCTTGTGAAGATGATGCTAAAGAGAAGTCTCGCACGCAATAGTCTACAATATCAATCCTGCAGCATGAGTCCTTTACAGACGGACTCCTCATTAAGTTTGAAACTTCAAACTCAACCTTTTCATACCCCACGTTAAAAACCAACTTACCGTTTTTAACGTCAATTATTGCCCTTGCATAGCTAAAAAAGGCCTCCCTAGAAGAATAGGAATTTGGGAGTCTTCTTCAATTTCCATTACAACAAAATCCACCGGTATAAAAGTTTGCCCTACCTTGATAGGGACATCCTCTAAGATTCCAGTGGGGTATTTAACGGAACGATCTGCCAACTGTATTGTCATTTTTGTGGGTTTAAGTTCACCTATCCCTAGTCTTTTGCAAAGAGAAAGAGGAATCAAACTTACGCTGGCTCCTAGATCGCACATTGCTCTGTTTATAGTTTCACTTCCAATTACACATGGTATGGAAAAACTACCTGGATCTTTGAGCTTTTGTGGCAGCTTGTTCTGGATAATTGCACTACATTCTTCTGTTAGTGCAATCGTCTCATAGTCGTCTATTTTTCTTTTCTTGGATAAAATTTCTTTCAAAAATTTAGAATAAGACGGCATTTGAGACAATGCATCAGTGAAAGGAACGTTGATGTAAAGCTTTTTAAGCAAGTCGACAAACCTTTTGAATTGCTCGTCAAGTTTGTTTTTTTGCAAATCTTTGGGGAAAAGGAATGGGTGGTTTGTATGGTGGTGGGGGGATGTGTGGTTCTTCTCTTTCTTTTTCTAGTTCTTTCTCTTTTTCTTTCTCTTCTTGCTCACATGGTAAATTATGTTTTTCACTCACAATTTTTTCTTGGTTTGCTCTTGGTTCCTCTAATTGTTTTCCGCTTCTAAGGGTGACGACATTTATTTGGCCATTTGGATTTTGTTCTGGTTGCTCAGGAAATACCCCCGAAGACTTAGAGGATGAAGCCACCTGTGTTGCCACTTGAGTTATTTGATTTTCAAGCATTTTATTATGAGTGGCAATAGAGTCGACTTTTGATAACAATTTGATAAGTGTGTCATTCAAATAACCAGTTTGATTTTTGAATTCTTCATTTTGTTTTATTTGAGATGACACAAATTTTTCCATCAAATATTCCAAGTTTGACTTTTGTGGGATGTTTTGTGGGTTGTTAAAAACTTTCTGATTTTGAAAACCAGGAGGTGGTCTAGGTACTGGATTGGGTGGAGGATTTTTATAGGAAAAATTTGGATGATTCCTCCACCCAGGATTATAAGTATTTGAAAACGGATCTTCCTTTTGAGCATAGTTAACATGCTCGTTTCCAGCACTAGATGCCTCAAGCTGGCATTCAGCCCCAATATGGTCAACAACCCCACATAATTCACATGGTGGAGTAATAGGAGAAGAAGTTTGTGAGACGGCACTTACATTTAATTTTTCAAATTTTTGAAAAAGTGCGTCCACTTTTGAGGTAAGATGATCAACAGCAGATATTTCATACTTGAGGCTGGTTTATTTGTTATGGCTCGCTCACTTGTCCATTGACAATGGTTTTGAGCCATATTTTCAACGAGTGCATAAGCTTCAGTAAAATTTTTGTTCATTAAAGCTCCACCTGCAGTTGCATCAACAGTCATTCTTGTTGCATATTGTAATCCATTATAAAAAGTGTGAACAACGAGCCATTTCTCTAGTCCATGATGGGGGCATAGCCTTAACATTTCTTTGAAACGTTCCCAAGCATCATAAACAGATTCCCCGTCGTTTTGAGAAAATCGAGTAATTTGATTTCTCATTTGAGCTGTTTTACTCGGGGGAAAGAACTTAGCAAGAAAAGCTTGTTTTAACTGGCCCCAGCTGGTAATGGATTCCGAAGACAAAGAATGTAGCCATGCTCTTGCTCTATCCCTTAATGAAAAAGGGAAGAGTTTTAGTCTTATGGCATCTTGAGGTACCCCGTTTAATTTGAGAGTTCCACAGTATTCTAGAAAAATTGAAATATGAAGATTTGGGTCCTCCGTGGGAGAACCAGAAAATTGGTTTTGCTGAACCATTGAAAGCAGAGATGATTTGAGTTCAAAATTATTTGCTTCCACATTCGGATGTACAATGGCACCCGATGGCTCTACCGAAGGTGTTGCGTACTCTTTGAGAGCACGATTTTCATTAGCCGCCATTTGGTTATCGGGAATTTCTCTTCTCCTTCTATGTATGAACCTTTCAATTTCGGGAATTTGTTGAACAATTTCTCCGGAACTTCTGGTTCTTCGCATTCGAGGGACAAGAGAAGAAAAAGTGAAAATAAAGAAAATAAAACTTCAGTCTAACCGGTTTCGAAAAATTTAATTAATATCACTGCCTCCCCGGCAACGGGGCCAAAAACTTGTCGCGTAATAAAAAGAGTTATCGATCCACAGGGAGAGCCTAGGTGATTACCAATTTAATTTTTCAAAGTTGATTAACTGAAAAGAAAGTGTTTTTAGAAAGAAGGAATGTTTTGGTAAAGTCTACTCACTCATGATCATTGTAGACAAAAGAGGAGAAAAGAAAATAAATGACTTGGAAAATAAAGGGCAAGAAAGTAAATGACTTGGAAAATAAAGGGCAAAAAAATAAATGACTTGGAAAATAAAGGGCAAGAAAGTAAATGACTTGGAAAATAAAGGGCAAGAAAATAAATGACTTGGAAAATAAAGGGGCAAGAAAGTAAATGACTTGGAAAATAAAGGGGCAAGAAAGTAAATGACTTGGAAAATAAAGGGCAAGAAAATAAATGACTTGGAAAATAAAGGGCAAGAAAATAAATGACTTGGAAAATAAAAGGGCAAGAAAATAAATGACTTGGAAAATAAAGGGCAAGAAAGTAAATGACTTGGAAAATAAAGGGGCAAGAAAGTAAATGACTTGGAAAATAAAGGGCAAGAAAAAAAATGACTTGGAAAATAAAGGGCAAGAAAGTAAATGACTTGGAAAATAAAGGGGCAAGAAAAGAAATGACTTGGAAAATAAAGGGGCAAGAAAGTAAATGTGCAAGAAAAATAAAAGACTTTAGAAAATAAATTGCAAGAATTTAAATAGCAAGAAAGTAAAAGAACATGAAGAACATGAAGAACAATCTTTAGAGAATTTTTGAGATGAACTTTGTTACAAAATTCAAGTCTTGAGAAATGATTCACTCACAAAACCATGTCTCCTTACAAGTGAGGATCAATGTCCTATTTATAGGAAAATATGAGGGAAAATATCTACCAACAAGTGGACAAGGCAAAGCCATCAACAAGTGGGCATAACACTTGAGTGGAAGGGCAAAATAATCAAAAAGAAGTAAAAAATCAAGTTGGCATGGTTAGCCACCAACAAGTGGCCGCAGCCACTTTTTGACTGCATTTTGGCGCCCTTGGCGCCCATGGCCTTGTCCTGCGCCAGTTTTGGTTCTTGGCGCCCTTGGAGAGTGCCTTAGTGCTTAAAAATTGTTCTTCCTCAAATATTTCCTTTGTTTCTTCATTTTAGCTCTTATTTTCTCTTTTGCTTCAAAATAAAACCTGAAAATAAAAAGTAAATATTTGTAGTAAAATAGCTCAAAAATATTATTAAAATACCAATAAAACTTAATGAAAATAACTATTAAAAAGACTCTAAAAATACCGCCTCCGTCCCGTACGAAAGCCGGAAAGGGGTCTCCCCCGTTGAGCTCTGCGGGGTGGTTCTGTAGGCCCACAACACATAAGGTAGCTCTTCAACCCAGTTTCCCTTCGCTTCATCGAGCCGCTTTCTCAATCCATTGAGGAGAACTTTGTTGGCGGCTTCTGCCTGTCCGTTCGTTTGCGGGTGTTCTACTGAGGTGAACCGGTGTTTAATTCGAAGGTCGGACATGAGTTTCTTGAAGTCTTTGTCGGCGAATTGGGTTCCGTTGTCAGTGATTATTACCTCGGGAATCCCGAATCTAGTCATGATATTCTTTTTGAAGAACTTGATGCAGTTCTTTGCGCTGATGATGGCTAGAGGCTCGGCTTCGATCCATTTTGTGGAGTAATCTACCGCCACTATTAGGTACTTGATCTGGCCGGGGGCAGTTGGGAATGGGCCTAGGAGATCTATTCCCCACCATGCAAATGGCCATGGCGAGGTGAGGCTGGTGAGCTCCGTAGGAGGTGCTATGTGGACCTTGGCGTGGATTTGACACTTGCTGCATTTCTTTACATAGTTTCTCGCATCGGTCTCCATGGTTGGCCAGAAATATCCTGCTCTTAATGCCTTCCGAGCTAGAGACCGACCTCCAAGGTGCTGCCCACAGATTCCCTCGTGGATCTCGGCCAAGACGTAGTCCGCCTCTCCTCCTTCAACGCATTTTAACTGTGGCGCGGACAAGCTTCTTCTGTAGAGGTTTCCATCGAATATGGAAAAAGATGAGGCCTTCCTCCGGAGGATCTTGGCTTCGTTTGAGTCCGGAGGCTCGTCCCCCGATTTGATGTAATCCATTAACGGCGAGATCCAACCCTTGCTTTCCTCAACCACATTGACAGAAAAATTGGCTTCCGGGTTTGGGATGATGCTCGGCTTGCTCAGTGTTTCCTTGATTATTGACCGGTGGTTCCCTGGAATTTTGGTGCTGGCGAGCTTGGAAAGAATGTCCGCCCTGATATTTTCCGTCCTGGGAACGTGTTTAACCTCTGTAAATGCGAAAAAGGAAAGCAGCTCCCGCACACGGGTTAAATACCTCTACAAGGTCGGATCTTTGGCTTCGTACTGTTTCCCGATTTGAGAGACTACCAACAATGAGTCGGTATTTAAAGAAAGTCGAGTAACTCGGAGGTCGATAGCAAGTCGGAGTCCTGCTATGCATGCCTCGTATTCTGCCTGGTTGTTTGAGGTAGGGAAACCAAACGTGAGCGATACTTCGATTACAACGCCCGTCGGGCTCTCGAGCATTAACCCTACACCACTTCCTTTTGGATTTGAGGACCCATCTACATGGAGCGTCCACAACCCGTCCTCCGGGTCGGCGGGTGCCATTTCCGTGATAAAGTCGGCCAGTATCTAAGCTTTCATGGCCGGGCTTGTTTCGTATTTGATTCCGTCGGAGAGTTCTACTGCCTATTTGATCATTCCTCCTGCTAAGTCGGGTCGATGCAGGATCTGCCGCATTGGGTAGTTTGTTCGTACCACGATTTGATGAGCGACGAAGTAAGGTCGGAGACGGCGTGCCGAGATGAGCAGGGCAAAGGCGATTTTTTCTATTTTCTGATATCTAACTTCTGATCCGTGCAAAGCTTTACTCACGAAGTATACCGGACTCTGACCAGCCTCTGTCTCCCTGATAAGTACGGCACCAATGGCCTCTTCCGAGATGGCTAGGTACATGAATAAGTCTTCCCCTGGGCTTGGCCGAGTCAGTATCGGTGGTTCGGTCAAGACCTTTTTGAGCTGGGAGAGGGCCTCGTCCCGCTCCGGGGTCCATTCGAAAGTTGCTTCTTTCTTAAGCAGTTTAAACAAAGGGAGTGATTTGAAGGCGGCGTTGGAAATGAAGCGAGATAGTGCAGCTATCATGCCGTTGAGCTTTTGGAGTTCTTTTTTGGTGGACGGGGTTTGCATTTCCGTTACAACTTGGCATTTATCTGGGTTGGCTTCAATGCCCCTTTCTGTGAGATAGAAACCAAGGAATTTCCCAGCCCAGACCCCGAAAGTGCATTTTTCCGGGTTTAACCTCATATTGTTTCTTCGGATTTCAGTAAAGATCTCTTCCAGGTCGGTTATGTGGAGGTCTTCCCTTTCGCTTTTTGCGATCATATCGTCGAGGTAGACTTCCACGTTACGGCCGATCTGCTTTCGGAACACCTTGTTCATCATCCTTTGATAGGTGGCCCCCACATTTTTCAAACCTCATGGCATGACCCGGTAACAAAAATTACCGCGGTCAGTCATAAAGGCCGTCTTCTCTTGGTCGGGGGAAACATCGGGATTTGGTTATACCCGGAATAGGCATCCATGAACGATAGTAAATGAAAACCTGAAGCATTATCGACGAGCCGATCAATGCTACGAACAGGGAAGGCGTCCTTAGGACAGGCCTTATTAAGATCGGTATAGTCAACGCACATTCGCCACTTTCCATTGCTTTTCTTAACAACTACAGGATTTGACAGCCAAGTTGTATACTTGACTTCTTTTACAAAATTAGCTTTAATTAAATCATCTACGACCTTGGCCGTAGCAGCTGCTTTCTCCTGGCTTTGAGCTCTTTTGCGTTGGGCGACCCACTTAGCCCCGGGGTTAACTGCCAGTTGGTGACAGGCGACTTCAGGGGGAATCCCGGGCATGTCTTTTGCCGACCAAGCGAAAAGATCGGTGTAACACCCCACTTCTACCCGGCAATTTAAAATAAAAATATCAGAGTATAAAAAAATTATTTTTCAATTCATCCAAACGAGATGCTACATTTACTTCAATTTCAACATACACAAACTTATGATAAATTCATCATTTTAAAAAAACATAATACGCAGCTCCTCAATAAATGGGGCGAACCCTCAAGTAACTCAAAAGTCTACAAAGAATGGTTCATCATCACGCAGCGGAATAAAAAAAAATAGTTTCTTAACATCATTGTAACAACATCAACACACATCCAACAGTGTCATATAAAATAAGACTAAAATAACTAATATTCGCCCCCCAGGTGCTACGTATCAGAGCAAGACCGACTCGAGGAATGAAGGGTTAAAAGCCTTCACGTACGGTTACCTGTAGAGTAATAATCAACATAAGGGGTGAGTCTCAAACCGTATAATAAAGCTTATAATAAGCAATATGTCAGAGTATTGAACTATACCAAATCACAGCAATACATATATATATATATATATATAACAACTTCTACAATTTATATGTATATATGTAACAACTATAGTAATATATATATATATACAACAACTATAACAACAAATATATATATATATATAACAACAATCCATATATATATACATACATACAGCAACCATGACAACAAATATATATATATATATATATATATATATATATATATATATATATATATATATATATATATATATATATATATATATATATACATATCAACCAAAAACATTAATCATCAATGGTAAGGATGAATGTATGAAGTGCAACATCAACACACATCCAACAGTGTCATATAAAATAAGACTAAAATAACTAATATTCGCCCCCCAGGTGCTACGTATCAGAGCAAGACCGACTCGAAGAATGAAGGGTTAAAAGCCTTCACGTACGGTTACCTGTAGAGTAATAATCAACATAAGGGGTGACTCTCAAACCGTATAATAAAGCTTATAATAAGCAATATGTCAGAGTATTGAACTATACCAAATCACAGCAATACATATATATATATATATATATATATATATATATATATATATATATAACCAAAACATTAATCATCAATGGTAAGGATGAATGTATGAAGTGCAACATGCATGTGGTACCATCATCGTCAATAATTTTGCCAATAGGGCACATCGTCAATATTTGAGCCTTATCATCGTCAATAGCTCGAGGCCGGAGCCTTACATCGTCAATATATGCACATGTAATGCATGTGACTTCATGAACAACCAACAAATCACAGTCATCACAACAACAACATCATCCACATCCTCGTCATCATTTTGGCCACTACGCCCATCGTCAATAACAACATCATTATCATTTGGTCATTAAACTCCAAAAAGACACCAAAACGGTTTTAGACACCGACATAATTTTACAACGTCAACAACAACAACCACCCGGGGACAGCCACTAAAGGCGCCCAGAAACCATTAGAAAAATAATAATTTTTATCTTAAAACAGAATGTAACTGTAGACGACGGAATAAGCTTCACAACGCACTTTGAAACACTTAAAACGGACACCCGAGTCAAAAGATATGACAAAGACAAAACCGGGTAACATTTGGGCAACATCCTGAAAATGGCGCCCATAGGGGATCCTGGCGCCCAGCAACACAGAAACTGGCGCCACTTAGACACAAACCGCAACACAGAAACTGGCGCCACTTAGACAGAAGCAGCAACACAAAAACTGGCACCACTTAGACACAAACAGCAACACAGAAACTGGCGCCACTTAGACAGAAACAGCAACACAAAAACTGGCGCAGAGGCAACCTGCGCCACTCTGGGCGCAACACAGACAGCAAAAACTGGCGCATAGGAAACCTGCGCCACTCTGGGCGCAACACAGACAGCAACACAGACAGCAAAAACTGACACAGGGGCAACCTGCGCCACTCTGGGCGCAACACAGACAGCAACACAGACAGCAAAAACTGGCGCAGGGGCAACCTGCGCCACTCTGGGCGCAACACAGACAGCAAAAACTGGCGCTGGGCAGCAACACTGGTGCCCAGGCACCCCTCCCCTGCACCAACAACCAGCACAACACAGCAACACAAAAATGGCGCCCTTGGCGCCTAGGGTCCTTCTAACCCAAATTTTTCTAGGCTATCATGTGTTCAATCAGCGACAATAATTTCAAGCGTCACATATTCATTTCAACACCATCAAATACACATTTTACCGAGCACTTAGCATGCATTCTAATCCTCACGTACCTCTAACTATTCGCATACTTCTCAACAAACATCTAGTGAGCATCAAATCTTCATCAATATATTCATATACAAAAAACAACATCACAATTATAAGGAGAGCGATATAATTCCTAAACCCCTACATACATCCCATTATAAACCCTATTATAAAGCAAGACCCACCCTTACCTTAGATTTTCCGAAGATGATGAGACCACTACGAAAGCACCGAAGTAACCACAGCAACAGCTCCTTGCTCCTCTTCTCTCTTGGCCGATCGCACCTCTTCTCTCTTCTCACTCTCTTCGCAAACTTTCTTTCTCTCTTCTCTCTTCTCTCTTTTGCAATTTCTTTCTTTCTTTTTCTCACCAAATGAGGCGCAACTCTCTTAACCCTTGCGCCTAGGAGCCTAAGTCAATGGGCTTGGGCTCTTGGGCCAATCTTACTGCTCCGTAATTACCGGATACTACTCTCTTCATTTAAAATAAAATAATATATTAATAACTTAATATAATAATAACAACGAAATACCTAAATAATTTAATTAAATAATTAATTAAATTATTTGGGCGTTACAACTCTCCCTCACTTAGAATATTTCGTCCTCGAAATTCTTACCTGAATCAAACAGCTCTAGATAAGACTCTCGCATCTTGCTTTCCAGTTCCCACGTCATGCTCTCACTAGCAGCTCCTAACCAGACCACTTTCACTAATGCAATTTCCTTACCTCTAAGAGCCTTCACCTCATGATCCTCGATACGCACAGGCATCGTCTCCACAGTGAGATTATCCCGCACCTCCACATCATCCGCTTGGAATTCCAGATCCTTCCTTCGCTCATTACGATGACTCATCTGTCTACTTTGTGAAGTCTCCCCTTGCTCCCGAATTAATTTCCGCGATTGTCTAGCAGACAACAAACCAACTCCCTCCTTCTCAGGCGTAGGAAAACTTACAGTCTTACTATAACAATTGATATGGGCATGATTATACTCTAACCAGTTCATACCTTAGATCACATCTACCCCGCTTAACGGCAACCAAATTAAATCAACAACAAAGTCTCTGTCGAAAATCGACAAGGGACATCCTGAACACACAAAAGAAGTAGTCACCGACCCATTAGCTGGAGTGTCGACAACCATTTCTCCACTCATAGAGGATATTGCAAGACCTAATCTTTCAACACAATCCGCAGCAATAAAACAAAGAGTAGCACCGGTATCAACAATATAAGTTAGAGGAACACCATTAATGAAACATGTACCTCTAATAAGTCCGCCCTCCTTAGAAGTCTCTGTCCCTACTAAAGCGAACACTCTCCCACCAGCTCGTTCCTTCTTCGTTTTCGGACACTGAGTACTAATGTGCCCCTCTTCACCACATTTGTAGCAGACCACTGCCTTACGCTCACATTCAGCCACCACATGACCGTCCTTACCGCACTTGAAACACTTCTTTACGTCGCTTCTGCACATGACACTCTTGTGGCCAGGCTTGCCACACTTAAAACACACAACGCTAGCAGGGGCATCTCCCTTACTAGTCCTCTCGCCAGCATCAGCTCTCTGCTCACCCTTGCCCGTAGGGACCTCATACGGCTTACTACGGCCTTGAAACTTGCTCTTCTTATCATTCACAATCTTGTAGTGAGCCTTACTATCCTCCTCAAAAATTTTGCAACTATCGATCAAGTCAGTAAAGACACGAATCTTCTGGTATCTGATTGCTTTCTTGATCTCGGGCCTCAAACCATTCTCAAACTTAATACATTTTGAGAACTCAGCTGTAGCCTCACTATAGTGCGGATAGAACTTCGCCAACTCCACGAACTTCGCCGCATACTCAGTCACAGACATGCCACCTTGCTTCAGCTCCAAAAACTCTATCTCCTTCTTCCCTCGGACATCTTCCGGAAAATATTTCCTCAAAAACTCTCTGCTGAACACCTCCCAAGTAACCTCCTCCTGAACAGACTCTAACCTCTGCCTAGTTGCCAACCACCAATCGTCGGCTTCCCCTGCCAGCATGTGTGTACCAAAACGGACCTTCTGCTCTACAGTGCAGTCCATCACCCTAAAAATTCTCTCGATCTCCTTTAACCAGGACATGGCACCGTCTGGATCATACTTGCCCTTGAAAGTGGGCGGATTCTCTCTCTGGAATGTAGTCCGACTCCGAAGCCCAGTGTTCTCTCCAGCATTCTGTTGATTCTGCACAGCCTGTGCCATAGCAGCTAGAGCAGCAGCAATCGCAGTATCGTTCCTTTCGGCCATTTCAACTTAACACTGTAGCACAAACAACAATTAAAACTAATCTAACAACTCTTAATTGTCAAAAGACACTAAGACTGGACAACTTGGCCGGACAGACCGAACTGCTCTGATACCACTAATGTAACACCCCATTTCTACCCGGCAATATAAAATAAAAATATCAGAGTATAAAAAAATTATTTTTCAATTCATCCAAACGAGATGCTACATTTACTTCAATTTCAACATACACAAATTTATGATAAATTCATCATTTTAAAAAAACATAATACGCAGCTCCTCAATAAATGGGGTGAACCCTCAAGTAACTCAAAAGTCTACAAAGAATGGTTCATCTTCACGTAGCGGAATAAAAAGAAATAGTTTCTTAACATCATTGTAACAACATCAACACACATCCAACAGTGTCATATAAAATAAGACTAAAATAACTAATATTCGCCCCCCAGGTGCTACGTATCAGAGCAAGACCGACTCGAAGAATGAAGGGTTAAAAGCCTTCACGTACGGTTACCTGTAGAGTAATAATCAACATAAGGGGTGACTCTCAAACCGTATAATAAAGCTTATAATAAGCAATATGTCAGAGTATTGAACTATACCAAATCACAGCAATACATATATATATATATATATATATATATATATATATATATATATATATATATATATATAACCAAAACATTAATCATCAATGGTAAGGATGAATGTATGAAGTGCAACATGCATGTGGTACCATCATCGTCAATAATTTTGCCAATAGGGCACATCGTCAATATTTGAGCCTTATCATCGTCAATAGCTCGAGGCCGGAGCCTTACATCGTCAATATATGCACATGTAATGCATGTGACTTCATGAACAACCAACAAATCACAGTCATCACAACAACAACATCATCCACATCCTCGTCATCATTTTGGCCACTACGCCCATCATCAATAACAACATCATTATCATTTGGTCATTAAACTCCAAAAAGACACCAAAACGGTTTTAGACACCGACATAATTTTACGTCAACAACAACAACCACCCGGGGACAGCCACTAAAGGCGCCGAGAAACCATCAGAAAAATAATAATTTTTATCTTAAAACAGAATGTAACTGTAGACGACAGAATAAGCTTCACAACGCACTTTGAAACACTTAAAACGGACACCCGAGTCAAAAGATATGACAAAGACAAAACCGGGTAACATTTGGGCAACATCCTGAAAATGGCGCCCATAGGGGATCCTGGCGCCCAGCAACACAGAAACTGGCGCCACTTAGACACAAACAGCAACATAGAAACTGGCGCCACTTAGACAGAAGCAGCAACACAAAAACTGGCGCCACTTAGACACAAACAGCAACACAGAAACTGGCGCCACTTAGACAGAGGCAACCTGGCGCAGAGGCAACCTGGGCCACTCTGGGCGCAGAGGCAACCTGGGCCACTCTGGGCGCAACACAGACAGCAAAAACTGGCGCAGAGGCAACCTGCGCCACTCTGGGCGCAACACAGACAGCAAAAACTGGCGCAGAGGCAACCTGCGCCACTCTGGGCGCAACACAGACAGCAAAAACTGGCGCAGGGGCAACCTGCGCCACTCTGGGAGCAACACAGACAGCAAAAACTGGCGCTGGGCAGCAACACTGGCGCCCAGGCGCCCCTCCCCTGCACCAACAACCAGCACAACACAGCAACACAAAAATGGCGCCCTTGGCGCCTAGGGTCCTTCTAACCCAAATTTTCTAGGCTATCATGTGTTCAATCACCGACAATAATTTCAAGTGTCACATATTCATTTCAACACCATCAAATACACATTTTACCGAGCACTTAGCATGCATTCTAATCCTCACATACCTCTGACTATTCGCATACTTCTCAACAAACATCTAGTGAGCATCAAATCTTCATCAATATATTCATATACGAAAAACAACATCACAATTATAAGGAGAGCGATATAATTCCTAAACCCCTACATACATCCCATTATAAACCCTATTATAAAGCAAGACCCACCCTTACCTTAGATTTTCCGAAGATGATGAGACCTCTACGAAAGCACCGAAGTAACCACAGCAATAGCTCCTTGCTCCTCTTCTCTCTTGGCCGATCGCACCTCTTCTCTCTTCTCACTCTCTTCACAAACTTTCTTTCTCTCTTCTCTCTTCTCACTTTTGCGATTTCTTTCTTTCTTTTTCTCACCAAATGAGGCGCAACTCTCTTAACCCTTGCGCCTAGGAGCCTAAGTCAATGGGCTTCGGCTCTAGGGCCAATCTTACTGCTCCGTAATTACCGGATACTACTCCCTTCATTTAAAATAAAATAATATATTAATAACTTAATATAATAATAACAACGAAATACCCAAATAATTTAATTAAATAATTAATTAAATTATTTGGGCGTTACAATCGGCGTGAGATTTCAGACAGAGGGCGAACTTTGGGTCGGGTCCTCTCCCAGCTGGATCTGCACGAACTGTCCATCAGGTTGGTGTCGCCTGATTTTCTTTTTCAGCTCCCGTGCCAGCTCGTCGTCGCTCTCTTCCTCGGAGCTGTCAGGATCATACCTCGCATCGAGGTCTGTGACGTTGACCTCGTCAGCTTGACCGCTTCTTTTCTTCGTTGGGTCTTTCTGAGCTCCTGCTTCTACGGGGGGAACCCCCTCCTCTGAGGCCTGCCTATCTGCCTTGACATGCAGATAGAAACATCTTTGGGCGGACTCTAGGTCGGCATCAAGGGTGATTATTTGGTCATTCAAAGACTAGAACTTCATTTTCAGGTGAACCGTCGAGGTTAAAGCCCCGAGCCTTCCAAGAGTCGGTCTCCCGATGATGCAGTTGTAGACCGAAGGGCATGGCAGCACTAAGAATTTTGTCTTGACCGTCCTTTCTAGCGGTTCCTCGCCATAGGTTACCATCATTTCCAGATAGCCGAGGGGTTTGGTTTGAGACCCGTTGAAGCCCGAAATGTCCGATCCTCTGTAAGGGGTGAAGTCTTCCTCCGAGATCTGCAGTTTCCTTACAAGGTCGATGAAGATGATATCAGCGGAGCTTCCTTGGTCGACCAAAATTCTTCTTATCTAGTGGTTGGCCATGACTGCCCTGATTATAAA